>CM035840.1:423134637-423845067 GCA_020510985.1 Pholidichthys leucotaenia | reverse complement strand
TGCGCGTGCGGAGATCACAAGAAGAAAAATTAGTCTCTGACTCCTCTCGTGGCCATGAAGAAAAGCAGGAGCGGCGGTAAGAAAAAAATAAAAGCAGGGACTGGCGTGTTGACTTTAGGGCAGGCACAACCCTAAAGCCTCGGGAACCGCAGACGGCTGAATTCCCCTTGTGTGCCGTGGCTAAGACCATAAAATCCAGTGAGCAAGCTGCGGGCCTCAGATGTACGAGCAAGCCTGAAGGGCCAGTGTGCAGCAGAAGGAAGGTGGTCAGAAGAGCCGTATTTGTCCCGTGCGTGGTGCGCCGTCCTCGTAACTCCCCGGTGCGTGCGCCGGGGTTCCGTGATGGGTGGGCCAGCTGGAGAGGAGAACCAGGGTCAGAAAACTTGGTGGAGATCGGCGCAGTCGGTGCCGATAAATCATCTATGATGAGCTGTGGCTGCAGATTAGTCATGGTGCGTTGGAGCGTTGAGGGGAGATAGACGATCTTTGTTCCTCAGGCTCGGGTAGATGAGTAGGATCGCTGAGAGGGAGGAGGAGCAGTGAGAGGGAGAAAACGTTGTGTCCCTCGGTCGGTCCAGCGTGGACGTCCCGATCTCAGGCGAGGGTCGTGCCATGACGTTTTCTGCAGTTTTCCCGGTCGTGGGTGATGTCCGGAGAACAGTTCGCCTGTGTTGGCTCCGCGTCGAGGTCTCCCTGAAGCCGAAGGGAGAGCAGCTCGTTTGCGTCAGGCTGCTGTGTTCGCCGGCAGCGTGTTTTTTTTCAGCGTCGGTTCGCCAGCGTGGCCGTCCAGACCAGAAGGTTGCGTCGCACAAAGCGTGTGCGTCTTCGGGGTCACCAGTGAGGCGGCATGAAATAATAAGCAGCGATGCTGAGGTTTTAAGTAGGTTTTATTAAATCATACCGCCGTCACGAGCTCCGCTCCCGGCGCCGTGCATGCGCGCCGGGAGCGAGCCCAGCGGCTCTCAGAGGAGGAGACACAAAGTGCGTGTCTCCAGCAGCAGCTGAAGAGTGAGTGAGAGAGTGAGTTACAGAGCCTGTGCAGTATTTATACCCAACTCAGACAATACATCAAAGAGGTTCACAGCAGTTGGTACGATCAAAGGGACTGCAGAACAGGCATGAGACATTTGCATTTGAGAGACATACATAACAATAGGCAGACTGCTCGCCTCTGCTCCAGCTTGCAGGGCAAAGAGGTTACAAGGCACATCTACATATTGATCTGTCTCTAGGTCACAGTAAGGACAGGACGCATGAACACAATGCATGAAAGGTGACATTAACATCACAGTAGAGAGCCAGAAGAAGCGGGGCTGCCTGTAGACATTAATACATACATTTCACTGTTCTGTTAATTGCTCTAGCCGAGCGCTGTGTCTGTCCAGTCTGTTTGTGGGGGGTTACACCAAACCGCCACAGATGTATGTAAATTATGAGATAATAAATTTACTATGTATAAATAAAGAGCACAACCAGTAGCGGGAAACTGGTGAATCATGGGTGCTTCATTGATACCAGTATCCACACATCCCTACTGAAAACTAAAAAATTCATAAAATTTACTGAAGTTAAATCTAAAGCTTTACACAGAGGTAATACAGATTCCAAAGCATGCCTTGTCAATGTTATGTATCACACACTCATCTATGTTGTGACATTTCCTCTGTCTCCACACAGATCTACAGCTTTATGGACACACTTGTGGCTCAGTACCCTAACCTGGTTACCAAGGAGGAGATTGGGAAATCCTATGAGAATAGACCCATGTATGTGCTCAAGGTAGGGAGGTCCCGTTATACAAGACAGCAGCATTGTGTTTGTATCTGCATGCCTGATAATTAGTGAGTCGCAAGATTTACTGTGTGTAGTTTGTGTGCATTTAATTTGGATATGTCGACTTTATGTTTAGTTCAGCACTGGTGGCAACAAGCGTCCTGCGATCTGGATCGACACAGGTATCCATGCAAGAGAGTGGGTGTCTCCGGCTACTGGAGTGTGGACAGCCAACAAGGTACCTGAACTAAACTGAGTAAAACAACACTCGGGCGCCTTGTTTTCTTTGAATAAATGAACTTTCACAATTTAAAAGTTTTTGTAGCAAAGTAGCATAAGCATAAATCAAGGGGGGATGGGGGGACATGCCCCCTCAACCTGGAAAAAGTAGAGAATCCCCCCCCAAAAAAAATCATCATAAACCTTTCTATATCATGTTACACAATTGAATAAAATGCATTTTAATCACCAATGCTAAGATACACAAAAAGCATTTTTTTTTGGGGGGGGGGTGGAATTTGTAACTTTTTATATAGATTTGAGATTTTTTTTCCTCATAAATTTACAACTTTTTCTAATAATTCTGCAACTTTTTCTTGTTAATTTGCAACTTTTTTGTGAATTTGAAACTTTTTTCATGTAAATTGGCAACTTTTCTTTAGTTTGCAATTTTTGCATGTAAATTTGCAACTTTTCTCATTATTTTTTTTTCCACAATATTTTTTATTGAACCTTTTTTTTACAAACATTGCACAAACAGTCAAACACTAACACTAAAGTAATTTCAAAATTAAAAAAAAAACACTAACAACAACAACAAAAAATGTACTAAAAACAACAACAACTACCATTAACAAAAGCAAATCAACAACAATGCTCCTCTGTTTAGTCTAGGTAATCTATTACATAAGTACACATAATATACATTCACCAGTTTGGAATTTGTAAGGTCCAAACATATCATTCACCTTCTTCTTCAGAAGTTATGTTTAATTTCTTTACATAATCAATGAAAGGTCTCCATATATTCTCAAACACATTTTCCTTTGATTTCAGTATATGTTATTCTTTCTAGTGGAAGGTTTGTTAACATTTGTCTTAACCACTGAGTCACATCTGGTCTATGAATCTTTTTCCTCAGTAGTGAAATACATTTTTTGGCATTAAGCAAACTGAGGTCTATGAATGCTTTTTCACTCTTATTAAATTTATGTTTTTCTGGATACAGACCCAACAAAAACAGTTTAGGGTTCAATGTGAATTGTTTTGAAATTATTTTTTCAATTGTTACCCTCACCTCTTCCCAAAACATTCTGATTTTTCTACATTCCCATAAACAGTGAAATAGGGTTCCTTTACTTTCCATACATTTTGTGCATGTATCTGGTATGTTTTTGTTATATCTCTTTAACTCCACTGGTGTAACATACATCCGCATTAACCATTTAAAATGTATCAGTTTAAGATGTACATTTATTGATTTATTTTTTTTGAGCTTCTGTACAAGCCATTTCCCATTGTTCCTCTGAAATTTCAATTTGCAGGTCTTCTTTCCAATAATTCAGTCTTTTCTGTGAGTTTTCACTTGAGAATAGTGTCAATGAGTTATAAAACTCTGAAATAATACCCTTTCTCTAACTATATTTCATCAAAATTTTTTCCAAGGATGAATAAGTAGGTCGGGTGAGAGCATTATTTTGATTTGATCGAATAAAATTTCTAAGCTGAAGATATTTAAAAAAATGTGTTCTATTGTTGCCGGGAAATAATACACACTGAACAACAAATGTATTTCATGGGTTTTATCTGATATATAAAAAATAAAGAGCAGCACGCTTCAGAATGAAAAGATTTACAATAATTTTTAAATGTAAATAAAATAAAATGAAATGTACAAATTGTCTCTTTGTACTGCCTCAAACACACAGGAGGCGGATCTTAAACAAAATGGTGGATTACTAACAAAGAAAAATACAATCTGATAAAATGCTCAGTAAACTAATGACCCCAAATAAGTCTGTACAAACGGTAGTGGTGATACTGGAAATGAGAAAGGCACATAATAGCTTTAGTACACCACAAACCTTAAGTTCACACTCCAAATATGCTCAAAACTTAACAAGAAAAGCTTTTCACTTACAACATACACACGACGCCACACCAGCGCGTGATCACTGACTGATCTTCACAGGACACCCGAGTCTCCCTGGTTTGATTGACAGTATAAAATGTTTCAGTACTCGTCACCGTGTAAAACAAAAAAACACATCATAACATTGTGACCAGAGTAGCAAACAACACACTTTTACATTTACACTCCTGCTTACATCGTACATAGCCTGATATTTTAAACTATATCCTCTTGGATAGGCACTATGTTCAGCCACGGTATACCATGCTAGTCAGGCAGCAAATCTGTAGGTCAGTCTACGTCTTATCTGTTACTAGGCCGACTTTATTACATCCTCCTCGGCATAATTCACCGTGTTCGTTAAGAGTAACAATATATTTTAACTGCATTGGTGAACTTACAACGTTTCTTTATGAAGATTATTCCTCGTCTTGCTTGCTTTTCAAATCCGGTCTCCTGAACCGTTTTCCCAACCAAAAAAACCCAGATATTCAAAATCCTCTACCTGGCATATCCCGCCCACACCCTGAAGTCACTTTCTGTTGAGTCAAGTTCAAATCAAAATATTTAAACGCAAATCAAATCAACAATGATCCATAAATATGACCTGGTTACACTATTAAGATTGAATTTAATCCTCAGTTCTTCAAAAGACATTATGTTATCTGAACGTGACAAATATAAGTCTTGAATCTTTTGAATCCCTTTTATATTCCATATTTTAAATACAGCATCCGCTCTCCCTGGTGTAAAATATTGATAACCCCATATTGGGCTAAATTGTGACAGTGAGTGTGGTTCTTTTAAATATTTTTTGGTTTCACACCATATTTTGATCATGTACTTTACAACTGGATTTTTAACTTGTTTCTGTAATTTTTTATCCGAGTCTGAGTATATGAATAAGGGAAGAGGTAAAGGTAAATTGTATGATTCCATTTCAGTCCAGTGAGGGAGATCATTTGATGAAAAATAATATGTCATAGACCTCAGTTGTGCTGACCAGTAATACAACATAAAGTTTGGACATTTCAGACCTCCACGATCAAATGGTAAATATAGTAAGGACAAATGTAATCTAGCCTTCCTATTGTTCCATATAAATTCCACTAACTTTTTTTTAATTCTTGAGAATAAATCTGAAGGTGGTGGTAAAGGAATGTTTTGAAATAAATAAACTATTTTTGGTAAGATATTACTTTTAAGTATATTAATTCTCCCGATCATCGACATTAGTAGTGACATTCTAGCTTTGGCAAAATTTGAATTCCTAAATATTTAAACTGATTTACAACATTGAATTGGTTTACCTCAGGAGCTGGGTGATTTCTCTGGGTCTCATTTAGCATTAATATTGAAGATTTTGTTTTATTTATTTTATATCCTGATATTTCCCCAAAGTTCTTTATTAAATTTAACAAGGTCGAAATTGGGACTTCCGGTTATGGCGGCCACGTAGGAAGACGTGTTTCACACTGCTCTGCTCCTAAAAATAAAAAGTTTACTAAAACTCTATTAATTGGAACAAAAACCCATCCCAGCGTTTAGGCGCGGATATGGTAAAGACCAAGGCTGGGAAATTAGGTGGAGGAAAAAGCAATTCGACAAAACAACCCAAGCTAACAGACTTCCACGCTCGAGGCGAAACAGAAAAAACTCCAGAGACAATGGCGGAGGATGTAGCCAGCGGCAGAGCGGGAACTGCTGAAGAGGGGACAAACGCAGTGCTCACTGCCATCAACTCCATGAGAACAGAGTTTTCGTCTAAATTTGATGGAATTATAGCAGCGATAGAAGGAATGAGAAAGGAAATAAATGACTGTTTGGAGCAAGTGTCGCAGGCAGAGCTCCGAATTTCAAGCACTGAAGATGACGTCACCAGCCTACAATCAAAGTTGCAAACACTGGAATTAAAATGGAAACGTCTGGAAGATAACGTCATGGACTTGGAATCTCGCTCGCGACGGAATAATTTGAGGCTGGTGGGCCTCCCGGAGGGAGCGGAGGGACGGGACCCATGTTCCTTTTTGGAAAAGTGGATTCCAGAAGCACTGAACAACGCGGACCTGCAGTCATCGGTCGTCTTAGAGAGCGCTCACCAAATTGGCCCACCGAGAGATAATAAGACACCACAGAGGACGCTGATTATGAAGTTCCTCAACTACAGAGACAAGATGACGGTCACCAACGCGGCGCGAGCTAAAGGGGAAATTAAATACCAGGATCAACAAGTGTGGTTCTACCCAGATTTGGCCACAGGAATTCAACAATTAAGGAGGCAGTTCGACCCCGCCCGCAAAGAGCTGCGCAACCTCGGGATTCGTCATGGTGTAATTCATCCGGCAAGACTGCTGGTTACATATAAGGGGAGAACCCACACCTTCAAGACCCCTCAAGAGGCACAGGAGCTCATCAAGCAAATCCAAAAGGAGACTGGCGGGAGCTAAGCATGAACATGACAAAGGTAGAACATTTAAGCGTATGTGCAGACATCTGATTGATCTGAAACATATAATAAGTCTACAAAATACAGACTGTATTTAAAAAAAAAAAGCTATGTTGTACAAAGTTGCTAGAAAACTTTGAAGTTATGCTGAAAAAACTACAGAAGAGAGTTAGTCATAAAAATAGAGTCAGGGTGATTGAGAGGAGAAAGAGAGAGTGGTTTGACTGATCCTTGAAGGTGTGGAACAGTCACTAGCTATAACGGGAGATGGAATTTTTTTGATTTTGGGGGGATTACCATGAATGTGGGGAAAGGGAATTTGTTTTTGTTTTTGTTTGGTTTGTAGGATGAATGTTCCATCATCCATGTTTTTGCTTCTCTGTAAGAGTATGTTCATATTGCAAGGTAATCTCAAACTCCTTACTGATCATAGATCAAAGCGTTAATCTTAATTTAACTTCATGGAACTGCAGAGGTCTACAAAATCTTAAAAAACTTAAGCAAGTCATGAATAAAATAAAAGACATAGATTCAAAAATTGTATTTTTACAAGAAACTCATCTATTAGAGGAGGATGTAAAAAGAATTAGGAGAAGATGACAAGGTAATGTATTCACCTCATCATTTTCATCCCGAGCTAGGGGAGTTATGACTCTCATACATAAAACAGTCCCATTTCAAATGAAAAATGTAATTACAGACAAATTAGGAAGATATCTAATCATCCAAGGATCTTTATTAGAAAATATAAATCTGGTGAACTTATACGGCCCCAATATTGATGATCAAAACTTCTTTGTTAATTTATTCCTCACTTTATCATCACTTACAGGGCAACATATAATAGCAGGAGATTTTAATTGTACATTGAATCCCAGTATAGATAGATCAACAGGACTGGACTGTAGGCACAATGGATGTAGGATGACCATTAATCATTTTATGAAAGAACTGAGATTGCTAGATATATGGAGAGAAATGAAACCACAAGTCAAAGCTTATTCTTGTTATTCTAATACCTATAAGACATTCTCATGTATTGACTATTTTTTGATCTCTACAGAATTAAGGTCCAAGATTCAAAACTGTTTCTCTGATAACATTGTGATCTCTGATCATGCACCCTGCTGTCTAATATATGTAGATAAGAAATTGACAAAGGACCCAGTTATGTGGCATTTTCAACATAAATGACTTCAGGATGAGGAATTTAAGTACATAGAAAAACAGATGAGTTCTTTGATATCAATACTACACAAACAAAGGCATGTATAAAGTGGGAGGCTTTCAAAGCTTTTATTAGGGGGCATATTATTAGTTATACAGGTTCAAAATCTAAGAAGACCCGAGAGGAGAGAGTCCAATTGGAACGTAAAATAAAAATCCTTCAAGAAAAGGTGTATGCAGGAAGTAACCCACAGTTAGAGAACGAATTACTGATTCTGAGAGCTGAATATGACAAAAAATCAGTGACTAGAGCTGCCTCGAGTCTTCTAAGATTGAAGCAAACTTTTTACAAACAAGTTGAAAAATCAGGAAAATTATTCAAATTAAAATGTGAAAACATGAGACCAATAAGCCTATTAAATGCTAATCTTAAAATAATCTGTAAAATTTTAGCAAAACGACTACAAGAAATATTACCAAATATTATTAACCGAGATCAGAATGGCTTTATAATGGGAAGACAAGGCTTCCATAATGTAAGAAGACTATTTAATATTATTTATTCCAATAAAGAAGCACCGGATACAGCTCTCCTATCATCGGACGCCGAAAAGGCCTTTGATAGGGTCGAATGGCCCCATCTTTTTGAAGTCCTACAAAGGTTTGGACTTGGAAATAATTTCATAAATTGGGTCCAGATAATATACAATAATGCTACAGCAGAAATCCTAACAAACAGCAATATCTCAAAATCAATAAAAATCAATAGAGGACGTCGACAAGGCTGTCCACTTTCACCTTTACTGTTTACTATGGCAATTGAAATTTTAGCGATGGCAGTACGTTTACATCCACAAATATATAGAATTAAAGTAGGACCAACAGAACATAAAATCTCCCTGTATGCCGATGACATAATTTTGTTCCGACCTTTTTTTTTTCCCACAATATTTTTTATTGAACCTTTTTTTTCATACAAACATGGCACAAACAATCAGACACTAACACAAAAGTAATTTAAAAATTAAAAAGAACTGAATAAAATATATATTGAAAAAAAAATTAAAAAGAACAATAACAAAAAAAATGTGTAATAAAAACAACAACATCCATTAACAAACACAAATCAACAACAATGCTCCTCTGTTTAGTCTAAGTAATCTATTATATAAGAATACATAATACACATTCAACAGCTTGGAATTTGTAAGGTCCACACATATCATTCACCTTCTTCTTCAGACATTATGTTTAAATTCTTTACTTAATCAATGAAAGGTCTCCATATATTCTCAAACACATTTTCCTTTGATTTCAGTATATATGTTATTCTTTCTAGTGGAAGGTTTGTTAGCATTTGTCTTAACCACTGAGTCACAACTGGTCTATGAATCTTTTTCCACAGTAGTGCAATACTTGGCATTAAGCAAACTGAGGTCTATGAATGCTTTTTCACTCTTATTAAAGTTATGTTTTTCTGGATACAGACCCAACAAAAACATTTTAGGGTTCAATATGATTTGTTTTGAAATTATTTTTTCAATTGTTACCCTCACCTCTTCCCAAAACATTCTGATTTTTCTACATTCCCATAAACAGTGAAATAGGGTTCCTTTACTTTCCATACATTTTGTGCATGTATCTGGTATGTTTTTGTTATATCTATTTAATTCCACTGGTGTAACATACATCCGCATTAACCATTTAAAATGTATCAGTTTAAGACGTACATTTATTGATTTGGTTTGAGCTCCTGCACAAGCCATTTCCCATTGTTCCTCTGAAATTTCAATTTGCAGGTCTTCTTTCCAATAATTCAGTCTTTTCTGTGAGTTTTCACTTGAGTATAGTGTCAATGAGTTGTAAAACTCTGAAATAATACCCTTTCTCTTACTATCTTTCATCAAAATTTTTTCCAAAAATGAATAAGTAGGTCGGGTGAGAGCGTTATTTTGATTTGATCAAATAAAATTTCTAAGCTGAAGATATTTAAAAAAGTGTGTTCTATTAAGATTGAATTTAATCCTCAGTTCTTCAAAAGACATTATGTTATCTGAGTGTGACAAATATAAGTCTTGAATCTTTTGAATCCCTTTTATATTCCATATTTTAAATACAGTATCCGCTCTCCCTGGTGTAAAATATTGATTACCCCATACTGGGCTAAATTGTGACAGTGAGTGTGGTTCTTTTAAATACTTTTTGGTTTCACACCATATTTTGATCATGTGCTTTACAATTGGATTTTTAACTTGTTTCTGTAGTTTTTTAGCCAAGTCTGAGTGTATGAATAAGGGAAGAGGTAAAGGTAAATTGTATGATTCCATTTCAGTCCAGTGAGGAAGATCATTTGATGAAAAATAATATGTCATAGACCTCAGTTGTGCTGACCAGTAATACAACATAAAGTTTGGACATTTCAGACCTCCACGATCAAATGGTAAATATAGTAAGGACAAACGTAATCTAGCCTTTCTATTGTTCCATATAAATTCCACTAACTTTTTTTTTAATTCTTGAAAATAGATCTGAAGGTGGTGGTAAAGGAATGTTTTGAAATAAAGTATTTTTGGTAAGATATTACTTTTAAGTATATTAATTCTCCCGATCATCGACATTGGTAGTGGCATCCATCTCTGAAGTAACTCATTAATATCGGTCATTAAGGCTTCATAGTTGGCATTGGCGACTGATTCTTAGCTTAGGCAAAATTTGAATTCCTAAATATTTAAACTGATTTACAACATTGAATTGGTTTACCTCAGGAGCTGGGTGATTTCTCTGGGTCTTATTTAGCATTAATATTGAAGATTTTGTTTTGTTTATTTTATATCCTGATATATCCCCAAAGTTCTTTATTAAATTTAACAAGGTCTTAATTGATTTTTTAAAATTCGACAAACAAAATTATGTCATCGGCATACAGGGAGATTTTATGTTCTGTTGGTCCTACTTTAATTCCATATATTTGTGGATGTAAACGTACTGCCATCGCTAAAATTTCAATTGCCATAGTAAACAGTAAAGGTGAAGGTGGACAGCCTTGTTGACATCCTTTATTGATTTTGAGATATTGCTGTTTGTTAGGATTTCTGCTGTAGCATTATTGTATATTATCTGGACCCTTTTTATGAAATTATTTCCAAGTCCAAACCTTTGTAGAACTTCAAAAAGATAGGGTCGAATGGCCCTATCAAAGGCCTTTTCGGCGTCCAATGATAAGAGAGCTGTATCTGGTGCTTCTTTATTGGAATAAATAATATTAAATGGTCTTCTTACATTATGGAAGCCTTGTCTTCCCATTATAAAGCCATTCTGATCTTGGTTAATAATATTTGGTAATATTTCTTGTAGTCGTTTTGCTAAAATTTTACAGATTATTTTAAGATCAGCATTTAATAGGCTTATTGGTCTCATGTTTTCACATTTATTAGGGGGTTTACCTGGTTTTGGTAACAGTATAATTACGGCATTATTCATGTATGGTGGTAAATTACCATTTTCAAATGCTTCTAAAACCATTTCCAACAGTGGTTTTATTAATTTAGTCTTAAATTTTTATAGAGGTCAACTGGAAGACCATCTGGTCCTGCTCTTTTTCCTGATTTCATATTATCAATGGCTTGCCCAACTTCTTCTTGACTAATTTTAGACTCCAGTATCTCCCTGTTTTCATTTGGAATACATGGTATAGATAATCCACCCAAAAACCCATTTAATTTTGTTAAGTCAGTTTCATTTTTTGTATCATATAGTTTTCCATAATAATCTCTAAAGGCACTATTAATTTCTAAAGGATCTATAACTACCTGTCCATTACTTATAATACTGGTAATTGGTGTTTTAAATTCTAATTGTTTAATCTGCCTTGCCAATAATTTTCCTGATTTTTCACCTTGTTCATAAAAAGTTTGCTTCAATCTTAGAAGACTCGAGGCAGCTCTATTCGCTGATTTTTTATTTTTTTTTGTCATATTCATCTCTTAGAATCAGTAATTCGTTCTCTAACTGTGGGTTACTTCCTGCATACACCTTTTCTTGAAGAATTTTTATTTTACGTTCCAATTGGACTCTCTCCTCTCAGGTCTTCTTAGATTTTGAACCTGTATAACTAATAATATGCCCCCTAATAAAAGCTTTGAAAGCCTCCCACTTTATACATGCCGTTGTTTGTGTAGTATTGATATCAAAGAACTCATCTATCTGTTTTTCTATGTACTTAAATTCCTAATCCTGAAGCCATTTATGTTGAGAATGCCACATAACTGGGTCCTTTGTCAATTTCTTATCTACATATATTAGACAGCAGGGTGCATGATCAGAGATCACAATCTTATCATAGAAAAGGTTTTGAATCTTGGACCTTAATTCTGTAGAGATCAAAAAGTAGTCAATACGTGAGAATGTCTTATAGGTATTAGAATAACAAGAATAAGCTTTGACTTGTGGTTTCATTTCTCTCCATATATCTATTAATCTCAATTCTTTCATAAAATGATTAATAGTCATCCTACATCCATTGTGCATACAGTCCAGTCCTGTTGATCTGTCTATACTGGGATTCAATGTACAATTAAAATCCCCTGCTATTATATGTTGCCCTGTAAGTGATGATAAAGTAAGGAATAAATTAACAAAGAAGTTTTGATCATCAATATTGGGGCCGTATAAGTTCACCAGATTTATATTTTCTTATAACAAAGATCCTTGGATGATTAGATATCTTCCAAATTTGTCTCCAATTACATTTTTCATTTGAAATGAGACTGTTTTGTGTATGAGAGTCATAACTCCCCTAGCTCGGGATGAAAATGATGAGGTGAACACGTTACCTTGCCATCTTCTCCTAATTCATTTTACATCCTCCTCTATTAGATGAGTTTCTTGTAAAAATACAATTTTTGAATCTGTCTTTTATTTTATTCATAACTTGTTTAAGTTTTTTTAGATTTTGTAGACCTCTGCAATTCCATGAAGTTAAATTAAGATTAACGCTTTGCTCTATGATCAATAAGGAGTTTGAGATTACCTTGCAATATGAACATACTCTTACAGAGAAGCAAAAACATGGATGATGGAACATTCATCCTACGAACTAAACAAAAACAAATTCCCTTTCCCCACATTTGTGGTAATCCCCCCCAAAATCAAAAAAATTCCGTCTTCCGTTATAGCTAGTGACTGTTCCACACCTGCGAGGATCAGTCAAACCACTCTCTCTTTCTCCTCTCAATCACCCTGACACTACTATTCTTATAACATTAACTCTCTTCTGTAGTTTTTTTCAGCATAACTTCAAAGTTTTATAGCAACTTTGTACAACATAGCTTTTTTTTTTTAAATACAGTCTGTATTTTGTAGACTTATTATATGTTTCAGATCAATCAGATGTCTGCACATACGCTTAAATGTTCTACCTTTGTCATGTTCATGCTTAGCTCCCGCCAGTCTCCTTTTGGATTTGCTTGATGAGCTCCTGTGCCTCTTGAGGGGTCTTGAAGGTGTGGGTTCTCCCCTTATATGTAACCAGCAGTCTTGCCGGATGAATTACACCATGACGAATCCCGAGGTTGCGCAGCTCTTTGCGGGCGGGGTCGAACTGCCTCCTTAATTGTTGTATTCCTGCAGCCAAATCTGGGTAGAACCGCACCTGTTGATCCTGGTATTTAATTTCCCCTTTAGCTCACGCCGCGTTGGTGACCGTCATCTTGTCTCTGTAGTTGAGGAACTTCATAATCAGCGTCCTCTGTGGTGTCTTATTATCTCTCGGTGGGCCGATTCGGTGGGCACTCTCTAAAACGACCGATGACTGCAGGTCCACGTTGTTCAGCGCTTCTGGAATCCACTTTTCCAAAAAGGAACATGAGTCCCGTCCCTCCGCTCCCTCCGGGAGGCCCACCAGCCTCAAATTATTCCATCGCGAGCAGGATTCCAAGTCTAGGATGTTATCTTCCAGATGTTTCCATTTTAATTCCAGTGTTTGCAGCTTAATTTGTAGGCTGGTGACGTCATCCTCAGCGCTTGACATTCGGAGCTCCGCCTGCGACATTCGCTCCATACAGTCATTTATTTCTTCCCTCATTCCTTCTATCGCTGCTATAATCCCATCAAATTTAGACGAAAACTCTGTTCTCATGGAGGTGATGGCAGCGAGCACTACGCTTGTCCCCTCCCCAGCAGTTCTCGCTCCGCCACTGGCTCCATCCTCCGCCATTGTCTCTGGAGTTTTCCCTGCCTCGCCTTGAGCATGGAAGTCGGTTAGCTTGGATTGTTTTGAAGAGTCGCCTTTTCCTCCACCTGATTTTCCAACCTTGGTCTTTATCATATCCACGCCAAAATGCTGGGATGGGTTTTTGTTCCAATTGAGAGAGTTTTAGTTAAATTTTTAGTTTGACAAGCAGAGCAGTGTGAAACATGTCTTCCTACGTGGCCGCCATAACCGGAAGTCCACTTTTCTCATTAATTTTATTTTTTTTTCTCATTAATTAGGAACTTTTTACTTGTTAATTTGCAACTTTTGTATTGTTAATTTGCAGATTTTTTTCTCAATTTCCAACAATTTGGGACTTTTTCTTTGGTAAATATGATTGCTCATTAATCTGCAACTTTTTTCATGTAAATTTGCACCTTTTTCTTGTAAATTTCCAACTTTTTCATGTAAATTTGCAACTTTTTGGTCGTTAATTTGCAAGTTTTGTCTCATTAATTTGTAACATTTTTCTCATTAATTTGCAACAATTTTGGACTTTTTTGTAAATTTGCAACTTTTGTGTCATTAATTTGTAACTTTTGTCTCATTAACTTGCAACTTTTTTTCTCATTAATTTATAATTTTGAATTTTTTTTGTAAATTTGCAACTTCTTTCCTAACATTTTTCGTGTAAATTTGAATGTTTTTTTTCCATATTCATCTGCACATTTTTTCATCTGAATTTGCACATTTTTTCTTGTTAATTTGCATCTTTTCTTGTTAATTTGTAACTTTTTCATATAAATTTGCAACTTTTTCCATGTAAATTTGCAACTTTTTGTCGCTAATGTGCAACATTCTTCTCATTAATTTGCAACAATTTTGGACTTTTTTCTGAATTTGCAACTTTTTTCTCATTAATCTGCAACTTTTTTCATGTAAATTTGCACCTTTTTCTCATTAATATTTTGAAGCTTTTCATCATTAATTTGCAACTTTTTTCAAGTAAATTTGCAGCTTTTTCTCATTAATTTGAAGCTTTTTCATGTAAATTTGAAGCTTTTTCCTCATTAATTTGCAACTTCTTTAACGTAAATTTGCAATTTTTTTGTTGTTATTTGCAACTTTTGTCTCATTACTTTGTCTCATTAATTGGCAACAATTTTGGACTTTTTTTATGAATTTGCAACTTCTTTCCTAACTTTTTTCATGTAAATTTGCAGCTTTTGCATATAAATTTGCAATTAAATTTCAGAACATTCACATGGATGCTGGTTAAGTTTGATTCTATGTAATGGTTAATTTTTTTGTGTTTATCTAGACACTGACCCCATTTTATTTTATTGAAGTTCTATACATATACCTAGATGTTTTTTCAACATTTTAAAGGGTTTGAATTCTTCCCCATTACAAAATTTTGCATATTGCCCTCAAAAACCTAGGAATGGCCCTGGCTACAACAATATTTATAGTGTGCCCCGCAATACTTATTCTTGAGAAAATGTGCTATTGATTGTCCCCTACAACAGTGAAATGAAATATTCCCCCATGCAAAGTGTAGTACTGTATAAACAAGGTCAATCCCTCCGGACCAAAAGGTCAGGCTTCAGACTGCCTGACTTCAGATTTTTCTTATATGGTAATAACGAGGTGAAGTTAATAGCCGGGCTGGGGCAGCCAATCAGAAGACAGTGAAGTTTTAGGAAGAGGCTCTTGAAGAGTCAGATGGCTTATTTCCAACAGAGGGCCAGTGCAGGGGGGGGGGAAAAAAAGGATTTTTAAAAACTGGAATCATACAAAGCTACTCTAATGAACTCCCACAACTAACTAAATAAAATATATTGATTATAAATAAGCACAATAATTCTTGTTTAAACCATTAAGATGTACATATTTGAATGGAAGGTAGGCAATGTTAGACAACCTTATGTTTGTGTAACATAGAATATAATAATGAAAAGTTGTTAAACTGCATTGATTCTCTCATCCAAACATGTCTTCATTATTTATAACTGTTTTGCACACATCATCTATCTATAAATTCAAGGGATCTCTGTCTGTCTGTCTGTCTGTGTATGTGTTCCTCAGATATCTCTCAAACCGTTCCTCAGACTGACCTAAAGTTTTATACGTGGTTTCCTGAGGTTACGAGAGTGTGCATCCCAGATATGGAGTCACTCAGTCGAAATATGTAATTTTTATCAATAAAAGTTTAGCCACCACTCTGTGACCTCATGTCCTGGCTTTAAGAAGTGTGGGCGTGTTTTCGGATTGACTCTGTGCTCATTCAACAATACACGGCATCATGACCTGTCAGTCACCACAGTGTTCCCTGGACAAAACAAGGAAATGAAAAATGACAAATTTGACTAGAAAAAGATAATACTGAAGATTTAATGCTTAAAAAAATTATACGATAAAGTTGCCATGATTGTGTTGATCTAAAGGATAATTTGGCATATGTGGAGAACATGAGGTGTGCGAGCAGATGGGGCGGAGCATCAGTGGGGTCCCAGGTCTGACAAAGAATACCGGTGTATCAACACAGAACATGCCAGGAGAAGCAGCAGCCTAACCGGACGGACCACGGTCCTTCACGGGGACACACACCCAGCCTGCCCAGTCAGTAGTAGACGGGAGTACCTGCTTTTGCTTCACCTGTGTGCGCAGGACTGCGAGTCCCCCCTCCCGCGCGAGTATCTAAAAATTAAAAACTTAATACCGCCATGATTGTGGAGCGGAATGGCCAGAATGACTTAACGACCAAACGCAGGACACGAAAAACACTCAAATAATGATTTAAATCACTTTTTAGTTAAATATTTACTGACAAATGGGCAACACTGATGCAATGGTTGCAGTAAAACGGGTCCTTCTGCTGTGAATAATAATAGATGTACTTTATTGATGTTGGGTGTTTTGTAGTTAATTCGGTTGATTACAGTTTTAAAAAACTTTCAATAACAAAATATTGCTAAAATATAATATTATGCACTATAATTGGTCTCAAATATTTGTAAACATGTCCTGTTATAGCACTGCATGGGTTTATTGATGATACACAGAAGAAATTCAATATTCCCCTGAACTCCATCACTGAACAGTGATATAAACTGAAATAATTATAATGGGGACTGAACAACTTCCATTCCCCAAAGTGCAAGATACACTATTATGAATATAAGTGATAAAGGATCAGACAAATAAGTGATCTGACAAACAAATAAACAAGGGATCTGAAACAGCTCGCTAATATTGGATGTCCCATTCAGTTCAATATTAAGGTATTCTGTAATTAATATTCACACAGTCAAATAAATCTTAGTGCCATTTAGTCTCTTTTATATTTGTCAAAGACTAACATGTGATTGCCTACATACAGGCTACACCTCTTTGTATTCCACTTTCAAACACAGCCTGTATTTGGGCCTGGAAAGCCTGATTGGGATACCTGTTTCAGACAGGGATACTTGCGTTCTACAGGCATGCACTAGTTTACTCCTTAAAATGACTTTGTTTTTATTTGTCTTTGCATAGATTGCCACTGATTATGGTACAGATGCCTCCCTGACTGCCATCCTAAATGAGATGGACATCTACCTGCTGCTTCTGGCCAACCCTGATGGTTACGTGTACACCCACACCAATGTATGTCGACAATACCATTCAATTTTAGGCTACCCTGTATTTTTTTATACAGTTTGAAGGGTATTAAAGAAGACAGCATATTCCTCAGAGGAAAGTGCTGTTTAAAACCAGCAAATTATACCATAACTGGAAATAGAAATATTACAATACCTGTTTATTACAAGTCAATGTTGATATTTCCCAACTTATGTGATGTGCAGGATCGAATGTGGCGTAAGACCCGATCAAGGAATGCAGGCACTTCATGCCGTGGAGTTGATCCTAACAGGAACTGGGATGCAGGTTTTGGTGGTCAGTATTTTAACAACCCCCCTACATATTTGAGTTCTTAAATAAGAACCGTATATTACCTCAAACCTTCCTTATTTTTGTGTGTTTCATTTAGGCCCCGGTGCCAGCGGGTACCCCTGCTCTGAATCATACCGCGGCCCCTCAGCTCACTCTGAGATCGAGGTGAAGAACGTGGTGGACCTGATCAGGAACCATGGCAACTTCAAGTCCTTCATCTCTGTCCACTCATACTCCCAGCTACTCATGTATCCCTATGGCTACTCCTACACCCCGGTGCCCAATGAGAGTGAGCTGGTAAGGAGGGAAAAAACTGAATACATATATTTCTAGTAAGCCTACTCACATGAAATTTTCACCAGACTTTATCAGCTCATGAAATCCACATTTAGAAACACATCAAAACAAATCCATCAATATCTTTTGCAATAATCAGGTTGGGAAGGTCTTGGGAGAGCTCTTGGCTTTTACCCATCATGATATGTTTCTTGTATGACAACTTGGTAATGGAATACCTTTTTAACAGTTAATGTATAGTAGAATACTAATAATTTAAAAACCCTTCTTCTTCTTCTTTTGGCTGCTCCCTTTAGGGGTCTCCACAGCAGATCATCTGTCTCCATCTCACCCTATCCTTTGCATCTTCCTTTGTAACACCAACCATCCCCATGTCCTCCTTCACTACATCCATGAATCGTCTCTGTGGTCTTCCTCTTCTCCTCCTGCCTGGCAGCTCCATCTTCAACATCCTTTGTCCAGTATATCCACTATCCCTCCTATGCACATGTCCAAGCCATCTTAGCCTTGCCTCTTTTACTTTGTCTCCAAACTGCTCAAAGTGAGCTGTCCCTCTGATATACTCATTTCTAATCTTGTCCCTCCTAGTCACGCCCAATGAAAATCTTAGCACCTTCAACTCTGCCACCTCCAGCAAAATCTCCTGTCTTTTTGTCAGTGCCATCGTCTCCAAACCATACATCATAGCAGGTCTCCCTACCGTCTTGTAAATCTTCCTTTTCACTCTTGCCGCTACCCTTCTGTCACAAATCACCCCTGACACTCGTCTCGACTCACTCCACCCTGCCTGCACTTGCTTCCTCACCTCTCTTGTGCATTTTCCATTGCTTTGGACGGTTGACCCCAGGTATTTAAACTAATCTACTTTCACTACCTCTACTCCTTCATTCTTCACCATGACACCTGCCTCCCTCTTGTTCACACTCATGTGTTCTATCTTGCTTCTACTTTCATTCCACTTGAACTCATCTGTCACTCCTACAGCACACCTCACCACCGTCTCACTGTCCTCATGCATGTCCTGCACTACCCTCACATCTCTGCCACTCCTGACTTTCTCATACAGTACGACACTTCCTCTCTTGGCACCTTATCATATGCGTTCTTTAAATTCACAAAGGCAGTGTGCACCTCCTTCCAACCTTCTTTATACTTCTCTATCAACACTGTTAAAGCAAACATTGCATCTGTAGTACTCTTTCTTGGCATGAAATTGTACTGCTGCTCACTGATTGTCACCTCTCCTCCTAACCTGGCTTCAACAACTCTTTCCCATATCTTCATAGTGTGGCTGATCAACTTTATGCCTCTGTAGTTACTACAGCTCTGAGCATCACCTTTGCTCTTGAAAACTGGTACCAAAACACTTCTCCACTCCTCAAACATCTTCTCACTCGCCAAGATTGTGTTAAACATTCTGGTTAAAAAGTCCACTGCCATCTCTCCTAAACATCCCCATACCTCCACAGGTATGTCATCTGGATGACTGCCTTTCCATTCTTCATCCTCTTCAAAGCTGCCCTCACTTCTGCCTTGCTAATTCTTGGGACTTCCTTGTTCACTATCTTTCCTTTATCCATCCATCCATCCATCCATCCATCCATCCTTCTCTCTCTCTCTCTCTCTCTCTCTCTCTCTCTCTTATTTTCTTTATTCATCAGCTCTTCAAAGCACTCCTTCCACCTTCTCAACACACTCTCGTCATTTGTTAGTATATTACCATTTCTGTCTTTAATAAGCCTAACCTGCTGCACATCTTTTCCAGCTCGATCTCTCTGTCTAGCCAATCGATACAAGTCCTTTTCTCCTTCCTTTGCATTTAGCCTCTCATACCACTCACTATATTCCTTTGCCTTTCCTATCTCTCTTTGTCATGTGCCTAGATTCCAAATACCCCTGTCTACTTCATCTCCCTGACTATCCCACTTTTTCTTTGCTCACTTCTATCTTTGAATAATTTTCTGTTCCTCCTCGTTCCACCATCAAGTCTCCTTGTCTTCCTTCCTCTGTCCACTGGATGCACCACATACCCTTCTACCCATTTCCCTCAATACTTTTGCTGTACTTTCCCAGTTGTCTGGTAATTCTTCCCTACCACACAGAGCCTGTATCAACTCCTTCCTGAACTTTGTGACCTTCTTCCTTCTGTAACTTCCCCCACTTAATATTTGGCTCTGCCTTCACTCTCTTCCTCCTCTTTCTTTCCAGAGTCATCCTGCAGACTACAGTCTGATGCTGTCTAGGTACACTCTCCCCTGTCACCACCTTTCAGTCTCCTATCTCTTTCAGATTTCTTCTTCTGCATAGGTTGTAGTCCATCTGTGTGCACCTTCCTCCACTCTTGTAAGCCACCCTATGTTCCTCTCAAAGTATGTGTTCACCACAGCCATTTCCATCCTTTTAGCAAAATCCACAACTATCTGTCCTTCCACATTTCTCTCCTTAAGCCCATACCTACCCAGGACCTCCTCATCACCTCTGTTCCTTTCACCTACATGTACATGAAAGTCCACTCCAATTACCACTTTCTCCCCCCTGGAAACACTTTTTATGCACTGACGACATTCAACATCACATCTTTGACTTCTAGCTCCAAACTCATCATAATGTCTGACTCCCTGTTTATCTCCTGAACACTCTTCACATACTCTTCCATCAAGATTACTCCTACGCCATTTCTCTTCCTATCTACACCATGGTAGAACAGTTTAAATCCACCTCCAATGCTCCTAGCCTTGTTTCCCTTCCATCTGGTTTCTTGAACACATAGTATATCTACCTTTCTACTCTCCATCATATCAGCCAACTCTCTGCCTTTACCAGTCATAGTCCCTACATTTAACGTTCCTATTCTCACCTCCACACTTCTACCTTTCCTTTTCTCTCACTCCCTCCTAATACCCCTTCCCCCTCTCCTCCTTTTCGATCTTTGACCAACAGTAGCCCAATTTCCTGTCGGTTAACAGTACCGGTGGCAGTCGTTGTTAACCTGGGCCTCGACCGATCCGGTATGAAAGTGTCATTCGTCATGATTCGCATGTTTGATTTGGCAAAGGTTTTACGTCAGATGCACTTCCTGGCACAGCCGTCCCCATTTAGCCAGGCTTGGGACCGGCACTAGGAGTACACTGGCTTGTGTACCCCCTGCAGCTGGGTTAATAATTTAAAAACCTTACTGTTTTGTTTTTGGAAAAAGGAAGATTTTTAACGGCCGTCCCAGTCATTCCCTCCTGTGCTTGTGCACTTTTTGCTTTCCTACAGGACACTGTTGGTACAGCAGCTGTAGCAAAACTCACTTCCCTCTATGGCACCAGGTACAGGGTTGGAAGCATTATCACAGTCATCTGTAAGTGATTTTCTTTTTGTAAGTTTCAGATAATGATAAAAAGAGCAGCAGTAATCATGCTAAGCAGTTGTGAATACCCCCAAATAAATTTTGTACAGTTTAATATTATTCTGAGAACTTGTAGCTAGAACTTGTAATATTACGAAATCTAAAACTATACCAACCACATCACTTGCTCTCTTCACAGATCAAGCCAGTGGGGGCAGCATCGACTGGTCCTACAAAGCTGGAATCAAATATTCTTTCGCCTTTGAGCTGAGGGACACTGGTCGCTATGGCTTCCTTTTACCATCGAATCAGATCATCCCCACCGCCTCAGAGACGTGGCTGGCCCTGCAGCACATCATGGAGTATGTCCATGACCATCCTTACTGAGGGCTACATTATACAGCTAATGAATAAATATAGTTATGAATACCCCATGTCTATGTCCTCTTCGACTTTTTTTTAAATCATCTCAAACACAAGATTAGTGGGGGTGGGGGAAAAAATCGATACTATGTAATGTTGTGGCGTGATACTGTAATGTGGCAATACTGTATCGATTCAGAGACACCAGTATTGGAACACTTTATTAAAAGTCATTGATAAATGTTGCAGATACAAACATAACTATTTAGAAAGCAGAGTAATAAACCAATTGACTTTTCAGTCCACTAGATGTTACTAAATGCTCACTCTCTGTTTAAGTCAGCGTAGCAAAGGAGTGACTGCTGAGATCCAGTCAGGAGTTGAACAAGACAAAGATCAGGATGAGAAATGTCAATAATGCATGATATCACAATGCTCAGTGTGTTGTATAGTGTTTTGGCACATTATTGTGAAGTGCGGTGTAGTGACATGCACTTCCCGTCACATCACTGCACCGCTCTATATAAAGCAAAGGGCACCTGTATTGTGGCCTTTTTGATCGGTGCCTTCTGCCAGGTGCCTACCGCTGTTCTACAGCCATCAAAGCTGTGTTCGTCCAGTCATCTTGCCTCATCCTTCACCCAAGGTATTTTACCATACATAACATTTGGCGATTGAGGATTAACTCATGGAGGCGTGTATTATACCGCTTTGCCCCTTTCTCAAGCTCCTGGGTGAATCGCCGGTGCCTTGAGGCTTTCCAGACGTACATCACCGCGCTGGACCTGGGTAAGTTTGACAAGCTAAGAGCACGTGTGCTACTTGTTCACAGCCTGGGTATTGAGGGCCAGCGAGTCCTGTGCACACTCGGAGCTTCGGATTCTTTTGAAGACGTTGCAGAGCTGTTAGCCAACCATTTTCACACCCCGGATAGCGTGACTGTCCGACGGTTTCGTTTTCAGCAGCAACATCAGCGGGTAGGTGAGCCTATTCATCAGTTTGTCGCCAACTTGAGGCAGCTAGATAGCAAGTGTCGCTTTGGGCCATTGGAAGATGAAATGGTACATGACCAGCTTGTGGAGCACACGTGTAGTGCCGCATTGCAGGCTAGGCTACTCACTGCACCCAGTGACTTAACATTAGCCACAGCTGTTGAGCTAGTTCTCCAGCTGAAGGCCGCAGACAAACTAGCTTTGGAGCTAACCTGGCACCAGTCACAGCGGCCACCGGAGCCTCCTGCCATGGCAAATGATGTGAACCCGAATAGCGAGGATAGCTTGGACAACGATACTATGGAAGCCGGAGGTCTGCCCCGGGAAAACCTCTGTGCAAGGGTTGTGGGTCTGCGATGCACTGCAATAAGGCTAAAGACTGCCCAGCTAGAGGAGCACGTTGTAGCAGATGTGGACGCTTGAACCATTATGTTAGAGTGTACCGTGTATCTGAACCGGAGAGCCCACATAAGAAATCACTCCGGGCGACCATCCATATGGTGTCCCCCAGCACAAACGGGTACACATTTTGCACAGTGGAATTGGACGGCGTGGAAGTGCCACTGCTGCTTGACACGGGAGTGGAGGGGTCGTTGCTGAATTGGGCCACGGTGAGGAAATTTTCCCCTCACTACAAGATAAGAGGTAACCCAGCACCATTGTATGGTTATGGAGGTTGCAGGCTGTTCACGGTTGGGACTTGGGAGTTAACGGTTCGGTACAAGTCTGCAACGATGGTTGACTTCATGTTCCATGTGACAGCGCGAGGCAATAACATCATGGGCTGTGATCTGTTTTACGGACTGGGTTTCACCATAAAAGATGACGCTGAGAATGAACGGTCAGGTTGTAGCCAGTGGAATTCTCCGGTTCTGGTGATCAATGAGGACATTGTGTGGGATGAAGAGCTAACAGACACCACGGCAGTCGAGAAGGACCAGCTTCACTCAGGTTCGGTGCAGGAGAGTCTCGGTGCCGCCGCTCGGGAAACGGTAGAGGGGGGTACCGAGCATGGCGGTGAGGCGCCAGCAAATGACACCGATGTGCTAGCCCCAGATGCCACGAGCTTGGCCACAGGGAGATGGAGGGGCTGCAGCTATGATAGTGAACGCTACGATGGTTTTAGAAGAGGTTGGGCCAGACCGATGAGCATGGAGAAATCGCATAGTCAGCAGCGCTGGGCCCTGCTGAGGGTTTTGGACTTGATTCGGGGTGAAGAACGTCCATGGCGAAGATAGGCCAGACGACAACCAGCTGAACATCGAGGGTGTCTGCGCATAGTGGCTAAGCTGGACGCAGCATACTTAAGGTTGTCCAATGGCTCGGTGAGGCACGCCAACCAGCTTCGACGTGTCCGGGAAGAGGCTTCAGGTGGCGAGGCTGGATGGGAGTCGGTGTCGGTGGTGAAGATGCGAGACTCTATCATCCGGAAGATCAGCCATCGTCTCGGGGGGTCTGCTGCTTCCAGGGGCACGCTTGCTGAGGGGCAGCCCTGAGCCCTCCCATGCCGGTTCTACTCCTCCTACCCAAGGAACAGTGCTGTAAATAATTGTTTATAGTTCTTGTGTTCTGATATGTGTTGTAATTTTGGATTGTTTTGTGTATTATATATAGTTTACGAACACGGCATGTAATTTTAGTTTATGTATGGACTTTTTAGACATGGGTGGCAGAATAACCCACCCCACCGTGTGGGCTGCACAGTAGTCCACCCGTCAGTCCTATTTTAGGTTATTTTGTGTGAATGTGTTAGATCATTTTAGTACATTGTTTTTCGTTATTTTAGTGTGTGATTCAGGTCCTGAATTTGTAGGGGGGGGGGGGCTCAATTGTGTGTATAGTTTAGGACTTTTCTAATGGGGGGGAGAATGTTGTAGTGTTTTGGCACATTATTGTAAAGTGCGGCATAGCGATGTGCACGTCACTGCACCGCCCTATATAAAGCAGAGGGCACCAGTATTGCGGCCTCTTTGACCGGTGCCCACTGCCAGATGCCTACCGTGTTACCATTGCTCTACATCCATCAATAAAGCTGTGTTCGTCCAGTCATCTTGCCTCATCCTTCACCCAAGGTATTTTACATACATAACACAGTGCATTGCAAGATTGTGATATCGTATTGTGTGGCCTCTGCGATTTGACATCGAGCTCAAGCCTGTTTGTTATGAGCTGTTACAGGACAAAAGGTAAAACGTTCTACAAAAGGTAGAACGAACAGAATGTATCGGCATAAAAGCAAATCACATACTTGCCTTCAATGTAGCATGCTCATAAAAGGGTCACGGATATACTCCTACAAAGTTTGTTGGTCTTTTGTGTTTGGAAAGTAACACTCAAACACTCCAATGACTGCCCAGGCAGCCAGAATGTTTTGGCCCAAATCCGGCAGGCCAGAAGGCTGGAGTCACACCAGATGTGGGGATGAATGAGGCGCCAGAATCTGTCCGACGCACTGTATTAATAGTATTGGTATTAATAATAATAATTCATATTATAAATGCTGATTAAATTCATTAGTGTATAATTGTACATACAGTATAGAGAAATATCCTCTCCTCCCCTCCTAGCCTCATCACCAGAGCTGTATTTTGGGCAAATAAGTTGACCAGTCTGTTCTAAATGTCCCATTGGGCGGCACTGTGGTAACACATTAAGGTCATGGGGTCAATTCCACCCCTGACCATCGTGGGTTCAATCCCACCCTGCACCATTGGTGACCTTTGTGTGTGGAGTTTGCATATTCTCCCCGTGTCTGCGTGGGTTTAGAAGAGAATCAGAATCAGAATCAGATTTATTGCCATTGTTCATGTAGTACACAAACTAGGAATTTGTCTCGGTGCAATGCTGCAACATTAAACATGATAAAATAAAAGAAATAAACTATACATGCAATAAAGTGTAGAATAAGAGTGAGTAATACTGGTCAGCAGTTAAAATATATTAGCGAGCAGCAGATAATGTGGAGAACCATATAGTGCAGTCGGTAGTGCAGGGAGAAAACAGTGATGATTGACATGAGTCTGGTTGAGCTGCTGTTTACCCTGGGTACTCCAGTTTCCTACAAGTTGGGTTAATTGGAGACTCTAAAGTGGTCCTTGGTGTGAATGTGTGTGTGAATGCTGAAGGGATTGGTGCAGTATTGTGGCTGCCTCATCCATCCAGGTGGATGCCTTGAATTTCCTTCTGGGATTAATAAAGTATATGAAATACAAAAAAAAAAAAAAAAAAATCTGAACCATCAGTGGGCCTAATCCAAGTGCTCAAAATCCAGCCAGATCTGGCAACAGGTAATGGCCCAGATCTGGCTGGGTTTTGGCGAGCCGTTGCCAAAGAACAACTGAAGGTGCCAGAACTCAACCAGAATTGGTCAGAATCAACCCAATTCCTTTTGCTACCTGGGTGTTTGTTTGTTTTTTAAAATTAATATTGGCTAGCTAGCTTCACCACTAACTACTGAAATAGTTACAGTATGTGTCAAGAAGCACAGATACTATTGGCAGGAAGTGAGGTGAGAAGAGAATATCAGCCAAATTTTCAAAATAAAACTCTTAGGAACAGAAAAAAATATTTTTTTTCTCTGCGGAGTCCTTTGCAACTAGGGTTGCTAACTTTCTCACAGCCAAATGAGGGACAGAGGGTTTTAACTATTGCTTGTTGCCACGATGTTGTGGATATTAGTGTTGTCATAATACTGGGATTTTTTTTAACCTTGGTAATACCTTAATAAATACCGATATTCAATGTCATGTTTAATAATACAAGGAAAAAAATACCACACTGTATACCTAGAAATTTCAGATTTTACAGAATACAAAATCTTAGTTTAAAAATGTGTAATAGCTATTTCATGACACCCAAAGACACTTTACAATGAGCCCATTATTCATTCACTCCACAGACAATGATAGTGGTAAGCTACCTCTGTAGCCACAGCTGCCCTGGGGCAGACTGACAGAAACATGGCTGCCAATCCATGCCAACGGCCTCTCTGACCACCACCAAACATTTATTCACATTCATACATCAATGTCACGAACCATGAACACACCGGAGGCAAGGTGGGTAAAGTGTTTTACCCAAGGACACAACAGCAAGGTGGGGGGGAGTGGGATTCAAACCGCCAACCCTCCAATTATTACTGCACTACCTCCTGAGCCACTACGGCCTCATTTTTGTTTCTCTGAGAAATAATGCAACTTTGAGCTAGAAAACACAACTATGCTGCAAAAAGTCAAATATAAGTAAGATGAAATAAATTAAGGCTGTTTATGCTTATTTGTCTGGCAAGATATTTATTCTTGCTGTGCAGTTTATGTGTAAGAAAATTTTACATGCTTTCTAATAGTTTTAACTTGTTTTGGAACCTTTCTGTGTGGAGTTTGCATGTTCTCCCTGTGCTGCGTGGGTTTACTCCAGGGGCTCCGGTTTCCTCCCACAATCCAAAGACATGCATGTTAAGTTAATTGGCTGTTCTAAATTGTCCCTAGATATCGGTTTCCTATAGGCCCTTAGAATAGAGGGTTAATACTAGTGAAAGCGCTTTGAGTGGTCTTTGTGACTAGAAAAGCGCTATATAAGTGCAGGTTAGTTATGCAATTTGATAAGTCAAATTTTCTTGCTCTATTGATAGATAATTTTACTTAAACAAAAAATTCTGTCAATAGATAATTCTAGTTAAAATTAGGAAAAAATATCTGCCAATAAAGTAAGATTTAATTGCTTAAAACAAGTAAAAACTTTTGTAAAGCAAGTAAAATCTTGCAGAAAACTGCACAACAAAAAGAAATTCTTGTCAAAATTATCTTGTGAGAAAAAAACAAGCACAAAGCCTTGATTTAGGATATTTTATCTTACTAAGATTTCCCTTTTTACAGTTTGACAGATAGTGCCTTTGACATAAAATTACATCAGTGAAGTATTCCTGATTCAAACAATGCACAACAGCAGCAATGAAAAACCTGCACAGGTGACTGGAAAGCACTGCAAATAGCATGTCTTACCTTTTTTTTTTTTCCACAATATTTTTATTGAACCTTTTTTTACAAACATAACACAAACAATCAAACACTAACACTAAAGTAATAAAAAAAATGTACTAAAACACACCAACAACCACTAACAGGAACAGGTCTTCAACAATGCTCCTCTGTTTAGTCTAGGCAATCCATTACATAAGTATACATATTATACATTCACCAGTTTGGAATTTATAAGGTCCACACACATCATTCACCTTCTTCTTCAAAAGTTATGTTTAAATTCTTTACATAATCAATAAAAGGTCTCCATATATTCTCAAACACAGTTTCCTTTGATTTCAGTATGTATGTTATTCTTTCTAGTGGAAGGTTTGTTAACATCTGTCTTAACCACTGAGTCACATCTGGTCTATGAGTCTTTTTCCACAATAGTGCAATACATTTTTTGGTGTTAAGCAAACTGAGGTCTATGAATGCTCTTTCACTTTTATTAAAGTTGTGCTTTTCTGGATGCAGACCCAACAAAAACAATTTAGGATTCAATATGATTTGTTTTGAAATTATTTTTTCAATTGTTCCCCTCACCTCTTCCCAAAACATTCTAATTTTCCAACATTCCCATAAACAATGAAATAAGGTTCCTTTACTTTCCATACATTTTGTGCGTGTATCTGGTATGTTTTTGTTATATCTATTTAATTCCACCAGTGTAACATACATCCACATTAACCATTTAAAATGTATCAATTTTAGACGTACATTTATTGATTTGGTTTGAGCTTCTGTACAAGCCAGTTCCCATTGTTCCTCTGAGATTTCAGTTTGCAGGTCTTCTTTCCAATAATTCAGTCTTTTCTGTGAGTTTTCACTTGAAGATAATGTCAATGAGTTATAAAACTCTGAAATAATTCCCTTTCTCTTACTATCTTTTGTCAAGATTTTTTCCAAGGATGAATAAATAGGTCGAGTGAGAGCATTGTTTTGATTTGATCGAATAAAGTTCCTAATCTGAAGATATTTAAAAAAATGTGTTCTATTAAGATTAAATTTGATCCTCAGCTCTTCAAAAGACATTATGTTATCTGAACATGACAAATATAAATCTTGAATTTTTTGGATCCCTTTTAAATTCCATACTTTAAATACAGCATCCGCTCTCCCTGGTTTAAAATATTGATTACCCCATATTGGACTAAATTGTGACAGTAAGTGTGGTTCTTTTAAATATTTTTTGGTTTCACACCATATTTTGATCATGTGCTTTACAAATGGATTTTTAACTTGTTTCTGTAATTTTTTTGCCGAGTCTGAGTATATGAATATGGGAAGAGGTAAAGGTAAATTGTATGATTCCATTTCAGTCCAGTGAGGGAGATCATTTGATGAAAAATAATATGTCATAGACCTCAGTTGTGCTGACCAGTAATACAACATAAAGTTTGGACATTTCAGACCTCCACGATCAAATGGTAAATATAGTAAGGACAGACGTAATCTAGCCTTCCTATTGTTCCATATAAACTCCACTAACTTTTTTTTAATTCTTGAGAATAGATCTGAAGGTGGTGGTAAAGGAATGTATTGAAATAAATAAAGTATTTTGGGTAAGATATTACTTTGAAGTATATTAATTCTCCCAATCATCGACATTGGTAGTGACATCCATCTCTGAATTAACTCATTAATGTCTGTCATTAAGGCTTCGTAGTTGGCGCTGGCGACTGATTCCAGCTTGGGCACAATTTGAATTCCTAAATATTTAAACTGATTTACAACATTGAATTGATTTACCTCAGAAGCTGGGTGCTTTCTCTGGGACTCATTTAGCATTAATATTAAAGATTTAGTTTTGTTTATTTTATATCCTGATATTTCCCCAAAATTCTTTATTAAATTCAGCAAGGTCGGAATTGATTTTTTAAGATTTGACATAAACAAAATTATGTCATCGGCATACAGGGAGATTTTATGTTCTGTTGGTCCAACCTTAATTCCATATATTTGCGGATGTAAACGTACTGCCATCGCTAAAGGTTCAATTGCCATAGTAAACAGCAAAGGCGAAAGTGGACAGCCCTGTCGACATCCTCTATTGATTTTATTGATTTTGAGATATTGCTGTTTGTTAGGATTTCTGCTGTAGCATTATTATATATTATTTGAACCCATTTTATGAAATTATTTCCAAATCCAAACCTTTGTAAGACTTCAAAAAGAAAGGGCCATTCGACCCTATCAAAGGCCTTTTCGGCGTCCAATGATAGGAGAGCTGTATCCGGTGCTTCTTTATTAGAGTAAATAATATTGAATAATCTTCTTACATTATGGAAGCCTTGTCTTCCCTTTATAAAGCCATTCTAATCTCGGTTAATAATATTTGGTAATATTTCTTGTATTCGTCTGGCTAAAATTTTACAGATTATCTTAAGGTCAGCATTTAATAGGCTTATTGGTCTCATATTTTCACATTTATTAGAGGGTTTACCTGGTTTTGGCAACAGTATAATTAAAGCATTATTCATGTATGATGGTAAATTACTATTTTGAAATGCTTCTAAAACCATTTCCAAAAAAGGTTTTATTAATTTATTCTTAAATTTTTTATAGAGGTCAACTGGAAGACCATCTGGTCCTGCACTTTTTCCTGATTTCATATTATCAATGGCTAGCCCAACTTCTTCTTGACTAATTTTAGACTCCAGTATCTCCCTGTTTTCATTTGGAATACACGGTATAGATAGTCCGTCCAAAAACCCATTTAGTTTTGTTAAGTCAGTTTCATTTTTTGTATCATATAATTTTTCATAGTAATCTCTAAAGGCTCTATTAATTTCTAAAGGATCTACAACTATCTGTCCGTTACTTATAATACTGGTAATTGGTGTTTTAGATTCTAATTGTTTAATCTGCCATGCCAATAATTTTCCTGATTTTTCACCTTGTTCATAAAAAGATTGCTTCAATCTTAGAAGACTCGAGGCAGCTCTATTGGCTGATTTTTTGTCATATTCAGCTCTCAGAATTATTAATTCGTTCTCTAACTTTGGGTCACTTCCTGCATACACTTTTTCTTGAAGAATTTTTAATTTGTGTTCCAATTGGACTCTCTCCTCTCGAGTCTTCTTAGATTTTGAACCTGTATAACTAATAATATGTCCCCTAATAAAAGCTTTGAAAGCCTCCCACTTTATACATGCTGATGTTTGTGTAGTATTAATATCGAAGAACTCATCTATCTGTTTTTCTATGTACTTAACAAATTCCTCATCCTGAAGCCATTTATGCTGAAATTGCCATCTACCTGGCTCCTTTGTCAATTTCTTATCTACATATATGAGATAACAGGGTGCATGATCAGAGATCACAATATTATCATAAAAGCAGTTTTGAATCTTGGACCTTAATTCTGTGGAGATCAAAAAATAGTCAATACGTGAGAATGACTTGTAGGTATTAGAATAACAAGAGTAGGCTTTAACTTGTGGTTTCATTTCTCTCCATATATCCAGCAATCTCAATTCTTTCATAGAATGCTTAATGATCATCCTGCATCCATTGTGTGTACAGTCCAGTCCTGTTGATCTGTCTATACTGGGATTCAATGTACAATTAAAATCCCCTGCTATTATATGTTGCCCTGTAAGTGATGATAAGATAAGAAATAAATTAGCAAAGAACTTTTGATCATCAATGTTGGAACCGTATAAGTTCACCAGATTTATGTTTTCTAATAGCAAAGATCCTTGAATAATTAGATATCTTCCAAATTTGTCTCCAATTACATTTTTCACTTGAAATGGGACTGATTTATGTATGAGAGTCATAACTCCCCTGGCTCGGGATGAAAATGATGAGGTGAACACACTTCCTTGCCATCTTCTCCTAATTCTTTTTACATCCTCCTCTATTAGATGGGTTTCTTGTAAAAACACAATTTTTGAACCTATGTCTTTTATTTTATTCATAACTTGTTTAAGTTTTTTTAAATTTTGTAGACCTCTGCAATTCCATGAAGTTAAATTAAGATTAACGCTTTGGTCTATGATCAATAGGGGGTTTAGGATTACCTCGCAATATAAACATGCTCATACAGAGAAGCAAAAACATGAGTGGTTGAACATTCATCCTACAAACTACACACAAACAAATTCCCCCTTCCCACCTTCATGGTAAACCCCCCAAAATCAAAAAAAAAATTCTGTCTCCCGCTATAGCCATCGACCGCTCCACACCCACGGGGATCAGCCAAAGCCATTCCTTCTTCATCCTCCCAATCACCCTAACTCTACTGCTTTTAATAACGTAACATTAACTCTCTTCTGTAATTTTCCAATTTAACTCCAAAATTTTATAGCAATTTTGTACATCTTAGTTTTTTTTTCTGTTTTTTTTAATATGTAATACAATCTATATTTTGTAAACTTGCTATATGCTTCAAATCAGTTAAATGCCAATGTAAATGCTTAAATATTCTACCCTATATTCTGTTCATGCTTAGCTCCCACCAGTCTCTTCCTGGATCTTCTTGATGAGCTCCTGCGCCACCTCAGGGGTCTTGAAGATGTGTGTTCTGCCCTCATATGTGACCAGAAGTCTTGCAGGGTAAATCACTCCATGACGAATCCCAAGGTTGCGCAGTTCTTTACGGATGGGGTCAAACTGCTTCCTTAATTGTTGGATTCCTGAGGCCAAATCTGGGTAGAACCGCACCTGTTGATCTTGGTATTTAATTTCTCCTTTGGCCCGCACCGCGTTGGAGATCGTCATCCTGTCTCTGTCGCTGAGGAACTTCATAATTAGCGTCCTCGGTGCTGCCTTGTTATCTCTCGGTGGGCCTATTCGGTGGGCGCTTTCCAAGACGACTAATGAATTTAGCTCCGCGTTGTTCAGCGCCTCCGGGATCCACCCCTCCAAAAAGGAGCATGAATCACGACCTTCGGCTCCCTCCGGTAGACCCACCAGCCTCAGGTTGTTCCGTCTCGACCGGGACTCCAAGTCCAGGACATTATCTTCCAGACATTTTTTTTTTTTTTTCCAAAGTGCGCACCTTTAATTGAAGTCCGCCGACGTCATCCTCCGCACTAGAAACACGAAGCTCCACCTGCGTCACTCGCTCCACGCAGTCACCCAATTCCTTTCTCATTGCATCCAACGCTGCCATAATCCCATCAAGTTTAACGGAAAAGTCTGCTCTCATTGAGCTAATGGCAGCCAGCACTGCATCTGTGCCGCCATCATCAGCAGTTACCGCAGCACCACTAGTTTCATCCGCCATATCCGCAGCTTTTCCTGCTGCGCCACAGACGTGAAAGTCCGTTAATTTGGACTGCTTCGGCGGTTCAATTTTTTCCCCACCTGATTTCCCAGCCTTAGGCTTCACCGGCATATCCTCGCCCAAATGCTGGGAAAAATTCTGTTCCAAATGAGAGAGTTATTTGCCGAATTTTTATCTCTAGGAGCAGAGCAGAGTGATACGTGTCCTTCTAGGTGGCCGCCATAACCGGAAGTCCCCATGTCTTACCTTTTTAGAATTGTTTTCTTCTGGTCTTCTTTAAAGAAGAATCCTTCATTATGTCCTTTAAGTCCAGCTCATGAATATCGTCATACCCTATACATGCTTGATCCAGTCTACTTTTTACCAAGTTTGGAGTCCACTGTCCCATGCACAGCTGTCTGATGTAAGCAATCGTGGCCTTTCTTCTCCCTTCACCTTTCTCCTCCAGGTGAGTGCTTTAACGGCCCACCTGTCTCCATGCATAATTAGTAGCCTCCTCCACTCGATGCTCCAGCTGAGAAAAATTCTTTACGCTTCTGGTTTTTTGAGCAGTTCGTTTTCCCTAAGCTCTTTTCCTCTCAATAATTTTATGAGCGCCACTTTCAAACTTTTTTCCGAACATTTTGACCAAGCTAATTACATCTAACCTTTCACTGACGCTTGTATAGTCACATGTCAAAACAATTCCTCTGATAGGCTATTGTTACATGGTACCCACATGAGGCACTTGTAAATTAGACCAGTCAGCAGCCATACATGAATATCAAGTGATGGACATAGAATCTGACCAGTTAACAACAATGTGACCTTTTTCATTGACTCATGATAGGCCCTGATCTTCGTAGGCCCCTGGGCTTCAGCCCAGCCTAGCCTGTTCATTAAGGGGGCCTTGAATATACGGGACAACGCACATCCCTATTTTGTCTGGAAATCGGGAATGACCAACGGAGAGTGGTGCTTGCTTGGAACACGAACTTTATTACACTAACGTATAAACTTACAGCTTGGTGTCTGCTACAGGAGGCTGAACCATGAGAGAAAGAGAGGAGAGAGAGACAAAAGGCTCTAAGATGGCTGACCCTCACATTATATAAGCTCGGCGTCATGACTTCACCAAACAGCTGCGTTATCATGCTGATGCCAAACAACCCTGTGGTTCCTTACACCACATTCAAACTCCCTACCCCTGGAAAAAACAGGAAACACATATATCCAAATTAATCCTCCCCAATTTGGTACATAATGAACCCCAAACTAGCTAGGGCCAGCGGGTAGACTGTCGCATGGCCCAGCGCAGCTGAGTAGATTATTTTGCCACTATTTGCTTGCAGCCACAGTCCTAGCTAAATAGTCCTTCATTTATTGCGAAAGGCAGTTCAGTTCAAGGAGCCTTGAGACGAGCTTGTGGTGGACGCACCCCTGGAGGTACAAGCTGCAGCAGGCCCGGGTGCCATCCCACTGGAGCCATGGCACACTCGTCAACAATGTCCCAGCCGGGATCCCACACCAGCTGGGTCGGTTCCAACGCTGCGTCCCGATCCGTGGCAGCAGCTCTCACCTTCCGTAGATGGCTGGCTTGCCATCTCGACACATCCGCCATCTGAACGGCGACTGGTCTCAGCTGTGTGGTGATCTTCATGGGTGTTGGTGGTGGTGACGTTGTTAAGGTCGACTGCGGGTCCGGCCGTTCGGTTCTACGAACCCGAAACCAGTTCACCACTCTGAGTGGCGCTCTGTTCGGCTGCGTTCAGCGTCATGGTTGTGATGATGTGGCTCTCACGTCTGCTGTAGGGAAACCATCAGGTTGTGGTGGTTCTGCTGTGTTCTGCTGGGTCACGGACTCTTCATCCTGCGTCTCAGCGGCGGTTCCTGGAGGCTGAGGCTGTTCGTGGATTCAGAAGATGTCCAGTGGTTCTATTGTGCTCTGTTCGGTCATGGACTCTTCATCCTGCGGTTCAGCGGCAGTTCCTGGAGGCTGGTGCCAAGCGTGGATTCAGAAGCAGTCCAGTTTCTTCTCTCCCTCACCTGGTGCTGGTTGAGGTTGGGGTAATGTGTCATTGTCATCGGTGACGGGACGCGCGCCGGGCCATCTTCAGTCACCGGGGTCCCCTTTCTCCACAAACTCCCTCTCCTGTGGCTCCATGGCAGCTGTCTGAAACTCATGCCATGCGAGGATCGTAGGTGAGTCCAGTTTGTTCTCCCCCTCTCCTGGGAAGTCTGGTCATTGCGATATGTTGCTGTCGACGTTGGTAGAACTTGCACCGGGTTGTTGTGTCCTGGGGTTCCCGACAGATGCGGGCTCACTTTCCTGCAGCTCTGCAACGGCTCCCTGAGGCTCATGCTGGGTGAAGATCTGAGACAAGTCCGGTCACTGCTCTCTCTCCATGTTGTGTTCGCTCTCTGTGCTGTGTTCTCCCTCTGCGCTGTGATCGCTTTCTGTGCTGTATTCTCTAGGTGTACTCACATCCGCGAAGTCACACTCTCCTTCTTGTGATGAGGCTTCAGCTTGAGAACGCTCGTGCTGCACGGGGATAGGCTCCGGGTCCCATGTGGTTGTGGACTGAGGCTGTGGTGGCTACTCCGGTTCTGATGTGTTCTGTTCGGCGTGTGGTGCGAGGCAGGGAGTGGCTGCATCCACCTCTGACTGCAATGGATCTGGACTGTCGTCGGTCCGCATGGGGACTGCGAAGGAGAAGTCCAGTTCACAGAACAAATCCCACCCCATAATGTTATCGCCCTGGCGTGTCACCTGGAACTGGAACGCTGGGATTGTTCTGTTGCCATATTGCACTGTAAAGGTGATGTTTCTGCCGGTTATGGAGCATCCATTGTCTGGCAGTTCCACCGCTTCAGATTGCCGGGGAGTAAGCTTTCTAACCGTGGCCTCATTTATCAGGGACCACGAGGCAGTGGTGGCTGCCATCCAGCTTCACTACACACTGCAGTCCTGACCAGTTCTTGGGGCCCACAATGTTGATGTCGTCTCCATTGGATGTGGTGTCGACGGGCTGAGCAGCCAGGACAACCATCTGCACCTGTGGGGATGATTGTGAGGAGCACGGGCCAGGACCTGCTAGCTGCGAAGCTAACTGAGCAGCCTCTTCGTGCTCTAGCTGGGACGCTGTCTCCGGTGCTACAGCTAGTGTCAGGCCGTTTGGCGCCGTGGACTCACCTGCTTGCCGCCGATGCTGACCAAACCTGGCTCGCTTAGCCACCAAACTCTCAGATCGGTGTGCCAGAAATTCTTCCAGACCCGTGTTCATCTTCAGGAAAAATGCTGCATTATCCTCCGGAAGACCCATTTTTCTCCTCATCATCATTTGTTATGTCTGGGAATTGGGAATGACCAACAGAGAGTGGTGCTTGCTTGGAACACGAATTTTATTACAACAGAGTATAAACTTACAGCTCGGTGTCTGCTATGGGAGGCTGAGCCATGAGCGAAAGAGAGGAGAGAGAGGCAAGAGGCCCCAAGATGGCCGACCCTCACATTATATGAGCTTGCTGTGATGATGTCACCAAACGGCTGCATCATCACGCCAATGGGAACCAACCCTGTGGCTCCTTACACTACAATCCCGCTTGGGACAAACATATTTAGCCCAATAAATGGGACGTCTCGGTTAAAACGGGATGGTTGGCAACCCTATTTGCAATCCAGTAGTGGTCCACGGCTCACCCTGGGTCTGGACCCAGAGGTTGGGGACCACTTAGTTTTTTATGGCAATTTTTTACTGGCATTTTATATTTTATTGACTCATTTTATTCTTTATTTGTTCTATAGTATTTTTAGTATAAATTCATTCTAAAATTCTAAAATCTAACATTTTTTAATATTAACACAAGATGTAATTTGTTTAGTATATATACTTAAATACTATGTGGAAAAAATTAGTTAAAGTATATTAAAAAGACTGAGTTAACGTTTTAGTTTAGTTGACCACAGATCTGATCAAACTGGTTTAAACCAGTTTTTTTGCGCCACTCCACATCGAGATTCTCCACTTTCTGAATAACCAAATGAAACCTACACGGTTAAAGAAAAGAGACATTAAAATGGCATATCTGAAACAAATTGATATTGAAAACTTCAAGTCTTGGCAAGGAAAGCATGTTATCGGTCCATTCATGCGATTTAATTGTATTATTGGAACCAATGGGTCCGGTGAGTTTTGTTTTTTTTCTTATTTCAATTTTTTCACTGTTAGCTGCTATTCATTGTTAAGCTAGCAGCTACTCTGAATTTTTGCAGATCTATATATTGGCCTATTTAGATAACCACATCTTAATTACCTATGATAATTACAGCTTTATCACTGATAAAAAGGTAGTTAAAGAACTGGTTGCTAACTTTACCTACTTACACTATTTAATCTGGCTTAGCTGGATAAAGGGAGGACATAATAAAACTATCATGTACATAAATTCAGGACACCTGTGTGTGTGTGGGGGGGGGGGGCGTTTTGAAGAAATGGGACATAATGAACGGGACCAAACAGGACACGGCCCAGAAAGTACATATAAAAAAAATGCACAATATTTTTGACTTCGTCCAACATAACAGTTCTTCAGACACTACAACATCACTAAATCTAGCTAATAGTATATATGATGAAGTACAATGAAAATGAAATAAGTACGAAAGAATTAATAATGCATGACTTGGGTACATAAGTGACAAACTGGCAGAATATATATACGGCACACAGCAAAGGGGTATAGAAATGCAGCAGACAAAATAAGTTGGCTAATAAACAAGGATTCATGAACAGTCACTTATGCTAGTTGCCCCATTTGTTTTCATTAATTACAGTGATGTGGAAAAGTGTTTTCCCCTTCCTGATTTCTCATTTTTTTTGTATGTTTGGCACACTTAAATGTTTCAGATCATCAAACACATTTCAATATTAGACAAAGATAACTCAAGTAAACACAAAATGCAGTTTTTAAATGAAGGTGTTGTGGAAGATGGAAGCAGACGAGGCAGCGAGCTGAATGACACATAAACTTTATTCCACTTCCAACATCCATCCATCCATCCATCTTCTTCCGCTTAATCCTTTTCGGGGGTGGGGTGGCTGGAGCCTATCCCAGCATCTTTGGGCGAGAGGCAGGGTACACTCTGGACAGATCGCCAGACCATCGCAGGGCCAACACAGAGAGACAGACAACCATTCACTCTCACAGTCATACCTAAGGACAATTTAGAATCCCAGTTTGATGCCAGTTAACCTAACTTGCATGTTTTTGGCATGTGGGAGGAAACCGGAGAAATCCCGAAGTAAACCCACGCAGACACGGGGAGAACATGCAAACTCCACACAGATCACTGTTGGTCGAGGGCTGGGATCGAACCCAGGTCCCCCGGCCAAGGGTGAGTTGCTGTGCTGCCACAGTGCTAAGCACTCCGCCCCCGCGCTGCCCATATCCAACAAAAACATAGAAACTCTGAATCCTGAGTGCCTGAGCGAGCTCCTTTATACACTTTAATTCCTGCCTCCAGCACACAGGGTAAACACATTAACATTCAGACTGCAAGACATGTACATACATTAACATAACATTGACACACGTCACAGAACAGGTCTTGGTACAATACATTCTCAACCCTGTGTCTTCAGGTGTGAACCTGGCACGGTGGGGGGTGAAAGGCACATCTTTGTTTGGCTCCCCTCACCTTTCTCCATTAGCATCCCTAACTATCTTCTCCCCCACCAATCCCTTTGTTCTGGGTGGAGTGTCACGTATACTGTGTCCACCACACAGCCCCCCTCTTCCCCCCTGAACACCCAAAAGGGGCTGTAACCCTCTGGCACCTTGGGCTTGAACCGGCGCCCATAACGGCTGTAATGTGGAGTCGTCGGACTGGCCGAAGTGTCTTGCTGTTGAGGTGTGCAGGAGACAAACTCGGCCTTCGGTGCGCAGTCCCGTGGAGGGGGAAAGGGGGTGGAGGGGAAAAGCCTAGTCTGCTGCCAGCAGTTCTCTGCAGGGGGAACACCAACTTGAGGAGCCACTGTAGGTGGGCGTCCGCACTGGGGAGCTTGAGCCATTACCACCTGTTCATCTGCCAACACATAAGCGGGCTTCAGCCTGTCAATGCAGACCATTTCTTTACGCTCCCCAAAGTCTACCACAAAATGCTTTGCCCCAGTTTCCAACATTCTGAACGGTCTGTCATATGGTGGACACAGCGGGGTTCTGTGTGCGTCGTGCCTAACAAAAACAAACTTTGCGCTCTGTAAGCTCTTTGGGGTGAAGGTGTGTGGAATACAATGGTGCGCCGGGCCCAATACATTGGTCGGTCCTGTATCGGGAAAAAAATTGTGTGGGCAGGTTGGTCCCGGGTCTGGGGTTTTCCGGTAAAAATTCCCCAGGGATCCGCAGCGGCTGAGAAAAAAAAATGAGTTCTGCTGGGGAGGCTGCCAGAACTTCCTTAAGCACGGAGCGCAACCTGAACAGGACCCAGGGCAGGTGGCCGACCCAATTTGCATCTGTGAGTGAAGCTCTGAGCGCTGCTTTAAGTGACCTATGAAAACGTTTGCATAACGCGTTAGCCTGGGGGATTGTACGCGGTGGTGTGGTGGATTTTGAACCCCAGGCTCTGGGCCGTCGCAAACTCAAACAAATTGCGGACTCATGTCGGAAGTGATGTCCGATGGGGATCTAAACCGTACAACCCAAGCCGACAAAAAAGCGCAAGCCACTTCGTACTGTATTTGTGTTCATTGTTGCGCAAAGTACAGCTGAAAAATGCAAGCGGCTGCCACGCACCGGAAACGTAATGCTCCACCACTGCCCCTATGGCAACGTCAGATGCGTCAGTGGTGAGTGCTATCCGTACTGATGGGGCAGGGTGGGCTAGCAAAGCATCGTTAGTGAGCGCTGTTTTGGCGTTTGCGAAAGTCTGGACTCGCTCGGGGCGTCCAGTCGATGTTTTCCACGGGCTTCTTTTTCTTGAGCGTGGCGTACAACTGCTGCAACAGCTGGGCTGCTCAGGGGAGGAAACGGTTGTGAAAGTTGACCATGCCCAAAAATTCCTGCAGGGCCTTCACGGCCTGCGGGCACAGAAAATCCTACATGGCACGCATCTTAACAGGCAGCGGAATTGGGCCCTCCAGCGAAATGCGGAGACCCAAAAAAATCAATCACTGGCACACTGAACTGGCACTTTGCCGGGTTCACGATAAGCCCATGCGCTTCCAACCTCTGGAAAACTAGTTTGAGATGGGTGAGGTGCTCCTCCTTGGATGCGTTAGCCACCAGAATGTCGTTGAAGTAGACAAAAACAAAGGGCAGGTCATGGAGCACCGCATCCATCATTCTTTGGAAGGTTTGTGCTGCGCCCTTTAACCTGAACGGCATGCGTAAAAACTCGAAAAGGCCAAAAGGGGTTATTATTGCTGTTTTGGGAACGTCCTCCGTGTGCACCGGAACCTGGTGGTACCCGCGGACCAGATCCACTTTTGAAAAAACACGCGTCCCGGCCAGGTTCACGGAAAATCCTGGATGTGTGGGATGGGATACCAATCGTGTTCCGTGGCATTGTTCAAGCGCTGGAAATCTCCGCACGGTCGCCATGACCCATCGGCCTTAGGCACCATGTGTAGTGGGGAGCCCACGGGCTCCAACAGCCTCCTCGCTCCAACAAATTCCTTGCGCGCGCTGGTTACTTTAACCGCGTCCAGGCGCTGAGGTCGCACGAACACCGGTGGGCCTTTTGTGGTTATGAAATGTTCGACCCCATGTTTGGTTACTGTAGCAGAAAACATCTGAACCGTGAGTGCTGGGAACTGTGAAAGTAAATGGTGGTACTTACCCCCTGGAGCTATAACGCTAGCCTATGTTGTTGGCCCAACTCCCCGAGCTGTGCAGGGCAAGGAGGTAAAAGAGACAGCATCCACTAAATGTCTGTTGGCAACATTGACTAACAACCCATAAGCACATAAAAAATCTGCGTCTAAAATGGGGACAGAACATGCCACCACCACAAAATCCCATTGGTAATTGCGTCCATGTAAGCACACTGTCAACGTCCATTCGCCAAACGTCCTGATGTTGGATCCGTTGGTGGCTGTGAGCTCGGGACCGCTGCCTCCTGCCGATCTGTCTGCGCTGACCGGCAGAATGAGGCTCTTCTGGGAGTCAGAGTCCGCTAAGAAACATCTCCCCGAACGTGTGTCTGTGATGAACAGCAGCTTGTTCCTGTCGCCAGCAGTCACAGCTGCTACTGACTGCTGGCTGTGCCGGTTCCCTGGCTTCTTGAATTGGCACGGTGGCAGACAGCGTTGGGCATCCGAGCCAAAGCGGAGTTGACAGACACAGAACATCCCAGCCATCAACGGCTTCTCAAACTCGCTGGAGTCCTTGCCGAATGCCGGAGTTTTTGCATGCACGGTGAGAGTTCTGGTTGCTAGGATGATGCAGTCTGCTTCCTGCGCCAGAGTGCAGTAGTTCCTGGTTACCAGCAGTGGCAAGTTGGCCAGGATCGCCCTCGCTGTAGCAGGTAGGTTCCTGCACACCTCACACACCTCTTCCTTCAAAGAGGTGTGCGAAAAGGAAGACTTTATCGTTTTTCCCCCTCAGTGCTAACATGCTCTCCATCAGCTCCACAGCTGATCTGTCACCTAACTCTGACCATATTAGGAGTCTCTCTGCTCTCTCACTGTCCGACAGGGTATACCGCTGAATCAGCATCTGCTTGAGTGCATCGTATTTCCCGTGGGCCGGCGGTTCCTGGAGCAGGCCCGTCACTTGCTGCGTGGCGCGCACATCCAATGCAGCGACCACATGATAATATTTAGTGTCGTCCGCTGTGATCCTGTGGAGTGTGAATTGGGCTTCAACATGTAGAAACCAAGTGGTTGGATTGTGAAGTGAGAAGTATGGGAGCTTGACTGTGACAGTGCAAGCCGCGCTGGTGTTCTCCCTCTGGGTTGTCTCCGAGGTGGTGCTCGGCTTGTTCTCCAATGCACGTCTTAGGGTCACCAATGTGGAAGATGGAAGCAGACGAGGCAGCGAGCTGAATGACACAAACTTTATTCCACTTCCAACATAAACACAGAAACTCTGAATCCTGAGTGCCTGAGCGAACTCCTTTATACACTTTAATTCCCACCTCCGGCACACAGGGAAAACACAACAACATTCAGACTGCAAGACATATACACACATTAACATAACATTGACACACATGCCACAGAAAAGGTCTTGGTACAATACATTCGCACCCCTGCGTCTTCAGGTGTGAACCTGGCATGACGGGGCGAAGGGCACATCTTTGTTTGGCTCCCCTCACCTTTCTCCATTAGCATCCCTAACTATCTTCTCCCCCACCAACCTCTTTGTTCTGGGTGGAGTGCTTTGTGTACTGTGCCCACCACAGTGTTTATTATTAAAGGTTAAAAAAAATCCAAACCTACATGGCCCTGTGTGAAAAAGTGATTGCTCCCTAATCCTATTAACTGGTTGGGCCACCCTTGGCAGCAACAACTGCAATCAGATGTTTGCAATAACTGGCAGTGAGTCTTTTCCAGCACTGTGGAGGAATTTTGGCCCACTTATCTTTGCAGAATTGTTGTAGTTCAGCCACATTGGAGGGTTTTCGAGCCTCAACCACCTTTTTAAGGTCATGCCACAGCATCTCAATCGGATTCAGGTCAGGACTTTGACTAGGCCACTCTACAGTCTTTACTTTGGTTTTCTTAAGCCATTCAGAAGTGGACTTGCTGGTGTGTTTTGGAATACAGTGATCCCTCGCTACTTCGCGCTTCACCTTTCGCGCCCTCAGTGCATCGCGGATTTTTCAGAAATATTCATCAAAAATTCAAAATTGAGAAAAAATGGGCGGGCGCTAGCAGAAGGCAGGGAGACTACATTAGAACATCAGGTATCAACACGGACAGCCGCTCAACTCAAAATCCACCTCTCTGACCACCGCTCCACTCCTCTCCGCCCACCTCTTCACTGCTCGGGAATCTCGCAAGCTGATTGGCCGAGACGTTTTACCTCGCAAGCTGATTGGCCGAGACATTTTACCCAGCTTCTCTCCCTGCAGAGCGCCCATACCCACCGAAAGAAGACCGCATTCATTGTTCTTTATCGCTAGTCTCGCAGCATGGAACTTTTCGCTGTTCTCTTGTCCCTTTTTGTGTGAAATAGTCTTCCCGTCGAGCCACTACGCCGCCTCCTGCAGCTGCCCTCGACAATCCTGCGCCTCTAGCACCTGACGATGAGGCGTCACCTGAGGAGCAGTAAAGCTCTCATTAACCTGTGCAGTACGTAAATCATCTTCATCTTGAGTTACGTATCTTGTTATAAAAATAAAAGAGTTCTAAAAACATATTTATGTACACTTTATTTACATCTACGTATGTATGTACACTTACACACACACACGTATCATATGAGAGAGAGTGAGCGAATGAACGTATGTGTTATTTATGGGTGACGTCATTAGGGGTGACGCTACTTCGCGGTTTTTCACTTTTCGCGGTCGGTTCTGGAACCCATTAACCGCGATAAGTGAGGGATCACTGTATTGTCCTGCTGCAGAACCCAAGTGTGCTTCAGCTTGAGGTCACAAACAGATGGCCAGACATTCTCCTTCAGGATTTTTTGGTAGACAGCAGAATTCATGATTCCATTTACCACAGCAAGTGTTCCAGGTACTGAAGCAGCAAAACAGCCCCAGACCATCACACTACCACCACCATATTTTACTGTTGGTATGATGTTCCTTTTCTGAAATGCTGTGTTACTTCTACACCGGATGTAATGGGACACACACCATCCAAAAAGTTCAATCTTTGTCTCGTCAGTCCACAGAGTATTTTTCCCAAAGTCTTGGGGATCATCAAGATATTTTCTGGCAAAACTGAGACGAGCCTTTATGTTCTTTTTGCTCAGCAGTGGTTTTCGTCTTGGAACTCTGCCATGCAGGCCATTTTTGCCCAGTTTCTTTCTTATAGTGGAGTCATGAACACTGACCTTAACTGAGGCAAGTGAGGCCTGCAGATCTTTGAATGTTGTTGTTAGGTCTTTTGTGACCTCTTGGATGAGTTGTTGCTGCACTGTTGGGGTAATTTTGGTAGCCTGGGAAGGCTCACCCTTGTTTCATGTTTTTGCCATTTGTTGATAACAGCTCTCACTGTTCGCTGGAGTCCCAAAGCTTTAGAAATGGCTTTATAACCTTTTCCAGACTGATAGATCTCAGTTACTTTGTTTCTCATTTGTTCCTGAATTTCTTTGGATCGCAGCATGATGTCTAGCTTTTGAGGATGTTTTGGTCTACTTCACTTTGTCAGGCAGGTCTGTTTAAGTGATTTCTTGATTGAGAACAGGTGTGGCAATAATCAGGCCTGGGTGTGGCTAGGAAAATTGAACTCAGCTTTCCAAAGGTGTGATAAACCACAGTTAATTTATGTTTTAACGGGGGGGGGGGCAGTTTTTCACACAGGGCCATGTAGGTTTGGATTTTTTTTTACCCTTAATAATAAACACCTTCCTTTAAAAATTGCATTTTGTGTTTACTTGTGTTATCTTTATCTAATATCTAAATTTGTTAGATGATCTATATTAAGCTATGATGTATATAGGTTTTTATAGTCATGTTAGTTTTTTACTTTCCATGGGTAATCCCTTTGTCTGTCATGTGTGTGTTTCTGTTGTTTGGTTGTCTGCTGTCATGCTGATGTTACACTGTAATTTCCCAGTTTGGGATCAATAAAGTACATCTGTCTATCTATCTATCTATCTATCTATCTATCTATCTATCTATCTATCTATCTATCTATCTATCTATCTATCTATCCATCTATCCATCCATCCATGATCTGAAACATTTAAGTGTGACAAACATACAAAAAATGAGAAAGCAGGAAGGGAGCAAACATTTTTTCACACCACTGTATTTAGGTATTCTATGTTTAATATTATTCAAACAATCAACTAAATATTAGTGCCATTCAGTCCTGTTCATATTTTTCAAAATCTAAATTACATGTGTGATGGCTATATCCAGTTGGTGATTTTTTTATTTATTGTTGACCTTATTCCTAGCCCCCATGACGCCTTGCATGAATTATGTGCACTTCTAGTACTAGTTTACAACAACGGGACACTTTTCCTTGTTAAAAAACAACGATTTCGGCATCAAAAATGTGGGAACACGGCCTTTTGCGCCTCAAAAAGAGTAATATAATAATACCACTTCCCACGACTATCGAGGGATAGGAAGATGACCTTAAAAAGTGGCCTTGCAGACAGTATCTCCGTTTGTTAGCGCCGCTGCAAAGATGCTAATGCTGTAAAATAAAAGCTCTGAGACATATCAGTGTCTCCACCGCAATAAAGTTGGTTGCATTTTGTTAAAAGATCTTGGACATAATCAAATTTACCTTAGAGCAGACGTAGAATCTAGTCAGAGCCACAAAGGACCACAACACCGTGCTGCAGCTGTCTGTTTTACTCCAAAATTAAAATTCTCATGCTGCTGTCATGTCATGAATGCTTAACATGTACAGACATTTTCTGACAATTGTTTAAAATTTTATTGATCTATATTTTGTGATAATTTAAAAATTAATGCATCCTGAAGCTGCTAATATCAAGTCCATATTGTTCCAAGGCAGTGCAATGAATGCAGAACCTCCCCCCCCCAGAACTATTTGATATCTTTCTTCAATAGTTAAGCCTTAGGAAGCAAACTGTCACTATTTTTTTATTTATTATTTCACTTCATGCAACCTTGCATCTGGTGACGTACAGTATATGACACACAGACATCAGATCTGTGACATTCATACAAGTGAAAACATACCTGGTGCATCTGTCTTGTGTCTGTTCCACCGATCACACCAACAGTCCTTTTTTTTTCCCACAATATCTTTATTGAACCTTTTTTTTTTTTTAACAAACATGATACAAACAATCAAACACTAACACTAAAGTACTACAAAAAAAAAAAATGCACTAAAAACACCAACAACCACCAACAAAATCAAGTCTTCAACAATGCTCCTCTGTTTAGTCTAGACAATCCAATACATAAGTATACAAATTATGTTCACCAGTTTGGAATTTACAAGGTCCACACACATCATTCACCTTCTTCTTCAAGAGTTATGTTTAAATTTTTTACATAATCAATAAAAGGTCTCCATATATTCTCAAACACAATTTCCTTTGATTTCAGTATATATGTTATTCTTTCTAATGGAAGGTTTGTTAACATCTGTCTTAACCACTGAGTCACATCTGGTCTCTGAGTCTTTTTCCATAATAGTGCAATACATTTTTTGGCATTAAGCAAACTGAGGTCTATGAATGTTCTTTCACTTTTATTAAAATTATGCTTTTCTGGGTACAGACCCAACAAAAACAGTTTAGGATTCAATATGATTTGTTTTGAGATTATTTTTTCAATTGTTACCCTCACCTCTTCCCAAAACATTCTTATTAATCTACATTCCCATAAACAATGAACTTTCCATGCATTTTGTGCATGTATCTGGTATATTTTTGTTATATCTATTTAACTCCTCCGGTGTAACATACATCCGCATTAACCATTTGAAATGTATCAATTTAAGGCGTGCATTTATTGATTTGGTTTGAGCTTCTGTACAAGCCAATTCCCATTGTTCCTCTGAAATTTCAATTTGCAGATCTTCTTTCCAGTAGTTTAATCTTTTCAGTGAATTTTCACTTGAAGATAGTGTCAATGAGTTATAAAACTCTGAAATAATACCCTTTCTTTTACTATCTTTCATCATCATTTTTTCCAAGGATGAATAAATAGGTCGAGTGAGAGCTTTATTTTGATTTGATCGAATAAAGTTTCTAAGTTGAAGATATTTAAAAAAATGTGTTCTATTGAGATTAAATTTGATCCTCAGCTCTTCAAAAGACATTATGTTGTCTGCACATGGCAAATATAAATCCTGAATCTTTTGTATCCCTTTTAAATTCCATACTTTAAATACAGCGTCCGCTCTCCCTGGTTTAAAATATTGATTACCCCATATTGGACTAAATTGTGACAATAACTGTGGTTCTTTTAAATAGTTTTTAGCTTCACACCATATTTTGATCATATGCTTTACAAATGGATTTTTAACTTGTTTTTGTAATTTTTTTGCCGAATCTGAGTATATGAATATGGGAAGAGGTAAAGGTAAATTGTATGATTCCATTTCAGTCCAGTGAGGGAGATCATTTGATGAAAAATAATATGTCATAGACCTCAGTTGTGCCGACCAATAATACAACATAAAATTTGGACATTTCAGACCTCCACGATCAAATGGTAAATATATTAAAGACAAACGTAATCTAGCCCTCCTGTTGTTCCATATAAATTCCACTAACTTTTTTTTTATTCTTGAGAATAGATCTAAAGGTGGTGATAAGGGAATGTATTGAAATAAATAAAGTATTTTAGGTAAAATATTACTTTTAAGTATATTGATTCTCCCGATCATCGACATTGGTAGTGACATCCATCTCTGAGTTAACTCATTGATATCTGACATTAAGGCTTCATAGTTGACGCTGGCGACTGATTCTAGCTTAGGCATAATTTGGATTCCTAAATATTTAAACTGATTTACAACATTGAATTGATTTACCTCAGGGGCTGGGTAATTTCTCTGGGTCTCATTTAGCATTAATATTGAAGATTTAGTTTTATTTATTTTATATCCTGATATTTCCCCAAAATTCTTTATTAAATTCAACAAGGTTGGAATTGATTTTTTTAGATTCGACATAAAAAAAATTATATCATCGGCGTACAGGGAGATTTTATGTTCTGTTGGTCCAACTTTAATTCCATATATTTGTGAATGTAAACGTATCACTATCGCTAAAGGTTCAATTGCCATAGTAAACAGTAAAGGTGAAAGTGGACAGCCTTGTCGACATCCTCTATTGATTTTTATTGGTTTTGAAATATTGTTATTTGTTAGGATTTCTGCTGTAGCATTATTGTATATTATTTGAACCCATTTTATGAAATTATTTCCAAGTCCAAACCTTTGTAGGACTTCAAAAAGAAAGGGCCATTCAACTCTATCAAAGGCCTTTTCGGCGTCCAATGATAGGAGAGCTGTATCCGGTGCTTCTTTATTAAAATAAATAATATTAAATAGTCTTCTTACATTATGGAAGCCTTGTCTACCCTTTATAAAGCCATTCTGATCTCGATTAATAATATTTGGTAAAATTTCTTGTATTCGTCTTGCTAAAATTTTACAGATTATCTTAAGGTCGGCGTTTAATAGGCTTATTGGTCTCATATTTTCACATTTATTAGAGGGCTTACCTGGTTTTGGCAGCAGTATAATTAAGGCATTATTTATGTATGATGGTAAATTATTATTTTGAAATGCTTCTAAAACCATTTCCAAAAAAGGTTTTATTAATTTATTCTTAAATTTTTTATAAAGGTCAACTGGAAGACCATCTGGTCCTGCACTTTTTCCTGATTTCATATTATCAATGGCTAGCCCAACTTCTTCTTGACTAATTTTAGACTCCAATATCTCCCCATTTTCATTTGGTATACACGGTATAGATAGTTCGTTCAAAAACCCATTTAGTTTTGTTAAATCAGGTTCATTTTTGGTATCATATAATTTTTCATAGTAATCTCTAAAGGCTCTATTAATTTCTAAAGGATCTATAACTACCTGTCCATTACTTATAATACTGGTAATTGGTGTTTTAATTTCCAATTGTTTAATCTGCCATGCTAATAATTTTCCTGATTTTTCACCTTGTTCATAAAAAGATTGTTTCAATCTTAGAAGACTCGAGGCAGCTCTATTCGCTGATTTTTTGTCGTATTCAGCTCTCAAAATCAGTAATTCATTCTCCAACCTTGGGTCACTTCCTGCATACACTTTTTCCTGAAGACTTTTTATTTTATGTTCCAATTTAGCTCTCTCCTCTCGAGTCTTCTTAGATTTTGATCCTGTATAACTAATAATATGTCCCCTAATAAAAGCTTTGAAAGCCTCCCACTTTACACATGCTGATGTTTGTGTAGTATTGAAGTCAAAGAACTCGTCTATCTGTTTTTCTATATACTTGACAAATTCCTCATCCTGAAGCCATTTATGCTGAAATTGCCATCTACCTGATTCCTTTGTCAATTTTTTATCTACATATATTAGACAACAGGGTGCATGATCAGAGATCACGATGTTATCATAAAAGCAGTTTTGAATCTTGGACCTTAATTCTGTGGAAATCAAAAAATAATCAATACGTGAGAATGTCTTGTAGGTACTGGAATAACAAGAATAGGCTTTAACTTGTGGTTTCATTTCTCTCCATATATCTAACAATCTCAATTCTTTCATAAAATGATTAATAGTCATCCTACATCCAATGTGCGTACAATCCAGTCCTGTTGATCTATCCACACCTGGATTCAATGTACAATTAAAATCCCCTGCTATTATATGTTGCCCTGTAAGTGATGATAAGATGAGAAATAAATTAGCAAAGAACTTCTGATCATCTATATTGGGACCATGTAAGTTCACAAGATTTATATTTTCTAATAGCAAAGAACCTTGAATGATTACATATCTTCCAAATTTGTCTCCAATTACATTTTTCACTTGAAAAGGAACTGATTTATGTATGAGAGTCATAACTCCCCTGGCTCGGGATGAAAATGAAGAGGTGAATACGCTTCCCTGCCATCTACTCCTAATTCTTTTAACATCCTCCTCTATCAGATGAGTTTCTTGTAAAAACACAATTCTTGAACCCATGTCCTTTATTTTATTCATAACTTGTTTAAGTTTTTTTAAATTTTGTAGACCTCTGCAATTCCATGAAGTTAAATTAAGATTAACACTTTGGTCCATGATCAATAGAGAGTTTGGGATTACCTTGCAGTGTAAACATGCTCATACAGAGAAGCAAAAACATAAGTGGTTGAACATTCATCCTACAAACTACACACAAACAAATTTCCCCTTCCCACACTTGTGGCAAACCCCCCAAAATCAAAAGAAAAATTCTGTCTCCCGATATAGCCATCGACCGTTCCACACCCACGGGGAACAGCCTAAGCCACTCCTTCTTCATCCTCCCAATCACCCTAACTCTACTGCTTTTAATGACGTAACATTAACTCTCCTCTGTAGTTTTCCAACTTAACTCCAAAATTTTTAACAACTTTGTACATCATAGTTTTTTTTTTGTTTGTTTGTTTGTTTTGTTTTTGTTTTGTTTTTTTAATATATAATACAATCTATATTTTGTAAACTTACTATTTACTTCAAGTCAGTCAGATGCCTGTGCAAATGCTTAATTATTCTACCTTATATTTTGTTCATGCTTAGCTCCCACCAGTCTCTTCTTCTTCTTTGATCTTCTTGATGAACTCCTGCGCCTCCTCTGGGGTCTTGAAGATGTGGGTTCTGCCCTCATACGTGGTCAGCAGTCTCGCAGGATAGATTACACCATGACGAATCCCAAGGTTGCGCAGCTCCTTACGTACGGGATCAAACTGCTTCCTCAATTGCTGGATTCCTGTGGCCAAATCTGGGTAGAACCGCACCTGCTGGTCCTGATGTTTAATGTCTCCTTTTTTAGCTCGTGCAGCGTTGAAGATCTTCATCCTGTCTCTGTTGCTAAGAAACTTCATAATTAAGGTCCTCGGCGGTCCCTTATCTCTCCGTGGGCCAATACGATGTGCTTTTTCCAGAATCACTGCTGATTGCAACTCCTCGCTGCCCAGCACCTCCGGAATCCACTTTTCCAGAAAGGAACATACGTCCCGACCTTCTGATTCCTCTGGAAGACCCACCAGCCTCAAATTATTCTGTCTCGACCGAGATTCCAAATCCAAAATATTATCTTCCAGAGATTTTTTTTTTTTTTCCAAAGTGCGCACCTTTAATTGAAGACGGGTGACGTCATCTTCAGCACTAGCGAGACGGAGCTCCATCTGCGCCGTTCGTTCTACACAGTCACCCAATTCCTTTCTTATTCCTTCCAACGCTGTCATAATCCCATCAAATCTAGAGGAAAAGTCCGCTCTCATTGAACTCATGGCAGCCATCAGCGCATCTGCGCCATTCCCCGCAGATATCGCAGCGTTGCCAGCCTCCTCCGCCATATATGGAGTTTTGTTTGCTGCGTCACAGACCTGAAAGTCCGTTAATTTGGACTGTTTCGGCGGCTCGCTTTTTCCTTTTCCTGGTTTTCCGGCCTTAGGCTTCGCCGACATATCCTCGCCCAAATGCTGGGATACGTTCTGTCCCAAATGAGAGAGTTATTTGCCGATTTTTTTTTTCCAGGAGCAGAGCAGAGCGAGACACGTCCGTCCTACGTGGCAGCCATAACCGGAAGTTCCCAACAGTCCTTTTTAGTTTTCAGTGCATGATCTATGCATTTGTGTTGAAGCCACAGATTTAGCTGTGCTTATTTGTGTCTCCATTTATACAGTCTATGGCACAACCACGAACACCAGCAACAAGTGCCAGAACTATGCCAAAACATCCCAAAAATACAAAAACTACAAGTGCTGAAATTAGCTGCCACTTGACTGCAAAACATGTATGTGGACTATACATTAAAACGAATTTGAAAAACTTTTAAAAATGCTATTTTAAATGCCTTACTACTCCACTCTTGCTAACTGATTTAACACTACTTCAGCCCGAAATCAGAAGTTGCCCACATAATTGTTTCTACAGCAGCACCCTCAGAAATAAGGTGGTTAAATAAGGGGGATTGTACAAACCAATAAGCATAATGTACAAATCTCGTATTGATTTTTCAATTGTATTTTTACTTATTTAACTTTTATTTATACAGGGAAATTCCACTGAGAGGCAACCTCTCTTTTACGAGCACACCCTGTTAACATTCACACAGTTACACATTCACACCAGGAAGATGCCCAGTACAACCACAGACTGACCTGTGGCCACTGAGCTGCCCCACTGGAGCAGTTGTGGTTAAAGATCTTGTTCAAGGACACCACAGTGGGGTTAATGAGGGTGGGGCAAACACTGCTGTGTTACCTGTCCTATCCATTTGCAAAAATAAAGGTGCAAAAATATGACGAAAATACTATAAAATCACAAATTTATGAGAAAAAAGTTAGAAATCTCTAAGAAAAAGCACTTATCTGTCCTATCCATTTGCAAAAATAAAGGTGCAAAAATATGACAAAAATACTATAAAATCACAAATTTATGAGAAAAAAGTTAGAAATCTCTAAGAAAAAGCAATTCAAGAATGCAGGAAGAAAAACACATTTCCAAGAAAAAAATCATAGTCACAAATTTACAAGAAAAAAAGTGTAAATTTACAAGAACAAAAGTTGCACATTTCTTTTCCCCACAATATTTTTATTAAGTTTTATGTACAATACAGGTTTAAGTTTGGTAACAAAACATTGTACAGGGTTGCTGTAAAACACTGAACAGAACAACAAAACACAAACAATGCTCCTCCTTATTTTAGCAAATGGTAATCCAGGCCAAGCATTAAAACAATATATAATAAAAAAAAATTTTCCATAAGACAAAATTAAAAAATATATATAATAACAGAAAGGGTGGGTTGGAACTGCAGAGTCTAAGAAGAGTGATATAGAGGAATAACGAAAGGAGGGAGTACTTTATGGGGGTGGGCTTTTTCACACACGCACACACACACACACACACACACACACACACACACACACACACACACATACATACACAGTGCATCCGGAAAGTATTCACAGTGCTTCACTTTTTCCGCATTTTATGTTACAGCCTTATTCCAAAATGGAATAAATTCATTTTTTCCTCAAAATTCTACACACAATTATAACACAATAATAATGACTTCTTCTTCTCCTTTTGTCTGCTTCCTTTAGGGGTCGCCACAGCGGATCATCTGTCCCCATGTCACCCTATCCCTTGCAACTTCCTCTGTAACACCAGCCCTCTCCATGTCCTCCTTCTCTACATCCATGAATCTTCTCTGTGGTCCTCCTCTTTTCCTCCTGTCTTGCAGCTCCATCTTCAGCATCCTTTGTCCAGTATATATCCACTGTCCCTCCTCTGTATATGTCCAAACCATCTCAGCCTTGCCTCTCTTACTTTATCTCCAAACCGCTCAATGTGAGCTGTCCCTCTGATATACTCATTTCCAATCCCGTCCCTCCTAGTCACTCCCAATGAAAATCTTAGCATCTTCAGCTCTGCCACCTCAAGCTCCACCTCTTGTCTTTTTGTCAGCACCACCGTCTCCAAACCATATATCATAGTAGGTCTCCCTGCTGTCTTCTAAATCTTCCCTTTTGCAACCTTTCTGTCACAAATCACCCCTGACACTCGTCTCCACCCACTCCACTCTGCCTGCACTCTCTTCTTCACCTCTCTTGTGCATTTTCCATTGCTTTGGATGGTTGATCCCAGGTATTTAAACTCATTAGCTTTCACTACCACTACTCCTTCCTACTCCTTTGATATCTTGGCTGTGTGCTTAGGGTCGTTGTCCTGCTGCTACCCCATAATGACAATGTGAAAATTTTTTTTTAAGATTTTTGCAAATTTATTAAAAATAAAAAACTTAACCCTTTGAGTGTGAGAATTTTCGTGCCCCGAGTGGCAGAGCGTGGCACTGCGCCTGCCTTCTCACTCTGACTTTGTCAAAAGTAAGTGAGAAATTTTTTTTTTTTTAAATGTACTGATTTCTTGTTCATATACTTTGAAAATAAGATGATGAGGTACCTCTGTATAAAAAATGGTGTCAAAAGACTGAACCATTTTTTGTGTAAATACGTCCAAAGTCCAGTTTTGACTGAGTTATGGAATTTAAACAGGTGCCGCGACATTATGCAAATTAGATGCGTAAATTTATTCCTATCTGAAACTTTGGATCATATTTTACATCTTTCTAATTGACACTAAGCCAGTATCTCTTACCACTTTCAAGTTATAGCCTTGGAAATCTGAACTATTTTATTGACAAAAATATTTACCACTCTTGGCCACTAGGGGGTATGGCGCAGTTCTGCACCATACACACTCAAAGGGTTAAGAAATCACGTGCATATGTATTCACAGCCTTTGCTCAATACTTTGTTGATGCACCTTTGGCAGCAATTACAGCCTCAAGTCTTTTTGAATATGATGCCACAAGCTTGGAACACCTATCTTTGGCCAGTTTCACCCATTCCTCTTTGCAGCACCTCTCAAGCTCCATCAGGTTGGATGGAAAGTGTCAGTGCACAGCCATTTTCAGATCTCTCCAGAGATGTTCAATTGGATTCAAGTCTGGGCTCTGGCTGGGCCGCTCAAGGATATTCACAGAGTTGTCCTGAAGCCACTCCTTTGATATCTTGGCTGTGTGCTTAGGGTGATTGTCCTGCTGAAAGATGAACCGTCGCCCCAGTCTGAGGTCAAGAGCGCTCTGGAGCAGGTTTTCAACCAGGATGTCTCTGTACATTGCTGCATTTGTCTTTCCCTCTATCCCAACTAGTCTCCCAGTTCCTGTCACTGAAAAAACATCCCCACAGCATAATGCTGCCACCACCATGCTTCACTGTAGGGATGGTATTGGCCTGGTGATGCGCAGTGCCTAGTTTCCTCCAAATATGACACCTGGCATTCCCACCAGAGAGTTCAATCTTTGTCTCATCAGACCAGAGAATTTTGTTTCTCATGGTCTGAGAGTCCTTAGGGTGCATTTTGGCAAACTCCAGGTGGGCTGCCATGTGCCTTTTACTAAGGAGTGGCTTCCGTCTGGCCACTCTACCATGCAGGCCTGATTGGTGGATTGCTGCAGAGATGGTTGTCCTTCTGGAAGGTTCTCCTCTCTCCACAGAGGAATGCTGGAGCTCTGACAGAGTGACCATCGGGTTCTTGGTCCCTTCTCCCCCGATTGCTCAGTTTAGACAGTCGGTCAGCTCTCGGAAGAGTCCTGGTAGTTCCAAACTTCTTCCATTTATGGATGATGGAGGCCACTGTGCTCATTGGGACCTTCAAAGCAGCAGACATTTTTTTGTACCCTTCCTCAGATTTGTGCCTCGAGACAATCCTGTCTCAGAGGTCTACAGACAATTCTTTGACTTCATGCTTGGTTTGTGCTCTGACATGCACTGTCAACTGTGGGACCTTATATAGGCAGGTATGTATGTTTTCAAATCATGTCCAATCAACTGAATTTTCCACAGGTGGACTCCAATTAGGCTGAAGAAAGATCTCAAGGCTGATCGGTGGAAACAGGAAGCACCTGAGCTCAATTTTGAGCTCCATGGCAAAGGCTGTGAATACTTACGTACATGTGATTTCTTAGTTGTTGTTTTTTTATTTTTAATAAATTTGCAAAAATCTTAAAAAAAAACTTTTTTCATGTTGTCATTATGGGGACCCCCTGTGGCTATGTAAACCCAGCCACAGGGTGACCAAGAACTTGATGATATAGATATTGTCACATTTATATATATATATATATATATATATATATATATATATATATATATCCATCCATCCATCCATCTTCTACCGCTTAATCCTTTCGGGTCGCGGGTATATATATATATATATATATATATATATATATATATACAGTATACACTCACCGGCCACTTTATTAGGTACACCATGCTAGTAACGGGTTGGACCCCCTTTTGCCTTCAGAACTGCCTCAATTGTTCGTGGCATAGATTCAACAAGGTGCTGGAAGCATTCCTCAGAGAGTTTGGTCGATATTGACATGATGGCATCACACAGTTGGCGCAGATTTGTCGGCTGCACATCCATGATGCGAATCTCCCGTTCCACCACATCCCAAAGATGCTCTATTGGATTGAGATCTGGTGACTGTGGAGGCCATTTGAGTACAGTGAACTCATTGTCATGTTCAAGAAACCAGTCTGAGATGATTCCAGCTTTATGACATGGTGCATTATCCTGCTGAAAGTAGCCATCAGAAGTTGGGTACATTGTGGTCATAAAGGGATGGACATGGTCAACAACAATACTCAGGTAGGCTGTAGCGTTGCAACGATGCTCAATTGGTACCAAGGGGCCCAAAGAGTGCCAAGAAAATATTCCCCACACCATTACACCACCACCACCAGCCTGAACCATTGATACAAGGCAGGATGGATCCATGCTTTCATGTTGTTGACGCCAAATTCTGACCCTACCATCCGAATGTCGCAGCAGAAATCGAGACTCATCAGACCAGGCAACGTTTTTCCAATCTTCTATTGTCCAATTTCGATGAGCTTGTGCAAATTGTAGCCTCAGTTTCCTGTTCTTAGCTGAAAGGAGTGGCACCCGGCGTGGTCTTCTGCTGCTGTAGCCCATCTGCCTCAAAGTTCGACGTACTGTGCGTTCAGAGATGCTCTTCTGCCTACCTTGGTTGTAACGGGTGGTTATTTGAGTCACTGTTGCCTTTCTATCAGCTCGAACCAGTCTGGCCATTCTCCTCTGACCTCTGGCATCAACAAGGCATTTCCGCCCACAGAACTGCCGCTCACTGGATATTTTTTCTTTTCCGGACCATTCTCTGTAAACCCTAGAGATGGTTGTGCGTGAAAATCCCAGTAGATCAGCAGTTTCTGAAATACTCAGACCAGCCCTTCTGGCACCAACAACCATGCCACGTTCAAAGTCACTCAAATCACCTTTCTTCCCCATACTGATGCTCGGTTTGAACTGCAGGAGATTGCCTTGACCATGTCTACATGCCTAAATGCACTGAGTTGCCGCCATGTGATTGGCTGATTAGAAATTAAGTGTTAACGAGCAGTTGGACAGGTGTACCTAATAAAGTGGCCGGTGAGTGTATATATATATATATATATATATATATATATATATATATATATATATATATATATATATATATATATATGTGTGTGTGTGTGTGTGTGTGTGTGTGAGAACGTTTTACTTTGGGGCATGATTTGAGGTTGAGTAAGTTGGATCAAATGTTTTGGTCAAATTTGACCAAATGTGGTTTATTTTTCAACTGTAGGGATCCAAGTGCTGTGACATCGATGGAAGAAATGTGTGGACTAAAGGGGAGGCTATGTTGTAAAATAAACCACATTTGGTCAAATTGGACCACTATGAACTTTTAGCCTATGAACATTTCAGCCTCATGTACGTGTTCATTTTTTGGCTGAGTGAGCAAGAAATCCTCTTTTAAATTACAGTTCTTACCCACAGACATGAAAATATGACAACAATAATTAATTTTGTTTGGAAAAACCTCAGTGTCCGGGCAGCGACTCTTCCGTGGGTTCATCTACTACGGTACTTCCCCAAGTTAGATTGCCTTCTTGGAGCCTTGTACAATGTCCTCGTCTTCTTTCAGCTACTGGTGGGCATGAGTATGGGTGGAGCTAATTAGAATATCCATAGATCTACACATACTTAAGTTGGTCAAAGACATAAAAGTTCTTTCCAAGCCATTCTAAGGCAATGGAAGTTTTTTTGTGTATAAAAAGCCACAGTATACTGTTTTGGGCAAAACACATTGGTTTTTGAGGTGGTTTTAGAGCCACCGGAGTGGGTCTTTAAAGACGCACTCCAGTGGATATAAATCCCCTATAAAAACAAATCTACATTGTGTAAAATGGTACCTTATGCCCTTTTTCTACAAAAACTCTTTCATTGTCTTACAGTTTCATGTCAAAATCTTTTCACCCCCCCAATACCAGAATCAGTGACTACTTGGCCCAACCACATACCACAAGACTAAAAGTGGCTAGCACTACATTATCAGAATAAATCCTGTGATATGAAATCCTGTGATAGACTTACCGGTTGAAGGATATGCCCAGTTGTATGCACGGTAGCCCAGGATATTGACTGAAACTGCATTGGTCCTTAAAAGCAGTTTAATGGTAAAATCCATCTTAATTTGGGTCAAGTTTTCAAAGTAGTTTGTTAAAAAAATGCTAACTACCCTGGAGGATAATGAGGATAATGTCAGTTAGGCCAAAGTGCCCTGATTGGCTCAACACTACCCACGTGCCTGCACCACGAATAGCTACGTCACCGAAAACATTCCATCTCAACTTGCCTTTTTGCAGGAGGTGGAGCTTAAGTGAAACTACAGCAAAAAAACAGAGATATGAGACATTTGAGTGATTTTGCTTTTGATATGTCTTGTAAGTCATAAAAAACATGTTATAGACATGTTAACAAGAAAAAAAAACTCGATTTTTGGCATAGTGTCACTAAAAGTCAGGGAAAACTTTGTATTTTTGTGACTTCAAGAATGTTCATATCTGTGAGCCGTGCTGGCAAAATGAGTCACTTTGAGGACATTTTCAAAACTGATGTAACGTTATTTCCATATTCTGTATTGAAAGACCTTCAAAATGCTATTTAATTTATAGGAAGTGTGCAAAAACGGACCTGGAAAAAGGTGATTTGTTTATATTTTGGCTAGGTTGAAAACTCGTGTTTGATCGGTTGGGAGTTACTGTATGTCTTCTGCAAAAAAATATGTATTTTTAGAAAGTACGATTTCTAAGCTTTCCAATGATACCAGGCACTCACAGGGGTTTTCCTGGGACTTGCCACTAGCAAACAAAGAAAGAGTTATGATTTATGACTTCTCGTGCCTGTAGCTTGTAATGACGTGGTGCGCATTCCGATTCATTTTGCCAGCACAGGTCACATATTACGCACAATGTGAAATATTGAAGGACTGTTTTTATTATGATTATGCTTACAGCTTTTTGAAGTCACTTACCAATTACTGATGATTTGCCTGGTTTTGAGCTGCATTTGTGTTCTGAAACTGAGCTTCATGCTGTAGGGAAGTCCAACTTGATGGATGCACTGAGTTTTGTGGTGGGGGAGCGGCCTGCATCCCTCAGAGTGAAACACCTCAGAGACCTGATTTATGGAGCCAACACTGGTAAACCTGTGTCAGACTCTGCCAGGGTGGACATGCGCTACTGCAATGAGGAAGACCAGGAGACTGTCTTCTCCAGAATTATTGCTGGTATGAGTAAAAATTCATTTACATTTTGCTGTCATTAGGGCCGCATGATGTTAAGAAACCATGTGATGTTGTTGTTTAATATAACAGTAATGACTTGATAAAGGCTTGAGAGATAAAATAAGGACTCAGTAAATTTTGTGGGGTTTTCCCATATAAATGTGCAATTTTCACATAAAATTTGCTATATTTTTCTCAGAAATTTGTGACTTTTCCTCAAAAGATTTGCTGCTATTTTCCTCATAAATTTGTGACTTCTTTGTGTAAATTTTGCATCTTTTTTCTAATAAAATTGTATTTTTTTTTCCTCTTGTGTAAATGTGCAACTTTTTCACATGGTATTTTTGTCACATAAATTTGTGGCTTTTTCCAGCATAAAATGTTCTGTCATCCATTAGGCTGAGGAAAATTTAATAACTTTTTTTTTACTGATGACCCATAATGTCTTCTTCAGGTTTGTCTACTCCAAGTAATTAACTGGTATCATTACATGTTTTCCCTTACTCTAGAAATTAACTGAATTAAGTTACAACACAGGAGATTTGACTCTGATCTGAAAACTGGCTTATACTCACTCTGCTGGTGTAAAGTGGTATTTACCACTTTATCAGCCCAGCAAACATAATAAATGAATTCATAGCTCTGCAATATCATAAATTATCATATATTGCATGACAGCAAAGGAGATGTTTCTAATTGTATTTTTAGGTATTTCTGGAATATTTGAAAATAGAAAATGATCAGACAGGATTTATTATCGGCAGGAATTCATGCACTAATGTGAGGAGACAACTTAACGTTATACAGTTATGTCAAAATAATATTAAAGGCATGGTGGTTTCATTAGATGCTGAAAAAGCATTTGATCGTATTGAATGGGATTTTTTGTTTGTGTACTCAAGGAATTTGGATTAGGTGATATATTTGTTAAGTGGATTAAACTGTTATATAATAATTCACTAGGATCTGTAATCACAAATGGAAAATTTTAACCATAGGTTAAATTAGGTAGGGGCACATGTCAAAAGTGCCCCTTGTCACCATTATTATTTGCACTTGTAATTGAACCATTAGCTGAGGGTATCAGAACAAATCCCAATGTCTATGCTGTTTCAACCACCCAAAAACAGCAAAAAATTTCAATGTATGCAGATGGTGTTTTATTATTTATCACACCTCCAGAAACCTTTATTCCTTTAGTTTTGGATGTTATTAATCAATTTAGCCTAATTTCTGGATATAGAATAAACTTTAATAAATCAGAGGCAATGTCCCTCGGTCAGGATCGGCATATATTGTCTATCTGGTCACCTTTCAGATGGGCAACCAATGGTTTTGTTTATTTGGGCATACAGTATTTGTTACCCCTGAACTTCAGAAAATGTATAGGACTAATTTTCAACCATTGCTTAAGCAAATTCATGATGATTTAGAGAGATGGAGTTCCCTCCCAATCTCCATGCTGAGTCGAATCTCCTTGATTAAGTTTCAAATGATACCAGTATTGTTAAATAAGTACACTATTAAGACATTAAGGGGCAGATTTACTAAGGCAGTGCAAATTAGCGAGTGTGCAAATTAAACACAGCGCCTAAGGGAGTGGCCAATTTTTGCCAGTGATCTACTAACAACACGCATAATTATGAACACAGATGCAGTCACTTCATTTCAATAATGACCTCCCGTCCACCAAAGAGCATGCAAAATTGCGCATAGGCATATCTGATGAGGAAGCAGGTCATCAACAAAGGCACAGCCAGTGTGGAGGAGCGTAGTAGTTTTTTAAAGCTTTTTTAAGCTTTTGTTTAAGCGCAAACTCCAGTAAAATAGTTTATATTTGTCATATATCAAAGTTTTGATTTTCATTTCACATAGCAGACTCCTTTGTTTAATACAGGGGTCAGCAACCTTTACCACTGAAAGAGCCATTTGGACCCGTTTCCCACAGAAAAGAAAACACTGGGAGCCACAAAAACCCTTTTGACACTTAAAATGAAATAACACTGCATATAACTTTTTTTTCCCTTTATTCTATGTGTAAACAAACTATAATGTGTTGCATTTATGAAATCAGGGAACTCCTGCAGAGAAAACAAAATTACATTTCTGCATGCAACAAAAACATTTTGAACTCCGAAAAAAAAAAGACATTGGGTTGAAGGTTGACATTGGGTTGAAAGGAGAGTGCTATTTCTAGCACTGATGACTCCTGATCCTTCGATAAAAATCTCATAATTCCGCTGAAAACAATACCGAAAGCTCAGAATTCCAACACGAACCAGCAATGTGATTTGGGGTTGGGGAAATTATCTGAAAATTCAGCAGGGGGTCTGGGGGACACAGTCCCCCAGCAGGGTCTGGGGCAGAGCCCCTGTGGGGTGGGGGGGCAAGGGGGGCAAAGCCCCCCGAAGCTCCTGGGTTTTTATGATTTTTAAGTACCAGGACTGTGCTTAAGTGACATAAAGCAAACAGCTGAATGCCACTTATTAATGTATAATAAGTGGCATGTATAATGTATAATATATGTATAATATATTATAATATATAATATATTATAATATATTATAATGTATAATATATGTATAATATATATAATGTATTAATGTATAATATATTTGGCGCAAGATGGCGGTGCGTGCACAACGCGAGGCTCAGCGTCCTATCAGATTCTGGGGTTTAGCAGTGTTATTTCTGCTCATTTCGGGTATGTTCGTTCAGAACAGCTCTGCTTTTACATCTTACACCCGAGTTGAGCTTTTGAATATTGGTTTACAAAACAACGATAACGATCTTTTTATCAGCAACCTACGTCTGAATCTACGTCTCATCCCGGAGCTCTGGAGAACTCCCGACGCTCGGCAGGCTTCCCGGCCTACCGGAAGTGCTCGCAGGCGGCGTAAGGACCGTAAACAAAGGAGGGGTAAGTGCGGTGGGCTAAGAGCTAAGCTAAAGCTAACACCGCACCGGCTATCGCTACCCAGTATTTTCCTTGCTAATGTATGGTCTCTGGCGAGCAAAATGAGTGAACTACGGCTTCGGATCACCAACAATAAGAGACTTATGAACTGCAATATCATGATTTTTACGGAAACATGGCTTCACAGTGGAATACCTGACAATGCTATCGAGCTAGCCGGCCTACACACGCTCCGGGCAGACAGAGCAGCAGTTGACTCCGGTAAGACAAGGGGGGGGGGGGGGAAGTGTGCATTTATATTAACAAGGCTTGGTGCACGAACTCTGTCACTGTTGAGAGACACTGCTCAGCTAACCTGGAGTTTCTCATGGTTAAATGTAGACCTTTCTATCTGCCACGCGAGTTCACTTGTACCATCATAACAGCCGCTTACATTTCTCCGGATGCTAATGCTAAGCTTGCTATGAAAGAACTGCATGCAGCTATTAGCAAACAACAAACTGCACACCCAGAGGCAGCATTTATTGTGGCGGGTGATTTTAACCACTCTAACCTCAAGACAGTGCTTCCTAAATTCTACCAGCATGTCTCCTGTCACACAAGAGGGGACAAAACATTGGACCATGTTTACACCAATATTGTGGGAGCCTACACAGCAACTCCCCTCCCCCACCTAGGTCAGTCTGATCATTTATCCTTGTTCCTTACCCCCAAGTATGTACTGCTCATCAACCGGGTGAAGCCATCAGTGAGGACCATCAAAGTGTGGCCAGAGGGGGTTGACTCTCTACTCCAGGAGAAGTTTAGGAACACAAACTGGAGTATGTTCACCTCTCAGGCTACCTGTGGCTCCCACATAAACATCAACTCTTACACCCACTCAGTCCTGGACCATATCAACACCACTATTGATAGTGTCACCACGGAAAGACAGATCACCACGTACCCAAATCAGAAGCCATGGATGAACAGAGAAGTGCGGCTTCTGCTAAAAGCACGTAACAATGCCTTTAGATCTGGTGATGCACAGGCCTATAGTTCATCCAGGGCAGATCTGAAGAGGGGCATCAAGAGGGCCAAGCACAGCTACAAGCTGAAGGTGGAGGAACATTTTGGGGACTCTGACCCCCGACGTATGTGGCAGGGCATTCAAGCTATCTCTGATTATAAGCCCAGCAACTCCATACCTATAGCCATGACTGTGTACTTTCTCAATGAGCTAAATAACTTCTATGCTCATTTTGACAAGGACAACAACGAAAAGAACATCAATTTCCCACCCTCTGATAGTAGTAGTAGTAGATTAGTTTATTTGACAGGGACAGTGCAATAAACATAGACAATTAATCAAAGACAATCAATCTGATGTGTTGCACATAGAGTGTATAGCTATTAGCTAATTTGCAACTCTTGTCCCTGGATGGGCTTTAGAAAAAAGAATCAAGATAAAAAATATACACAATAACCACATACATCAATGCAGAAAAATTATAAATACACAATTATAAATATTATAAATATTATAAATACACAAATATAACAGCCTGACTCACATTTAACATAAATATTATAAATATTATAAATACACAAATATAACAGCCTGACTCACATTTAACACATATAACATAACTCACATTTGCCTATTTCAGGCCTTCCTCCCTCCGTCACTCACTATAAACAAACACATTTATTCCTTCCCTTCATTCACTCTCACTTTGCAGACAATTAATTCATACATGAGTACATTCTTGTTTATTTTTCAGCCAGTTTTTAACATTTTTAGTGAATGTTTTAAAGTCCGTTATTATTTTAATTTCATTTGGCATTGTGTTCCAGATGTGACTGCCCTTTATAGAGAAAGCTGTTTGTCCAAATGTGGTTCTGCGGTGGAATATTTTACAGTTATTGTTAACAGAACTCCTGGTGGCTCTGCTGCTGTCCTGTCTTTGGACAAAACCAGCAAGTGGCTCGGGTGCTGATTTATGAAAACATTTGAACGTTAATTTCAGAAGACAGAGGTCAATGAAGCTCTCAAAACTCAATAGGTTGTATTTTTTTAAAACATTACAGTGATGCCACCTAATGGGCTTTTTGTCCAAGATTTTTAGGGTTTGATTATATAATGAACCTATATGTCTTATTGTGGAAGGGGCTGCTTGAGCCCAGACTGTCAAACAGTATGATATATGAGAAAAAACCATAGAATGCATATACAGTGCAGCTGCTTCGTAAGGTATGTAATATCTAATTAATTTAAAGCAGTTCAGATTTTTTTTTACTGTTTTTGAAATTTTCTTTATATGAAGATTAAATTTGAGTTGAGGATCTAGTACAATGCCAAGGTATTTGAATTCTGTAACTAAACTGATGTCATGATCATGTATATTAACTTTAAAATGTTGCAGGTTACATTTTTTGATTGAAAAGCACATTGAGACTGTTTTCTGAAGGTTCAGCAATAGATGGTTCTTGAGGAGCCACTCTTGGACATCAACCATACTTGTAGACAGTACATCTGCAGCCTGTGCTGGAGTCTTGGCAGCTGTGTAAATAACTGCATCATCTGCATAAAGTTGGCATGTTGCAGCTGAGCAGTGTAACGGCAGGTCATTAATAAAAATGCTGAAAAGTAAAGGACCAAGAATGGACCCTTGTGGGATACCCATGCGGTTGTTTAAAAATGAGGATTTATCCTGGTGAACTTTTACACACTGTTCTCTATTCTGGAGATAAGATGCAAACCATTCTAATGTATTTGGGGAGAAGTTAAAAGATACCATTTTGGATAAAAGCAAACTGTGGTTTACAGTATCGAAAGCCTTTTTGAGATCTAGAAAAACAGCTCCTACCACATTACCCCTGTCCAAGGACTGTTTGACGTTTTCAATAAGGCAACAATTTGCTGTTTCTGTTGAGTATCCTGGTCTAAAACCAAATTGATGTGGATGAAGAAGTTGATTGTCTTGTAAGTAGTCTATCAGCTGTGTAGCTACAACTTTTTCAAGAACCTTAGATAGGACTGGTAAGATAGAGATTGGGCGGTAATTGCATATATCGTCTTTACTGCCTGATTTATGAACTGGTATGACGACAGCTTTTTTCCAGCCAGATGGAAATGTACTAGACCTAATGGAGAGATTAATGAGATGAGTCAGTGGTTTGATTAATATTTTGCTGTGCATTTTGAGAAAGGAGGTGCTCATATTGTAGATATCATTAGTTTTTGAGTTTGACAGTGTTTTAACAATACCAGCAATTAACTTCTCATTTACCTCATCGATGTGAAAAGTATCTGTTGGAAGTATGGAATTTGTGTTGTTGAGCACATTTGGCAGCACAAAAATTTTTGTTAAGTCTTCCACAGAGCCCACAAAGTGTGAATTAAATTCATTTGCCAAAGTAGCCTTGTCACTGACGGTCTTGCCATTGATTCTAAGTTCCTTTACCCCCTTCTGATCGTTTTTTTTATTAGTTAAGTTATTTAAATGCCTCCATAGGGAACTGTTGTTACCCTTTGCATGATCTATCAGTTTATTGTAATAAGATATTTTTGATTTTCGCAGCTCATGTACCACTTTATTTCTTAAACTTTTGTACACAAGGTGATCATTTTGTAGTTTGGAGGTTAGTGATGTTTTCAGTGCATAGTCTCGCCTCTTCATAAGTTTTCTTATTTCATTATTTAACCATGGTAGGCTAATCTTCTGTTGTCTACTTTTAATGACCTCCACCACCTCACACTCACCCACACCGACGTCCGTAATGCACTGAGTCATGTCAACGTACGTAAGGCTGCTGGCCCTGATGGCATTCCTGGGCGTGTGCTGAGGGCATGCGCTGAGCAGCTGGCAGGGGTCTTCACAGACATCTTCAATCTGTCCCTGGCCCAGGCCGTGGTACCAGCGTGCTTCAAGACCACTTCAATAGTACCAGTGCCGAAACATTCAACACCATCGTGCCTAAATGACTATCGCCCTGTGGCACTGACACCCATAGTCATGAAGTGCTTTGAGCGACTGGTCTTGGCACAGCTCAAAAAAGGCCTGCCCCCTACACTGGACCCTCATCAGTTCACCTACCGGAGCAACAGGAGTACAGAGGATGCGGTTTCTACAGCGCTGCACTATGTACTCGCACACCTGGATGACAAGAACACCTACGCAAGAATGCTGTTTATTGACTTCAGCTCAGCATTCAACACAGTTATCCCCTCCAAGTTGCTCACTAAACTTGGGGACCTGGAAATCAGTACCTCCACCTGCAACTGGATCATGGATTTTCTGACCAACAGACCCCAGCATGTTAGGTCAGGCCCCAACCATTCTTCCGTCATCACACTCAACACTGGTGTACCACAGGGCTGTGTGCTCAGCCCATTCCTCTACTCCCTCTACACCCATGACTGCAGGCCTATGTATGGATCCAATTCCATCATAAAGTTCGCAGATGACACCACGGTGATTGGACTCATCAGGGACAACGACGAGTCAGATTACAGGGCAGAGGTTGAGCACTTGGCTACTTGGTGCGCTGACAATAACCTGCTCCTTAACACCAGCAAAACCAAGGAGCTCATAGAGGATTACAGGAAGGAGAGGGAAGAGACACATGACCCCATCCATATCAATGGCATAGCTGTTGAACGTGTCCCCAGCTTCAAATTCCTGGGGACCCACATCTCGGAGGACCTGTCCTGGTCAGTTAACACCACCAGCCTGATCAAGAAGGCCCATCAGCACCTCTTCTTCTTGAGGACATTGAAGAAGAACCATCTGTCAACTGACATCCTGGGCAACTTCTACCGCTGCGTGATAGAGAGCACCCTGACCAACTGTATCACAGTCTGGTATGGGAGCTGCTCTGTAGCTGACCGCAAGGCGCTGCAGCGGGTGGTGAAAACCGCCCAACGCATCACAGGGACTCCACTTCCAGCTATAGAGGACGTCTACAGGAAAAGATGTCTGCGCCGGGCACGCAGCATTCTTAGGGACTCCAACCATCCTGCTCATGGACTGTTCCAGCTTCTCCCCTCCAGAAGACGTTTCAGAAGCCTTCGGACTAGAACCAGCAGGTTTAGGAACAGTTTCTTTCCAACAGCCGTCACGTTATTGAACTTAGTTCCCCACTGACTCTCTTACCATCATCTTTTACCATCCTCACCTGTACATAACTGCATAACTACATCTAACTTATTGCACATTATTTGCACATAACAGTACTCTTAACTTTCTGCACTGCTGCATATATTTGCATATATTTGCTTAAATTGCACATACTGTTAATTACCGTATACACTGCACTGCTGTCCTTTGCACTTCTGATTGGATGCTAAACTGTGTTTCGTTACCTTGTATTCATACATGTGTAATGACAATAAAGTTGAATCTAATCTAATATAATATTGACTTATGTTCCAAGAAGATAGCATTCCTAAAATATTCCAAGAAGCATTATCGATCGCATGCTTTAACACTTGATCAAATCAAAATCAGTTAATTTTATCTGTTCCATAATAGAAATAAAATTCCAACATACCATTACTTTTTATAATTTCAGCATTCATTTCAGATCACCAGTTTCAATCTCCATTGAGACTTGAGCAGTTCATTTTGCACAATCACTGATGTAGCCAAGTCTTAGAAATATTCAAAAGTTATGAGTCAATATCCACTGTGCACTGTCAATTTCAAAACAGTTTGGAATCATAAAAGGGGATGGTTAACTTTTATTACCGTTTCCTCCCTCGCGCCAGCCCAGCTCATACAGCCGTTGTACCCTGCCAGTAACAGAGAGTTAATGACTCTCCACCTGGCCATACCGATTACCGGAAGTGGCCATACGCCACTTCTAGTCCTGCCTGAAAGGGCGCAGCTTCACTGCGTTCGTGGACCACAAGCCGCTAATGTACTTAATGTACTTTATCTTCCTGGAAGATAAAATAAAGCGGAATTCGGCGAATTAGCAGAAAATCACATCCCTGAGAACACGCCGCCATGAATCTTTGAAAAAGCATACAACGAGCCATTTGATTGGTCCAATCGTTTGCAACTATCCAATCGCAGGGCTGTCAAGCTACTGCAATACAGCAGTAGCTTGAACACAACACATCCGGGTTATCGCGGGAGATGACTTCCGGGGAAGCGCCGAGTGCTAATGTAATCGTGTTGATTTTCGCTGACGGTGATTAAACTTTAACACGTTTTTTTTTTAGATTTTACAAGATCACCATAATCTTCAAATTTAGACTTACATTTTAAAAACTAATGAACTAAAATAAAATACATTTTAATTAAATACTCATTATTTATTTCCCAAAGCCACAGGGAGCCCCAGCAGAGGGATGAAAGAGCCGCATGCGGCTCCGGAGCCGCGGGTTGCCGACCCCTGGTTTAATATGTATAAATTAAGGACTACTCATGAATAAATTGTTATTTGACCAACATGTTTATGTTATTAACACTAGAACCATCAAGATGGTCTGATGGAGACTCCGGGTTTTATTATGTGAATTGTTTTAACAAAATCTACAGGGCTCCCAGTTCACAGCTTTTTATAAATGCCATTGAGTTACGGTGTTGCAGTTCCGGGGGATTTTTCTTTGGATCTGTGTGTTGTTTTTGTTAATAATCTCACTGTTGTTTTCCTCCTATCCTGAATTGGGACAGAGAAATAGAGAGAAGAGGGAACTGAATTACCGTTTTATGCACAAAAAGAAATACTGGAAATATACAAATATGGATAGAGAAAAAAATGAAGAAAATTGACAATGTGGAAGATTTTGCTTCAAGAGCAAGGGCGAGCTGATCCAAGTCTAACCTCAGAATCAGAATCAGAATCAGAATCAGGTTTATTGCCATTGTTCATGTAGTACACAAACTAGGAATTTGTCTCGGTGCAATGCTGCAACATTAAACATGATAAGATAAAAGAAATAAACTATACATGCAATAAAGTGTAGAATAAGAGTAAGTGATACTGGTCAGCAGTTAAAATATATTAGCGAGCAGCAGATACTGTGGAGAACTATATAGTGCAGTCGGTAATGCAGGAAGAAAACAGTGATGATTGACATGAGTCTGGTTGAGCTGCTGTACATAGTGCACGAGAGTCAATAAGTTACTTAGTGTTCAGCAGTCTGATGGCAGAGGGGAAGAAGCTGTTCATGTGACGGGAGGTTTTAGTCTGGATGGACCGAAGTCTTCTACCAGAGGGGAGGGGGGCAAACAGTACGTGACCAGGGTGTGAGGGATCGGCTATGATCCGGCCAGCACGCCTCCGGGTCCTGGAGATGTACAGATCCTGGAGAGATGGGAGCTTGCAGCCGGTAACCTTCTCAGCAGTGCGCACGACGCGCTGCAGCCTTAGTCTGTCCCTGGCAGTGGCTCCTGCGTACCACACGGTTATGGAGGTGGTAAGGATGGACTCGATGATGGCTGTGTAGAACTGCACTAACATCTTGGTGGGTAGCTTGAGCTTCCTCAGCTGCCGCAGGAAGAACATCCTCTGCTGGGCTTTTTTGATGAGTGAGCTGATGGTCGGCTCCCATTTGAGGTCCCTGGTGATGGTAGTGCCTAGGAAGCGGAAGGAATCAGCAGTGGTGATGGGAGAGCCTGAGAGGGTGAGGGGGGGCAGAGGGGTAGTGACTTTCCTGAAGTCTACAATCATCTCCACTGTCTTCAGAGCGTTCAGCTGCAGGTTGTTATTGTTGCACCAGGACGCCAGCTGGGCCACCTCTCTCCTGTAGGCGGACTCGTTGCCGTTGGAGATGAGCCCGATGAGGGTGGTGTCGTCCGCAAACTTGATCAACTTGACAGACTGGTGGCTGGAGGTGCAGGAGTTGGTGTAAAGGGAGAAGAGTAGGGGGGAAAGTACACAGCCCTGGGGTGATCCGGTGCTGATGCTAGTAGAGTCTGAGACAGTCTTTCCCAGCCGCACATGCTGCCTCCGGTCCGTCAGGAAGTCGGTGATCCACCTGCAGAGGGAGTCAGGCACGTTGAGCAGGGACAGCTTGTCCCGGAGCAGAGCAGGGCGGATGGTGTTGAATGCGGAGCTGAAGTCCACAAACAGGGTCCTGGCGTAGGTTCCCGGGGAGTCCAGGTGCTGCAGGATGGAGTGGAGGGCCAGGTTGACTGCGTCGTCTACAGACCTGTTGGCTCGGTAGGCAAACTGCAGCGGGTCCAGGAGAGGGGTGGTGATGGACTTAAGGTGGGGCAGGACCAGGCACTCAAAGGACTTCATGACTACAGAGGTGAGCGCTACAGGTCTGTAGTCATTAAGTCCAGTGATCCGTGGCTTCTTGGGGACAGGGATGATGGTGGAGGATTTGAGGCAGGACGGCACGTGGCATAACTTAAGGGAGGTGTTAAAAATGTCTGTGAAGACAGGAGCCAGCTGTTTCGCACAGTGTCTCAGGGTGGAGGGAGACACGCCGTCCGGGCCGGGGGCCTTGCGCGGGTTCAGTCTGGAGAACTGTTTGAGCACGTCCTGCTCACTGATGATAAGGGCAGGGGGGGAGGAGGGGGGGGGTGCCTTTAATGAAGTAGGGATTGTGGAGGCTGTGGAGCTGGAGGGAGGGGGGGAGTTGGACACAGATGATGAGGTGTCAAAACGGGCATAGTGTTGGGACAGTCTTTGACAAAGGGCTTTGTCATCCTGACCTTTAGGAGCCTGAGGCCGATAGTTGGTGATTTGCCTCAGTCCTCTCCACACGGAAGCCGAATCATTAGCAGTGAACTGCTGCTGGAGTCTCTCTGAATACACAGATTTAGCCCTCTTCAGCTCTCTGTTAAACCGGTATTTAACCTCCCTGTAGCAGTCCCTGTCTCCACTTTTCAGCGCTGCTTCCTTCTCCTTCCTGATCTGTCTGAGCTTAGCTGTGAACCAGGGTTTGTCATTAGAGTAACTCACCCTGGTGCGTGATGGAAGAATGATCTCTTCACAAAAGTGGATATATGAGTTCACAGTGTCCGTGTATTCATCCAGATCATGCGTGGCTCCTTTAAACATGCCCCAGTCAGATATTTCCATGCACGTTTCCAGCTTCTCCTCAGCTTCACTGGTCCGTTTCTTCGTAGTGCTCGCAACAGGTTTAGTGAGCTTCAATCTCTGTCTGTATGTGGGAATGAGGTGAACCATCACGTGATCAGATAATCCCAGCGCAGCGCGAGGAACAGCGCGATATGCGTCTTTCACTGTGGTGTAACAGTGATCCAGTGTGTTTAATCCTCTGGTGGGGCAATTAATAAACTGTTTGTAGCGGGGGAGATCGTGGCTCAGATTGCACTGATTAAAGTCGCCAACCACAATAATCAGCGAGTCTGGGAAACTCCGCTCTGTGTGTTGAATGTGATCCGCGAGCACGCGCTGAGCTTCGCGCGTGTCCGCGTCGGGAGGGGCGTACACAGCGATCAGTATAAAAGAAGCAAACTCCCGCAGGGAATAAAAAGGCTTGCAGTTGATAACAAGAAATTCCAGGGCGGGAGAACAGTGTTTGGAAATTACCGTTACATCAGACCACCAGCTGCAGTTGATGTAGAAGCAGACTCCGCCTTCTGTGGTCTTGCCGGAAAGCTCTGTGTCACGATCAGCACGAAAGAGCTGGAAGCCGTCGAGGCGCAGCGCGCTGTCCGGTATATTTTCCCGGAGCCAGGTCTCAGTAAAGCAGAGGGCAGCCGAGGAGGCGAGGTCCCTAAAACGCATCAGCAGTCTCAGTTCATCTACCTGAGAACTGAGGTAGATGAACTGAGAAAAGTTACTTTTCCGCAGAAAAGTAAAAAAAAGGTCACTGTCGGCTGACACATCTGTATGTCCACTGCAAGTATAAGGGCTCCTATTGTATCCTATTTTATGGATACAAATTCATGTAGTAGGCCAGGGGTGTCCAACCATGTGCCATGGAGAGCCAAGACCCTGCAGGTTTTACCTCCAACCAGTGTCTTCAACAGCAGATTTCTGTGAACTTCTTCCCACTGATTGCTGATAAGTGAAAACACCTGCTGAAGAGACTGGGTAGAAGAGAAAACCTGCAGGGTCTTGGCTCTCCATGGCACATGGTTGGACACCCCTGTAGTAGGCTATATACAGTATAAACAAATGAAGTAAAAAAACTGCCGGCTAATGTCCAGTTCAGCATAACACCCGTTGATATTCATATAATCTGTTCTTCTGTCATGCCAAATAATGTCACGGGCAGAGAGAAGCTTCTGCCACGTGCCCTCAGTTCTTGCCGGTGCCAAGACACCCGCGATCACCATCATGTCAGGCACAGATGAATTAAGACAAGGTTTTTTTGGGCGTTAAATCCTGGCGCATTTAGTTTAGCAGTTGATTGACAATCGCAAACCTTAGTAAGGCTACGTATCCACCAAATGCGTTTTTTTCAGCTCTGGGCGGCTATTTTACATTCATTCTCTGTGTAGTCCAGCGTTTACAGCGCTGAGCGCCCACGGTGCTGAGCTGCTCTCGGCAGTGGCTGTTTTTTGTCGCCGCACTCAGGGTGCTCAGAGCTGGAAAAAGTTCAACTTTTCAGAGATTTCAGCTGAGCTCGTCAATGTCAGACCTAAGCAGCCAATCAGAACTGCTGTGTGGGCGGGACATAGGACGCCGGTACTCATCTGTACTCAGACTCCTGCTTTCCATGTCATCATATTTCACACCCAGAGCTGCTAAAACACGTTTCCTGTCCATTGTTATTTAGAGACTGCTATTAAAAAAATCAGAAGAAAGTCTGACCATAGGAAAGTGGTAGTGTTGAGCTGAGAGTGACAACCTGTTGCTAGGATACAGGGCATAGGCTTTTTTTCTGCCACAGCATCATGCACAAACGCTGAAAAAAAAAATGCTCAGGGTGGCCGGGTGACAAAAAACGCGTTTTGTGGACACGCAGCCTAAATCACCTTGCGCCAGTCATTTAAATACTCCACTCCCCCATATTTGTCTGTTGACATGACAACTCCCACAAATGCATATGCAATGAGGCCAGGCACAAAATTAACATAATCCACGCCTTTCCACCGCTAATTTTGCAGACAGTAGTTTTTTACCGCCAAAACAGGGTTTTGCGATGGCGCAACACCCTAAATGGTTGGTTTGTAACATTTATTTGGAATCGTAAAAGATCACAGCTTAAGCTTTCAAAACTACAAGTGGCATTAGATAAGGGTTGTTGGCTGTTACTAATGTTAGACTATATCAACTAGCCTCTAATATCAGATGTTTGGCTGACTGGATTAAGAATGATCCAGATTGTATTTGGTTGGATATTGAAGGATTGAGCTTGGGTAAACCATTAACACTAGCTAGTCTCCCTTTTATTATGAATGGAAAGGAAATTGAGATTGTGGATGGCAAGGTAATTGTAAAATCCACACTTAAAGTTTGGAAAATGATTAGGAAATGGGGAGAAAAAAAAAGAACTAATATACTATCACCAATACAGTAACTCCAATTCATAGAAATAAAGATTTCCCTCCAGGCATGATTGATAAAGCATTTTCTCAGTGGGAAAAGGCTGGTATTAGGATTGTAAAAGATTTGTTTTGTTGTGATACACTGATGACTTTTGAACAGATAAGGTTGAAATATAAGAATAGAATAGAATAATTGTGGACTTCCGGTTATGGCGGCCACGTAGGAAAACGTGTTTCACACTGCTCTGCTCCTAAAAATAAAAAGTAGACTAAAACTCTCTTAGTTGGAACAAAAACCTATCCCAGCGTTTAGTCGCAGATAGTCCAAGGCTGGGAAATTAGGCGGAGGAAAAAGTAATTCGAGAAAACAATCCAAACTAACAGACTTCCACGCTCGTGACGAAGCAGAAAAAACTCCAGAGACTATGGTGGAGGATGTAGCCAGCGGCAGAGCGGTAACTGCTGAGGAGGGGACAAATGCAGTGCTCGCTGCCATCAGCTCCATGAGAGCAGATTTTTCGTCTAAATTTGATGGGATTATAGCAGCGATAGAAGGAGTGAGAAAGGAAATAAGCGACTGTATGGAACGAGTATCGTAGGCGGAGCTCCGAATTTCAAGCGCTGAAGATGACGTCACCAGCCTACAATCAAAGTTGGAAACACTGGAATTAAAATGGAAACGTCTGGAAGATAACGTCCTGGACTTAGAATCCCGCTCGTGACGGAATAATTTGAGGCTGGTGGGCCTCCCGGAGGGAGCGGAGGGACGGGATCCATGTTCCTTTTTGGAAAAGTGGATTCCAGAAGCGCTGAACAACGTGGACCTGCAGTCATCGGTCGTCTTAGAGAGCGCTCACCGAATTGGCCCACCGAGAGATAATAAGACACCACCGAGGACGCTGATTATGATGTTCCTCAACTACAGAGACAAGATGACGGTCACCAACGCGGCGCGATCTAAAGGGGAAATTAAATACCAGGATCAACAGGTGCAGTTCTACCCAGATTTGGCCACAGGAATTCAACAGTTAAGGAGGCAGTTTGACCCTGCCCGCAAAGAGCTGCACAACCTCGGGATTCGTCACGGAGTGATTCATCCGGCAAGACTGCTGGTCACATATAAAGGGAGAAGCCACACCTTCAAGACCCCTCAAGAGGCGCAGGAGCTCATTAAGCAGATCCAAAAGGAGACTGGTGGGAGCTAAGCATGAACATGATAAAGGTAGAACATTTAAGCATTTGTACAGGCATTTGATTGATCTGAAACATATAACATGTCTACAAAATACAGATTGTATTATGAAAAAAAAAAGCTATGATGTACAAAGTTGCTATAAAACTTTGAAGTTATGTTGAAAAAACTACAGAAGAGAGTTAATGTCATTAAAAATAGTAGTAGAGTCAGGGTGATTGAGAGGAGAAAGAGAGAGTGGTTTGACTGATCCTCACAGGTGTGGAACAGTCACTAGCTATAACGGGAGACGGAATTTTTTTGATTTTGGGGGGATTACCACGAATGTGGGGAAAGGGAATTTGTTTTTGTGTAGTTTGTAGGATGAATGTTCAACCATCCATGTTTTTGCTTCTCTGTATGAGCATGTTCATATTGCAAGGTAATCTTAAACTCCTTATTGTTCATAGATCAAAGCGTTAATCTTAATTTAACTTCATGGAATTGCAGAGGTCTACAAAATCTAAAAAAACTTAAACAAGTTATGAATAAAATAAAAGACATAGATTCAAAAATTGTATTTTTACAAGAAACTCATCTAATAGAGGAGGATGTAAAAAGAATTAGGAGAAGATGGCAAGGAAATGTGTTCACCTCATCATTTTCACCCCGAGCCAGGGGAGTTATGATTCTCATACATAAAACAGTCCTATTTCAAGTGAAAAATGTAATTGGTGACAAATTAGGACGATATGTAATCATCTGTAAGGATCATCCAAGGATCTTTGTTATTAGAAAATATAAATCTGGTGAACTTATACGGCCCCAATATTGATGATCAAAACTTCTTCGTTAATTTATTCCTTACGTTATCATCACTTACAGGGCAACATATAATAGCAGGGGATTTTAATTGTACATTGAATCCCATTATAGATAGATCAACAGGACTGGACTGTACACACAATGGATGCAGGATGACCATTAATCATTTTATGAAAGAATTGAGATTGCTAGATATATGGAGAGAAATGAAACCACAACTCAAAGCCTATTCTTGTTATTCTAATACCTATAAGGCATTCTCATGTATTGACTACTTTTTGATCTCTACAGAATTAAGGTCCAAGATTCAAAACTGTTTCTATGATAACATTGTGATCTCTGATCATGCACCCTGCTGTCTAATATATGTAGATAAAAAATTGACAAAGGATCCAGGTAGGTGGCATTTTCAGCATAAATGGCTTCAGGATGAGGAATTTGTTAAGTACATAGAAAAACAGATAGATGAGTTCTTTGATATTAATACTACACAAACAACGGCATGTATAAAGTGGGAGGCTTTCAAAGCTTTTATTAGGGGGCATATTATTAGTTATACAGGTTCAAAATCTAAGAAGACTCGAGAGGAGAGAGTCCAATTGGAACGTAAAATAAAAATCCTTCAAGAAAAAGTGTATGCAGGAAGTAACCCACAGTTAGAGAACAAATTACTGATTCTGAGAGCTGAATATGCTTCGAGTCTTCTAAGATTGAAGCAAACTTTTTATGAACAAGGTGAAAAATCTGGAAAATTATTGGCATGGCAGATTAAACAATTAGAATTTAAAACACCAATTACCAGTATTATAAGTAACGGACAGGCAGTTATAGATCCTTTAGAAATTAATAGTGCCTTTAGAGATTATTATGAAAAACTGTGATACAAAAAATGAAACTGACTTAACAAAACTAAATGGGTTTTTGGGTGGATTATCTATACCGTGTATTCCAAATGAAAACAGGGAGATACTGGAGTTTAAAATTAGTCAAGAGGAAGTTGGGCAAGCCATTGATAATATGAAATCAGGAAAAAGAGCAGGACCAGATGGTCTTCCAGTTGACCTCTATAAAAAATTTAAGAATAAATTAATAAAACCACTTTTGGAAATGGTTTTAGAAGCATTTCAAAATAGTAATTTACCACCATACATGAATAATGCCTTAATTATACTGTTGCCAAAACCAGGTAAACCCCCTAATAAATGTGAAAACATGAGACCAATAAGCCTATTAAATGCTGACCTTAAGATAATTTGTAAAATTTTAGCAAGACGACTACACGAAATATTACCAAATATTATTAACCAAGATCAGAATGGCTTTATAATGGGAAGACAAGGCTTCCATAATGTAAGAAGACTATTTAATATTATTTATTCCAATAAAGAAGCACCGGATACAGCTCTCCTATCATTGGACGCTCTCCTATCATTGGACATCTTGTGAACGTGTGGCAAGAGAGACGAGGCAAGATCTTCTTTTCAATTAGTCCAATTTATTCAAACTTACAAGTAATCTCCAGTCCAGGAAAATCATCTGACACAGTCTTTCAAAAACAAAATGTACTTCCTCAGCCAAGAAGCATATCAAGCAGTAAACACTCTGCAATCAGCAATGCAATGCCATGCAATCCAATATCATCAATAACATTCGATACCTCACACCTGTTATATAATGGACAAGATAATTAGAGGTGATTAGCCCCCACCATAATCCCAAGTAAAACAATCATCATTCCTATGCTAAACACATACCCACTAACATCTAAAATCACATAAATAATCTCCCCAAACATACTCAATATAAATATAAATAACATACAATAAATAGTAATATAAATAATTCAATAAATAACTTTATCCCCTATTTACAAATATTAAACCACCCCTCTAACTTACCATACATGTTTGCTCCCTGCTGGTGTCCTATATAAGGCCCTCAACCCCTAACGGAGTCTTTTGTCTGGACACCCACAGGAAGCATATTGGCAAAGATATGTGCAATAAATCCTTTAACAATTATTCTACCAAATTCTTAATCATACTAATTATCTCCCAGGGCATTCAAATTAACAAAAACAAATCCTAAACTACTATGTGCATCTTAACAAACAATCAAACTAACATTACAACAATACAGATACAACATAATCACACAATACAACCAGACATACAGTGGTGACATCCCATCTTCACATTTCCTCCCCCCTTTCCCGAGAATACAGTACTCTATGAGTCATGTATTCTAGAAAGGCTATCAGGTACAAGGTTGGTTTTCCCTGCCACATACCGAACAGTAAAATTAGATGGTTGGAGGGACACATACCACCCTGTAAGACGACTGTTCACATCTTTCATTCTGTCTAACCACTGTAGAGCCCGATGATCTGTCTTTAACAAAAAAATGACACCCTAATAAATAATATTTTAGAGACCCTATTTCCCATTTTATGGCAAGACATTCTTTTTCAACCGTAGAGTATCTTGTCTCCCGGTCCAACAATTTACGGCTCAAGAACAGTACTGGGTGTCTCTCTCCCATCTCCTCCTGGAGAAGTACTGCTCCAATGCCAACCCCTGAAGCATCAGTCTGTAAAATGAACGGGCGAGCAAAGTCAGGACTGTAGAGAACCTTCTCCCCAGAAATAACCCTCTTCAGATCCTCAAACGCTCTATCACACTCCTCTGTCCATTTTACCTTATTTGGTGCTGGAGCCTTAGTAAGGTCAGTCAACGCTGCTGCTCTTTCAGCAAAGTGGGGGATGAACTTGCTGTACCATCCTACCATTCCCATGAATGATCGCACTCTCTTCTTAGTGGTGGGTACAGGGTAGGTCCGAATGGCATCCACTTTACCTATTCGTGGTCTAATGACCCCCTGACCAACCACATGCCCCAGGTACTCCACCTGCTGTTGTCCAAATGCACATTTGTGTGGGTTAATTGTCAGTCCTGCCCTCTTAATTAGCTGAAGGACCTGCCTAAGGTGTATCAAATGTTCTTCCCAGGTCTGACTATAAATGACCACGTCATCCAGATAGGCAGCCGCAAAGTTCGATACTCTCCTTAATACTTGATCCATCAGTCACTGAAACGTTGCCGATGCCCCCTGAAGGCCAAATGGCATGACCCTAAATTGGAAACTGCCATAAGGTGTTTTAAAGGCTGTAAGTTCCTTTGTTTCTGGTGCCAATGCCACCTGCCAATACCCCTTGCATAGGTCCCCAATACCATAGGGGAAAATGCATAGGTTGGCAACCTATGCATAAATGCATAGGTTGCCAGTACCCCTTGCCCACTTTCTCTAATAATTCATCAATCCGGGGCATGGGGTATGACTCAAATTTAGATACTGAGTTAAGGTATCTAAAGTCAATGCAAAATCTTAATGAGCTGTCCTTTTTGGGGACCAGCACAATCGGGCTACACCACTCACTGACTGACTCCTCAATCACTCCCAGCTGCAACATCAAGTCAGTTTCTGTTTTCATTTTTGAGACCAATCGTTCTGGGATCCTACACGATTTTCTACGTGGAACAGTTTCCGCTTTCAAATAAACCTTATGACGTACCAATGTGGTGAAACCAGGTCTCTCCTGAAACAATTCTGGATCCAGTAGTGTCTCTAACTCTCTCCGCTGATCCACCTGAAAATGAGACACTTGAAATAAATAAGGCTCTGACACATTTGTGGGAAAGGACTGTTCCTTCTCCTCATCCACTTCCGTCGCACAGATCAAGAGCTGATGTGTCTCCTGAAGAGCAGGTTGCTGCTGCTGATGACCAGGCTGCTGAAACTCTTTCAATAAGTTAATGTGGAAGGTCTGATATTTTACCTTCCTGTCAGGCATATACTGTATAGTTCATATGTCACTGGACTTAGTTTTTTAGAAATTTCATATGGCCCCTGCCATCGAGCCAACAATTTACTGTCACACGAGGGCAGCAATAACAAAACTTGTTGTCCTGGGTGAAAAACCCTTTTCCTGGCCTTCTTGTCATACCAGGTTTTTTGTTTGGCCTGCGCCAGTGCTCCTTTAATAAATCCAGTGGGCCCCTCACCTGACGACCATAGAGTAGTTCAAAAGGTGAGAACCCTGTTGAAGCCTGGGGCACCTCCCGGTAAGCAAACAGTAAATAAGGTACCCATTGATCCCAATCTGAGCCCGTTTCAGAAACAAATTTCCGCAGCATATTTTTAAGAGTCTGATTAAATCGCTCCACTAGTCCATCAGTCTGCGGGTGATAAGGGGTGGTCTTAACGCCCTTAATCCCCAACAGCTTATACACTTGCTGCAACAGTCTGGACAAGAAATTTGTTCCACAGTCTGTCAGAACTTCTCTAGGTATGCCTGCCCTTGAAAACAACTGGATCAGGCAGTTGGCAACCTGCCTAGCCTTAATAGATTTCAAGGGAAAAGCTTCTGGGTACTGAGTCGCATAGTCACAAATTACAAGAATGTATTTATTACCTGAGGAGCTTCTCTCTAGGGGGCCAACTATATCCCTCCCTATTCTGTCGAATGGTGTTCCAGTAATGGGTAATGGTTGCAGTTGGGCACGTGCTACTCCCCTAGATGCTGTAATCTGACATACTGAGCATGTCGTGCAGAACTCCTTTATCTGGGTATACATTCCCGGCCACACAAACCTTCTAGCAATTCTCTGTAGAGTTTTTTGGAATGCTAGATGACCTGCCCAAGGGATAACATGTCCCAGTTCCATAATTTTTGGTATGAGGTCCTGTGGTAAAGCTATGGCCATAACTTCACCATGCTGTTGATATAAAATGCCCTTTCTAATGACATACAAGGACTCAGCCAAACAATCAGTTTTACCCTGTTTCACGCCCTCAATCTCCGAGACTTTATCAAACCAAGGTTTAAGTGTTGGGTCAGCCTTCTGCAATGTAGCTATGTCAGGAGGGATGTCAAACTCTACTGACTGGCTTAATTGTGGTGTTTCTTCACCCAAGTTCTTTGCTGACACTAACACCTTATCTCTTCTCTTCTGAGCCTTGGATTTGGGTTGCTTAATAGGGCCTGCCTCTATCTCAGAATCATAAAATGGTAATTCCTGAAGAGCATTGGCAGCCCTCTGGGCCCTCTGTGCCCTAGTTGTCACCATATTACAGTTTTTCACCACAGGTGTGTTTACTCTCTGCTCAACAGCGCCACCTGCCTGTCTCTCCTCCGTTTGTTCCTCTCTAACCTGTTGTATGATGTCCAACAAAGTTGGAACATCGTTGCCAAGAATAATGGGATACGGCAAATCAGGCACAGGAGCTACAGGAAGGAGATAAGTTTGACCCCCTACTGTTAAATAAACCTCAGCGGTCGGGTACAGTTTCTCATCCCCATGGACACAACTGATGTTTATTTCTGAGTCATTCCACAAATCCCTAGGGACCAAACTGGGTAGCACAACTGTTTGAAAACAGCCTGAATCTAACAGGGCCTCTTCACACTGACCATTAAGCAACACTTTTGTTTTATATACTCCACTGTGCACTGAGGCTGAACAAGTGGGTCTAGGAACTGAACATAAAAGTGACGGTTTCTGATTCCTTATGGCAGGACATGAGTATTGGGTGTGACCGATTTCATTGCAGTGATAACAGCGTATATCCTTATTTGCAACAACTCGTGACTTTTTGCTATTATCATATTTGCTGTTTGTGATCTGACTGGGCCTGGAATACAACCTATTTCGAGCTGGGCCACCCCTTTCACCCTCATTAAACTCACTCCGAGTGGTGAAAAATCTGTCACGGCCGAGAGTAGGTCTCCTGCTCCCAGACCTGGCTGACAGAAAAACCTCTGCCAGATGAGCAGCGTCCTCTGCAGTCTTCGGGTCCCGCTCTTGTATCCAGACTCCCAGTTCCGGGTTCACCATGCGCAAAAACTGTTCCAAAATAAGCTGTTCCATAATGTCTTTTAACGATAGGGTCTCTGGCTTAATCCATTTATACAACAAGTCTTTCAAGTGTACATAAAGTTCGCGAGGGGTTTCGTCCTGATAAATGTCCAAGGAACGAAACCTCCTCCTATAAGTGTCAGATGTTATTTCAAATTTACTCAAAATAGCTTCTTTAACTTTTCCATAATTATCTGTGTCAGCCACATCCATCAAAACATATGCGCTCCGCGCTTTACCTGTAAGTAAAGGAGCAAGTGTCACAATGGGATGAGACGCCGTGTCATCCGGCGCTCAGACCATATTCCTCCTCAACTCAGTTCTCTTTGACAGTGTCTCAGCGGGCTTCCAGCTGTCAGTTACGGGACGGCTGGAGTCCAATTAACCCTCATCAGCTGAGGCGCTGCTAATGAGCATAAGAGGAGCAGCTCCGATCATTCGGGGCTGCGACTTAGCACACTGAAGGCTGGAACCCCTACGCCCGGCGCCAGTCCTCTACTCGTCATCCTACATTACTTGTGAGTGTACTTTGTATGAGTATTTGTGCCTTTTGGCCCACAAAGCCGTGTTCCTTATCCCCTGTTCCCTATTATTAATAAAACATCGCAACTCACTGGCTCGCCCTCGGCTCTCTTTGTGTGGCTCGCGAGGGCCACACGTAACAGTAAGTCGCAGCCGAATGAGTTGCCGGCGGCCGTGAGTTTGCTATTAGACTTGTACCTTCCAGTCTGGGTGTCAGCTCTTCAAGCATGCTGTTTCCCAGGAGTCATGTTCGGCGCCAGGGCGACGAGCTGACGGCCATCTTGGAGGATGTCGACAGGACGCTCTTCACCGCCACCCTGTACGACACCTCCAACGAAAGATGCTGGCATCTGGACTATGCTGAGAATCTCCTGGACAGTTTCCCTCGCTATTCCAACCACCCTGAGGTCTGTGCCAGGAGGGACGCCATCGCTACACAGCGAGAGGAGCTCCGTGGGTCGGAGGGAAATCCCGGCAGGAAGCCGAAGAGGAGGAGACGTCGCCCTTCGCTTCGGGATCCCGTTCCTGCCTCTACTCCAGCCCGGGAGTTCGCGCCATCCAAGGGGCTTTCCCCATTCAGCACGACATCACTCGGGATTTCCCCGGAGGATCTGCAGCTGATAGCTATTAGGGTCCGGGACCGAGTGGCTGCTGCTCGCTCCGCTGTGCACCCGTCTTCCATCATGAAGCATGTGGCGGCGGCAGTAAGATTGGTGGAGAGGAGTCCAGGGCTACGAGACTACCCTGAGTTCAACGCCCTCCTCGCCTCGGTCTCTGCTCAGGAGCGGCGATTCCCGGGTCTCTCCTTCGCTTCGCCCCCTGGGAATAGCCGTTGTCACACTGCCGAACCGTCTCAGCATGAACCCCGTCCGGATCCAGTTCCGGGCTGCCGCAAGGTCTCTTCCTCCCACGCAGCTGTCACTCCTACGCCTCGTCTGAGAGGAGATTCTGCAGCCTCGTCTCCTGAGCCACTCCCCTTCGCTGTCACGCCAGCACTTCAGGCCCGGCTCATCGCGGCTGTCACCCCCTCCTCCTCGACGCGCTCCCCGGCTGCTGTGTGCGCTCGGAATCTCGACCTGGCGAGCCCTCTCCTGGAGTCAACACGAGCGGCTCCCCGACGTCCTCTCGGGGGGTCCTCCGTTACCGCCCGGCGGAGAAAGGGAGGAGCAACGTCCACTGCAGCAGGCACTATCCAGCCTCCAGGAGACAGGCAAGTCCCAGTTTGTTTACATCCACCTAGCGATTTGCTCTGTCAAACTCCTGGAGGTGGAGTTCGGGGTTCGCAGCTCCCCGAGCTCCCACCACCTGCTGCAGCTTTAGTCATTAATCCTGCACCCTCTGTTTCTCCCTCCGCTGAGCGGTCCCCGGCGCCAGGTCGACGTCGTGGGATGAGGAAGGGCCCTGCGGTTCTGGACAGCCTGGTTCCGGTTCCGCAGCTACGCCGTGAACGTAGGAGGAAGGCGGATTGCTACGTGGAGTCAACGCCGACGACCAAACGTCCCCAGGTCTCCACGGAGGAGCGGTCCGGTCCAGCGGGATGAGGTTCTCCTGCCACCACGCCGTATGGGCTGTCGGCGTGGACACCGGTGCCGGAGGAATCACAGGCTGCGCTGTCCATCATGCCAGCTGCGGAGCCCGACGCAGCTGAGTGGGAGCCTGATGATGACCTCCTGATGTTGGATCCCGGATCTTCGCAGTCCTGGACAGCGTCAGAACCCGAGATCAGGCAAGTGCTCTATCTCATCTTTCTTCTCCTTACGTTAGAGCACTTTAGCCTGTCTCTAGGGGAGATGGGCCGGGGGCAGCTGTCCACTGTGTCCGTGCTTATCTCGCCGGGTTCTGGCGCTGCCGGTGATCCTGATCCCGGTTCTGTTTTCTCTCCTGAGCCTTCTCCCAGGGTCGCCGGCCAGGAGCTGCCATCACTCGTGGTGCTAGAGGGTCCAGGTTCGACGTCGGAGGTTGGTCCTGGTGCGGCGCCGGCCCAGTCGGGGTCCGACGAGGGTTCGCCCGAGACCCAATCGGGGTCCGACGTGGGTTCGCCCGAGACCCAATCGGGGTCCGACGTGGGTTTGCCCGAGACCCAATCAGGTTCCGACGTGGGTTCGCTCGAGACCCAATCGGGGTCCGACGTGGGTTCTGCACCAGTGGGGTCCAGGTCCGGTGAGGGGGTTGCTGATTCCCTGCCGTCTGTCGTTGGGCCTCCTCGTCATCAGCTCTCCCCCATGCCTCTTCCACCGGGATCCGTGTGGGCTTCTGTCTCTCCCCTACGGGCCTGGTGGTTGAGCGATGTGGGTTGGCTGCCGGAGGGCCTGCCATGCCCGTTCGGCTCGCTTGTGCGGCCACCCAACCCGCTAGACTTTCTGTTCGGCGATCTGGTTCGGCCTCCCGAGGAACTGTGTTTTCTGGCCTGAGGTTCGGGTAGGCCCCCGGAACTGTCCCCTTCACCCCTCGTTAGCGGAATGGACTCTGGGTGCGGGGAGACCTCCCAAACTGAATGTCTTGTGCTGTGCTTGTATTGGGTGGGTACAGCTAAGTTGTTATTTTTGTTCCGCATTTAGCGTGATATTTTTTTTTTTTTTGTGGGTTTCCCCTCCTGTGTGAGGGATGGCCATATGGTTAATTTTCGCCCTTGGGAGTTCTCCTTTCATTTTGGGGGGCCCCGGGGTTGATTTTCGTTGTTGACCTGTACATGGTTTATGGCGTATTGTGTTTTTTTTTTGTTTCCCTGTGTGTTGGGCTGTTACCTCCGCAATTTTCCTCTGCCTGAATGGGTCTTCTCTCTTGTGTTATATTTTATGGAGTATTGTGTTGGGTTTTTCCCTGTACTCTATATTGGGTCACTGTCTGTTTTCTTTCTTTTCTCTGGGTTTTTTTTCCCCATGTTGTATTTTTGTGGAGTATGTTGTTTGGGTTTTTCCTTGTACTCTATATTGGTTTATTGCTTGTTTTCTTTCCCTTCTCTGTTTTTTTTTCTTGTTGTATTTTATGGAGTATTGTGTTTAGGTTTTCCCTTGTACTCTATATTGGTTTTTTACCTGTTTTCTTTTCCTTCTCTGTTTTTTTTTTTCTTGTCGTATTTTGTGGAGTATATTGTTTGGGTTTTTCCCTTGTACTCGATATTAGTTTATTGTCTGTTCTTTTTTTTTCCTTTTTCTGTTTTTTTTTCTCTTATTTTACGGAGTATTGTGTTTGGGTTTTCCTGGTACTCTGTGTTGGTTAATTGTCGATTGGTGTTTTTTTTTTTTTTTTTTCCCCTTCTCATGTCATATGGAGTATTGTGTTTGGTTTTCCCTTGGTACTCTGTATTGGGTTATTGTCGGGGTTTTTTTCCCCCCTCTGATTCTCGCCCTCCTGACCTGCGCCCCATCCGCCCACCCTAGGTGGGGGTGGGGGGGTCTTGGATGGTATGGGTTGTTCGTAGTCCGACCGTGAGGGGGGGGGGCAGTGTCACAATGGGATGAGACGCCGTGTCATCCGGCGCTCAGACCATATTCCTCCTCAACTCGGTTCTCTTTGACAGCGTCTCAGCGGGCTTCCAGCTGTCAGTTACGGGACGGCTGGAGTCCAGTTAACCCTCATCAGCTGAGGCGCTGCTAATGAGCATAAGAGGAGCAGCTCCGATCATTCGGGGCTGCGACTTAGCACACTGAAGGCTGGAACCCCTACGCCCGGCGCCAGTCCTCTACTCGTCATCCTACATTACTTGTGAGTGTACTTTGTATGAGTATTTGTGCCTTTTGGCCCACGAGGCTGTGTTCCTTATCCCCTGTTCCCTATTATTAATAAAACATCGCAACTCACTGGCTCGCCCTCGGCTCTCTTTGTGTGGCTCGCGAGGGCCACACGTAACAGCAAGATGGATAGCCCACTCTTCTTCCCTCCAGCGGCAGACTGTAGCGATCCTCTCGAACGTCGTCAGGTAATGTTCTATGTCGTCCTCGGGTGAGAGAGGATTCAGCCTGGGCTCGTGGTGCACCGATGTCCCCCTCGGCTGCACCTGCAGCGGCAAATCTTCCTCCTGCCGGCCGACCCGACTGGCCATCACCCTGGGGTCCTCCCCCGGAGCGCTGTCGTCACCACCATGCTCCGCCCGGCTCCCGTACTCCTCTCTCAGCTCCGCAACCTGCGACTGTACCCGACGAATTTGTTCATTCACAGCCTGCCACCTTTGGTCATGGAGAGCGGCTTCCTCCTCCATCTGCCGGTCTCTGACCGTCAGCGAACGTACCACCGATTTCACCAGGCTCGTTAGCTCTTCGAGCTCGCCCAGTCCGCTGACTCCCGGCTCCTCATCCGTCATACCTGCATCCAGGTCAGACCGCTCCTCCTGCCTCACTTTCCTTCTGGCCATGGATTCCTCCGTCCACCGAACGCCACGGCATCCACAGCATGGACCACCGCTGCCACCAAATGTGAACGTGTGGCAAGAGAGACGAGGCAAGATCTTCTTTTCAGTTAGTCCAATTTATTCAAACTTACAAGTAATCTCCAGTCCAGGAAAATCATCTGACACAGTCTTTCAAAAACAAAATGTACTTCCTCAGCCAAGAAGCATATCAAGCAATAAACACTCTGCAATGCAATGCCATGCAATCCAATATCATCAATAACATTCGATACCTCACACCTGTTATATAATGGACGAGATAATTAGAGGTGATTAGCCCCTACCATAATCCCAGGTAAAACAATCATCATTCCTATTCTAAACACATACCCACTAACATCTAAAATCACATAAATAATCTCCCCAAACATACTCAATATAAATATAAATAACATACAATAAATAGTAATATAAATAATTCAATAAATAACTTTAACCCCTATTTACAAATATTAAACCACCCCTCTAACTTACCATACATGTTTGCTCCCTGCTGGTGTCCTATATAAGGCCCTCAACCCCTAACGGAGTCTTTTGTCTGGACACCCACAGGAAGCATATTGGCAAAGGTATGTGCAATAAATCCTTTAACAATTATTTTACCAAATTCTTAATCATACTAATTATCTCCCAGGGCATTCAAATTAACAAAAACAAATCCTAAACTACTATGTGCATCTTAACAAACAATCATGCTAACGTTACAACAATACAGATACAACATAATCACACAATACAACCAGACATACAGTGGTGACATCCCATCGTCACAACAAGGCTTCCATAATGTAAGAAGACTATTTAATATTATTTATTCCAATAAAGAAGCACCAGATACAGCTCTCCTATCATTGGATGCCGAAAAGGCCTTTGATAGGGTCGAATGGCCCTATCTTTTTGAAGTCCTACAAAGGTTTGGACTTGGAAATAATTTCATAAAATGGGTTCAGATAATATACAATAATGCTACAGCAGAAATCCACACAAACAGCAATATCTCAAAATCAATAAAAATCAATAGAGGATGTCGACAAGGCTATCCACTTTCACCCTTATTGTTTACTATGGCAATTGAACCTTTAGCGATGGCAGTACGTTTACATCCACAAATATATGGAATTAAAGTAGGATCAACAGAACATAAAATCTCCCTGTATGCCGATGACATAATTTTGTTTATGTTGAATTTTAAAAAATCAATTCCGACCTTGTTAAATTTAATAAAGAACTTTGGGGAAATATCAGGATATAAAATAAATAAAACTAAATCTTCAATATTAATGCTAAATGAGACCCAGAGAAATCACCCAGCTTCTGAGGTAAATCAATTCAATGTTGTAAATCAGTTTAAATATTTAGGAATTTAAATTTTGCCTAAGTTAGAATCAGTCGCCAGTGCCAACTATGAAGCCTTAATGACAGATATTAATGAGTTACTTCAGAGATGGATGTCACTACCAATGTCGATGATCGGGAGAATTAATATACTTAAAAGTAATATCCTACCAAAAATACTTTATTTATTTCAATACATTCCTTTACCACCACCTTCAGATCTATTCTCAAGAATTAAAAAAAAGTTAGTGGAATTTATATGGAACAATAGGAAGGCTAGATTACGTTTGTCCTTACTATATTTACCATTTGATCGTGGAGGTCTGAAATGTCCAAACTTTATGTTGTATTACTGGTCAGCACAACTGAGGTCTATGACGTATTATTTTTCATCAAATGATCTCCCTCACTGGACTGAAATGGAATCATACAATTTACCTTTACCTCTTCCCTTATTCATATACTCAGACTCGGCTAAAAAATTACAGAAACAAGTTAAAAATCCAATTGTAAAGCACATGATCAAAATATGGTGTGAAACCAAAAAATATTTAAAAGAACCACACTTATTGTCACAATTTAGCCCAATATGGGGTAATCAATATTTTACACCGGGGAGAGCGGATGCTGTATTTAAAGTATGGAATTTAAAAGGGATTCAAAAGATTCAAGACTTATATTTGTCACGTTCAGATAACATAATGTCTTTTGAAGAACTGAGGATCAAATTCAATCTTAATAGAACACATTTTTTTAAATATCTTCAGCTTAGGAATTTTATTCGATCAAATCAAAATAATGCTCTCACCCGACCTACTTATTCATCCTTGGAAAAAATTTTGGCGAAAGATAGTAAGAGAAAGGGTATTATTTCAGAGTTTTATAACTCATTGACACTATTCTCAAGTGAAAACTCACAGAAAAGACTGAATTATTGGAAAGAAGACCTGCAAATTGAAATTTCAGAGGAACAATGGGAATTGGCTTGTACAGAAGCTCAAACCAAATCAATAAATGTACGTCTTAAATTGATACATTTTAAATGGTTAATGTGGATGTATGTTACACCAGTGGAGTTAAATAGATATAACAAAAACATACCAGATACATGCACAACATGTATGGAAAGTAAAGGAACCCTATTTCACTGTTTATGGGAATGTAGAAAAATCAGAATGTTTTGGGAAGAGGTGAGGGTAACAATTGAAAAAATAATTTCAAAACAATTCACATTGAACCCTAAACTGTTTTTGTTGGGTCTGTATCCAGAAAAGCATAACTTTAATAAGAGTGAAAGAGCATTCATAGACCTCAGTTTGCTTAATGCCAAAAAATGTGTTGCACTACTCTGGAAAAAGATTCATAGACCAGATGTGACTCAGTGGTTAAGACAGATGTTAACAAACCTTCCACTAGAAAGAATAACATACATACTGAAATCAAAGGAAAATGTGTTTGAGAATATATGGAGACCTTTCATTGATTATGTAAAGAAATTAAACATAACTTCTGAAGAAGAAGGTGAATGATGTGTGTGGACCTTGCAAATTCCAAATTGGTGAATGTATAATATGTATACTTATGTAATAGATTACCTAGACTAAACAGAGGAGCATTGTTGATCACTTGCCTTTGTTAGTGGTTGTTGGTGTTTTTAGTACATTTTTTTTTTGTAGTTAGTGTTTTTTTATTATTATTTTTAAATTACTTTAGTGTTAGTGTTTGATTGTTTGTGCCATGTTTGTAAAAAAAAAAAAAAGGTTCAATAAAAAATATGGTGGAAAAAAAAAAGAATAGAATAATCGTCGTCGGCTCCAGCTCGTGGCCGAGCATTGGTTTCGTCTTAGTTTTCAGGACGTTGCCATCTGTGATCGATGTTGATGGCGGATGTGGCTCTGAAGGCCCAGCCAATGATAGAACTGTCGTGGGCAGAAGTCACATTTTATTGTGGGTGGGGGACGTGGTTGGTTTTCTATTTCTTGTCTTCGTTTGTGTTTATCATCATCCTGTTGTTTTCTGTGGCTCTCAAATGAGTCTGTGCCTTCCCAAGTTCTTCTTCTCCAGGCTGCTCCGTCGGTGGCAAGTTGTTCCCAAGATCTTTTCGTCCGAGTTGAAGATGAAGGCCAATCGCTTGTGAATTTGTTTAGGGTGGTCGTGGCTGCGCGTCCAACAGCATGTCCAACACGGTTCGGCAGGCCAAAACGTGCGATTTTCATGAAGTTGGCAGTAACGGGCTGCCGGGTGCTTTGTTTATCAAGGCCCACCTCTCTAGCACCTGCCCGCCAGGCACTGCCCTCATTCGTCGAAGTGACGATCCTTGGTGAGGATCGTCACTTCCTTGTGGTAACGTAACGTATCGTCACTTCCTGTTTTGCTGTCTGCCTGTGTGGTTGCTCTCCAGCTATTAGCTATGGCTACTAGCTCTCTTTCCTCTCCTCTGGTGTGCTCTCTCTGTCAGATGTTTAGCTACACCTCTGCCTCTTTTAGCGATAACGGTAAATGTAATAAATGTTGTCTTTTTGAGGCGCTCGAGGCGAGGTTGTCTGATTTGGAATCCCGGCTCCGCTGCATTGAAACACCGTCTGCGCCAGTTAATCTCGACGGACGCCCATTAGCTGCAGCGGAGCTAGCTAGCTTAGGCCCCCCTGTCAGCGGTTCCCCGGCTCTCCTCAGCAGCGAGGAGACTGGGTGGGTGACGGTGAGAAGGAAGCCTAGTCGCAAAGCCCCGGTTCACCACCAACCTGTTCACATTTCTAATCGTTTTTCCCCGCTCAGCGACACACCCGCTGAGGAAAAAACTCTGATCATTGGCGACTCTGTAGTCAGAAACGTGAACCTAGAGACTCCAGCGGTCATAGTCAAATGCATTCCTGGGGCCAGAGCAGGCGACATCGAGTCAAATCTGAAAATGCTGGCTAAAAGTAACTGTAAATACTCCACAATTGTTATTCACGCCGGCATTAATGACATCCGTCTCCGGCAGTCGGAAGTCACCAAACTTGATGTAGAATCGGTGTGTGACTTTGCAAAAACGATGTCTGCCACTGTAGTATTCTCTGGGCCCCTCCCCAATCTGACCAGTGATGACATGTTTAGTCGCTCGTCATCCTTGAACCGCTGGCTGTCTGTGTGGTGTCCTAAAAATGACGTGGGCTACATTGACAATTGGAACTCTTTTTGGGGAAAACCTGGTCTTATGAGACGAGACAGCATTCATCCCACTTTGGATGGTGCTTCTCATTTATCTAACAATCTGGCATCTTTTTTATCCAAATTTCCAAAACCATGACTACTCAGAGTTGGGACCAGGAAGCAGAGTCGCAGTCTTACACGCCTCTCTGCAGCTCCTCTTCATCCGCCACCCCTCAGCTTAGCCCCTGTCTTCCCCATCAGAGAATCGTTGTCTGCTCCCTCCAAAGTAAATAAAAATATCATGCATAAGCATCCCAAAGTGATAAAGCAAAACATTGGTAAAACTCAAATTAAACATAAAGCCTCTAAATTGAATGATTTGGCCTCTGTTCCTCCTCATAATTTAAAAATTAAATGTGGTTTACTAAATATTAGGTCTCTAACTCCCAAGTCTCTGTTAGTCCATGATCTGTTAATTGATCATCAGATTGATTTAATTTCCCTTACAGAGACTTGGTTAGGGCAAGAGGATTATGTTGGTTTAAATGAATCAACTCCCTCTGGTTATTTAAACTGTCAAAATCCCAGAAGTTCTGGTCGTGAAGGAGGAGTAGCAACAATTTACCATTCCAAATTACTAGTTAATGTAAAGCAAAAAACATGTTATAATTCCTTTGAGGGCCTGGTCCTCAGTATTGGGCACTTTAGCAATTTTAGGTTAAACCCAATTTTATTTGCCATAGTTTATCGTCCCCCATCAACCTACTCAGAATTTTTATCCGAATTTGCTGATTTCTTAGCTGATTTAGTGCTGAAATCTGATAGAATAATTATAGTAGGGGACTTTAATATACATGTGGATGTAGATAGTGACTGCCTTAATGTGGCATTTAATTCAATATTAGACTCGATTGGGTTTTCTCAGAAAGTAGGAAATTCTACTCATTACTTCCACCATACATTGGACCTTGTTCTGACATATGGCATAGAAATAGAAAATCTTGTAGTGTCTCCTCATAACCCTGTACTGTCAGACCATTGTCTGTTAACCTTTGATTTTACCATTTCTGACTATTTGGCTCCTAAAGAAAAATATTATCACAGTAGATGCCTCTCAGATGATGCTGTTTCCAAATTTATGCAGATTGTTTCCTCTATGCCATGTGTCAACACAACGGAAATAAGCTATAGACAGCTTGCTCCTTCTGTAATTGATAACATGGTGGATAGTGTTTCAGCTTCTCTGCATCAGGCTCTAGACTTGGTGGCCCCCTTAAAAAAGAAAAAGTCTAATCAGAGATTTCTAACTCCTTGGTTCAACACAGAAACTCGTAGCTTAAAACAGAAGACTCGTCAATTAGAAAGAAAATGGCGCTCTACTAATTTAGATGAAATCTATTTAGCTTGGAGAAATCATCTTTTAATTTATAAAAAATCTCTTAGAAAAGCTAGAACAAGTTATTACTCTGCATTAATAGAAGAGAACAAGAATAATCCCAGGTTTCTTTTCAGTACTGTAGCCAGGTTGACAAAGAGTCAGGACTCTGTCAATCCTAGCATTCTCTTAGAGCTTACTAGTCAGGACTTTATGAACTTTTTCAATAATAAAATTTCATCCATCAGAGATAAAATCAATCAGATTCTTCCCACAGTTAACTTAAATACTTTAACTACTACAACTCCTTCTTTTGATGTCTGTCTTGATGAGTTTACTCCAATCGACCTTTGTGAGTTAGACAAAATAGTTTCCTCATCCAAACCTTCAACTTGTCTTTTAGACCCTATTCCTATTAGGTTATTTAAAGAAGACTTCCCACTTATTGGTAGCTTTATTCTTCATATAATCAATTCTTCATTAACTTTAGGCCATGTACCGCAGGCTTTTAAAACAGCTGTAATTAAACCCTTACTCAAAAAGCCAACGCTAGATCCAGGAGCTTTAGCTAACTATAGACCAATCTCTAATCTCCCTTTCATTTCAAAAATCTTAGAAAGAGTTGTTGCTACGCAATTATTCGACCACCTGCAGGGAAATGGTTTACTTGAAGAGTTTCAATCTGGGTTTAGAATCCATCATAGTACTGAAACAGCCTTAGCGAAGGTCACTAACGACCTCCTCATTGCATCTGATAATGGACTAGTTTCTGTACTTGTCCTTTTAGACCTTAGTGCAGCTTTTGATACTATCGATCATAATATTCTACTTGATAGATTAGAACACTATGTTGGACTTAATGGAACTTCGTTGCAGTGGTTTAGATCTTATTTATCTGATAGGTTCCAGTTTGTTCATGTAAATAATGAGTTTTCTTTCAACTCAAAGCTTAGTCATGGAGTTCCACAGGGATCTGTGCTAGGCCCTACTCTTTTTTAGTTTATATATGCTTCCGTTAGGCAACATTATTAGAAAGCACTGTATACATTTTCATTGTTATGCAGATGACACACAATTATACCTGTCAATGAAGCCAGATGATAGTAATCAATTAGCCAAGTTAGAAGCCTGTCTTAAGGAAATCAAAGCTTGGATGACTTGTAATTTCCTGCTATTAAATTCAGATAAGACTGAAGTCATTCTTGTTGGTCCAAAAAACCTTAGAAATTCCTTTCCAAATCAAACTTTCAGTTTGGATGCAGTTACTCTTTCTCTTAATAGTTCTGTGAGGAACCTTGGAGTTATTTTTGATCAGGATTTGTCCTTCAATTCACATATTAAATTTGTTTCTAAGACTGCCTTCTATCATTTGCGTAATATTGCCAAGATTAGGAGCATCTTGTCTCAGAGTGATGCTGAGAAACTGATCCACGCTTTTGTTAGCTCGAGATTAGATTATTGTAATTCTTTATTATCAGGTTGTCCTAAAACATCTTTAAAAAGTCTTCAGCTGATCCAAAATGCTGCAGCAAGAGTTTTAACAGGTACTAGAAAGAGAGATCATATCTCTCCGGTTCTGGCCTCCCTTCATTGGCTTCCCATAGAGTTTAGAATTAAGTTTAAAATCCTTCTTCTTACTTACAAAGCTCTAAACAATCAGGCTCCTTTTTATTTAAAAGATCTGATACTACCGTATTATCCTAACAGAGCACTACGCTCCCAAAATGCAGGACTACTTGTAATACCTAGAATCTCCAAAAGTACAATGGGAGGCAGAGCCTTCAGTTATCAAGCTCCTCTCCTGTGGAATCAGCTGCCAATCTGGATTTGAGAGTCAGACTCGATCTCTGTTTTTAAGATTAGGGTTAAAACCTACCTTTTTGATATAGCCTACAATTAGGGAGGGATCATGTGTTTCTGAACCCTCCCTTAGCTATGCTGCTAATAGGTTTAGTCAGCCGGGGGACCTCCAGTAATGCACTGGGCCTCACTCCTTTCCTCACTCTCTATGAAATATTTTTTTTTTGCTGGTCATTAACATTTGTTTGTTCTCTCCCATAGATTGAGTCCCCATCGTGCTGTTTGCTCTCTACATGTCTGTTCTTTTCATCTTCTCTGTCCCCTCACCCCCCAGCCAGTCGCAGCAGATGACTGCCCCTCCCTGAGCCTGGTTCTGCTGGAGGTTTCTTCCTGTTAAAAGGGAGTTTTTCCTCTCCACCGTCACCAAGTGCTTGCTCACAGGGGATCACCTGATTGCTGGGGTCTTTCTGCAACTGTGGGGGTTCCCCCCTACAGTTGATAGTGCTATGAGATGACTGTTGTTGTGAAATGGCGCTATATAAATAAAGTTGAATTGAATTGAATTGAATTGAATAGTAGACTATTCACCGTTGGGGACTTTCCTAACGGACTATGTAGTCCGTATACTATTTAACCCATAGTTGGGGATTTGGTTCATGGGTATCAGGGCATGTCCACATGCCGGTGGGCCGTGAGTACCACAAGTCTGGGGGCCAAACCTCCTCCGAGTCTCTGCATTTTAGCCTGGGGCCTCACGGTACCCAGTTTCCATCCATTACCACAAGGAGGTACGCATGGGGCTTGTTGTGGAGAGGCTATGTACTAGCAGAGGAGACTTACGCACTCGGCTCCCTTTTCGCTTGCTGTAAACACCAGGCTAGCTTGTGGCGGGACAGAAGTGTACACTTCTATAACGCACTAGACACATCACACAGCCTTTTAATGGACAGAATAGAATAATAGAATAGGCTTTATTGTCATTGTACAGTTGTACAGTACAATGAAATTGTGGGTGCTCCACCAGGCTACTGCGCAATAAAGTAAGAGAGAAGAAGCACACACGATTAAACATATGACTGAAATAAAAATAGCCCATAGGTATATGCACAGGTATGGTAGTGGCTTCATGGATGGAACTATGTATATAAGCATGTGGAGTGCAGAACACACAATTGAGTAAAATGGCCCAAGAATTATAGAAAATATGCACAGTAGTGATTTCATGGCTTCCACATACTCATTTATTCAGGCTTTTGTAAGTTAGAAGTTTTAGTCAAAATTCATCTGGGTATAAATTCAGTCCAATACCATCTCCAATTGAACAAATACTTTACGAAAGACCTAGAGCTCAGCTAGGCAATGTTATAATGCTTTATACAAAGGTTGTGATGTAAAAGATACTGTTTTACAGATATGGGCTAAAGAATTGGACGTAGAGATAGATGATGCTACAGAGATGGGAATATGTGAGGGGGCCAACGCTATATCTGTTTGTAATTCTATAAAAGAACTGCAGTTTAGATGGTTACGTCGACTTCATACAGTGGGGCAAAAAAGTATTTAGTCAGCCACCAATTGTGCAAGTTCTCCCACTTAAAAGATGAGAGAGGTCTCCAATTTTCATCATAGGTATACCTCAACTATGAGAGACAAAATGAGAAAAAAAAATCCAGAAAATCACATTGTCTGATTTTTAAAGAATTTATTTGCAAATTATGGTGGAAAATAAGTATTTGGTCACCTACAAACAAGCAAGATGTCTGGCTCTCACAGACCTGTAACTTCTTTTTTAAGAGGCTCCTCTGTCCTCCACTCGTTACCTGTATTAATGGCACCTGTTTGAACTCGTTATCAGTATAAAAGACACCTGTCCACAACCTCAAACAGTCAGACTCCAAACTCCACTATGGCCAAGACCAAAGAGCTGTCAAAGGACACCAGGAACAAAATTGTAGACCTGCACCAGGCTGGGAAGACTGAATCTGCAATAGGTAAGCAGCTTGGTGTGAAGAAATCAACTGTGGGAGCAATTATTAGAAAATGGAAGACATACAAGACCACTGATAATCTCCCTTGATCTGGGGCTCCATGCAAGATCTCACCCCGTGAGGTCAAAATGATCACGAGAACGGTGAGCAAAAATCCCAGAACCACACGGGGGGACCTAGTGAATGACCTGCAGAGAGCTGGGACCAAAGTAACAAAGGCTACCATCAGTAACACACTACGCTGCCAGGGACTCAAATCCTGCAGTGCCAGACGTGTCCCCCTGCTTAAGCCAGTACATGTCCAGGCCCGTCTGAAGTTTGCTAGAGAGCATTTGGATGATCCAGAAGAGGATTGGGAGAATGTCATATGGTCAGATGAAACCAAAATAGAACTTTTTGGTAAAAACTCAACTTGTCGTGTTTGGAGAAGAAAGAACACCATACCTACTGTGAAGCATGGGGGTGGAAACATTATACTTTGGGGCTGTTTTTCTGCAAAGGGACCAGGACGACTGATCCGTGTAAAGGAAAGAATGAATGGGGCCATGTATCGTGAGATTTTGAGTGAAAACCTCCTTCCATCAGCAAGGGCATTGAAGATGAAACGTGGCTGGGTCTTTCAGCATGACAATGATCCCAAACACACCGCCAGGGCAACGAAGGAGTGGCTTCGTAAGAAGCATTTCAAGGTCCTGGAGTGGCCTAGCCAGTCTCCAGATCTCAACCCCATAGAAAATCTTTGGAGGAAGTTGAAAGTCCGTGTTGCCCAGCGACAGCCCCAAAACATCACTGCTCTAGAGGAGATCTGCATGGAGGAATGGGCCAAAATACCAGCAACAGTGTGAGAAAACCTTGTGAAGACTTACAGAAAACGTTTGACCTCTGTCATTGCCAACAAAGGGTATATAACAAAGTATTGAGATGAACTTTTGTTATTGACCAAATACTTATTTTCCACCATAATTTGCAAATAAATTCTTTAAAAATCAGACAATGTGATTTTCTGGAATTTTTTTTTCTCATTTTGTCTCTCATAGTTGAGGTATACCTATGATGAAAATTGGAGACCTCTCTCATCTTTTAAGTGGGAGAACTTGCACAATTGGTGGCTGACTAAATACTTTTTTACCCCACTGTATATCATCTCAACTTAGAAACAAGATGGATACAAATAAGTCTGTTATTTGTATTAAGTGTAATAAGGACGTTGGAAGTTTTATACATACTGTATGGTCATGTGTATATATCCAGGATTCAAAATTGAATTTGGTGTTTAACAAAGATTGGATTTAGGTCCAGAGTGTTTATTATTAGGTCTTCCAAATTCACAAATTAGGGACACTCATAATCAAAAACTGTTGAATATTCTGACCTATACTGCAGGTAAAAGTATACTTTTAAAATGGATTTCATTAAACACCATCACTCTCTGAATGGCGTAAAGTGTTGTTTGACCTCTTGCCAATGGAATATTTAACATATTGGTCTAAAGAAAAATGTTTTGTTTTCTATCAGATATGGTCACCTTTTTGATTATATTGGCTCCAGATTTAAAAATTCTTTTTTGAAGGTACTTCCTAGACCACACATAGATGGTTAGCTGCCTTATTGTTTATATTTTATTATTTTGTCATTGTGATGATTATAATTATTATACTTCTTTTTTTTAAATGAAATCCCACCATATCTACAATATGAAACTGTGTTTTGCTTTTTTGTGTGGCTGTTTTTTTTTTTCTTTTTCTTCTTTTGATTAATTATGGGGTGGGTGATATATAAAATGTGAATTCTTATGTTGGTAACAATTTTGTGTTTATTTGTTAATACAAATACTATTAAAAAATAGAAAATGCTGCATATTCTACCTTTAAGTTGTCTTACCTGCTATTTAAATTTTTTTAGGGGACTCCTCCGAGTATCACATCGATGGCGTTCATGTGACTTTTGCCAAATACACGGAGGAGCTTGAGAAGATTGGCATTTTGACCAGAGCTCAAAACTGTCTGGTTTTTCAGGTAAAATGCAAGGGGACTAAAGAGAAACAGACAATATTCATAGGTGCTTGCAGTAGCCAGAAATTGTGGTCAAGTCACATTATTTTACTTTGGGATAATAATTAGTCAAGAGTAAGTAAGAGGATTCACTGAAGAAACTACATGGATTAGAGTAAGACACTATCTACTGAAAAAGTTATTTGAGTAGTGAATAGCAATTTTACTCTCACCCAAGGTTTTTCATATAAAATTGTGATTTTTTTTCAAATTTAGGACTTTTTCTGAAAAATTTGCAGTTCTTTCCTCATTAATGTGGCTTTTTTCTAAATAAATGCACAACTCTTTTCTCATAAATTTGCAACCATAATCTCATCAATGTGTACATTTAACTTTAAAGGGAAAGACTAATGCAACCTCTGTGTAAAGCTGGGTTCACACTATAGCTTTTGGACTGACTTACAGACGTTTTGAAAAATAAGAGAAATTAGTCCAAATGTTGGTGAAATTACGTTTGTGAGCAGGTTTGTTTTTTTTTTAATCCAGCAAGGTTTTTTTTAATCCAGTGTGGAGGAGTGGCTTGTACAACTCACCTAGTGCATGTATGAGAACGCCCATAACAGAGTACACGTTGGTGATGAATTGATTAAGGAGTTTGAGGTCAAGATCAGCGTGCACCAGAGCTCCTGTCTGAGCCCACTGCTTTTCATCATTGTTCTGGAGGCCCTGTCTTGTGAGATTCGTACTGGTTGTCCCTAGGAGATCCTGTACGCCGATGACCTGGTCATCATCGCAGAAATGCTGGAGGAGATGCTTGTGAACTTAGTCCATTGGAAGAATGGCATGGAGGCCAAAGGACTCCATGTAAACATGGGAAAGACTAACTCATTGAGTGTGTCCGTCGAGGAATTGCGACATAACCCCTAGTGGTCAAGAGTGGTAAATATTTTTTGTCAATAAAATAGTTCAGATTTCCAAGGCTATAACTTGAAAGTGGTAAGAGATAATGGCTTACTGTCAATTAGAAAGATGTAAAATATGATCCATAGTTTCAGATTGGAATAAATTTACGCATCTAATTTGCATAATGTCGCGGCACCTCTTTAAATTCCATGACTCAGTCAAAACTGGACTTTGGACATATTTACACAAAGAATGGTTCAGTCTTTTGACACCGTTTTTTGTGCAGAGCTACTTCATCATCTTATCTTTAAAGTATATGAACAAGAAATCAGTACATTAAAAAAAACCCTGAAATTTCTCACTTACTTTTGACAAAGGGGGGCTGGCTGACTGACGGGGTCACTGCGTTTTCACCCATCATGGTCATTATTTTGCATTCTGTCGGTCATTTAAAGTCTCTACCACATCTACAAAGTCTTATGATTATCCTGTGGTGAACACACAGGGGACCTGTTGGACCGGTTTTGTGACTCACATTTTAGGTCAGAACAAAGGCAGGAATCTTAGCCTTGGTATGCAAGGCTGGAGACTGTGGGGGGTCAATTAAGGGATTAAGGAAAGGATGCATGGGAGACAGTGGAAGTGATATCATGGAGAGAAATGCATTGTGACTGTCGTTATTATGCAAGGTGGTGAAATGCATTGTGACTGTCTTTATTATGCAAGGAGGTCTGTGTGACATGTGATCTATGAGGTGTGAAGTCCCTGATATTTAAGGACGAGAGTTTACTGTTTCACTCTCTTTTTTCTCTGCTTTGAAATGATGGAGATGTGAATAAAGCTGACTCTGAGAAAGAACTTTGTCTCGTCATTTTCACATCTTCCACACTGGTGACCCGAGACGTATCATGGAAGAAGAAAATTCCCCCGGGCCAGCCGCGTCAGGAGCCCCCAGCCAAGCGAATGCCGCTACAGTCCAGCTACCGGACTTCTGGCAGAACAATCCGCGCTCCTGGTTCAACGCGGTTGAGGCGCAGTTCAACCTGCGGGGGATATCGGTAGATTCCACGAAATTCTACCACGTAGTCGCAAAGCTGGACAACAACACGGCCCAGCATGTGGAGAGCCTGATCGACCAGCCGCCGGAGAGCAACAAATACGGCACGTTGAAGGCTGCACTCATCCAGCAATTCACCCCCTCGGCGGAGGAGCAAGCAGAGAGGCTCCTGGCGCTGACGGAGGGGGAAAACGACATGCCCGCGAGCCTGATGGAGAAGTTGTTGAGGTTGAAAGACTCTGACGACAATCACTTCATTTTCACCCACCTCTTCCTCAGGACTCTACCGTCAGCAGCGAGAGCGGTTCTGGCCAGTTTGCCACTGTTGGCCCTACGGGACTATCGCGCGCTGGGCCGAGAGGCGCAGCGGATTGTCAACGCCACCAAGCGGCGCGCAGCCACGGCCGCTGCAGCAGAACTCGGTGCGACGACTGGAGACGACAGGAGGCCAGAGGCAGCGGTGCCAGACTCACCGACGATGGCGGCGGCAAGGGCCAGGGAGCATGGACCGGACGTCTTTTGTTTCTACCATCGCCACTTCGCAGAGAGGGTACGCAAGTGTGTACCGCCGTGCCAGTTTGGGCATTCGGGAAACACCAAGACCGGGGGTCGATAGCAGCCGTGGCCCTCGGGGAAGAGAACAAGCTGCTCTACTTGTCAGACGCACGCTCCGGGAGGCAGTTCCTCGTCGACACAGGCTCCCAGCTGAGTTTCATCACACCTTCCTACGCGGACAGACTGGCGGGTTCCGGAGGTCCCCTGGTGACAGCGGCGAACGGCTCGGAGATTAAGACCTTTGGTGAGAAGACTCTGCTTCTGTCTCTACACGGCCGTGCATATGAGTGGACTTTTGTTGTAGCAACAGTAAATTTCAATATGCTGGGGGCTGATTTTTTTGTGCTCATATGGTTTGTTGGTTGATCTCGCTAACAGGCGCCTGGTTAATGCACTTTCTTTTGATTCTATCCCCTGTACAGCGCGAGTGGCCCCGCCAACAGCACAAGCCAACGTCACAGCAGCAGGCGATAAGTTCCACACACTGCTCACTCAGTTCCCAGCACTCACTGTCCCCACTTTTTCGGCAACAGTCGCTAAGCACGGGGTGGAGCATTTTATTACCACTACCGGACCACCCGTTTTTGCAAAAGCTCGGCGCTTGGAAGCAGTTAAACTAGCCATAGCGCGCGAGGAGTTCGCCAACCTGGAGAGGTTGGGCAGTGGGCTTCCCCCCTACATATGGTCCCGAAAGCTGACGGATCATGGCGCCCTTGCGGGGATTTCTGCAGGTTAAACAACGCTACAGCGCATGACCGCTACCCAATCCCACATATTCAAGATTTTTCGGTTCATTTGGCAGGGGCGCGCATTTTTTCTAAAATAGACTTGGTCCGCGGTTACCACCAAGTCCCAGTGCGCACTGAGGACATACCCAAAACAGTGGTAATAACTCCGTTTGGTTTATTCAAGTTTTTACGCATGCCATTCGGAATTAAAGGGGCTGCTCAGACGTTCCAACGCATGATGGACACGGTGCTTCGCGATCTCCCTTTCGTGTTCGTCTACCTGGACGATATTTTAGTAGCCAGCGCGTCCGAAGACGAACACGAAAAACACCTGGCCACAGTTTTCCGAAGGTTGTGAGATCACGGGTTAATAATCAACCCAGCAAAGTGTCAGTTCGGGGTGGCGCAGATCGATTTTTTAGGACACCGCGTCTCCCCCGAAGGAGCAGTTCCGCTGCCTGACAAAGTGCGCACTGTGGCAGATTTTCCCCGGCCGCAGACAGTCAGGGCGTTGCAGGAGTTTTGGGGAATGGTGAATTTTTATAACCGTTTTCTCCCCGCGTGGCGCAACTCATGCAGCCGCTGTATGCCACGCTCAAAAAAAAGAAACCCGCGGATAAGGTCGAGTGGTCCCTGGAGCGGGACCAAGCGTTCTCGGAGGTGAAAGCAGCCTTGGCAAAGGCTGCGTTGTTGGCACACCCAGACCCAACGGCCCGCATAGCGCGCACCACTGATGCGTCAGAGGTGGCCATAGGGGCGGTCGTGGAGCAACATGCAGCCGGGATTTGGCAGCCCCTCGCATTTTTCAGCAGGACCTTGCGCGATAGCAAACGTAAATACAGCGCGTTCGACAGGGAGCTGCTCGCTCTCCATTTGGCCATCCGCCACTTTCAGTTCTGGCTGGAAGGACGTGCTTTCACCGCGTTCGTTGATCACAGACCGCTAACATTCACGATGGCCAAGGTCTCTGAACCGTGGTCAGGCCGGCAGCAGAGATAGCTGGCCGCCATATCAGAGTTTACCACAGATATTCAGCATGTGGCGGGCAAACTCAATGTAGTGGCAAATTGCCTCTCGCGCGCCGTGTCGGCCCAGTCAGCGTAGGGTTAGATTATGCAGCCATGGCCGCGGAGCAGGTTGATGACGCGGACGTGCGCGCGCTCCAGTCTGGACCAACAGGGTTAAGGCTGGAGAGCAGGGTGCTGCAAGACGGTATCCCCCCCCCCCCCCCCCAATCTGCGATGTCTCCACTGGACGGCCGCGTCCAGTAGTACCGGCCGCGTGGTGCCGCCGTGTTTTTGACTCGGTTCATTCTTTGGCGCACCCTGGAGTGCGCGCATCGGTCAAAATGGTGGGAAAGAAATTTGTGTGGCCGAGCCTCCGCAAACAGGTCAAAGAGTGGGCAGCAGCCTGCACGGCGTGTCAACGGGCCAAAGTACACAGGCACACGAGGGCTCCTTTGGAACAGTTTCACATTCCGGCCAAGAGGTTCGATCACGTTCATGTGGACCTCGTTGGGCCCCTCCCGCTGTCACAGGGGTGCACACATCTTCTGACAATGGTAGACCGCACCACGCGCTGGCCTGAAGTGGTCCCGCTGGCATCAACCACAGCCGAGGAAGTGGCGCGCGCGTTTTTAACAGCTTGGGTGGCGCGCTTCGGCGTTCCATTGGACATTACATCCGACAGAGGCCCTCAATTTGTTTCCGAGCTTTGGTCGACAATGGCCCGCAGCCTGGGTGTCACAATTCACTGCACAACTGCGTACAATCCGCAGGCTAACGGGTTATGCGAACGTTTTCATAGGTCATTGAAAGCGGCTCTCAGAGCGTCACTGACGGATACAAATTGGGTTGACAAGTTACCATGGGTGTTATTGGGGTTGCGTTCTGCACCTAAAGAGGATCTAGAAGCCTCACCAGCGGAGCTCGTGTTTGCGCAGCCGCTCCAGCTGCCTGGGGAGTTTCTCCCAGATAACCCTGCGCCAGACGCCTCCCCGTCTCAGCTGTTGCAGAGTAACATAGAATCAAGCACGCTGCCCGGCCCCGCGCACCACAGTTTTCCGCGCGTTTTTGTGCCTAAAACTTTGAAGAACGCAGAGTTTGTTTTTGTTAGACACGATGCTCATCGAACCCCGCTGCGGCCGCCTTATGACGGACCATTCAGAGTGCTAGAAACAGGGGACAAGCAGTTTTTGCTAGATTTGGGGGGTAGGAAAGAGAAGATTGGCATAAACAGACTTAAACCCGCTTTTGTGGTGGCAGATGAGGAAGTGCTGTTGGCAAAGGCCCTGCGACGAGGTAGACCACTACGGAGGGTTTCACACAGTAATGTTTCCCAAAGTAATGTTCCCCCAGAACACCCGCAGAGACTGACAAAGGGTTTCCGCCCCCAGACGGCAAACCCCCAGCGTGACAGCGCCGCAGAGACGGTGAACCCTAGCTACAGCAGATTCGGCAGGAGGCTGAAGCCTATCCAGCATGTGGACTGATGTGTATTGAGGCTATCACGGCATGCATGTGGTTATCTTCTTGTTGTTCTGTTTTTCTAAAATGCTGGGGGGGCTTGTGTGGTGAACACACAGGGGACATGTTGGACCGGTTTTATGACTCACATTTTAGGTCAGAACAAAGGCAGGAATCTTAGCCTTGGTATGCAAGGCTGGAGACTGTGGGGGGTCAATTAGGGGATTAAGGAAAGGATGCATGGGAGACAGTGGAAGTGATATCATGAAGAGAAATGCATTGTGACTGTCGTTATTATGCAAGGTGGTGAAATGCATTGTGACTGTCTTTATTATGCAAGGAGGTCTGTGTGACATGTGATCTATGAGGTGTGAAGTCCCTGATATTTAAGGACGAGAGTTTACTGTTTCACTCTCTTTTTTTCTCTGCTTTGAAATGATGGAGATGTGAATAAAGCTGACTCTGAGAAAGAACTCTGTCTTGTCATTTTGACATCTTCCACAATCCCACATAAATTTTGCTTGTATCCCGCGGCTATTTTCCGTGTACAACGCCGACAAAGTGACGGCTACCAATCTTGGCCATATTAGCTTTCTGGGCTAAAATGCTAAAAACAGGAAAAGGAAATGAGGAGTTCTTCTTTACTGTATTACGTGTCATCCATTGAGTCCTCCAACGGATGTCTGCCACCTTTTGAAACTGGCAAATCAGCACAAATCAGTACAAATCTCCAATGCAGCTGATCTTGTCAGAGTGAGACGACAGGCACAGTGCCGCGCTCTGCCACTAGGGGTACGCAAATTCACACACTCAAAGGGTTAAGATCATGATCACCGGCCCAGGCCTGGATGTTTCCCAGAAGTCTGGCAAGTGTCCTTGTGCTGTGTGTCTTACCGGCACTGGCCATGGCTCCGTCTTTTGTAGTGGTTGCTCGAGATAGATACACAAGATATGCAGTGGACTTTATGGTGGCTGGGCATATGACCAAGATTTCCGATGTGCGCGCTGTCGTGAGGAGGCCAGGCCAATTGATGGTTGACCTATGACACAGTTGGTTGTTGGTGACGACAAGCTGGAAGTGGTGGCATGTTTCTGCTATCTGGGTGACATGCTGGTGGTGGATCTGAGCTTGCCACCATCACGAGATACCAGCTGCCTGGAACAAGTTCAGGCAAGTGCTCCCAATTCTTGAGACCCGCTGGCTCCCACCAACCTCTAAAGGCTGTATCTACAGTTCCTGCATGAGGAGCGTGTTGCTGCATGCCAGTGAGATGTGGACCATGACTGCCACCTGTCTTGATCGTCTGTGGCGGAATGACAGGACCATGGTCCGCTGGATGTGTGGCGTCTCCACTGAGGATAAGGTCAGCTCGCAATCACTCCTGGTTAGGTTGCAGCTGGCCGACCTCGAGGATGTGCTCCGCACGCACCGTTTGCGTTGGTTCAGCCATGTGGAGAGGAATGTTGGCTGGATTAAGAAGGTTTTGGAGGTCGATCCTGGTAGCAGCAGAGGTCAAGGAAGAGGAAGACCGAAGAAGACATGCCTAGAGGGTGTTCGTATGGACCGGGTCAAGCTACAACTGGCCCAGGTTGAACCAGTGGACAGGAACCACTGGAGTGGGACTCTTGAGAAGTGCAGTCAAGCAGGACCCACCCCAACTGAGGGATTGTGTCCTGTCATAAATAAATACGGATGATGATGATGATGATGACACTAACTTTTATAAACTTTTGTGAACTTTTGCTAGCATTTGCCAGCGTTGCATTCAGCCTTGGCAAACTTTTGCCAACTTAGGTTAGTGTATGTGTAGCTGTTGCCAACTTAGGTTAACTTAAGCAAACAAATACTCAGTGCGGGTCAGCTGATATCAGCGTCAGGCGAAGCTCATGTAAAGATCAGCGTTTGTGGAGGCTTCCTGCCATTCAGAACCTGCTTTTTTTGGGTGGAGTCACACTACAACGTTTGGACCAACTTTTACTTATGTTTTGGCAAACATCTGCCTCTGCTGGCTAAAGTTGATAAAAGTTAATGGTAGTTGGTGTTTGTTGGTAAACACTGGCGAAAGTTGTGTTCCTTGAAAATTTTCAGCATGCTGAAAATTTGCCAACGTTTGGAAATAAACGTTGGAGAAAGCTGTGCTCAGTTTGTAAAAGTTCCGGAGTGCTGGGCTAAGTTATGCAGAGTTCACCTAAGTCAGCCTAAGTTAAGCGCCGTTGCCAAACGACTGAAATGCTGGTGGAAGCAGATGTTTTTAGACCGAAACTCACTTCAGACATGCACGGACAAAAGAGAAATAGAGAGAAAGGGGAATTTAAAAAAAGAAAAAAATATATACAGTATGTAATCGCCCAAAAATGTGACAGCCCAAAAGAAAATAAATCTCCTCATTGAGAAATTTACTGTTCTTAATTTTCTGCTCCATGCGTAATCATTCTCCAGAATTTATTGGTTTGACTTCCATTGTGTGGAATCAAACAGTGCTGATGTGGTGTCAAAAAGTAAATGACATTTAATGGTATCTTATGTTATTTTAACTAGTGCATGCCCGTAGAAAGCAAGTATTCCTGTCTGAAACAGGTAGGCCAATCAGGCTTTACAGGCCCAAATGTAGGCTGTGTGTGAAAGTGGAATACGGAGGTGTAGCCTATATGCAGGTAATCACACGTTAGACTTTGACAAATATGGAAGGGACTGAATTAAGATTTATTTGATTGTGTGAATATTAATTACAGAATAACTGAAAAATGAATGGGACATCCAATATTAGCGACTGTTTAAGAACCACTTGTTTTTTTTTTTGTCAGATGACTTATTTGTGTCATCTTTTAGGACTTATATTCATAATAGTGTATCACACTTTGGGGAATGGGAGTTGTTCAGTCACCATTGTAGTTGTTTTAGTTTAAATTAAATTAATTAAAATCACCCTTTATTGTCATTCAACCGTACAACCAATCATGTACAGTAGAACAAAATTGTGTTTTACCTGTCTACAGTGTTAATCACACACACCCCAAGTGTAGAATCAGAGGGCCGCTGCCATGCAAGGCGCCGCCACAGATTTCCCTCCTCCATTCCATTATTGCTGAGCACCAAGCTGGACGGCAGGAAGTTCCACTTTTATATGGTCTTCGGCATGACCCGGCTGGGATTTGAACCCCTGCCTCCCAGGTGTGGGGCAGATGCTCTACCAACTGAGCCACCACTCCGGTATAGTTATATGTGTAGTTTATAGTCTGTCGTCAATTAACTCATGCAGTACTATAACAGGACATGTTTACAAATATTTGAGACCCACTGTAGTGGATCCTTTTATATTTTAGCAATATTATAAGGAGTGTTATTGTAACGCCACTGCTTTTGCAGTAACATACTGTGTAACAAAATTACTGTTTAAAAATTCAGTAATGCATTACAGTTACTGAAATTTGATCAGATGCGTTACTCATGTTACTTGTTTTATTAATATAGATAGATATTTTCAGTGCAAATAAATATGAACTGACCCTACCTTAAATGGCGCAGCTGTCAGTTACCTCCATGGGTCGGTTTCCTGCCCTGCTCACACCGCATCCAGGTGGGAAGAAATGCCGTGGCGGTGGCAACTTCTCCAATTGAGCCCTTATCACCTGTTGTCCGAGCGGTGAGTAGCCCCCACCATCAGCTCCGACCTCTGTGGTTAAACATGAGTATTTTTAGAATAAGAAGCTCACATTTAATGTCCGCAGTTGTGTAAATTACCGCACAAGGAAAAGTGATTGTGATTTGTTGCAGTAATTCTAAGGTGAACTTTCATTTATCGGTGCTTTCTGTTTTATTTTATCTTATTCATTTACATACTGTTGTGATATGCAACTATTTCATGGAAGTAAATCCTCTAAAAATTCATTTTTAATGGGCTGGTCCAGGGGTGTCAAACATATGGCCCGTGGGCCAAAAACGGCTCACCAGGGCGTCCAAAATTTTTTCTGTGAATTTACAGCTTTATTTCTAGTAAATTTCTGACTTTCTACTGATTACAATAGTTTGTGTAAATCCGAGACATTTTTTCTCTGTAAGATGAGACTTTTTTTCTCATCAGTTTTCTTTTTCTTCTTTTTTCTGATGAGAACAGGGGGCACTTGATCTTGCTATGTGTGCAAGATGATTTAAGTATGCATTTAAAAGTAACATGAAAGTTACTTTTCCAAGAAACTAGTTACTTTAATCATGCAGTAACTAGTAACTCAGTTACTTTTGAAAAGAAGTAACTAGTAACTGTAACTAGTTACTATTTTTTAGTAACTTGCCCAACACTGATTATAAGTACGAAACACCCAACATTATTATACACAGCAGAATGACCTGTTTGGCTGCAACTGTTGTATCAGTGCTGCCCATTTGTCTGTAAATATTTATATCAGGGGTGTCCACTCATGTGCCGTGGAGGGCCAAGACCCTGCAGGCTTTACCTCCAACCAGTGTCTTCAACAGCAGATTTCATTGAATTTCTTCCCACTGATTGCTGATAGGTGAAAACACCTGCTGAAGAGACTGGGTAGAAGAGAAAACCTGCAGGGTCTTGGCCCTCCATGGCACATGATTGGACACCCCGATTTAAATAAAAATGATTTATTTCGTTATTTGGGCATTTTTGTGTCTTGTCGTTGTTTAGTCAAAGCATGCATATGTGTCCACATATGATATGCACTTGATATGGCCATTCTGCTCCACAGTCATGGCGGTATTATAATTAAGTTTTTCATTTTTAGATGCTTGCACGGGGGGGGGGGGGGGGGACTTGCGGTCCTGCAAAGGACAGTGGTACCACATGGGTGAAGCAGCAGTCGGGACTCCCGTCTACCACTGACTGGGCAGACTGGGCGTGCCTTCCCATGAAGGACCATGGTCTGCCCGGTCGGACACCGGTGTTGGAGAAGCAGCAGCTGAATTGGTGGATCTCAGTCTTTTGCAGGGAGCCAAGCCCAGCCTGCCCGGTTAACGGGAGTCTCGGCTGCTGCTTTGCCCGTGTGCCACCGCTGTCCTTTGCGGCACCACGGGTCTCCACCAGCGCCCCCCCCCCCAGCACACTCGTGCACCTCGTGTTCTCCATGCTGAATTATCCATTAGACCTACGCAATCACAGCAACTTTATGGTATAATTTTTTAAACATTAAATCTTAAGTATTATCTTTTTCTAGTCCAATTTGTCACTTTTGGCTTCCTTGATTTGCTCATGGAGTGCTGTGGTTACTGATGCCGTAATGCTGTGTATTATCCAATCAGTACGGAGTCAGTCCAAAACCCCGCCCACACTTCTAGAAGCCTGGGCATGAGACGTAGCAGTGGCTAAACTTTTATTGATAAAAATTACGTATTTTGACTGAGCAACTCCATACTCAAGGATGCACACCCTCGTAACTTCAGCAAAGCACTTATAAAATCTGAGATCAGTCTCACGAATGGTTTGAGCGATATCTGAGGAACACAGACAGACACACAAACAGAGATTCTTTGCATCTATAGATAGATGGAGAGAGTTGTAACAGTCAAAATATAATCATGTATCATTTTATTTATATGATGATACACTAAATAGTTTTTTATTCCATCCACATTCACATTTTAATCGGGGTCTTACTGTTGGAGTCTGTATAGGCATTACTGTATTTTTTTAGAGGAATGAACGAATGAATGAACAGGGGAAAAGGGTATGCATAAGTAAGTACATAGGAATATAAAACAAAAATAAATACTGAAATGTGTGCCCAAGGGAAATGTGTTCTCTCCAAAAGTAGGTCCAGAATAGCAGGAAGCCTCCACAAATGCTTATCTTTATATGAGCGTCACCTGACGCTGATGTCAGCTGACCTGCGCTGAGTATTCGTTTGCTTAAGTTAACCTAAGTTGGCAGCAGCTACACATACGCTAGCCTAAGTTTTCCAAAGTTTGCTAAGGCTGAATGCAACGCTGGCAAATGCTAGCAAAATTTGTAGAAGTTCGTAAAAGTTGGTGTGTGCTGGATTAAAAAATGCTCATGAACGTAATTTCACCAATGTTTGGACTAATTTCTCTGATTTAGGTAAACTCTGCATAACTTAGCCCAGCGCTCAAGAACTTTTACAAACTGAGCACAAAACTTTCACTGTTTATTTCCAAATGTTGGCAAATTTTCAGCATGCTGAAATTTTTCAAAGGACACAACTTTCGCCAGCGTTTTCCAACAAACACAAGCTATCATTAACTTATGCCAGCAGAGCCAGACATTTGCCAAAACCTCAGTAAAAGTTGGTCTAAATGTTGTAGTGTGAATCCACTTTTACACATGCCTCAACAAGTTTTTCTTGAGAAAAGTTATTCATTAAGGGTAGTGTCTCACTGGGCTGCAACAACTCATGACTAGTTGGGAGACCGACGTTCGCAAATCTCTCAAAATGTTTGTGGGGGTTCTCAATTCCCTCTTGTGAGTCACAGGGCCTTGCTCTCTTGTTGCAGGAATTTTGAACATGTTCAAAAAAAATTGGCAACAAATTTTCTCTCAGAATATTCAGAGTCGTTGTGGGTGTCTTGAACTCTTCTCAATTTAGTTTGTTTTCCCTGCTGGTCAAAGATCAAAGGGCGATTATGCTATGGTGATGCCCATCTGCCCTGCCTGTTTTGTGAAATCAACTCCTCCTACAGTTTTGGTCCAAATGTTTTATAACTTGGTACCAGGGTTTGATATACACTGATGATGCACATATTCCAGGTGGGTCTGCATCCAAGTTGTGGTCAAGAGCCAAAGTTAGGAAGTCTGAGCACTGATGTGATTTCAGAAAAATGGCTACTTCTCCTAGGAAATTACCCTGATGCTCACCAAACTCACACTCAATGGTGGGTCTGCATTAGGGGAAGGACTACAACTAATGATTGTTTTGGTAGTCGACAAATCTAACGACTATTTTTTCGATTAGTCGACTAATCAAGATTATTTCTGTCATGTCCACCATCTCTGCTTTCTGTTGGCACGGCTCCTGTTCAGGGCTCCAGTGCACATTTAACCTCACCTGTTTAAGCCTGCACACCTGTGAAAATCACTTTGTTGTCAGTCTCTGTCTTTTCCTTCTTGTGTCCGGGTTTCATGAACATAGAAAGCACCCTTACTGTCTATGTCACAGTTCTGTGCCTGTTATGTGATATGTCATGTGATGTGGCCATATACCATAAAAAATCCCCAGATGTACTAAGTATTCCACCTCACAAGGTGCCAGGCACATATAACTTACTGCTCTTGCCTTGGAGGGCTGATGCCTCCCAAAGAACCACCCGAAAACCTCACTTCTGGGACACCAAAGAAGAGTTTGTAAATAAATGTTGATGTGCTCCATCGCAACACAGAGGAGGCATTTGCTCCCAAATTTGCAAACTATGATTCTAAAAAGAGATTATTTAGCGTATGAAGGTAAATATCTAACAGAGGGTGGCCAAAGCTGGTTAATTTTGATCTGCCATGGACCGCAGCCCCACGTGACTGGACAGAACAATCGTGCCGGTTCCATGTCGTCATATAAGATAAATTGCAGCGGAATAAAAGCAAAATTGAGGTGGAATAATCATAAGAGTTTCTGAATGTGGGAGAGAAAGCAAAAATGACTGACAGAAGGCAAAATAATGACCAGGATGATGAAAATGGATGAAACAAGCGCCTGGCCAGCGATAAGTCTGACGAATTTCTTTGTGTATTTACATTGTACTGATTTTCTGGTTCATATACTTTGAAGATAAGGTAACAAAAAAACCAAAACAAAAAAACAAAACCATCCTTTGTGTAAATATGTCCAGAGTCCACTTTTGACCGTAAGTTATGCAATTCGATATGGCTGCTGTGGCATTATGTAAATTAGATGCGTAAATCTACTCCTATCTCAAACTTTAGATCATATTCTACATCTTTCTAATTGACAGTAAGCCATTATCTCTTACCACTTTCAAGTTATAGCCTTGGAAATCTCTGACATCTAAACTGAATATTTTCTTGAAAAAAATCTTGACCCCATCAGTAACAGTTTTCACAGGAAAACAGCTGAAAAGCTTAATAAAAAGTGATAGAAAAGACAGTGGATTTAATAGAGAGACAAAATGAAGGTAAACAGTTCTAAATAAGAACTGAATAAGGAGAAAATGACTTCATCAGTGATTACATTAGTGTGAAGTTACAGGTGCATATGTGTAGAGGTAGAACAGTCTTTTATTGTGCATAACTTTACTCCTATCTCAAACTTTGGATCATATTCTACATCTTTCTAGCTGACAGTAAGCCATTATCTCTTACCACTTTCAAGTTATAGCCTTGGAAATCTCTGACATCTAAACTGAAAATTTTCTTGAAAACAATCTTGACCAACGACGGGGGGGGGGAGGTTGCCTGGTGCAGTATTGCACCACATACAGTCAAGAGTTAATATAAACCACTGCACGGTGGCGCAGTGGTTTAGCACTGTGGCAGCACAGTTTTACCCTTGGCCGGGGGATCGTGGGGATCATGAGGTCGTGGGTTCGATCCCAGCCCCCGACCAACAGTGAGCTGTGTGGAGTTTGCATGTTCTCCCCGTGTTGCGTGGGTTTACTCCGGGATTTCTCCGGTTTCCTCCCGCATACCAAAAACATGTAGGTTTAGGGCGCTCGCGCACGCAGCGACCAGCAGCCGGTGGCTTGTCACCAGACTGCAAACCAAATCTACCTACGGGTACAAATAAGTAACAAAAAAAAAAAAAAAAAAAAAAAAAAAGTAGCCAATTATGAAAAAGTTCCCATAGCTAAATACAGTAACGACCCATGAAACAAGTTGGAAACTTGAACTTGATAGCTTAATGAAGTGTTTGGAGCAACACAATTAAATAACAGAAATTAAAATGCAGTCTTTTAACCCCAAAATAAAGTGGAAAAACTCAAATAGCAGCTCCTGCTGCAGCATGGACTGGCGATCTGACCAGGGAGTACCCTGCCTCTCACCCAAAGACACTGGGATAGGCTCCAGCCCCACCAGACAGAGAGGGAGACTGTTGCAGCTGCTGGGGGTAAGTAAACTATGATTGTTGTTGTTGTTGTTGTTGTTGTTTAAAACATTTGTGTCATAAATTAATGTAGTTAACTTAATGTAGTTAACTGTTGATTAAGAGCTGTAAATAAGTGCAGAATAAAGGTATATTTTATGAGATTAGACTATAATGAATATGTTGGATGTGTTTTTAGTCAGGGCTTCATGACAGAAGCAGCTGCCTTCTGTCATCAGTCTTCCCTTTAAAGGGCTGAGGAAGGACACCAAGCGCACGCTGAGGGTTGGCACATTTATTAACGGAACAGGTGAACCAAAATACACACTGAACACAATCAACAAAAACACAAAGTGCTGGAGAAGAGCGGGGCTCAACGTCCAGGGGGACAGAAGCCGGGAATGCCGAGCAAGGGGGCAGAATCCAGCCAGAGCACTCCTCACTCCTGAAGACAGCGGGGCTCACGGCTGGAAATAAAAAGGGAAAATTGACCTGGACGGAGCTCTCCTCTCTCCTCGACAGCGAAGCAGAAATTCACCCAGAGCACGGCTGTGCATCTGAGGACAGCAGTAGCAGCACTAGATCATGAAACCATGAAGTAGGACACAACAATGGGAAACAGTTGTCGCGCTCTATAAATACTGTGCTAGATGTGAAGCAGGTGTGGATACATGAATGGAGAACGTAATCAAAGTAACAAGTGACAGCTGTGCAACCCCTGAAGCAAAGTTTTATAGGATAATAACAGAGCCCCCTCAAGGGGTGGTTCCCAAACACCCCAAGGCAACATCAAAAGAAAAAGAACTCCCCCACAAAGAAGACCCCCCCCAACAAGAAAAACAACCCACCCCGGGGGGGGGGAGGAGGGGGGAACCCAGGCACGGAGGGACCGAGACAAAACAAAACAAAAAAACCCATAAGAAAACATTCATGACCCACAACCTGACACAGATACGATGGCTAGCTACGGCAGCTCAGGAGGTCTCCCAGTGTCCCAAACAGCTTCAGGTGGGGTAAATCGGGTGGTCTCCCCTCACTTCACAGCCACCGCAGCAGGAAGAATAGTCCCTCCGGCGGTCTCTCAGCGTCTCAGAACCACCGAGGCTTCAGGTGGAGTAAATCAGGTGGTCTCCCCGCATCGCTGGTGTACCAGCGAGCCGTGGTACACCGCCCCCCCCCCCCCTTCCCGGGGGTGGCAGCCGGACCCAACGCCTCCCAACAGACTCAGATGGAGGCGAGGAACCCATGACAAGCTCAGGTGTAGATGGTGGAACTCCAAAAGCCTTGGGCTGAGGCGCGGCACCCGTGGAGGCCTCGGGCTGAGGCACGGCACCCATGGAGGCCTCGGGCTGAGGCGCGGCACCCACGGGGGCCTCGGGCTGGGGCGCGGCACTCACGGGGGCCTCGGTTTGAGGCGTGGTACCCACGGGGGCCTCGGACTGAGGCGCGGCACCCACGGTGGCCTCGGGCTGAGGCTTGTCACCGATGGTGGCCTCAGGCTGAGGCGTGGCACCCACGGTGGCCTCGAGCTGAGGTGTGGCACCCACGGTGGCCTTGGGCTGGAATGTAGCACCCACAGCGACCCTGGGCTGGGGTGTAGCTCCCCCGGTGGCCCCTGGGCTGGGGCGTAGCACCCACGGCGGACCCAAGCTGGGGCACAGCACCCATGACGGCCTCAAGATGGGGTGCAGCACCCATGGAGGCCTCAAGCGGAGAGGAAGCAGCACCCACGGAAGTCTCGGACGGAGGGGCAGCAGCTCCCATGGAGACCTCGACTGGAGGGGGAGCAGTACCCACGGAGGCCCCTGACTGGGGCGCAGCACCCACGGAGGCCTCGGATGGAGGGGGAGCAGCACCCACGGAGACCTCGACCGGAGGGGGAGCAGTACCCACGGAGGCCCCCGACTGGGGCGCAGCGCCCACAGAGGTCTTGGATGAAGGGAGGAGCAGCACCCACAAAGGTTTTGGATGGAGGGGGAACAGCACCCACGGAGGTCCTGGACTGGGGTGCAGCACCCTCGGAGGCCTCAGACGGAGAGGAGGGATCCACGGCGACCTTGGGAGAGGGCTCAGACACACATAACACTGACACCAAGCCAGGGTCGCCGGCAGCAGTGGAGTGGCGGACGGCTGCACCTGGTCCTCCCTACCAAGAGCCAGGCAAGTTCTCTCAAGGACAGATAAACTAAACACAAAAGAGAGAACTCGCCTGAGCTCGAGCTCCACTGCCATCGAGGACTCCGGCAATCCAGGCTGGGGCGTCTTGGCTCTCTCCGCCTGGGTGTCCACATCAGACACAGCCACCTCAGGAAAAAGAGAGGCTGGACCCACGGAGACCTCTGGCAAAGCAACGGGAACCACGGAGACCCCGGGCGATGATGGAGGACCCGTGGTGACCGACAGTGCTGGCTCCCGTGCACCCAGATCCAGGGGATACTCATCTGTTGGCTCAGGATCTGGGGAACAGGTGGCACTGTCCAGGGTGCAACTGCAGGGCTGAAGCTGGAATCGCCAGAGCAGCAGGCCCATCTGTCATCCGGCGGCTGCCACCCAGGACCGGCAGATACTCGGAAACAGAAGGAGAGATGGGAGAAAGAGAAGATTTCAGCGCAGCAGCAGCAGAAGGGAAGTGCTCAGCCAAACTACGGGGCTCCAGCTGAGTCCCCCCCACCACCACCAGGAATCAAGCAAGGTCATTCATCATTAGGTGTTAAAGAATGACAAATTACTTGCCTTAATTTCCGGGCAGTGATGGTTGTTGCTGCTGGTGTCCCACATGATTTCCTCTCGACCTGTGCAGTGGGCGGGGCCACCAATGCCATGGCAGGTAGAGCCGGCCCTGCAGACCTGGAGATGACGGTCGAATTCTCAGCTGCGGTGGGGGAGTTCTTCTGGCGCACAACAGCTGGACATGGACGGATCTCTCCTCTCTCCTTGACAGTGAAGCACAAATTCACCCAGAGCACGGCTGTGCATCTGAGGACGGCAGTAGCAGTGCAAAACCGTGAAACCATGAAGGACTTGACAATGGGAAACAGTTGTTGTGCCCTATAAATACTGTAGTAGATGTGAAGCAGGTGTGGGTACATGAGCGGAGAAAGTAATCAAAATAACAAGTGACAGCTGTGCAACCCCCGAAGCAAAGTTTGACAGCCGGAAGCTGCACAGCACTGTCAAAATAAAAGTACAGACCGGACTTCCGGTTATGGCGGCCGCTTAGAAGGGTGTGCTTCACTCTGCTCTGCTCCTAATGATAAAAAAGTTGGCTAAAACTCTCCCAATTGGAACAAAAACCTGCTCTAGCGTTTGGGGGCGGATATGGTAAAAACTAAGGCTGTGAAATCAGGCAGAGGAAAAACTGATTCGACGAAACAAGCCAAGTTAACAGATTTCCACGCTCGTGACGCAGCAGATAAAACACCTGTGACCATGGCTGAGGAGGGAGCTAGCGGTGGTGCGGTGACTGCCGAAGGAACGAATGCGGTTTTTGCTGCCATCAGCGCTATGAGAACAGACTTTTCGTCTAAGTTTGATGGGATTATAGCTGCGATTGAAGCTATGAGAAAAGAAATAAGCGACTGTATGGAGCGAATAACGCAGGCGGAGCTCCGGATCTCTAACACTGAAGATGACGTCAACAGCCTGCAATTAAAGGTCCAAACATTGGAATTAAAGAATAAACGTCTGGAAGAAAACGTCTTGGACTTGGAATCCCGGTCTAGACGGAATAATTTAAGGCTTGTGGGCCTTCCGGAGGGGGCGGAGGAACAGGATGCGTGTTCCTTTTTGGAGAAGTGGATCCCAGAGGTGCTGGATAATGCGGATCTACAGTCATCAGTCGTCTTGGAAAGTGCACACCGAATAGGCCCATCGAGAGATAAGAAGACAACACCGAGGACGCTGATAATGAAGTTCCTTAACTACAGGGACAAGATGACGGTCTCCAGCGCAGCCCGCACTAAAGGAGAAATTAAATACCAGGACCAACAGGTGCGGTTCTACCCAGACTTGGCCGCAGGAATCCAACAATTAAGGAAACAGTTTGACCCCGCCCGTAAAGAGCTGCGCAGCCTTGGAATTCGTCACGGGGTGATTTATCCTGCAAGACTGCTGGTCACGTATAAAGGGAGAACCCAAGTCTTTAAGACCCCTCAGGAGGCGCAGGAACTCATTAAGCAGATCCAAGGAGAGACTGGCGAGAGCCAAGCATGAAGCAGGAACAAGATATAAAAGGTAGAATATTTAAGCAAGTGTTCAAGTATCTGATTGATTTGAAATACTACTAAATATACTACTACTATCTACTACTACTAAATATATAGCATGTCTACAAAATATAGATGGTATGATATATTAAAAAAAAAAAAAAAAAAAAGGCTATGATGTACAAAGTTGCTATAAAATTTTGGAGTTAAATTGGAAAAACTACAGAAGAAAGTTATTGTCATGTCATTAAAAGTAGCAGAGTCAGGGTGATTGAGAGGAGGAAAGAGTGAGTGGTTTGACTGATCCTCACGGGGGAGGAGCAGATTCAGGCTATAACGGGAGATGGAATTTTTTTTTTGATTTTGGGGGGATTACCACGAATGTGGGGAGGGGGAATTTGTTTGTGTGTAGTCTGTGGGATGAATGTTCAACCAGCCATGTTTTTGCTTCTCTGTATGAGCATGTTTATTTTGCAAGGTAATCTCAAACTCTTTATTGATCATAGACAAAAGCGTTAATCTTAATTTAACATCATGGAATTGCAGAGGTCTACAAAACCTAAAAAAACTTAAACAAGTTTTTTTTTTCCACAATATCTTTATTGAACCTTTTTTTTTTTTTAACAAACATGATACAAACAATCAAACACTAACGCTAAAGTACTACAAAAAAAAAAAATGCACTAAAAACACCAACAACCACCAACAAAATCAAGTCTTCAACAATGCTCCTCTGTTTAGTCTAGACAATCCAATACATAAGTATACATATTATGTTCACCAGTTTGGAATTTACAAGGTCCACACACATCATTCACCTTCTTCTTCAAGAGTTATGTTTAAATTTTTTACATAATCAATAAAAGGTCTCCATATATTCTCAAACACAATTTCCTTTGATTTCAGTATATATGTTATTCTTTCTAATGGAAGGTTTGTTAACATCTGTCTTAACCACTGAGTCACATCTGGTCTATGAGTCTTTTTCCATAATAGTGCAATACATTTTTTGGCATTAAGCAAACTGAGGTCTATGAATGTTCTTTCACTTTTATTGAAATTATGCTTTTCTGGGTACAGACCCAACAAAAACAGTTTAGGATTCAGTATGATTTGTTTTGAGATTATTTTTTCAATTGTTACCCTCACCTCTTCCCAAAACATTCTTATTAATCTACATTCCCATAAACAATGAAATAGGGTTCCTTTACTTTCCATGCATTTTGTGCATGTATCTGGTATATTTTTGTTATATCTATTTAACTCCTCCGGTGTAACATACATCCGCATTAACCATTTGAAATGTATCAATTTAAGGCGTGCATTTATTGATTTGGTTTGAGCTTCTGTACAAGCCAATTCCCATTGTTCCTCTGAAATTTCAATTTGCAGATCTTCTTTCCAGTAGTTTAATCTTTTCAGTGAATTTTCACTTGAAGATAGTGTCAATGAGTTATAAAACTCTGAAATAATACCCTTTCTTTTACTATCTTTCATCATCATTTTTTCCAAGGATGAATAAATAGGTCGAGTGAGAGCTTTATTTTGATTTGATCGAATAAAGTTTCTAAGTTGAAGATATTTAAAAAAATGTGTTCTATTGAGATTAAATTTGATCCTCAGCTCTTCAAAAGACATTATGTTGTCTGCACATGGCAAATATAAATCCTGAATCTTTTGTATCCCTTTTAAATTCCATACTTTAAATACAGCGTCCGCTCTCCCTGGTTTAAAATATTGATTACCCCATATTGGACTAAATTGTGACAATAACTGTGGTTCTTTTAAATAGTTTTTAGCTTCACACCATATTTTGATCATATGCTTTACAAATGGATTTTTAACTTGTTTTTGTAATTTTTTTGCCGAATCTGAGTATATGAATATGGGAAGAGGTAAAGGTAAATTGTATGATTCCATTTCAGTCCAGTGAGGGAGATCATTTGATGAAAAATAATATGTCATAGACCTCAGTTGTGCCGACCAATAATACAACATAAAATTTGGACATTTCAGACCTCCACGATCAAATGGTAAATATAATAAAGACAGACGTAATCTAGCCCTCCTGTTGTTCCATATAAATTCCACTAACTTTTTTTTTATTCTTGAGAATAGATCTAAAGGTGGTGATAAGGGAATGTATTGAAATAAATAAAGTATTTTAGGTAAAATATTACTTTTAAGTATATTGATTCTCCCGATCATCGACATTGGTAGTGACATCCATCTCTGAGTTAACTCATTGATATCTGACATTAAGGCTTCATAGTTGACACTGGCGACTGATTCTAGCTTAGGCATAATTTGGATTCCTAAATATTTAAACTGATTTACAACATTGAATTGATTTGCCTCAGGGGCTGGGTAATTTCTCTGGGTCTCATTTAGCATTAATATTGAAGATTTAGTTTTATTTATTTTATATCCTGATATTTCCCCAAAATTCTTTATTAAATTCAACAAGGTTGGAATTGATTTTTTTAGATTCGACATAAACAAAATTATATCATCGGCGTACAGGGAGATTTTATGTTCTGTTGGTCCAACTTTAATTCCATATATTTGTGAATGTAAACGTATCGCTATCGCTAAAGGTTCAATTGCCATAGTAAACAGTAAAGGTGAAAGTGGACAGCCTTGTCGACATCCTCTATTGATTTTTATTGGTTTTGAAATATTGTTATTTGTTAGGATTTCTGCTGTAGCATTATTGTATATTATTTGAACCCATTTTATGAAATTATTTCCAAGTCCAAACCTTTGTAGGACTTCAAAAAGAAAGGGCCATTCAACTCTATCAAAGGCCTTTTCGGCGTCCAATGATAGGAGAGCTGTATCCGGTGCTTCTTTATTAAAATAAATAATATTAAATAGTCTTCTTACATTATGGAAGCCTTGTCTACCCTTTATAAAGCCATTCTGATCTCGATTAATAATATTTGGTAAAATTTCTTGTATTCGTCTTGCTAAAATTTTACAGATTATCTTAAGGTCGGCGTTTAATAGGCTTATTGGTCTCATATTTTTACATTTATTAGAGGGCTTACCTGGTTTTGGCAGCAGTATAATTAAGGCATTATTTATGTATGATGGTAAATTATTATTTTGAAATGCTTCTAAAACCATTTCCAAAAAAGGTTTTATTAATTTATTCTTAAATTTTTTATAAAGGTCAACTGGAAGACCATCTGGTCCTGCACTTTTTCCTGATTTCATATTATCAATGGCTAGCCCAACTTCTTCTTGACTAATTTTAGACTCCAATATCTCCCTGTTTTCATTTGGTATACACGGTATAGATAGTTCGTTCAAAAACCCATTTAGTTTTGTTAAATCAGGTTCATTTTTGGTATCATATAATTTTTCATAGTAATCTCTAAAGGCTCTATTAATTTCTAAAGGATCTATAACTACCTGTCCATTACTTATAATACTGGTAATTGGTGTTTTAATTTCCAATTGTTTAATCTGCCATGCTAATAATTTTCCTGATTTTTCACCTTGTTCATAAAAAGATTGTTTCAATCTTAGAAGACTCGAGGCAGCTCTATTCGCTGATTTTTTGTCTTATTCAGCTCTCAAAATCAGTAATTCATTCTCCAACCTTGGGTCACTTCCTGCATACACTTTTTCCTGAAGACTTTTTATTTTATGTTCCAATTTAGCTCTCTCCTCTCGAGTCTTCTTAGATTTTGATCCTGTATAACTAATAATATGTCCCCTAATAAAAGCTTTGAAAGCCTCCCACTTTACACATGCTGATGTTTGTGTAGTATTGATGTCAAAGAACTCGTCTATCTGTTTTTCTATATACTTGACAAATTCCTCATCCTGAAGCCATTTATGCTGAAATTGCCATCTACCTGATTCCTTTGTCAATTTTTTATCTACATATATTAGACAACAGGGTGCATGATCAGAGATCACGATGTTATCATAAAAGCAGTTTTGAATCTTGGACCTTAATTCTGTGGAAATCAAAAAATAATCAATACGTGAGAATGTCTTGTAGGTACTGGAATAACAAGAATAGGCTTTAACTTGTGGTTTCATTTCTCTCCATATATCTAACAATCTCAATTCTTTCATAAAATGATTAATAGTCATCCTACATCCAATGTGCGTACAATCCAGTCCTGTTGATCTATCCACACCTGGATTCAATGTACAATTAAAATCACCTGCTATTATATGTTGCCCTGTAAGTGATGATAAGATGAGAAATAAATTAGCAAAGAACTTCTGATCATCTATATTGGGACCATATAAGTTCACAAGATTTATATTTTCTAATAGCAAAGAACCTTGAATGATTACATATCTTCCAAATTTGTCTCCAATTACATTTTTCACTTGAAAAGGAACTGATTTATGTATGAGAGTCATAACTCCCCTGGCTCGGGATGAAAATGAAGAGGTGAATACACTTCCCTGCCATCTACTCCTAATTCTTTTAACATCCTCCTCTATCAGATGAGTTTCTTGTAAAAACACAATTCTTGAACCCATGTCCTTTATTTTATTCATAACTTGTTTAAGTTTTTTTAAATTTTGTAGACCTCTGCAATTCCATGAAGTTAAATTAAGATTAACACTTTGGTCCATGATCAATAGAGAGTTTGGGATTACCTTGCAGTGTAAACATGCTCATACAGAGAAGCAAAAACATGAGTGGTTGAACATTCATCCTACAAACTACACACAAACAAATTTCCCCTTCCCACACTTGTGGCAAACCCCCCAAAATCAAAAGAAAAATTCTGTCTCCCGATATAGCCATCGACCGTTCCACACCCACGGGGAACAGCCTAAGCCACTCCTTCTTCATCCTCCCAATCACCCTAACTCTACTGCTTTTAATGACGTAACATTAACTCTCCTCTGTAGTTTTCCAACTTAACTCCAAAATTTTTAACAACTTTGTACATCATAGTTTTTTTTTTGTTTGTTTTGTTTTTGTTTTGTTTTTTTAATATATAATACAATCTATATTTTGTAAACTTACTATTTACTTCAAGTCAGTCAGATGCCTGTGCAAATGCTTAATTATTCTACCTTATATTTTGTTCATGCTTAGCTCCCACCAGTCTCTTCTTCTTCTTTGATCTTCTTGATGAACTCCTGCGCCTCCTCTGGGGTCTTGAAGATGTGGGTTCTGCCCTCATACGTGGTCAGCAGTCTCGCAGGATAGATTACACCATGACGAATCCCAAGGTTGCGCAGCTCCTTACGTACGGGATCAAACTGCTTCCTCAATTGCTGGATTCCTGTGGCCAAATCTGGGTAGAACCGCACCTGCTGGTCCTGGTGTTTAATCTCTCCTTTTTTAGCTCGTGCAGCGTTGAAGATCTTCATCCTGTCTCTGTTGCTAAGAAACTTCATAATTAAGGTCCTCGGCGGTCCCTTATCTCTCCGTGGGCCAATGCGATGTGCTTTTTCCAGAACCACTGCTGATTGCAACTCCTCGCTGCCCAGCACCTCCGGAATCCACTTTTCCAGAAAGGAACATACGTCCCGACCTTCTGATTCCTCTGGAAGACCCACCAGCCTCAAATTATTCTGTCTCGACCGAGATTCCAAATCCAAAATATTATCTTCCAGAGATTTATTTTTTTTTTCCAAAGTGCGCACCTTTAATTGAAGACGGGTGACGTCATCTTCAGCACTAGCGAGACGGAGCTCCATCTGCGCCGTTCGTTCTACACAGTCACCCAATTCCTTTCTTATTCCTTCCAACGCTGTCATAATCCCATCAAATCTAGAGGAAAAGTCCGCTCTCATTGAACTCATGGCAGCCATCAGCGCATCTGCGCCATTCCCCGCAGATATCGCAGCGTTGCCAGCCTCCTCCGCCATATATGGAGTTTTGTTTACTGCGTCACAGACCTGAAAGTCCGTTAATTTGGACTGTTTCGGCGGCTCGCTTTTTCCTTTTCCTGGTTTTCCAGCCTTAGGCTTCGCCGACATATCTTCGCCCAAATGCTGGGATACGTTCTGTCCCAAATGAGAGAGTTATTTGCCGATTTTTTTTTTTTCCAGGAGCAGAGCAGAGCGAGACACGTCCGTCCTACGTGGCAGCCATAACCGGAAGTCCTTAAACAAGTTTTGAATAAAATAAAAGACATAGGTTCAAAAATTGTGTTTTTACAAGAAACTCATCTAATAGAGGAGGTTGTAAAAAGAATAAGGAGGAGATGGCAGGGAAGTGTGTTCACCTCATCGTTTTCATCCCGAGTCAGGGGAGTTATGACTCTCATACATAAATCAGTCCCATTTCAAGTGAAAAATGTAATTGGAGATAAATTGGGAAGATATCTAATCATCCAAGGATCTTTGTTATTAGAAAATATAAATCTGGTGAACATATATGGTCCCAATATAGATGATCAAAGCTTCTTTGTTAATTTATTTCTTACTTTAGCATCACTCACAGGGCTATATATAATAGCAGGGGATTTTAACTGTACATTGAATCCCAGTATAGATAGGTCAACAGGACAGGACTGTACGCACAATGGATGTAGGATGACCATTAATCATTTTATGAAAGAATTGAGATTGCTAGATATATGGAGAGAAATGAAACCACAAGTCAAAGCCTATTCTTGTTATTCTAACACCTACAAGACATTTTCACGTATTGACTATTTTTTGATCTCTATGGAATTAAGGTCCAAGATTCAAAATTGTTTCTGTGATAACATTGTGATTTCTGATCATGCACCCTGCTGTATAATATATGTAGATAAGAAATTGACAAAGGCTCCTGGTAGGTGGCAATTTCAGCATAAATGGCTTCAAGATGAGGAATTTGTTAAGTACATAGAAAAACAGATAGATGAGTTCTTTGATATCAACACTACACAAACATCAGCATGTATAAAGTGGGAAGCTTTCAAAGCTTTTATTAGGGGGCATATTATTAGTTATACAGGTTCAAAATCTAGGAAGACTCGAGAGGAGAGAGTCCAATGAACGTAAAATAAAAATTCTTCAAGAAAAAGTGTATGCAGGAAGTAATCCCAAATTAGAGAATGAATTACTGATTCTGAGAGCTGAATATGACAAAAAATCAGCAAATAGAGCTGCCTCGAGTCTTCTAAGATTGAAGCAAACCTTTTATGAACAAGGTGAAAAATCAGGAAAATTACTGGCATGGCAGATTAAACAATTAGAATTTAAAACACCAATTACCAGTATTATAAGTAACGGACAGGCAGTCGTAGATCCTTTAGAAATTAACAGTGCCTTTAGAGATTATTATGAAAAACTATATGATACAAAAAATGAAACTGACTTAACAAAACTAAATGGGTTTTTGGACGGATTATCTATACCATGTATTCCAAATGAAAACAGGGAGATACTGGAGTCAAAAATTAGTCAAGAAGAAGTTGGGCTAGCCATTGATAATATGAAATCAGGAAAAAGTGCGGGACCTGACGGTCTTCCAGTTGACCTCTATAAAAAAATTTAAGAATAAATTAATAAAACCATTTTTGGAAATGGTTTTAGAAGCATTTCAAAATAGTAAATTACCGCCATATATAAATAATGCCTTAATTATACTGTTGCCAAAACCAGGTAAACCTTCTAATAAATGTGAAAACATGAGACCAATAAGCCTATTAAATGCAGACCTTAAGATAATCTGTAAAATTTTAGCAAGAAGACTACAAGAAATATTACCAAATATAATTAACCGAGATCAGAATGGCTTTATAATGGGAAGACAAGGCTTCCATAATGTAAGAAGATTATTTTTTTTTTCCACAATATCTTTATTGAACCTTTTTTTTTTTTTTTTAACAAACATGGTACAAACAATCAAACACTAACACTAAAGTACTACAAAAAAAAAAAAATGCACTAAAAACACCAACAACCACCAACAAAATCAAGTCTTCAACAATGCTCCTCTGTTTAGTCTAGACAATCCAATACATAAGTATACATATTATGTTCACCAGTTTGGAATTTACAAGGTCCACACACATCATTCACCTTCTTCTTCAAGAGTTATGTTTAAATTTTTTACATAATCAATAAAAGGTCTCCATATATTCTCAAACACAATTTCCTTTGATTTCAGTATATATGTTATTCTTTCTAATGGAAGGTTTGTTAACATCTGTCTTAACCACTGAGTCACATCTGGTCTATGAGTCTTTTTCCATAATAGTGCAATACATTTTTTGGCATTAAGCAAACTGAGGTCTATGAATGTTCTTTCACTTTTATTGAAATTATGCTTTTCTGGGTACAGACCCAACAAAACCAGTTTAGGATTCAATATGATTTGTTTTGAGATTATTTTTTCAATTGTTACCCTCACCTCTTCCCAAAACATTCTTATTAATCTACATTCCCATAAACAATGAAATAGGGTTCCTTTACTTTCCATGCATTTTGTGCATGTATCTGGTATATTTTTGTTATATCTATTTAACTCCTCCGGTGTAACATACATCCGCATTAACCATTTGAAATGTATCAATTTAAGGCGTGCATTTATTGATTTGGTTTGAGCTTCTGTACAAGCCAATTCCCATTGTTCCTCTGAAATTTCAATTTGCAGATCTTCTTTCCAGTAGTTTAATCTTTTCAGTGAATTTTCACTTGAAGATAGTGTCAATGAGTTATAAAACTCTGAAATAATACCCTTTCTTTTACTATCTTTCATCATCATTTTTTCCAAGGATGAATAAATAGGTCGAGTGAGAGCTTTATTTTGATTTGATCGAATAAAGTTTCTAAGTTGAAGATATTTAAAAAAATGTGTTCTATTGAGATTAAATTTGATCCTCAGCTCTTCAAAAGACATTATGTTGTCTGCACATGGCAAATATAAATCCTGAATCTTTTGTATCCCTTTTAAATTCCATACTTTAAATACAGCGTCCGCTCTCCCTGGTTTAAAATATTGATTACCCCATATTGGACTAAATTGTGACAATAACTGTGGTTCTTTTAAATAGTTTTTAGCTTCACACCATATTTTGATCATATGCTTTACAAATGGATTTTTAACTTGTTTTTGTAATTTTTTTGCCGAATCTGAGTATATGAATATGGGAAGAGGTAAAGGTAAATTGTATGATTCCATTTCAGTCCAGTGAGGGAGATCATTTGATGAAAAATAATATGTCATAGACCTCAGTTGTGCCGACCAATAATACAACATAAAATTTGGACATTTCAGACCTCCACGATCAAATGGTAAATATAATAAAGACAGACGTAATCTAGCCCTCCTGTTGTTCCATATAAATTCCACTAACTTTTTTTTTATTCTTGAGAATAGATCTAAAGGTGGTGATAAGGGAATGTATTGAAATAAATAAAGTATTTTAGGTAAAATATTACTTTTAAGTATATTGATTCTCCCGATCATCGACATTGGTAGTGACATCCATCTCTGAGTTAACTCACTGATATCTGACATTAAGGCTTCATAGTTGACACTGGCGACTGATTCTAGCTTAGGCATAATTTGGATTCCTAAATATTTAAACTGATTTACAACATTGAATTGATTTACCTCAGGGGCTGGGTAATTTCTCTGGGTCTCATTTAGCATTAATATTGAAGATTTAGTTTTATTTATTTTATATCCTGATATTTCCCCAAAATTCTTTATTAAATTCAACAAGGTTGGAATTGATTTTTTTAGATTCGACATAAACAAAATTATATCATCGGCGTACAGGGAGATTTTATGTTCTGTTGGTCCAACTTTAATTCCATATATTTGTGAATGTAAACGTATCGCTATCGCTAAAGGTTCAATTGCCATAGTAAACAGTAAAGGTGAGAGTGGACAGCCTTGTCGACATCCTCTATTGATTTTTATTGGTTTTGAAATATTGTTATTTGTTAGGATTTCTGCTGTAGCATTATTGTATATTATTTGAACCCATTTTATGAAATTATTTCCAAGTCCAAACCTTTGTAGGACTTCAAAAAGAAAGGGCCATTCAACTCTATCAAAGGCCTTTTCGGCGTCCAATGATAGGAGAGCTGTATCCGGTGCTTCTTTATTAAAATAGATAATATTAAATAGTCTTCTTACATTATGGAAGCCTTGTCTACCCTTTATAAAGCCATTCTGATCTCGATTAATAATATTTGGTAAAATTTCTTGTATTCGTCTTGCTAAAATTTTACAGATTATCTTAAGGTCGGCGTTTAATAGGCTTATTGGTCTCATATTTTCACATTTATTAGAGGGCTTACCTGGTTTTGGCAGCAGTATAATTAAGGCATTATTTATGTATGATGGTAAATTATTATTTTGAAATGCTTCTAAAACCATTTCCAAAAAAGGTTTTATTAATTTATTCTTAAATTTTTTATAAAGGTCAACTGGAAGACCATCTGGTCCTGCACTTTTTCCTGATTTCATATTATCAATGGCTAGCCCAACTTCTTCTTGACTAATTTTAGACTCCAATATCTCCCTGTTTTCATTTGGAATACACGGTATAGATAGTTCGTTCAAAAACCCATTTAGTTTTGTTAAATCAGGTTCATTTTTGGTATCATATAATTTTTCATAGTAATCTCTAAAGGCTCTATTAATTTCTAAAGGATCTATAACTACCTGTCCGTTACTTATAATACTGGTAATTGGTGTTTTAATTTCCAATTGTTTAATCTGCCATGCTAATAATTTTCCTGATTTTTCACCTTGTTCATAAAAAGATTGTTTCAATCTTAGAAGACTCGAGGCAGCTCTATTCGCTGATTTTTTGTCGTATTCAGCTCTCAAAATCAGTAATTCATTCTCCAACCTTGGGTCACTTCCTGCATACACTTTTTCCTGAAGATTTTTTATTTTATGTTCCAATTTAGCTCTCTCCTCTCGAGTCTTCTTAGATTTTGATCCTGTATAACTAATAATATGCCCCCTAATAAAAGCTTTGAAAGCCTCCCACTTTACACATGCTGATGTTTGTGTAGTATTGATGTCAAAGAACTCGTCTATCTGTTTTTCTATATACTTGACAAATTCCTCATCCTGAAGCCATTTATGCTGAAATTGCCATCTACCTGATTCCTTTGTCAATTTTTTATCTACATATATTAGACAACAGGGTGCATGATCAGAGATCACGATGTTATCATAAAAGCAGTTTTGAATCTTGGACCTTAATTCTGTGGAAATCAAAAAATAATCAATACGTGAGAATGTCTTGTAGGTACTGGAATAACAAGAATAGGCTTTAACTTGTGGTTTCATTTCTCTCCATATATCTAACAATCTCAATTCTTTCATAAAATGATTAATAGTCGTCCTACATCCAATGTGCGTACAATCCAGTCCTGTTGATCTATCCACACCTGGATTCAATGTACAATTAAAATCACCTGCTATTATATGTTGCCCTGTAAGTGATGATAAGATGAGAAATAAATTAGCAAAGAACTTCTGATCATCTATATTGGGACCATATAAGTTCACAAGATTTATATTTTCTAATAGCAAAGAACCTTGAATGATTACATATCTTCCAAATTTGTCTCCAATTACATTTTTCACTTGAAAAGGAACTGATTTATGTATGAGAGTCATAACTCCCCTGGCTCGGGATGAAAATGAAGAGGTGAATACACTTCCCTGCCATCTACTCCTAATTCTTTTAACATCCTCCTCTATCAGATGAGTTTCTTGTAAAAACACAATTCTTGAACCCATGTCCTTTATTTTATTCATAACTTGTTTAAGTTTTTTTAAATTTTGTAGACCTCTGCAATTCCATGAAGTTAAATTAAGATTAACACTTTGGTCCATGATCAATAGAGAGTTTGGGATTACCTTGCAGTGTAAACATGCTCATACAGAGAAGCAAAAACATGAGTGGTTGAACATTCATCCTACAAACTACACACAAACAAATTTCCCCTTCCCACACTTGTGGCAAACCCCCCAAAATCAAAAGAAAAATTCTGTCTCCCGATATAGCCATCGACCGTTCCACACCCACGGGGAACAGCCTAAGCCACTCCTTCTTCATCCTCCCAATCACCCTAACTCTACTGCTTTTAATGACGTAACATTAACTCTCCTCTGTAGTTTTCCAACTTAACTCCAAAATTTTTAACAACTTTGTACATCATAGTTTTTTTTTTTTTGTTTGTTTTGTTTTTGTTTTGTTTTTTTTTAAATATATAATACAATCTATATTTTGTAAACTTACTATTTACTTCAAGTCAGTCAGATGCCTGTGCAAATGCTTAATTATTCTACCTTATATTTTGTTCATGCTTAGCTCCCACCAGTCTCTTCTTCTTCTTTGATCTTCTTGATGAACTCCTGCGCCTCCTCTGGGGTCTTGAAGATGTGGGTTCTGCCCTCATACGTGGTCAGCAGTCTCGCAGGATAGATTACACCATGACGAATCCCAAGGTTGCGCAGCTCCTTACGTACGGGATCAAACTGCTTCCTCAATTGCTGGATTCCTGTGGCCAAATCTGGGTAGAACCGCACCTGCTGGTCCTGGTGTTTAATCTCTCCTTTTTTAGCTCGTGCAGCGTTGAAGATCTTCATCCTGTCTCTGTTGTTAAGAAACTTCATAATTAAGGTCCTCGGCGGTCCCTTATCTCTCCGTGGGCCAATGCGATGTGCTTTTTCCAGAACCACTGCTGATTGCAACTCCTCGCTGCCCAGCACCTCCGGAATCCACTTTTCCAGAAAGGAACATACGTCCCGACCTTCTGATTCCTCTGGAAGACCCACCAGCCTCAAATTATTCTGTCTCGACCGAGATTCCAAATCCAAAATATTATCTTCCAGAGATTTATTTTTTTTTTCCAAAGTGTGCACCTTTAATTGAAGACGGGTGACGTCATCTTCAGCACTAGCGAGACGGAGCTCCATCTGCGCCGTTCGTTCTACACAGTCACCCAATTCCTTTCTTATTCCTTCCAACGCTGTCATAATCCCATCAAATCTAGAGGAAAAGTCCGCTCTCATTGAACTCATGGCAGCCATCAGCGCATCTGCGCCATTCCCCGCAGAAATCGCAGCGTTGCCAGCCTCCTCCGCCATATATGGAGCCCTGTTTGCTGCGTCACAGACCTGAAAGTCCGTTAATTTGGACTGTTTCGGCGGCTCGCTTTTTCCTTTTCCTGGTTTTCCAGCCTTAGGCTTCGCCGACATATCCTCGCCCAAACGCTGGGATACGTTCTGTCCCAAATGAGAGAGTTATTTGCCGATTTTTTTTCTCCAGGAGCAGAGCAGAGCGAGACACGTCCGTCCTACGTGGCAGCCATAACCGGAAGTCTAAGAAGATTATTTAATATAATTTATTCTAATAAAGAAGCACCGGATACAGCTCTCCTATCATTGGATGCTGAAAAGGCCTTTGATAGGGTCGAATGGCCCTTTCTTTTTGAAGTTTTACAAAGGTTTGGACTTTGAATTTCATAAAATGGGTTCAGATAATATACAATAATGCTACAGCAGAAATCCTAACAAATAGCAATATCTCAAAATCAATAAAAATTAATAGAGGTTGTCGACAAGGCTGCCCACTTTCGCCTTTACTGTTTACTATGGCAATTGAACCTTTGGCGATGGCAGTGCGTTTACATCCACGAATATATGGAATTAAAGTAGGACCAATAGAACATAAAATCTCCCTGTATGCTGATGACATAATTTTGTTTATGTCAAATCTTAAAAAATCAATTCCGACCTTATTAAATATAATAAAGAACTTTGGGGAAATATCAGGATATAAAATAAATAAAAATAAATCTTCAATATTAATGCTAAATGAGACCCAGAGAAAGCATCCAGCTCCTGAGGTAAATCAATTCAATGTTGTAAATCAGTTTAAATACTTAGGAATTCAAATTGTGCCTAAGTTAGAATCAGCCGCTAGTATCAACTATGAAGCCTTAATGACAGATATTAATGAGTTGCTTCACAGATGGATGTCACTGCCAATGTCGATGATCGGGAGAATTAATATACTTAAAAGTAATATCTTACCCAAAATACTATATTTATTTCAATACATTCCTTTACCACCACCTTCAGATCTATTCTCAAGAATTAAAAAAAAATTAGTGGAATTTATATGGAACAATAGGAAGGCTAGATTACGTCTGTCCTTACTATATTTGCCATTTGATCGTGGAGGTCTGAAATGTCCAAACTTTATGTTGTATTACTGGTCAGCACAACTGAGGTCTATGACATATTTTTCATCAAATGATCTCCCTCACTGGACGGAGATGGAATCATACAATTTACCTTTACCTCTTCCCTTATTCATCTACTCGGACTCGGCTAAAAAATTACAGAAACAAGTTAAAAATCCAATTGTAAAGCATATGATCAAAATATGGTATGAAATCAAAAAATATTTAAAAGAACCGCACTTATTGTCACAATTTAGCCCAATATGGGGTAATCAATATTTTACACCAAGGAGAGCGGATGCTGTATTTAAATTATGGAATTTAAAAGGGATTCAAAAGATTCAAGACTTATATTTAGCATGTTCAGACAACATAATGTCTTTTGAAGAACTGAGGGCTAAATTTAATCTTAATAGAACACATTTTTTTAAATATCTTCAGCTTAGGAATTTCATTCGATCAAATCAAAATAATGCTCTCACCCGTCCTACCTATTCATACTTGGAAAAAATTTTGACGAAAAATAGTAAGAGAAAGGGTATTATTTCAGAGTTCTATAACTCACTGATATTATCCTCAAGTGAAAACTCACAGAAAAGAATGAATTATTGGAAAGAAGACCTACAAATTGAAATTTCAGAGGAACAATGGGAATTGGCTTGCACAGAAGCTCAAACCAAATCAATAAATGTACGTCTTAAATTGATACATTTTAAATGGTTAATGCGGATGTATGTTACACCGGTGGAGTTAAATAGATATAACAAAAACATACCAGATACGTGCACAAAATGTATGGAAAGTAAAGGAACTCTATTTCATTGTTTTTGGGAATGTAGAAAAATTAGAATGTTTTGGGAAGAGGTGAGGGTAACAATTGAAAAAATAATTTCAAAACAACTCATATTGAATCCTAAATTGTTTTTGTTGGGTCTGTATCCAGAAAAGCATAACTTTAATAAGAGTGAAGGAACATTCATAGACCTCAGTTTGCTTAACGCCAAAAAATGTATTGCACTGCTGTGGAAAAAGACTCATAGACCAGATGTGACTCAGTGGTTAAGACAGATGTTAACAAACCTTCCACTAGAAAGAATAACATACATATTGAAATCAAAGGAAAATGTGTTTGAGAATATATGGAGACCTTTCATTGATTATGTAAAGAAACTAAACATAACTACTGAAGAAGAAGGTGAATGATGTGTGTGGACCTTGTAATTTCCAAATTGGTGAATGTATAATATGTATACTTATGCAATGGATTACCTAGGCTAAACAGAGGAGCATTGTTTGACTTGTTACCTCCGCCTGGCCGAAAAGGCCAGGAGGAGGTTATGTTTTTGCCAGGGTTTGTGTGTCTGTCTGTCTGTCTGTCTGTCTGTCTGTCTGTCTGTCTGTTTGTCTGTTGGTTAGCAAGATAACTCAAAAAGTCTTGGACGGATTTCCATGAAACTTTCAGGCATTGTTGGAAATGGTACAAGGAAGAACTGATTAAATTTTGGGGATGATCCGCATCACCGTCTGCATACAGGAATTTTTTAAAGCATTTTTCCACACTGTGACATATGGCCATTTTCAACATGTGCGCAGGCGCAATGGACGGCGCTGGGCGTCGTGTCTGACCAACACAAACTCCGCCTTCTTCAGCGTTTTAGCCACAAAAGCATGCGGAAAACACTGGTGGCCTGGGCCCGCCAGCCATAGGCGCTGCGCACATTGTGCTGGTTGTCGTGTCTGACCAACACAAACTCCGCGTTCTTCAACGTTTTAGGCACAAAAGCACGCGGAAAACACTGCTGGCCTGGGCCCGCCAGCGTCCGTGTTTTTGCGCCACGCTGCAAAACCTGACACGGCCACCTGTCCGCCGCCCGATTATTTGCCACAAATTCCCCGCCCAGCTATAGGCGCTGCATAAAAACGACCTCTCTGCCGGGGAAAATTCGAAATTCTGTTTTGCCGCGGAGCGCAACCCCAATAATTTCTAATTTCTAATTTCATGAGTTTGTTTTTTTTAAATAATTCTGTTGAACCACAATATAATATAAAACCCACGGCAACCTGTCTAACCAATCCGCATCCGTCAGTGGAGGAGATGGACACACCAACACTTCAGTTTATTACCTCCGCCAAGGAGGCAATGCTTTTACAACCGTAAAATGGGGCTATAAGGGACGGCGGGGTAATATGGGACACTTTTCTAAATGTAATTCTGCTTTTTTAATTTTGCTTCCGCCTAGATTTGATGAAGGATTCATGGATATTTCACAATAACAACACAACTCAGCATCCTGCTCAAAATAAAAAAAGCAGAATTACATTTAAAACATTTCCCAGAAAAGTGTACCTTATCAACCCGCCGTCCCTTATAGCCCCGTTTTACACTACTGAACCACTAATCCTATCACTATCACATTGATTGTCATTCATTAATTGTCTGTTTATTGCACTGTCCATGTCAAATAAACAAATAATCATTGTGAATCCAATTGCTAGTCATATCTTTTCATGCTCAGGGAATCTGAAAACGTACACACAAACACTGTATGGGGGGAACTGTGCCGCTTGGCGGAGGTCTGCGCTCTCCGAGTGCTTTTCTAGTTTTGTTAATGGTTGATGGTGTTTTTGGAATATTTGGGGGGTTTTTTTGGTTTGTTTTAGTGTTGGGGTTTGATTGTTGGTGTCATGTTTGTTGAAAAAAGGTTCAATAAAAATATTGTGGAAAAAAAAAAAGTACAGACTGGAACACAAAATAGAACAGGAATAAGATACAAAATAACACTATAAACAAACAGGACAATAAGGATGCAGCTAAGAATATAAACCTCTAATCAAACAGCGACCAAATACAACAGATAACAATAAATAAGGACTGGGCACGGCCCCAACCATGGCCAGGATCATGACACCTTCATGTAACGTTTGTATTGAATGACACATTTAATTTTGGACTTCTAGCACTTGACTTAGAGAGTTGAAGATAATAATACTAATTACAATAAAATGAAAATGGAAGAATTAATAAAGGCAGTTGAACGAGCCATTTTTACTCAATAGAACTAAACTGAAATGAACAAATCTTCCCTGGAAATGAAACCCTTTTCAAAAATTGAAAGTTAATTTGTAGTTAAAACATATAAACAACAAAAAATTTAAAAAAAACTAAATTATTTAAACCCTACTGTGGTGTGGAGATTTAAAAAATAGGACTATTTTGAAATCTATTCTCCTTTTCATATCCCCTTCAGATCTGTGAAGACTGGGTTTTCACTCCAAGATCCATCCTGCACCGAGACGGTTCGATGGGAAGAGGTTGTCAGTGGAGGAGCCATCCCTGCTTTGTTGTGGATTTCAGCACAGAAGAAACCTCAATTTTTTTAGGGGTCTTAGTTTTCAAATTCAAGATTCAAGAAAGTGTTTCCATCATTTTCTCCATACTCTAACATGCATTCAATGCAATTTATAATGGCGTAATGGCTAATTCTTTACCTTTTTTATTTAAGTTCTCGGCAAGAATACAGTGTTGTTAATTTTTTGACAATTTTACTGAGCATTTAATTCTAAATAAATCACTGTTTAACAGGAAATTGTTGGCAAGTATGCTTTTTTCTCCTGTTCTCCTGATGTTAAATGTATGCTGTTCAAGACCTTCTGTACCTCAATGTATTGCTCGCCTTTATGGTTTAATAGCAATGTTGCTGTTAGGAACAAAATCCGCATTGCATATAATAACTCCCTAAGAAGGTTGTTAGATATACCATGTAGATCGAGTGCAAGCAAGATGTTTGTGTCCTTGAACATTCCATCTTTTGGCGAGTTGATACAAAAGAATGTTTACAGTTTTATGAGAAGGTTGCTGGCATGTAACAATCATCTTATATCAGCAATTGTCAACTCGTCACTCACACTTCACTCCAGCATTTGGAAGTGGTGGCGTTCTATTTTATACTGAGTTCAATATTGTATGTTATTGTTGTTACAAGAGCGCCGAGTGACTGCTGATCTGTATATACTTATATTTATTTATTTTATACTCGTTTTAGTTCTGCATTTAATATGAACCCAGAGTTTGAAATAAACATTTGAAATTTGAAATTTTTTTGTGGTGTTACATGAAATAGAATCACTGTAAACTACGGAAAGAAACCGGAGTGGTGGTCTTGTTGGTAGAGCATCTGCCCCACAACTGGGAGGCCGGGGTTCAAATCCCGGCCAGGTCATACCAAAGACCATATAAAAATGGTACTTTCTACCTTCTAGCTTGGTGCTCATCATAATGGAATGGGGAAAGGAAAGTTAACGCACAGAGCTACCAGAGGACTGACCCCCCCCACTGTAGCTTTCACTACTTACAGTAGTTGTGTGGCCTAGGGTCAGAGAAATGGAGATAGCCATCGCTCCATACACCACAGGTGTGGAAGGGATTAACTTAACTTAAACTATGGAAAGAGCAGTTACTTTAAAATCTGTACTTCCTCACACAACTTTCAGTGCAAAAAAAAAAAAAAAAACCCTCTAAAAATGTTGCAACATTTATTGTAGCTTTTTGGAGAAGCTCCCACAAATTCAGGCTTTTTGTCCCACAACAATCACAAAAACAGCCAGCAAAATCCTGGAGGGACTGAAATACAGTGAGATTATATATACATGCTTCATGCATTGAATTTGTTTATTTACTCTGGGTTGTTAACTTGACACTACACACCCTTTGCACTAAAGAAGAAGCCAACTTTATTGTCATTCAGTCCATACAGCCAATCATGTACAGTAGATTTTGGGTCAGTTCTTAATGTGATAATTTATGTATTAACAAAGTTAGAGTATTCCTGTTACAGTTTGCAGCATTCGTTCTCATAATTTCCCTGATTGAATTGGAATTGAATCAATTCAGAACCTCAAGAATTGGAATTGATTCTGGAAATTAGTGATGATCCCCAACCCTAGTCTGCATCCATGATGTGCTTGAGGTCAAGGTCATCGGTCAGGAGGTCTTGAGCACTCTTGGAGTGATTTCTTCAGGCTGCAATGAGCTATTCTGGCATTGACGGTCTAGTTTAAAATTACATGGCTATTTTGAATGTATAAATAGAAATCCAGCATGACAGGCTTACATTAATATGCACTTTTTAAAAAATTTAGCATGAGATAATTAGTTGCAGTTCATGCCATGGGTAAAAGGATTTTTTAAAATGCTCTCGAAATAATACAGTGCATCTGGAAAGTATTCACAGTGCTTCACTTTTTCCACATTTTGTTATGTTACAGCCTTATTCCGAAAGGGATTTAATTCATTTTTTTCCTCAAAATTCTACACACAATACCCCATAATGACAATGTGAAAAAGTTTTTTTGAGATTTTTGCAAATTTATTAAAAATAAAAAACTAAGACATCACATGTACATAAGTGTTCACAGCCTTTGCCATGAAGCTCATAATTGAGCTCAGGTGCATCCTGTTTCCACTGATTATACTTGAGATGTTTCTTCAGCTTAACTGGAGTCCACCTGTGGTAACTTCAGTTGATTGGACATGATTTGGAAAGGCACACACTTGTCTATAAAAGGTCCACAGTTGACAGTGCATGTCAAAGCAAAAACCAAGCATGAAGTCAAAGGAATTGTCTGTAGACCTCCGAGACAGGATTGTCTCAAGGCACAAATCTGAGGAAGGGTACAGAAAAGTTTCTGCTGCTTTGAAGGTCCCAATGAGCACAGTGGCCTCCATCATCTGTAAATGGAAGAGTTCGGAACCACGAGGACTCGTCCTAGAGCTGGCCGGCCATCTAAACTGAGCGACCAGGGTAGAAGGGCCTTAGTCAGGGAGGTGACCAAGAACCCAATGATCACTCTGCCAGAGCTCCAGTGTTCCTCTGTGGAGAGAGGAGAACCTTCCAGAAGGACAACCATCTCTGCAGCAATCCACCAATCAGGCCTGTATGGTAAAGTGGGCAGACGGAAGCCACTCCTTAGTAAAAGGCACATGGCAGCCCACCTAGAGTTTGTCAAAAGGCACCTGAAGGACTCTCAGACCATGAGAAACAAAATTCTATGGTCTGATGCGACAAAGATTGAACTCTTTGACGTGAATGCCAGGCGTCATGTTTGGACAAAACCAGGCACTGCTCATAACCATGCCAGTGGTGGTGGCAGCATCATGCTGTGGGGATGTTTTTCAATGGCAGGAGCTTCTTCTTCTTCTTTTAGATTTGATTGGCGGTTAGCAACCAGCTTACAGGTGCATTACCGCCACATACTTCACTCTATATCATCACTCTATATACTCATGTCACGATCATCCTTCGGATCTCAATATATCACTCTCACTGTACATATCTAACAGATATCACTCTATATATAATTCAAGAAATCTCAAAAGTCTTCTTCTTCTTCTTCTTTTAGATTTGATTGGCGGTTAGCAACCAGCCCACAGGTGCATTACCGCCACATACTTCACTCTATATCATCACTCTATCTGGTCAGGAGCTCTGACTAGTCAGGATAGAGGGAAAGATGAATGCAGCAATGTACAGAGACATCCTGGATGAAAACCTGCTCCAGAGCACTCTTGGCCTCAGACTTGGGCGACGGTTCATCTTTCAGCAGGAAAACGACCATAAGCACACAGCCAAGATATCAAAGGAGTGGCTTCAGGACAACTCTGTGAATATCCTTGAGTGGCCCAGCCAGAGCCCAGCCTTGAATCTGATTGAACATCTCTGGAGAGATCTGAAAATGGCTGTGCACCAACACTTCCCATCCAACTTGATGGAGCTTGAGAAGTGCTGCAAAGAGGAATGGGCGAAACTGCCCAAAGATAGGTGTGCCAAGCTTGTGGCATCATATTCAAAAAGACTTGAGGCTGTAATTGTCATGGGTGGCCCTCGCGGACCACTAATGAGACGCTTTAGGCAGCCGATGAGTTTGCATATTTATTATGAAAGACAAATGATTACAAAATAATGAGCCACGTGGGGCAAAAGAACAAACAAGAGGCACGACTAAGGCACAGTAGCAACACATACAGGTTCAGGAGTAAACTTACGGATAATATGGAGAACAAGAGGATGACTGGAGCTGGGGAATAGGGACTCCAGCCAAACGTTGGGGAGACCAACGTTACACGTGTGAGATCGCAGCCTGGAGTAACCTCAGCTGCTCCCTTAAATAGGGCTAAGGAGTAATCAGACAATGAGCAAGTAATCAAATGGAATGTGAATCAGCTGTCATGGCACAGCTGGCTCTGACAGGCGGAAGTCCCACCGTGATGCTGTCACAGTAAAGGCCCTGGATGGCCACAACAGATAAGAACGGGGAAAATACTGGACAATCCTAACGCGGACAGAATTGGTGCTCAGGCCATAACAGTATCCCCCGTTCACAAGGCGCATTCCAGGCGCAAACATAACATCCAAGCCCCCCCCCAGAAGGCCACCGGGACCACGCCAGGGAAGGTGGAGGGGGAAGCAGGCCAGGAGGGCAAGAACGATACAAAAATGAAGAGGCTCAGACATGGAAAAAAAACAAAACAATGGCAGACCACTATAAACCCAGAGCCTAGAATACACAAAAAAAGAATAAATCAAGGTACATCCGCACTGCACCCACAAAATACCAGGAGGAAAAAAAAAAAAACTCAGCCTGCTACAAGCAGCGCAGCACACCAGGTATACAGTCTAATAAATGTAACGGGTCAGGAGAACAAGAAAAACAAAAGCACATTTCTCAAAATACAGAGGGAACCAGAAAAACTGAAATACAGGCACAAAGCAAAGTACAGAGTACCCCATAATACCAGAAAATAAATAATCCAACCTGCTACAGAGCGGCGATATACAATCAGACAATATAGTCTATAGACAAAAAAAAAAAAAAAAAAACACAAGAGCATCCCTAACATTACAGAGGAGGAAAAAAAAACACTACAGGGATGTCAGCAGGCAGAGTACAATGGAACAAAAACCAGAAAAAATAATTCAGCACGCTACAGAGCGTCGATAATCAGTTCAATATAGTCCATAGACAAAAACACAAGAGCATCCCTAACCTTACAGAGGAAAAAAAAACACTACAGGGATGTCAGCAGGCAGAGTACAATAGAACAAAGAAAAAATAGTTTGGGAGGTCTGCCCGCATCCAGCTTCCAGATCGCTGGCAGGGGAAATAGAATTAATTCAGGCGGTCTACCCCAGTCCCAGGCCCGGAGAAACAGTGCCTCTGGCGGCCGGACAAGGTCGCTGAACAGAGAAAGCAGTCCGTCGGGTGGCCGACCCAGAACGCCGAACCGGCGAAGCAGTTTCCCAGGCGGCCGACCCACGTCATTAGGCCACAGGACCGAAGGGGAGAACTCGGAGGCGGCCTCCCTACTTAGAGGGATAGCGAGGGGAAGCCGAGCCGAATATGGGGAATCCCAGCGGCACCCGGTGGAGGAAGAAAAGGAACAGGGAAAAGATGAGGGCCCAGTCCGGCGTTGAACGGCAAAGCATCTGCAGCTCCTTCTCCAAACTCCACTTGGACTGGCGCTGCGCTCCTGCTGGATCCCAAGCGGGACCGCACTGCACCCTCGATGGACCCCGATTGGACTGGCGCAGTACCCACAATGGGCCCCAATTGGACCGGCGCCACGTCCTTGATGGGCACCGATTGGGTCAGCATAGCACCCATGACGGACCCCAACTGGGCCGGAACATTACCCATGACGGACCCTAACTGGGCCGGCGCAGCACCAGGAAAGACCTCCAGACACGAACCTGGAACCTCCAGGACAGTGACCGGAACCAACTAGTCACCAGTGACCCTGGGAGAAGGCTCAGAAGAAGAAAGAAAACCAGGATCGGGATCACCGGCAGTGGCAGAGCCCGGCGAGACAAGCTCGGATGCAGCGATCGGCTGCACCTGGCTCATTTCCCCGAGAGACAGGCAATAATACTCAAGAATGGAAAAGAGAAAAACAAAATAGAGCACTTGCCTGATCTTGGGCTCCACCACCGTCCAGGACTTCGACGATCCAGGTTCAATGATCTGAAGGTCCACTCCTGGTTCCCACTCGACTGCGGCGGGCTCCGCAGCCGGCATGATGGTCGTCACAGTCTGGGGATTCCCTGGCACTGAAGTCCACGCCGAAGGCCCGCGCAGCATAGTGGCAGGGGATCTGTGGCCTGCTGGGTTGAACTGCCCCTCCACGGAGACCCGGGGACGCTTGATCGTCGGCGCAGGCTCCAAATGACAGTCCGCTCTCCTCCTCTGCCCGTGACCTGGCTGCGGGGCTGGAACCAGGTTCTCCAGGGCCGCAGGCTCCTTCTTCGTCCCGCGGTGTAATCCTGGCACCGGGGGACACTCAGGGGAAGGAGACACAGAGGATGCAGGTTCACAATTAGCAAATGCAGCAAGTGGAGCGAGCTCGGAGGACTGTGAGCCCCAAACTCCACCCCCAGGAGTCAGACAAGGCAATTCACACTGTGAGGGAAAAGAATGAAAAAGCACTTGCCTGCTCCACTGAGGGTCGATGGAAACTTCTGCAGTGGGCTTGGCTTTCTCCTTCTTCCTCTGGATGGTGACGGAGGGCCCCCCGGGAAGACGAGGAGGAACCGCTCTCACAGGATCAGCAACGGGGACAGCCGGAGTTTGACTCAAGGAGCTCACAGCAGCTGGGGAAGCATCAAGGTGGAGAGAGGAACAGCCGAGACGGTCCGGGAACGAGGAGCTGACGGGACAGCAGGAACGGAAGACCCGGAGACAGAGGCTGCGGTTTTACTCCTATGACGTGACGCGGAGGCAACAGCTGGCTGGGAGGCAGAGTTCTTATGGCCACCCAGAACTGGATCTGGACAGGGACCTCGCTGAGGCCCATTATGAGCATGGTGACGCTATTTACCAGGTGAGGGCGAGGCGAAGATAAGGCCAGGGAAACGCTGCTCCTGCGCGGAGACAGAGGCGAGCAGTTCAGTGTACTCAGGGTAATCATGGAGCTCAGGACTGATCACCAGCAGTTGGACTGCTGCCGTCACATGCTTCATAACTTCGGTAGGATGGGAGGCAGAATGAGCCGCAGCCACATGGTCCTGGAGGATCACAGCTGTCCACTGAGTCTCCTCCAGGGGAATCCCGGCTGACGTCCTCCTCCGCTGGGAACGGCACTTGGGTGGTGTAGATTCCTGGGCTGGCCGGGTGACAGGAACTGGATTCCGAGGCGAGGAGCGGGGATGTCTCATCTTTGGGTTCCTGCCGGAGTTTCCCTCCAGTTCGCAGATCTTCTCTTGGAGTGCCAAGATCTCCGCCATCCTCGTCGTAATTTCAGGGTGGTCGGAGTAGTGAGGATGGTGATTAATTACCGTCTCTGCGAGGTCCAGGTACCAGGGTGAGTTGCTGGGAATAGGGTCGCTACGAGCTTACGAAAGGAGATCATCTATCTCAATGAGGGCCATCACTAGCTCGTAGCCCAAGCTCATAGCGTAGCCCTTGCGTGGCGACGCCATCTCCCAGCACACTGGTATGCAGAAAAGGAAAAAAATTTCAAGCCCTAACAATGTAAACTCACGGTGACCGGCGTCTCGCTTGGCTACGATTTACTGTCATGGGTGGCCCTCGCGGACCACTAATGAGACGCTTTAGGCAGCCGATGAGTTTGCGTATTTATTAAGGAAAGACAAATGATTACAAAATAATGAGCCACGTGGGGCAAAAGCACAAACAAGAGGCACGACTAAGGCACGGTAGCAACACATACAGGTTCAGGAGTAAACTTACGGACAATATGGAGAACAAGAGGATGACTGGAGCCGGGGAATAGGGACTCCAGCCGAACGTTGGGGAAACCAACATCACACGTGTGAGGTCGCAGCCCGGAGTAACCTCAGCTGCTCCCTTAAATAGGGCTAAGGAGTAATCAGACTATGAGCAAGTAATCAAAGGGAATGTGAATCAGTTGTCATGGCACAGCTGGCTCTGACAGCCGGAAGTCCCACCGTGACGCTGTCACAATAAAGGCCCTGGATGGCCACAACAGATAAGAACGGGGAAAATACTGGACAACCCGAGTGCGGACAGAATCAGCGCTCAGGCCATAACAGTAATTTCTGCCAAAGGTGCATCAACAAAGAATTGAGCAAAGGCTGTGAATACTTATGTACATGTGATTTGTTAGTTTTTTTTATTTTTTTTTCCACAATATCTTTATTGAACCTTTTTTTTTAACAAACATGACGCAAACAATCAAACACTAACACTAAAGTACTACAAAAAAAATGCACTAAAAACACCAACAACCACCAACAAAATGAAGTCTTCAACAATGCTCCTCTGTTTAGTCTAGACAATCCATTACATAAGTATACATATTATGTTCACCAGTTTGGAATTTACAAGGTCCACACACATCATTCACCTTCTTCTTCAAGAGTAATGTTTAAATTTTTTACATAATCAATAAAAGGTCTCCATATATTCTCAAACACACTTTCCTTTGATTTCAGTATGTATGTTATTCTTTCTAATGGAAGGTTTGTTAACATCTGTCTTAACCACTGAGTCACATCTGGTCTATGAGTATTTTTCCACAGTAGTGCAATACATTTTTTGGCATTAAGCAAACTGAGGTCTATGAATGTTCTTTCACTTTTATTAAAGTTATGCTTTTTTGGGTACAGACCCAACAAAAACAATTTAGGATTCAATATGATTTGTTTTGAAATTATTTTTTCAATTGTTACCCTCACCTCTTCCCAAAACATTCTAATTATTCTACATTCCCATAAACAATGAAATAGGGTTCCTTTACTTTCCATGCATTTTGTGCATGTATCTGGTATGTTTTTGTTATATCTATTTAACTCCACCGGTGTAACATACATCCGCATTAACCATTTAAAATGTATCAATTTAAGACGTGCATTTATTGATTTGGTTTGAGCTTCTGTACAAGCCAATTCCCATTGTTCCTCTGAAATTTCAGTTTGCAGATCTTCTTTCCAGTAGTTTAATCTTTTCTGTGAGTTTTCACTTGAGGATAGTGTCAATGAGTTATAAAACTCTGAAATAATACCCTTTCTTTTACTATCTTTCATCAACATTTTTTCCAAGGATGAATAAATAGGTCGAGTGAGAGCATTATTTTGGTTTGATCGAATAAAGTTCCTAAGTTGAAGATATTTAAAAAAATGTGTTCTATTAAGATTAAATTTGATCCTCAGCTCTTCAAAAGACATTATGTTATCTGAACATGACAAATATACATCTTGAATTTTTTGGATCCCTTTTAAACTCCATACTTTAAACACAGCATCCGCTCTCCCTGGTTTAAAATATTGATTACCCCATATTGGACTTAATTGTGACAGTAAGTTTTTTTATTTTTAATAAATTTGCAAAAGTCTCAAAAAAAACTTTTTTTCACATTGTCATTATGGGGTATTGTGTGTAGAATTTTGAGGAAAAAAAATTAATTTAACCCCTTTTGGAATAAGGCTGTAACACAACAAAATGTGGAAAATGCGCTGTGAATACTTTCCGGATGCACTGTAGGTCAAAGTTTTCTTACTCTTAGTTTTCTTTCTCATTTGTAAGTCAAAGAATAATAGTCTGGGGGCAACAGCTAAAACTCAGTAAAATTCAGTAACTTTCGTCACCAGGGGGCAGTGGAGTCCATAGCTTTGAAAGACCCAAAGGAGAGGACCAGAATGTTGGAGTGCATCAGTCAGTCCAAAGAATATGCAGCAGAGTACAGTAAGAAGAAAGAGGCTCTGCTGAAGGCTCAAGAGGACACACAGTTTCATTTCAACAAGAAGAAATCTGCCAGCGTCGAGAGCAAACAGGTGTCTCAGGAAAACATAGAGGTAAAGTCCCACCAATAGACAACTTGGGCCACTGATTCTGTTTTTCCTCCCTGTCCCTGTTGGTTTACTCTGCGTTACTCTTATTGATGCAGGCACAGAGGTACCAGGCACTGAGGGATGAGCTTCACCAAAAACATCTGCAGCTGAGCCTTGCTGAGCTCTTCTATAATGGGAAGGCCATCCAAGGACTCAGTGAAACCCTGAGTGAGAGACAACACATCGCAGCTGCTAAAACAAATGAACTGGTGAGCTGGGAACAGACGGTCCAAGCAAACAAGAAGGAACATGGACGCCTTGCAAGAGAGCAGCAGCACATCGAAAAGAAAATCAAGTGAGTTTGAGTTTAGTTATTACACTCTTAGCCCAAATTAGGTGACTACACTAGAAACTTGAGTGGAAACCCGGTGCCTCAAACCATTAAGTTTTCACACAAGATAAAAATTAAATATGTTAACTTATGTTAACATAGAATCTTACGTAGTTGAACGAGACAAATCATGTTTACATTAGTAGTCTTTACTCAATATCATTAGGGCCATCTATCTTCTTAACTGCTTAATTCTTGCAGGTTGCAGGGTTGGCTGGAATCTATTCCATAATTTTTGGGCAAGAAGCAGAGTACACCCTTGACCAAACGCCAGTCCAGCACAGAGAGACAGACAACCATTTACGTTGACATTCATACCTCAGGACAATTTATCCCCAGTTAGTGCCAGTTAACTTTAATGTGCATGTTTTTGGACTCTGGGAGGAAGCCAGAGTATCAGCAAAAACCCACACAGACACGAGGAGAACATGAAACTCCACACAGAAAGGTCCAAAGCTGGCCAGCTGTTAGGTCAAACCAACAACCTTCTTGCCGCCAAAAGCACTACTCTCTGCACCACTGAGGTGCCCATCATCAGCTCACATAAAATATTTCTTTTCTAGAGTCTGCCTTAAAGTATTAATTGTATTAATTAGCATAACTTTATTACTGTTTAATATAAGTAGTTAAGATAACTCCCCTTTCAAACATTTTAATTATACTGTTTTTATTTTGCGATTAGACACATTTCAATTTTACAATATAGTGTATGTATTTTAGTTTAAAAAAATATTTAAAAGTTAACAGTTAAATGTGTTATTGCAAAAATAAAAAAAAACAAACTTGCAAGCCAAAGACAGATAAAAGGCATTATATCCTTGAGAACTGGGTACATACATTAAAAATAAATACAAGCAGTCTGCACAGTTTAATGAAAAATTGAATAAACAAGCGATATATGTAGTTATAAAGAAAAATGCACAGTTTAATTTTTTTTTTACATTTTAGCCTTTGTTAGTCAAACACAGTGAAGGTAGACATTAGCAGGGGAGAGAGATATGCAGGAGGGTTTGCCCAGGCCAGGACTTAAACCCATCCTGCCTGCATGAGCAGTGTGCTGTGGGTGGTATTCACCACGCTGTAGACTGCTAGGCCACAGGATGCCTCCTGTTTATTAAAACTAAACCAAATCATGTGAATAAAAAATTAGAGTGTAAAAATGGAATAAACAATGGAAAAACAATATACTCTAATAAAATGTCATTTAATCACAATAAAATAATACATTGTGAAAAATTAATCTTTGTTCTTCATTTTAATTTAATAGAAGAAGAAGAAGAAAAAAAGCCAACTTTGTCATTCAATCCATACAGCCAGTCATGTACAATGGAACAAAGTCACATTTCTCCTATCTACAATGTCAGTCACATCTGGAATCGGAGGGGCTGCTGCTATGCAAGGTGCCGCCACAAACAACTTTCCTTCTCCAATTCTGTAGAAAATGGGCACTGACATCATTGCCGCAACGAATTGTGGGATAGATCCTCCATTTTGGGAGAGTAGGCGCAGCACATAGAAGAACAGATGGAGGAGTTGTCAGGGCGTGGGTTGGTCCCTCGTCCTCGCTTTGAGTTACTTTTGTATTTTCTGTATTTTGGCTCTCCTTGTCATTGTTATTATTAGTGTTATTTTGGTTCTGTGTTTTTCCTACTTGTGTTCAGATTTATGACTTTATTATTCATATTTATGTAAGGGCTATGTCTCGTCTTGTGCTCTGTATGTTTATTGTCATTGTTGTCTAGGTCTCTGTCATGGTCTGAGTGGTTTTCCCCCTTGTTCCTCTGTCATGTCTTTCTCCCTCTGTGTGTGTGGTGAACCCCGCCTCCTCCTGTCATCCCCCCTTGCCTCATGTGCCAGTTAGCTGTGATAATTGATTTCTCCACCTGTGTCGTATTGTCTTGATTAATTTCCCATCTTTAAAGGCCAAATGTCACGTAATTTTTTTTTCTAAATGACAACGAATTTAGATAAAATACACATAGCTTAAACCAAATATTCATACCGGAGACCATATCACCCACCTGTATTTACATAATTGCACAAAATACATCAGGTGAAGGCCCCACCTTGCTTGCTGGCTTGTGACAGCCAGTCCAGACCACGCCCATGTTTTTGACATCACCAGTTGTACCCTGGCTGCCCTGCCTATCCACATTCACACTTATTAACATTGGACAATCATGACGGAAAGTGACAGCGATTGTGAACAAATTAGTTTAGTTTTGTCTTTTTTTTTTGTCTTTTTTTTTTGTCAGTGGTTCAGACAGTGACAGAGGCATAGAACCTTACCGGTTCGAGCCGTCCGAGACGGAATCAGATGCTTTGTCTGATGACAACAGTTCCAACGATGACCAGAGAGCAGAACCAGTGGAAAATGTCATTGAACTGGACATTAATCGCCTCCAGAATTGCGAAGCCGAAGGGGGTCTGTCGAGGGCGCCCCATAAATATAGATTTTTCGGAAGCCATTATTATTACAGTGGAGGAGAGCCGCTGCTGTCAAGAAATTGACCAGATCAGTATGAAAATGGAGGCGCATACCTGTCAAGTGAGACGTTTTCGCCGTATTTTGGTGCCAAGCGCGGCTGTGGGGGACACTTTTCTGGGAAATGTTTTAAATGTAGTTCGTGTTGTTATTGTCAAATATTTTAAGGAAAATACAGGGAAAATGCAATTTTAGCAAAAACGGGCGTATTGCCATTTCTGTACGCCCAAAAGAAAAATATACTGGAAAAAAAACTGAGTGTCTTGAGGCGCACTCCTGTGTGTGATCCCCCACAGCTCGTGCTGGCAGATCGCTCAGCGTGAGCTATTATCACTACTGTTCGAAGTGTGGAGTCAATCATTAGTTTAATTGTCTGGGCGGGCTGATCGCTCAGCTTGAGCTATTCTCACTACAATGAGAAGTCATTAGGACAATGGTTTAACACGTTCAGCTGTGCAGCGGTTGCGGAACAGACAGAGATCGCCTGACAAATACAGAATTCTGCTTTTTTTTTTTATTTTGCGCCGGACGCTGAGTTGTGTTGTTATTGTCAAATATCCATGAATCCTTAAAATATTTGACAATAACAACACGAGTTGCATTTGGGGCATTTCCCAGAGAGGTGTCCCTTGTTGCTCCGCCGTTCCTTATAGCCGCTTTTTACGGTGTTGAAGTACGGCGAAAACGTCTCACTTGACAGGTATGAAAACATTTCCCAGAGAAGTGTCCCTTATTACCCAGCTGTCCCTGATAGTCCCGTTTTAAGGTATGGGTGAAATATCCAATTTTTTCTTTCTTGTTGCTCACTTCAACCTTCCAGTCTCCATATAAACAATCAATTGAAATACCCCAAGCATCAAACTAGGGTACAATCGATTTCGTCACTTCCGCCTTCTTCCCCAGGCGATTCCAGGAGCCGTGTCAGGCCAAGCGCGGCAGTTTTAAATTAACGAATATTCCGTTGTTACTGAAGCATATGCACCAAGACCCGAACGGATCGGTTCCCTTTTATATCTAGTTTCAAGATATTTAAAGTACCCTGTTACGTGACATTTGGCCTTTAAATGTGCGTTCTGAGTTTGTGTTCTTTCTGGTTTCCTTAGTCATTTTGGCGTTCACACACACTTCTGCCTGCCTGTGTTGTTGGCCCTGTTGGATAATTATTTCGTGCTCTGTTTTGTCTTCCTGCCTGAGTATTTTCTGTTTGACCCTCCAGCTGTGTTGTGTAACCAGCTCTAAAGTAAACCTTTTGGAAACTTTGGATCTCGTGTTTGGGTTCAGCTCCTGCAACACCTCTGACAGGAGTAGCTATTGAAGTGTTGTTTTGTTTTTTTAGACTGTTGTGTTCTTCCTAAAATCAGAAAGGATTCAGTATTGTGTAGCAGCTCCCATGACCAGCGTACAAAAAAGAAATTAACCAACGGAATGTCATTCTACTGTTTCTGTGCTTGGAAGCAAAGAGAGGGAGAACAGATGAGCTAGCTAACAAGGAGACGTCAGATGGCCTGGGTGTCTGCAGTAAGATGCATAAATTCTTGACAACATCTCAGAGTCAATAAGAGTGTGCTCTCTACATTTCCACTCAGGTATGTACTCGTGTCAAATCATGTTGTAATATGAATACACATGCTCTGGATAGCTACCGAGTTAACTAGCTGATTGTAACTGTATGTGTTGTACATACAGGTGTGATTATTACATCAGTGCTCCCTGTGCATCAGACCCTTTATGTTAAGACTTAACATTTGATCTGCTCACAGGTACCTTAGCTGGTGATTTATGTTCTACACTAGCAGGGCTACAGACTCCGCTGCACTTTGTCATGGGATCACTTAGCAAAAATGGAGTCTTCACTTTATGGCAATAAATGTATTCTTTAACATGATGTTTTCATATACAGAATTAAATATTGTTTGATATAAATTATTACATTATGTTTTATCACAGGATTGTCTTCATGTATTTATATTTTAAATGTAACATTTCAGTGATTACATGTTAAAAACATTAATATTAAAACTTTTTGTTACTCTTTTTGTGTTTGGAGGCAAACCAGCATATGAAATGCAGACCACACATCTAGACTGGCTGTCAGTGGGGCCATCACAGAGACACCACACCTTCAGTCCAGGACGCTGACATGTGCTGTACCATCCATCCATCCATCCATTTTCTACCGCTTTTCCAGAGGTCCAGGTTGTAGAGACAGCAGCTCAGGCAGAGAAGCCCAGACTTCCTTCTCCCCGACCACCTGCTCCAGTTCTTCAGAGAGGATACCAAGACATTCCCAGACCAGCTGGGAGACATAGTCTCTCCATCTCATCTGATATAAAGGACAGTGTGGGCTTGATGTCGTTATTGTTCCTTTTGCTTAAATGAGATATCAAGATATGTTAATTAAATTTTTGTATGACATGTAAGGTGTCTCCTTTTCATTTTTCTCAGAAACATTGTGTATCTCAAGTTATATTGTGGAAAATAAATTTTTAATGAGAGTTAATTTTATATTTTTATATTCACCATCACGTTATTTCAAACCTTTTTAGCTTTACATTTTGATAAGAAATTAGTTCATTGGATTAAATTATGAATCTTGATATTTAAACTTTGAGACATATGTTAGTACATTTATTAAGATTAAATGAATGTGCACAGGTGAACAGGTAATTCATTTTATATAAGAATCAAAATATCAAACTCAACATGAAAATATGCTTTTCTTATGTTTAAAAACAATGCCGAGTGAACAGCCCTGCGTTCAGTTGACAAAAATGGTTTGTCGAACGTAGTTTGCAAGGCGAACTGACATAAATGAATGGGCAGTTCTCGGTGAACGGTTTTTCTGTTCAGCTCGCACATTCTGTAGTTGTGTAGATCTGTGGTCCTCTGTCAGCCGGTAGAGGACCCTAGTAACTACGGCGTAGACTGTAGCCTACTTAAGCTTCATATTACCTAAGAATTCTCTGTTATACCCCCACCAAAAACAATATTTTATGCGTGATATTGTTTTACTTACAAAATGACATAACCTCTACTCTTAAATTGATGGAACTGTTCCGAAAATAAAAGAAAACAAGAATATCGCAAACTATCTTATTTGTATTTTGTATTGTGTTTTGTATACTTTATTGATCCCCAGAGGGGAAATTGAGGGCATCCACCTGGATGGATGAAACAGCCACAGTACGGCGCTATCCTTTTACCATTCACACACACATTCACACCTTGGGCCACTTTAGAGTCTCCAATTAACCTAACTTGCATGTTTTTGGCCTGTGGGAGGAGACCGGAGAACTTCTGGAGTAAACCCACGCAGACACGGGGAGAACATGCAAACTCCACACAGATCACTGTTGGTCAGGGGCTGGGATTGAACCAGGGATCCCATGGCCAAGAGTGCGTTGCTGTGCTGCCGCAGTGCTAACCACTGCCCCACCGCACCGTTTTTTTTTTTGTTTTTTTGTTTTGTTTTTTTTAATCTTACCTAGCTGCCATCTTTGTTCGCTGCTCGAGACACCTCCAAAAGCGTTTGGCCAAAGAGAAAACGGTTTGCAGCAACTGTGTCGTTCAGTTATGGAAACTAACGAACAGTTCTGAACAGTTGCAAACTGTTTTGTCAACTGAACGCGCCCCAGGTATTGTGTAGTAAGTTACGAATGTGTGCTTTTGTGAATTCACAAAAATATAACAAAGTTTAATAAATGGACAGTGATAGGTCTTCAACAGAAATAAAAATTGACATATGCAAAAAGATGTAACTATGAATCCAGTGCAGTGTGCACACTCAGAATGTCCATCAGATGTCGAGGTTACCCATGGCTTTAGGGAGTTAATAACATTGATGTTGCAGGTCCTAGAGAAACAGGAGACAATTTAGGATGTTGGTTATGCTCAGGTAAGTATAAAGAGGTTTCAGATGACAGTTTGAAAAGGTTTATAAAAATTATATGCGTTAAAAAAAAATGGCCAGCCCAAGACATTTTTTTGCAAAAATCTGGACAGTGCATATTAAGTTGAAAAAATGTTCACACATTCTCTGTAAGACATGAAGGTATATATTGCAAAATGATCAGAATTAAAATCAAATGCTTAAATAAATACACAGCTGTGAAAGTGCAAAGGTCCAGGCACCTCACATCCATAATTAATTACTCACACCAATTAAACAACCAAAATATGCTATTTTTCAATGAGTGGCAACATTTTTGAATAATATGACCACAACATATTTTAGTGATATTTTAAATGTGTTTCATTTATTTAGTATGTTTGGTGCCAGATTTTTTCCAGTGCTTTAATTGTGTATTTATTAATTTATCAGGTTTTTAATTCATGGAATAAAAAAATAAATAGATAGTATCTGGTAATACTGTAATCATTTCCTTATCCTACAGAGATTGTATTTACATATTATCAGTTTCAAATAGTCAAAATATTTTATCAAATATGTTATTCAACAAGCAATGGCCATTTTTTTGCATAAAGCTGTAGATAAGATAAGATAAGATAAGATAAGCCTTTATTAGTCCCACAATGGGGAAATTCCAGGATTGCAACAGCACAGGGATAGCAACACTCAGAGCAACAATCAGAAGGCAAGAGAAAAAACAAGAGCAGCAAGTATACATATGTACATATAAATATAAATATATATATATATAGAGAGAGAGATTTTTTGATTTTTCAACACACCTTTATTGTCACAAATTCAACAGAAAAACACAACAACTAAAACAACTAAAAGAAGCAATGGAAAAGAAAAATGTCTCACTGACAAGAAATCAAAGACACAAGTAACCAAACAAGGAAAACTAAAACAAAAAACTTGCTTCTTACATCAGGATTATACCTTAGGTAATTTTCCCCTCCTTAACACAACACAGGATGTGCTTAAAGCACCACATAGCCTCAAAGGTTTCAACATTCTGCATCAGATGATAGTAATTGTAATCAATCATTATTCGAGCCTTAATCATGCCAACCAGCATGTCTTTTACATTACAATCCAGCAGTTGTTCAATTTTTCTTTTCCTACAAACATAAATAGCCATTTTAGCCTGACCCAGGATGAAATTTAAGAGTTCACTCTTTTTCTTAGTCCTCTGTCTATATGGAAAGCCCAAGATAAAAATCTGCTGGGAAAAGACTTCTCCAAACAGATAAAACAGCTTCCCCAAAAAAACAAACAACAATTGCAGTCTGTTACAGTCCAGAAAACAATGGAACACAGTTTCTTTCTGAGGACAAAATGGACAAACCTCAACAACATTTGGGTTTAAAAGAGAGATAAAAGCATTTACAGCCACAGCACCATGTAAAACTCGCCATTGTAGGTCTCCAACCTTCTTAGTTAATGGTGGTTTATAGAGTGCTCTCCAGGCAGGCCTCACCTCTGGACCCAGACCCAAGTGTTTCCTCCATGGTGTATCAGCTTGACCTTTTAACTTATTCACATTTAGAATTTTCACCAAAAGTCCATACATTTTTTTACCAGGAGAGTCACAAATGTTAATGTGCTCAGAGTTTAAAAACACACCAGTGCCATCTTTAAAATCAGGAGATAAAATACTAAAAGGAAAAGGTTCATCCGCAGTTTGTACAGCGTTTTCGCAGTGTAAAACAATAGCAGAGTGTTCTTCTGCAGACAGGCAGTCTCTCCAATCTTTCAACAAGTTCATTATAACTCTGACTGAAGAGACGCCAAGAGCCGAGCACAGGGCAACAGCATTGTCCAAGTTAGGACCACATAAATTCACCAAATGTCCCAGCGTTGTAACCTTTGCAAAAATAAACTTTTTTAAAACAGAAGGTCCTAAAACATTGCCCACATCAAAACGGGTCCCGAACACAAGTGGTTCCTTTAAAAGCCAGAAAGGCGGCAAGGAAGCCTGGGGAGAGTTCTTTTTAAAAAGTCCCCAGATTTTAAAAGCACTTTGGTAAAACTGGGGAAGTTCTGGGAGTTTTTGGCCCCTTAAATCCATTAAAAGCAGCGACTCCTCTAGTCCAAGCCCTCCACAGCGAGCCAGGACAGCCCTGGCAATAGGTCTCCACACAAGGTCAAGGGGGCCACTCAGCAGTCGCTGAATGAACTGCAGGCGAAAGACAGCCCCCCTGCTGGCCAGATGGATGAGCCCTTGACCACCTTCTTCCCTCGGTAAAAACAGGATACTCTGTGGAACCCAATGAAGACGGTCCCAGAAAAAGTCCACGACTATAGATTGCACTCTGGCCAGCAAATTGGGTGGAGGGTCCAGACAAGACAGTCGATGCCACAGCATTGAAGCAATCAAGTTGTTGATAATTAAAACACGACCTCTGAAGGACAAGTTTGGCAGAATCAATTTCCATTTTTTTAGTCTTCCTTCAGTTTTTTCTAAAAAACACTCCCAATTTTTCTCAGTAAAAGTCTGATTTCCTAAAAACACACCAAGATATTTAAAACCACCTTGTGTCCACGAGAGGCCACCAGGTAGGGCAATTTTTTGTGGTCTCCCCCCCACCACAACAGCTTCACTCTTACCCCAATTCACTCTCGCTGAGGAGCACTCACCAAAAAGATTGACAGTTCTTAAAAGGTAGTCTACATCATTTTGATTTCTTGTAAAAACAACAACGTCATCAGCATAGGCAGACACTTTAAAAACAGAGTCAGAGTTGGGGACTTTAAAACCAGTGAGGCCTTGCCTTAGTTTACAAAGGAGGGGCTCAATGGCAAGAGAGTACAGCATACCTGAGAGGGGGCAGCCCTGTCGGACACCCCTCTCAACTTTGAAAGGAGCACTCAAACCACCATTAATCTTAAGAATACTCTCAATGTCTCTATACAAAGCCTGGATCATGGCGATGAACCCTGAGCTGAAACCAAAGGCCTCTAATGTCTGCCAAAGGTATGGATGTTCAACTCGGTCAAACGCCTTTTCTTGGTCTACTGAAATAAGACCAAGTTCTTTGACCAATGAGCTGGAGAGGTCCAAAACATCACGAATTAAAAAAATATTGTCTGTAACCAACCTACCAGGTACACAGTAGGTCTGGTCTACATGTATGACCTGCTCCATCGCCTTCCTCAGTCTGGTAGCCAACACTTTGGAGAGAATTTTGTAGTCAGTACAGAGGAGGGCCACCGGACGCCAGTTCTTAATGTCTTTCAAGTCGCCTTTTTTTGGAAGGAGGGTGAGGACTGCTCTCCTACAACTTAGGGGCAGGTGACCCTTCCGCAGACTGTCAGACAGTACGTCCAGCAAGTCCTCACAGATCTCAGACCAGAACGTCTTGTAGAACTCCGCTGGTAGGCCATCTATCCCTGGGGCTTTTCCACACTGAAGAGACTGGACAGCCACTGCCAGTTCTTGCAGAGTGATCCCGCTCTCCAGCTCCGCATTCACGCTAGCCATCACCTTTGGCAAGTCCGTCAAAAAATGACTCAGTGCATGTGGATTCTCAACAAATTCTTTCTTAAAGAGATCCTTGTAGAAAGCAACTGCAAAGCGACGGATCTCCGCAGACTCATGGATCGGCCGCCCGTCCTCGGAGCTGAGAGAGTGGATCATCCTCCTCTGACCATTCTTCCTCTCCAGACCAAAGAAAAAATGAGATGGAGCGTCCATTAGTGCGATGTTCTGGAACCTACTGCGTACCACAGCGCCCCTGGCAGCCACACCCAGTAGGTCAGTTAAAACAGACTTTTTGCCATTGAGGGCCTCAAAATGTCCTCTTTCTCCTGTGGAGCCTGCCAAAGACTGCAGCTCCACTACTTCTCTCTCCAGGTCCCTGACAGACCTGGCCAAGTCTCCAGAGACATTGCGAGTATACTGTAGGCACAGATTCTTTATTTGGCTCTTCCCTACATCCCACCACTGCTGCAAAGAACTAAAATTTGATTTTGTTAATTTAAAATTGCTCCAAAAAAACATAAAAGCAGTTTTAAAACTGTTATCCGATAAAAGTGACGTGTTAAAATGCCAGCATGCACTACTGCACTTTATATTCTTGATAAAAACACAACACTGAACCAGGGAATGATCTGTGAAGCCAACAGGGACTATAAAAGCACTTTTAAAAATGCTAAAATGGTGCTTAAAACTGTAAACCCTATCCAGTCTAGCTAAGGACAAAATATTGTCCTTTCTATGGCTCCACGTGTATTGTCTAGCCTTGCCATGAAAATTCCTCCACACATCACACAGATCATGAGCTTCTATGAGACCTTTTAAAACTCTTTTGGATGCAGCATGTGGCTCTGGGTGATTCCTATCCATAAGAGGATTTTCTGTACAATTAAAATCACCTCCCACAAATAAAAAGTCATCATTACTGCAATTTTTGATCGTGTCATCTAAAATATTTAAAAAGGCCAATCTTTCTGTGCCTACGGTTGGAGCATACACATTTATAAAAACAACTTTCACATTCTCAAAAACAGCTCGAACTTTTAAAATGTGGCCTGCAATTATCTCATCAATGTCATAAGAAAGTGGAATAAAATCTCGAGAAAATAAAATACCCACTCCACCACATTTGCTGCTTCTATGACTAAGAATAATTTCACCCCGAAATTCCCTCCTCCAGTCAGCAGCATTGTCCTCAGAACTATGAGTCTCCTGAACAAACAGAACATTAATTTTCTTGCATTCTGCAAGAGTAAAAACACTCGCTCGCTTGGACATTTCTCTTGCCCCATTGATGCTGAGTGTGCCAAAATTAAAACTACACATGTATATAAGAGGGCAAAGCCAATACAAAAACAGAAAAGAAAGAATGAGCGATAAAAGACTAATCATCCTGGGCAATTTGGTTCTTAACTTTTAGTACAAGCTTTTTTAGTCTGTAGATCTCCTGATCAGTGAAACTTTCTTGCTCAAGCTCTCCCCTATTTTTCATGTAGGCCCGAGCAGAGTCAACAAAACGTTTTAGATCAGGGAAGAAGCTTTCAACTTTAACCATTCTGACCCCCTTAGTGTCCTGCAAAAACTTCTGTATTTTTGTGAAGGGGTAATCGCCTCCACTGGCCCCATCATCACTGCTTTCACCATCACTGTCTATCTCAGACCCAGCATAAGAATCTGGCTGAGATAGAGAAACCTCAGAACTTTCTTTGACAACCCTTTTTACTTTGATCCTCTGCTGTTTGGTTTCCAAATTCTTCTGCTTGATGGAGATTTTACATAACTCTTCATCTAATTCGATGTCATCCTCATCCTCCAACACTGACTCAGCCACCCTGGTAGCTGTCTCTTCCTGTCTTTTGCTCACCCTGTGCTGTGCTTTTATATTCATCTTTCTAGTCCCACCATCTACCTGGGCCTCATTTGGCTCATCTGTCTGATCCTCAGCGTGATCCCTCTCGGTAATCTCACCCTTGTCTGCAATGTTGGTCTGTGCAGCAGCCCCGCGATGGGCTTTAACTTTTGTTGCTGTTTCAGTTATGATCGACAGGCTGGCTGCGGAGGGCGGCAAAGCCGCCCCGCCGCCAGACAGCCTCGCGGCCTCGGCCGAAGCGCCGCCGCCAGACGGCCCGCGGCTCCGGCCGAAACGCCCGACGGCGCGGCAGCACCGTCAGCCTCGGAGGGCGGCAAAGCCGCTCCGTCACCAGACGGCCCCGAGGCCGCACTAGCGGCCTCCCCCGAGTGATCACCCCCCACTCCCTGAGGGCATGATCGAATCAAGTGTCCCTCCATTCCGCAGCCGAAACACTTCATATTATCGGAGGTGACGTGGATGGTATAATCAAAGCCGTCAATCCGGTATTTAAACACGAGGTTGAGGCTTTCCTTGCTATTCTTTAAAATCATGAGCACCTGTCGCCTAAAAGACATGACATGCTTTAAACGCGGGGACTTACAACCGAGAGGGATGTGCTTAATCGGGGACAAAAGCTGCCCGTGTCTCGACAGCTCCTTCTCCAACAGCTCATTCTTTAAAAATGGTGGGACATTTGAGATGGTAATTCTCTTCGTGGGATTCACCAGAGACAGAACAGGAACCAGTGTGTCTTTAATCACAACCCCGCTCTCCACTACCCGGTTAACTTTTTCCACACTATCGAGGAAAATCACCACGGCACTATTCATTCTCGAAGCTGATCTAACGCTTTCATAACCGACCAGCTCCCCCACAGCCAGACTACATTCCTCCACTGAGCAGCTGACAGCCGGTGTCAGTTTGACAGCATGCCGGCGTGTCAGCGTCTCGAATCCGGAGCGTCGCTCCAAAACCATGCTGACCAGCAGAGCTGGCAGCAGAAACCCCCCTCCCAAAACGCCTACCCCACCCCAGCTACAGAAAACAACAAAACTTAAGATTATTTAACAAAAAAACACCTTAAACACGAAAAGATAGAGAAAAAGTTGAAAATAATTCACTCACGCTGTCACACGCTCTCAGCTCGCACTCACGACCACATCCACACAGAGAGAGAGAGAGAGAGAGACACAGTGCGGAGCATTGTAGCTAGATGGGATAGATGTATAAATATATAAACACAGTGCGGAGCATTGTAGCTGGATGGAATAAATATATGAGTATATAAACACACAGTGCAGAGTATTGTAGCTTGATGGAATGAATATGTGAATATATAAACACAGTGCGGAGCATTGTAGCTAGATGGAATAAATATGTAGATATATAAACACACACAGTGCGGAGCATTGCAGCTAGATGGAATAAATATATGAATATATAAACACACTGCGGAGCATTGTAGCTAGATGGAATAATATGTAGATATATAAACACACACAGTGCGGAGCATTGTAGCTAGATGGAATAAATATGTAAATATAGGCTTCCGGTTATGGCTGCCACGTAGGACGGACGTGTCTCGCTCTGCTCTGCTCCTGGAAAAAAAAAATCGGCAAATAACTCTCTCATTTGGGACAGAACGTATCCCAGCATTTGGGCGAGGATATGTCGGCGAAGCCTAAGGCTGGAAAACCAGGAAAAGGAAAAAGCGAGCCGCCGAAACAGTCCAAATTAACGGACTTTCAGGTCTGTGACGCAGCAAACAAAACTCCATATATGGCGGAGGAGGCTGGCAACGCTGCGATTTCTGCGGGGAATGGCGCAGATGCGCTGATGGCTGCCATGAGTTCAATGAGAGCGGACTTTTCCTCTAGATTTGATGGGATTATGACAGCGTTGGAAGGAATAAGAAAGGAATTGGGTGACTGTGTAGAACGAACGGCGCAGATGGAGCTCCGTCTCGCTAGTGCTGAAGATGACGTCACCCGTCTTCAATTAAAGGTGCGCACTTTGGAAAAAAAAAATAAATCTCTGGAAGATAATATTTTGGATTTGGAATCTCGGTCGAGACAGAATAATTTGAGGCTGGTGGGTCTTCCAGAGGAATCAGAAGGTCGGGACGTATGTTCCTTTCTGGAAAAGTGGATTCCGGAGGTGCTGGGCAGCGAGGAGTTGCAATCAGCAGTGGTTCTGGAAAAAGCACATCGTATTGGCCCACGGAGAGATAAGGGACCGCCGAGGACCTTAATTATGAAGTTTCTTAGCAACAGAGACAGGATGAAGATCTTCAACGCTGCACGTGCTAAAGGAGAGATTAAACACCAGGACCAGCAGGTGCGGTTCTACCCAGATTTGGCCACAGGAATCCAGCAATTGAGGAAGCAGTTTGATCCCGTACGTAAGGAGCTGCGCAACCTTGGGATTCGTCATGGTGTAATCTATCCTGCGAGACTGCTGACCACGTATGAGGGCAGAACCCACATCTTCAAGACCCCAGAGGAGGCGCAGGAGTTCATCAAGAAGATCAAAGAAGAAGAAGAGACTGGTGGGAGCTAAGCATGAACAAAATATAAGGTAGAATAATTAAGCATTTGCACAGGCATCTGACTGACTTGAAGTAAATAGTAAGTTTACAAAATATAGATTGTATTATATATTAAAAAAACAAAACAAAAACAAAACAAACAAACAAACAAAAAAAAACTATGATGTACAAAGTTGTTAAAAATTTTGGAGTTAAGTTGGAAAACTACAGAGGAGAGTTAATGTTACGTCATTAAAAGCAGTAGAGTTAGGGTGATTGGGAGGATGAAGAAGGAGTGGCTTAGGCTGTTCCCCGTGGGTGTGGAACGGTCGATGGCTATATCGGGAGACAGAATTTTTCTTTTGATTTTGGGGGGTTTGCCACAAGTGTGGGAAGGGGAAATTTGTTTGTGTGTAGTTTGTAGGATGAATGTTCAACCACTCATGTTTTTGCTTCTCTGTATGAGCATGTTTACACTGCAAGGTAATCCCAAACTCTCTATTGATCATGGACCAAAGTGTTAATCTTAATTTAACTTCATGGAATTGCAGAGGTCTACAAAATTTAAAAAAACTTAAACAAGTTATGAATAAAATAAAGGACATGGGTTCAAGAATTGTGTTTTTACAAGAAACTCATCTGATAGAGGAGGATGTTAAAAGAATTAGGAGTAGATGGCAGGGAAGTGTATTCACCTCTTCATTTTCATCCCGAGCCAGGGGAGTTATGACTCTCATACATAAATCAGTTCCTTTTCAAGTGAAAAATGTAATTGGAGACAAATTTGGAAGATATGTAATCATTCAAGGTTCTTTGCTATTAGAAAATATAAATCTTGTGAACTTATATGGTCCCAATATAGATGATCAGAAGTTCTTTGCTAATTTATTTCTCATCTTATCATCACTTACAGGGCAACATATAATAGCAGGGGATTTTAATTGTACATTGAATCCAGGTGTGGATAGATCAACAGGACTGGATTGTACGCACATTGGATGCAGGATGACTATTAATCATTTTATGAAAGAATTGAGATTGTTAGATATATGGAGAGAAATGAAACCACAAGTTAAAGCCTATTCTTGTTATTCCAGTACCTACAAGACATTCTCACGTATTGATTATTTTTTGATTTCCACAGAATTAAGGTCCAAGATTCAAAACTGCTTTTATGATAACATCGTGATCTCTGATCATGCACCCTGTTGTCTAATATATGTAGATAAAAAATTGACAAAGGAATCAGGTAGATGGCAATTTCAGCATAAATGGCTTCAGGATGAGGAATTTGTCAAGTATATAGAAAAACAGATAGACGAGTTCTTTGACATCAATACTACACAAACATCAGCATGTGTAAAGTGGGAGGCTTTCAAAGCTTTTATTAGGGGACATATTATTAGTTATACAGGATCAAAATCTAAGAAGACTCGAGAGGAGAGAGCTAAATTGGAACATAAAATAAAAAATCTTCAGGAAAAAGTGTATGCAGGAAGTGACCCAAGGTTGGAGAATGAATTACTGATTTTGAGAGCTGAATACGACAAAAAATCAGCGAATAGAGCTGCCTCGAGTCTTCTAAGATTGAAACAATCTTTTTATGAACAAGGTGAAAAATCAGGAAAATTATTAGCATGGCAGATTAAACAATTGGAAATTAAAACACCAATTACCAGTATTATAAGTAATGGACAGGTAGTTATAGATCCTTTAGAAATTAATAGAGCCTTTAGAGATTACTATGAAAAATTATATGATACCAAAAATGAACCTGATTTAACAAAACTAAATGGGTTTTTGAACGAACTATCTATACCGTGTATTCCAAATGAAAACAGGGAGATATTGGAGTCTAAAATTAGTCAAGAAGAAGTTGGGCTAGCCATTGATAATATGAAATCAGGAAAAAGTGCAGGACCAGATGGTCTTCCAGTTGACCTTTATAAAAAATTTAAGAATAAATTAATAAAACCTTTTTTGGAAATGGTTTTAGAAGCATTTCAAAATAATAATTTACCATCATACATAAATAATGCCTTAATTATACTGCTGCCAAAACCAGGTAAGCCCTCTAATAAATGTGAAAATATGAGACCAATAAGCCTATTAAACGCCGACCTTAAGATAATCTGTAAAATTTTAGCAAGACGAATACAAGAAATTTTACCAAATATTATTAATCGAGATCAGAATGGCTTTATAAAGGGTAGACAAGGCTTCCATAATGTAAGAAGACTATTTAATATTATTTATTTTAATAAAGAAGCACCGGATACAGCTCTCCTATCATTGGACGCCGAAAAGGCCTTTGATAGAGTTGAATGGCCCTTTCTTTTTGAAGTCCTACAAAGGTTTGGACTTGGAAATAATTTCATAAAATGGGTTCAAATAATATACAATAATGCTACAGCAGAAATCCTAACAAATAACAATATTTCAAAACCAATAAAAATCAATAGAGGATGTCGACAAGGCTGTCCACTTTCACCTTTACTGTTTACTATGGCAATTGAACCTTTAGCGATAGCGATACGTTTACATTCACAAATATATGGAATTAAAGTTGGACCAACAGAACATAAAATCTCCCTGTACGCCGATGATATAATTTTGTTTATGTCGAATCTAAAAAAATCAATTCCAACCTTGTTGAATTTAATAAAGAATTTTGGGGAAATATCAGGATATAAAATAAATAAAACTAAATCTTCAATATTAATGCTAAATGAGACCCAGAGAAATTACCCAGACCCTGAGGTAAATCAATTCAATGTTGTAAATCAGTTTAAATATTTAGGAATCCAAATTATGCCTAAGCTAGAATCAGTCGCCAGTGTCAACTATGAAGCCTTAATGTCAGATATCAGTGAGTTAACTCAGAGATGGATGTCACTACCAATGTCGATGATCGGGAGAATCAATATACTTAAAAGTAATATTTTACCTAAAATACTTTATTTATTTCAATACATTCCCTTATCACCACCTTTAGATCTATTCTCAAGAATAAAAAAAAAGTTAGTGGAATTTATATGGAACAACAGGAGGGCTAGATTACGTTTGTCTTTATTATATTTACCATTTGATCGTGGAGGTCTGAAATGTCCAAATTTTATGTTGTATTATTGGTCGGCACAACTGAGGTCTATGACATATTATTTTTCATCAAATGATCTCCCTCACTGGACTGAAATGGAATCATACAATTTACCTTTACCTCTTCCCATATTCATATACTCAGATTCGGCAAAAAAATTACAAAAACAAGTTAAAAATCCATTTGTAAAGCATATGATCAAAATATGGTGTGAAGCTAAAAACTATTTAAAAGAACCACAGTTATTGTCACAATTTAGTCCAATATGGGGTAATCAATATTTTAAACCAGGGAGAGCGGACGCTGTATTTAAAGTATGGAATTTAAAAGGGATACAAAAGATTCAGGATTTATATTTGCCATGTGCAGACAACATAATGTCTTTTGAAGAGCTGAGGATCAAATTTAATCTCAATAGAACACATTTTTTTAAATATCTTCAACTTAGAAACTTTATTCGATCAAATCAAAATAAAGCTCTCACTCGACCTATTTATTCATCCTTGGAAAAAATGATGATGAAAGATAGTAAAAGAAAGGGTATTATTTCAGAGTTTTATAACTCATTGACACTATCTTCAAGTGAAAATTCACTGAAAAGATTAAACTACTGGAAAGAAGATCTGCAAATTGAAATTTCAGAGGAACAATGGGAATTGGCTTGTACAGAAGCTCAAACCAAATCAATAAATGCACGCCTTAAATTGATACATTTCAAATGGTTAATGCGGATGTATGTTACACCGGAGGAGTTAAATAGATATAACAAAAATATACCAGATACATGCACAAAATGCATGGAAAGTAAAGGAACCCTATTTCATTGTTTATGGGAATGTAGATTAATAAGAATGTTTTGGGAAGAGGTGAGGGTAACAATTGAAAAAATAATCTCAAAACAAATCATATTGAATCCTAAACTGTTTTTGTTGGGTCTGTACCCAGAAAAGCATAATTTTAATAAAAGTGAAAGAACATTCATAGACCTCAGTTTGCTTAATGCCAAAAAATGTATTGCACTATTATGGAAAAAGACTCATAGACCAGATGTGACTCAGTGGTTAAGACAGATGTTAACAAACCTTCCATTAGAAAGAATAACATATATACTAAAATCAAAGGAAATTGTGTTTGAGAATATATGGAGACCTTTTATTGATTATGTAAAAAATTTAAACATAACTCTTGAAGAAGAAGGTGAATGATGTGTGTGGACCTTGTAAATTCCAAACTGGTGAACATAATATGTATACTTATGTATTGGATTGTCTAGACTAAACAGAGGAGCATTGTTGAAGATTTGATTTTGTTGGTGGTTGTTGGTGTTTTTAGTGCATTTTTTTTTTTTTTGTAGTACTTTAGTGTTAGTGTTTGATTGTTTGTATCATGTTTGTTAAAAAAAAAAAAAGGTTCAATAAAGATATTGTGGAAAAAAAAAATATGTAAATATATAAACGCACACAGTGTGGCGCATTGTTGCTAGATGGAGAAAATATATAAATATATATATAAACACACAGTGCGGAGCATTGTAGCTAGATGGAATAAATATGTAAATATACAGTATAAACACACACCATGCGGAGCATTGTAGCTAGATGAAATGAAACAGCACAACCATCTACTTAGTTATCCTACATGGTATGATTATGTACCCATACATATTATCACCCTCCATAGCGACCGATATTTTCCTAGTTGTATACCGGAGGGGACCATTGTGTAAGTCTATTGCGTCTTTTGCATTCAAAACTATTAGGTTGTCACGTCTTTTTGCTATCTCTGCGAGCAGCCCTGCTTAGGTTGTACAGTCTGACAGCCGTAGGTAGGGAGGACCTGCGAAACCTCTCGGTTGTGCACCTAGGATGATGTAGTCTGCTGCTAAATGAGCTCCTCAGTGCATTCAGTATGTCCTGCATAGGGTGGAACTCGGACTCCAGCAGAGGTGACAGTTTAGCCACCATCCTTCTCTCTCCTATCTCCTCCACTGGGTCAAGGTGCTGCCCCAGGACAGAGCTAGCTTTCTTAATCAGTTTGTTCAGTCTCTTCCTATCGGCTGCTGTAATGCCACTGCCCCAGCAGACCACTCCAAAAGTGATGGCTGATGCCACCACCGTGTCATAGAATGTCTTCAGCAGCGCCCCTTGTACACCAAAAGACCTGAGTCTCCTCAGTAGGAACAGCCTGCGCTGTCCCTTCTTGTAGAGTGCGTCAGTATTGTGTGACAAGTCTAGTTTATTGTTCAGATGAACACCCAGGTACTTATAGGATGTCACCATCTCGATGTCTGTTCCCTGTGTATTTACTGGTGCTGTAAGGGGTTGTCTTTGCCTGCGGCAGTCCACCACCAGCTCCTTAGTTTTCCTTGCGTTGATCTGGAGGCAGTTCCGATGGCACCAGTCCACAAAGTCCTGGATAAGCCCTCTGTACTCAGCTTCATCTCCGTTGGAGATGAGGCCAACGATCGCAGAGTCATCAGAGAACTTCTGTAGATGGCAGTGTGTTGTGTTGTGTGAGAAGTCCGCAGTATAAAGGGTGAACAGGAAGGGAGCCAAAACCGTTCCCTGGGGGGCCCCCATGCTACCGATGATTGTGTCGGACACACAGTCCCGGGTTCTCACAAACTGAGGCCGGTTTGTGAGGTAGTCCAGGATCCATGATGACAGGTGCTGGTCCACCCCTGCGCACAGCAGCTTGTCCTTCAGGATCATCGGTTGGATGGTGTTGAAAGCACTGGAGAAGTCAAAGAACATGATCCTCACCGCATTCCCGGGCTTCTCCAGGTGGGACAGAGAACGGTGAAGGAGGAAGATCACCACATCCTCCACCCCAATGCCATGCTGGTAGGCGAACTGGAGTGGATCCATCGCTGGTCCCACCAGGGGGCGGAGGTGAGCAAGGAGCAGTCTCTCCAGGGTCTTCATCATGTGGGACTTCAAGGCCACTGGTCTGTAGCTGTTCAGATCTTTGGGGTGGGAAGTCTTTGGTACAGGTACCACACAAGATGTTTTCCACAACTGTGGTACCCTCCCCAGCTTCAGGCTCAGATTGAAGATGTACTCCACAATCCCACACAGCTGGTCTGCACAGGACTTGAGGAGCTTTGCGCTGATGCCGTCCGGTCCCGCGGCCTTCCTCGCCTTGATCTTCCTCAGCTCCGTCCTCACCTGGGTCTTAGTGAGGGTCAGGTTGGGGGGCTGTGTGTTGGGAGTGGGGGGTGTTGGTGGAGTGGGGAGTGGGCAGCAGGACTTGATGTCTTTAGAGGCAGCAGTGGTTGTTGTGCGGTCAGGGGAGAGGGCGGTTGGTCAAACCTATTGAAAAACAGATTCAGATTGTTCGCCCACTCCCTGCCCCCCGTGGCCTGGGGGGAGGTATTCTGGAGCCCAGATATGGTTTTAAGGTTTCTCCAGACCCCGCTGATGTCGCTCTGTTGCAGCTTGTCCTCCATCTTCTTCCTGAAGCTGTCCTTGCCTTCTCTGATCTTTCTCCTCAGCTCCTTCTGTACGGACTTCAGCATCTCCCTGTTCCCCGACCTGAAGATCCTCTTCTTCTCTCTCAGAAGTGTTTTTATCTCAGGGTTGATCCAGGGTTTGTTGTTTGAGTAACACCGTATGGTCTTGGTGGGAACGGTGTTGTCCACACAGAAGCTGATGTAGTCCGTGATGGTGTGAATGAGGCCATCAATGTCCTCACCATGTGGATCGCAGAGCTGCTCCCAGGCGGTGGTTTCAAAACAGCCCTTTAGAGTGTCCATTGTCTCCTCAGACCATAACTTCACTGTGCGCATGGCCGGAGGTTGTCTGTGCACTAGGGGTTTGTATACCAGCCGGAGATGAACCAAGTTGTGATCCGATCTCCCGAGTGGGGGGAGTTGTGATGAGGTGTACGCCTCCTTAGTGTTTGCGTAGAATAAGTCCAGTGTTTTATTGTCTCTAGTGTGGCATGTGACATACTGGGCAAACGTGGGTAGAATGGGAGACAGTGAAACATGGTTGAAATCGCCTGAGATGAGGAGAAGAGCATCTGGGTGTTCTGTCTGCAGCCTGCCAGTTACTGAATGGATGACATCACGCGCTGTCCCAGCGTTCGCCGTCGGATTTGCATAAACAACAATGCAGATCACGTGTGAGTATTCCCTCGAGAGATATGTAGGCCGCATGCTAACAGCTAGCAACTCACTGTCTTTGCTGCAGTGTTATTGTGTAACAGTGATATGTCCCGGTCTGCACCAGTTGTTGTTAACATACATTATCACTCCACCACCCCTTGCTTTGCCACTGTCTGATGTTCGATCTGCCCGTATCGCGTGGAAACCCTCCAGTTCAATGTTAGCATCTGCTGCTAATTGAGTTAGCCAAGTCTCTGTGAATAGAAACAGGCTACACTCCCGATATATGCTATCGTAGCGGGAGATAGCCGCTAGCTCATCTACCTTTCCCAGTAACGATCGTACATTCCCCATAACAACGGATGGAAGGGTGGGTCTGTACCTTATATTTCTTGCCTTCCGCCTAACTCCAGCACGGCACCCACAGCGTTTTCGCCTCAGTTCTCCCGGTATGTCGAGTTTTTCCGTTAGCACCGGGTGGCGGTTGAGTGCTAGCAGCTCTTCCCTGCTGTACCGTCTCCTGCTATAAACAGTGGCTCCGTCCACTGGCTCGGGAGACATTTGGGGCGATCTGTGTGTCCGTGATATAAATGGAGTGAAAGGTGTGCCGGATCAGAGAGTTGTCACCGGATCAAAAGAGAGAGGAAGGAAAAAAAAAGACTCAGAATTGAGCCGCTGTTGCAAAAGGCAGCCGACTCGTGTGGCGCCGGAAGTGAAAAAAGTGAAAAATATCCAGATAAATATCAAGAGGTACGGTTAAGAATTATAACTAGGTTAGTATAATAACTATACCCAGGTTAAAAAAGAGTGATAGATCGCAAATATAACCTGGTATCCCTTGGGTGTCCTGTTTAGATTGCCAATGAATCTCAGAAAATTTTGATCTGAACAAAAATTGGCTTAGCCAAAATTAGGAAGGATGTTTTTAAATGCAGTGCTATTACTACAGCTAGATTTGCTGACATCTGTTATGGGAACAAACACAAAAACAAATAATTCATAACTCTTACCTTCTGGCATGTTTACTGCACCACTAAAACACAAACATGCTACAGTGCTATTCCCCCAACATGGCAGCCACAACAGGAAGTAATGTCAGAGTGCCATTCTCTATTTTGCTGATTACCAGGCTTTTTTATATGGTCTTTGGTATGACCCTGCCGGGGCTTGAAGCCACAACCTATCATCATATTTTACATCCAGAGCTGCTAGAAAACGTTTCCTGTCCATGTTATTTAGAGAGAAGGGGAGAAGAGGAAGGAGCGTCTGTAAACGTCACGTTGCTGTCAAAGCGTTATCTTGTCTGTTTTTGTTTGTTTTATTAACTCCTTTTTATTAACTCCGTTTTTATTTTTTTATCTCTCTTTTACTGATATTAACTTTTTACTTAGTGTTAGCTTAGTAAATACAAAAGCCCGATCAGGCACACAGGTGAATCAGACCCCGGGCAGGGCTGTTCACCAGGTTAGGCTAACCTGTTTTAGCTATCTAGCCACTTCTCTTCTGGAAAGCCATGGCTCCATCCCCGATGTGTGTCAGCTGTGTGTCCCTCTTTAAGAAGGTTTCTGAGTTGGAATTGAGACTCTCCAACCTCTATAAGATTCGGGAGGCTGAAGACCACCTAGATACCATTATTTTTGGGTGAACATCGGCCACCGCGACCGACTGTCAGCTAGCAGAGACAGCTACTTACCTGGGTGAAATTAGCACATCGCCATCCACTTCCACCCCTGCTCCAGTCACCTCAGCTGTCCAGGACCCCAGCAATAAACACTGGCTTCAGCTCGGAGCTAAACCCAAAGCCCCAGGTGGTTCTTCTCAGCCTCAATGCGTGCCCTGGACCTTGGTTGAGCCAACTAGCAAACGTCGGGGATTGACCAGACATGGCCGCATCTCCTCTCTTCCCCTTCTGCTGGAAAATAGATTCAGTATCCTTTCCCTGGAAGATTTCCCCCACCTGGATGTCGATCATCCTCCCATGGCCGCCCCTCCTCCTTCAGCAGTGGCCCAAATCCGCAAGCCCTGGATTAAAACTACGTGCCAAACTACACACCAGCTCCAAAAAGAAGAGAGTGCATCACCCCGCCATCACTGCAACAACAACGGCAAAATTATCCACTATTTCAGAAGCCACCGACAAATCCCCCCCAGACGACGCTGGTAATTGGTGATTCAATAATGAGGAATGTCAGAAGCAGGTACTGTGTCACTAAATTTTTTCCTGGGGCTAAAGTGTCAGACATTGAGGCTCTTACCCCTGACCTATTAAATGAATACCCCCACGCTAAAACTGTCATTGTGCATGTTGGATGCAACAGCATCCCAGATGAAGCGTCGGAGATCTTAAAGAGAGACTTCAGGAGCCTTCTGTCCACTCGTATGAACTGTGGCAGACGTGTGTTTATTTCTGGGCCATTGGCCCCTTTCAGAAGAGGTTGCAATCATTTTAGCAGAACTCTCAGCCTTAATACCTGGTTGTGTTCTACATGTCCTACTTTTAACATTGGTTTTGTAGATAATTTCAACCTGTTTTGGAACCGCCCATCATTTATGAGGCCAGATGGCATCCATCCAAATAGACTTGGTGCACGTGTTTTAAGGGACAATCTGTTCTATTCCATTCAGCGTTTTTAGTACAGTGACTGAAATCTGGTGTGTTAACTCATCCCGATGTTCCTGGGTCTGCCAACCAGCCCTTCTTTGCTTTCAATTCTCATATTAATCCTATTAATTCAAATAATTCTCACTGTTTAGATCAGTCTTCAGTTCATAACCCCATAGAGATTGTGTCTGTCTCCCATTAACCCAAGACAAATACAACATAACTTGATAAATACACGCCTCCCTGCAGCTCCTCCTCATCCGCCACCCCTCAACTTAGCCCCCGTCTTCCCCATCAGAGAATCTTTGTCTACTCCCCCCAAAGTTAATAAAAATATAATGTATAAGCACTCCAAAGTGATTAAACAAAAAGTTGGTAAAACTCAAATTAAACATCAAGTCTCTAAATTAAATGATTTGGCCTCTCTTCCTCCTCATAATTTAAAAATTGAATGTGGTTTGTTAAACATTAGGTCTCTAACTCCCAAGTCTCTGCTAGTCCATGATCTGTTAATTGATCATCAGATTGATTTAATATCCCTTACAGAGACTTGGTTAGGGCAATATGATTATGTTGGTTTAAATGAATCAACTCCCTCTGGTTACCTAGACTATCAAAATCCCAGAAGTTCTGGTCGTGGAGGAGGAGTAGCAGCTATTTAACATTCTAAATTACTAGTTAATGTAAAGCAAAAAACATGTTTTAATTCCTTTGAGGGCCTGGTCCTCAGTATTGGGTATGTTAGCAATCTTAGCTTAAACCCAATTTTCGTTGCCATAGTCTACCGTCCTCCCTCACCCTACTCAGAGTTTTTAAGATAAGATAAGATAAGATAAGCCTTTATTAGTCCCACAACAGGGAAATTCCAGGATTGCAACAGCACAGGGATAGCAACACTCAGAGCAACAATCAGAAGGCAAGAAAAAAACAAGCAAGCAAGAGCAGCTAATATACATATGTACGTATTACTATAAAATATATATATATACACACACACACAGACACACAGTGCAGAGCATTGTAGCTGGATGGAATAAATATATGAATATATGAACACACAGTGCAGAGCATTGTAGCTAGATGGAATAAATATGTAAATATATAAACACCCACAGTACGGAGCATTGCAGCTAGGTGGAATAAATATGCAAGTATATAAACACACACAGTGCGGAGCAATGTAGCTAGATGAAATAATATGTAGATATATAAATATATAAACACACCCAGTGCTGAGCATTGTAGCTAGATGGAATAAATATGTAAATATATAAACACACACAGTGCAGAGCATTGTTGCTAGATGGAATGAAACAGCATAACCGTCTACTTAGTTATCCTACATGGTATGATTATGTGCCCATACATATTCTCACCCTCCATAGCGACCGGTAAGTTCCTAGTTGTATGCCGGAGGGGACCATTGTGTAAGTCTATTGCATCTTTTGCATTCAAAAAACTATTAGTTTGTTACGTCTTTTTGCTATCTCTGCGAGCAGCCCTGCTTAGGTTGTACAGTCTGACAGCCGTTGGTAGGAAGGACCTACGAAACCTCTCGGTTGTGCACCTGGGATGATGTAGTCTGCTGCTAAATGAGCTCCTCAGTGCATTCAGTATGTCCTGCATAGGGTGGAACTCGGACTCCAGCAGAGATGACAGTTTAGCCACCGTCCTTCTCTCTCCTATCTCCTCCATCGGATCAAGGCGCTGCCCCAGGACAGAGCTAGCTTTCTTAATCAGTTTGTTCAGTCTCTTCCTATCGGCTGCAGTAATGCCACTGCCCCAGCAGACCACTCCAAAAGTGATGGCTGATGCCACCACCGTGTCATAGAATGACTTCAGCAGCGCCCCTTGTACACCAAAAGACCTGAGTCTCCTCAGCAGGAACAGCCTGCGCTGTCCCTTCTTGTAGAGTGCATCAGTATTGTGTGACCAATTTTATCCGAATTTGCCAAATTCTTAGCTATTTAGTGCTGAAATCAGATAGAATAATTATAGTAGGAGATTTTGATATACTTGTAGATGTAGATAGTGACTGTCTTAATAAGGCATTTAATTCAATATTAGACTCAATGGGGTTTTCCGAGAAAGTAGAAAATTCTACCCATTATCTCCACCACACATTGGACCTTATTCTGACATATGGCATAGAAATAGAAAATCTGGTAGTGTCTCCTCATAATCTTGTACTGTTAGACCATTACCAAATTTATGCAGATTGTCTCCTCTATGCCATGTGTCAACACAGCGGAAATAAGCGATGGAGAGCTTGCTCCTTCCGTAATTGATAGCAGGGTAGACAGTGTTACAGCTTCTCTGCATCAGTCTCTGGACTTGGTGGCCCCTTTAAAATAGAAAAAGTCCAATCAGAGATTACTTCCCACCGTAAACTTAAATACAGTAACTACTACAACTCCTTCAATTGATATTCATTCATTCATTCATCTTCTTTCGCTTAATCCTTTTCGGGTCGCTGGGGGGCTGGAGCCTATCCCAGCATCTTTGGGCAAGAGGCAGGGTACACCCTGGACAGATCGCCAGTCCATCGCAGGGCCAACACAGAGAGACAGACAACCATTCACTCTCACAGTCATACCTAAGGACAATTTAGAATCCCCAGTTTTGATGCCAATTAACCTAACTTGCATGTTTTTGGCATGTGGGAGGAAACCGGAGAAATTCCCGAGTAAGCCCACGCAGACACGGGGAGACCATGCAAACGCCACACAGATCACTGTTGGTCGGGGGCTGGGATCGAACCCAGGATCCCCCAGCCAAGGGTGAGTTGCTGTGCTGTCGTAGTGCTAACCACTCTACCACCATGCCGCCCCTTCAATTGATATCTGTTTGGATAAGTTTACTCCAATTGACCTTTTAGAGTTAGATAAAATAATTTCCTCATCCAAGCCTTCATCTTGTCTTTTAGACCCTATTCCTACCAGGTTATTTAAAAAAAAGTCTTCCCATTTATTGGTAGCCGTATTTTTCAAATAATCAATTCTTCTTTAACATTAGGCCATATACCGCAGGCTTTTAAAACTGCTGTAATTAAACCCTTACTCAAAAAGCCAACGCTCGATCCAGGAGTTTTAGCTAACTATTGACCAATCTCTAATCTGCCTTTCATTTCAAAAATCTTGGAAGGAGTTGTTGCTACACAATTATTTGACCACTTTCAGGGAAATGGTTTGTTTGAAGAGTTTCAATCTGGGTTCAGAATCCATCATAGTACTGAAACAGCCTTAGTGAAGGTCACTAATGACCTCCTTATCACATCTGTTAATGGACTTGTCCTTTTAGACCTTAGTGCAGCCTTTGATACTATCGACCATGATATTCTACTTGATAGATTAGAACACTATGTTGGACTTAATGGAACTTCGCTGCAGTGGTTTAGATCTTATTTGTCTGATAGGCTTTAGCTTGTTCATGTCAATAATGAGTTTTCTTCCAACTCTAAGCTCAGTCATGGAGTTCCACAGTTATCTGTGCTAGGCCCTACTCTTTTTAGTTAATATATGCTTCCGTTAGGTAACATCATTAGAAAGCACTGTATACATTTTCATTGTTATGCAGATGACACACAGTTATACTTGTCAATGAAGCCAGATGATAGTAATGCAATTAGCCAAGTTAGATGCCTGTCTTAAGGAAATCAAAGCTTGGATGACTTGTAATTTTCTGCTATTAAAATTCAGATAAGACTGAAGTCATTCTTGTTCGTCCAAAAAACCTTAGAAATACCTTTCCAAATCAAACGCTTAGTTTGGATGTGGTTACTCTTTCTCTGAATAGTTCTGTGAGGAACCTTGGAGTTATTTTTGATCAAGATCTGTTTTTCAATTTACATATTAAATTTGTTTCTAAGACTGCCTTCTATCATTTGTGTAATATTGCCAAGATTAGGAGCTTTTTGTCTCAGAGTGATGCTGAGAAACTGATCCACACTTTTGTTAGCTCTAGATTAGATTATTGTAACTCTTTATTATCAGGTTGTCTTAAAATATCTTTAAAAAGTCTTCAGTTGATCCAAAATGCTGCTGCAAGAGTTTTAACAGGTACTAGAAAGAGAGATCATATCTCTCCGGTTTTGGCCTCCCTTCATTGGCTTCCCATAGAGTTTAGAATTAAGTTTAAAATCCTTCTTCTCACTTACAAAGCTCTTAACAATCAGGCCCCTTTATATTTAAAAGATCTGATACTACCCTATCATCCTAACAGAGCATTACGCTCCCAGAATGCTGGATTACTTGTAATACCTAGAATCTCCAAAAGTACAATGGGAGGCAGAGCTATCAAGCTCCTTTCCTGTGGAACCAGTTACCAATCTGGATTCGGGAGTCAGACTCGATCTCTGTTTTTAAGAATAGGGTAAAAACCTTCCTTTTCGATATAGCCTACAATTAGGGAGGGATCCTGTGTCTAAACTCTCCCTTAGTTCTGCTGCTAATATATTTAGACTGCCGGGGGACCTCCAATAATGTACTTGGCTTCACTCCTTTAATGTTTGCTCTCTGTATGTCTGTTCTTCTCATCTTCTTTATCCCCTCACCCCCCAGCCAGTCGCAGCAGATGACTGCCCCTCCCTGAGCCTGGTTCTGCTAGAGGTTTCTTCCTGTTAAAAGGGAGTTTTTCCTCTCCACCATCGCCAAGCACTTGCTCACAGGGGATCACCTGATTGCTGGGGTTTTTCTGCAATTGTGGGGGTTTCCCCTACATTTGAAAGTGCTATGAGATAACTATTGTTGTGAAATGGCGCTATAAAAATAAAGTTGAATTGAATTTACTTTACTGAAGTGCAGCAGGCCAGTAGAGAAACAAATCAGGATTTGGCCAGAGGGTGCAGCCTCAGCACTCCAGGACTGTTTTCTGCACACAGACTGGGAGGTCTTCAAAATTGCAGCCTCCCAGGGAGACAGGACAGATGTGGCGGAGTATGCTGAAACAGTCACCAGTTACATCGCAAAGTGCACAGAGGATGTCACTATAGTGAAGACTATCACTGCACGGGGCAACTATAAACCCTGGATGACGGCAGAGGTGCGCTTGCTGCTCACAGCCAGAGATGCAGACTTCAGAGCGAAGGACAGGATTGCCCTCCACTCAGCCAGGTCTGCGCTTTCAAAGGGAATTAAGACGGCGAAGCGTGCCTATGCGGAGAAAATCCAGGGACACCTCTGTGACACAAGGAACACCAAACAGATGTGGCTGGGAGTTCGAGCGCTGACGGATTATAAGTCTAGGCAGGGGGTCAATGATGACGACGCTTCGCTTCCAGGCAGGCTCAACAACTTCTTTGCACGTTTTGAAGCATCAAACCCAACAATCAGAGAGAGGGCTGGCCCATCTCCACCATCTGTTGGGCCAGCTATCATCATCAACGCAGCGGACACACGGAGGACCCTAATTAGGGTCAACCCACGTAAAGCTGCAGGTCTGGACAACATCCTGGGACGTGTGCTCCAAGACTGTGCGAGCAAGTTGGCGGATGTCCTGACTGACATTTATAACATCTCCCTGAGTCAGGCCATCGTTCCCAGATGCTTTAAGACCTCTACCATAGTACCGGTGGCAAAGAAACCAGTTGTGTCTTGTCTGAATGACTATCGTCCTGTTGCACTGACACCGATTGTGATGAAGTGTTTTGAACGGCTTGTCAAACCACACATCACAGCCTGCCTCCCTGCATCACATGATCCGCTCCAGTTTGCATATCGTTCAAACCGCTCCACGGAGGATGCTATAATCACCACCCTGCACTCTGTCATCACCCACCTGGATCAGAAAGACACCTACGCCAGACTCCTGTACATTGATTTCAGTTCAGCATTCAACACCATTATTCCCCAGAGACTGATGGAGAAATTACTCCTTCTCGGTCTAAACACCGCCACATGTCTCTGGATCCTGGATTTCCTGACTGAGAGACCTCAGTCTGTCCGTGTTGGAAATAACATCTCCAACTCTATCACGCTGAGCACCAGATCCCCTCAAGGCTGCATACTCAGTCCACTGTTGTTTACACTTCTAACACATGACTGTGTATCCAGACATGAGGGGAACCAGATTATTAAGTTTGCAGACTACACCACAGTGGTGGGACTTATTCAGAGGGATGAGAAATCAATGTACAGGGAAGAAGTTAGAGACCTGGAGGGCTGGTGCAGGGAGAACAATCTGGTGCTCAACGTGGACAAAACAAAGGAGATGATTATCGACTTCGGCGGTCACGGCCTGAACACGTCCCTCTCAGCATCGGCGGCCGTTTGGTGGAGAGAGTGGAGAACATCAAGTTCCTCGGAATGCAGATCTCGCAGGACCTGACCTGGAGCAAGAATTCCTTGGGGATCAGGAAGCGGGCCCAGCAGAGACTGCACTTCTTGAGGAAACTCAAACAGGCCTCTCTCCCCATCTGCATCCTCAGGACCTTCTACAGAGGTGTAGTGGAGAGTGTTCTGACATACTGCATTGCAACATGGTACTCCAGCTGCAGTATGTCAGACAAAAAAGCCTTGCAGAGGATAGTTAAGGGAGCTGAGAGGGTAATTGGAGTTTCCCTCCCCTCTGTCCAAGAACTTTTTCAGAACCATTGTAGGAGCAGGGCACTGAACATTGTCAAGGACCACTCTCACACTTTGCATAAACACTTTGAACTTCTGCCATCTGGCAAACAATTCCAGAGCATCAGAGGCAGAACCACCAGACTGATTAATAGCTTCCTTCCACAAGCTGTAAGGATGCTGAACAGTTGATCCGGAATCTTTCATACATACTACTGCACCTTATGGACATTATGTATATTATTTGTATATTAACCTCTTGCACTCCAGGATACCGCGGGCGGTCACGTCTCTGCGTCCTAGGGCGCACTAAAAAAAAAAAAAGCTGCATTTCCGTTCTTCCACTACAGACACAGCCGCGAACAGAAAGCCAAAGGAGTGCTTTGATTGGTTTAGATTTGATTGACCTCTCATTCGACTAATAAGAGCCTTGAATTGGGTTTCTGAAACCTTGAAGAACCAATGACTGAAAACCTAGCAAGAAGGACCCGCCTACCAGCGACTGCGAATACAGCGAGCCAATTGAAGCAGAGAAGTTTGACAATTGAAAGCGTACGTCCCATGCGTAAAATCTGTTTTGTGTAAGCCGCTGGGTGACACACATGCGTTCGCCAGTCTTTTTTTCTTACCACTGTTCTTATTTGTTTTGAAAAATCGTTCGCCAAAACCGCAATCATGGAAGCGCACAACCGCAATAATGGAATCATGGTTTGACCGGGTCGCATGACCAGAACCACGAGTCGTAACAAGCGGACCAGTGTCATGTTCGTCTGACAATGAGGAAGAGAAGTTCGCCAGCGACACTGCTGTTGTGGACAGGTAAGAGTTATAAGCTAAATTATTCTTTATCCCTGAAAATTGTAATCAAAATGACTTTTGACCGATCGGTAAATTACAACTGTGCGTCATCGCAACATGACGGACCGGTCCGTGCGCCTAAGTCACCCAAGCTGACGATGAGGTCCGTTGGGTGGTCTTCCCACATCCCTGAGCCAGTGGGCTGTAGGGCACAATGCGCCCCTACCTGGAGGTGGCAGCTGGACATCGTGCCCCTCACTGACCACAGGGACTGAGGAGTGGTAACCAAATTAAGAGAATGGCTGATCAGCAGGGGACCCAAACGAAGCAGCGAATAACCAGTGAGGAAACCAGATGCAGAAGATGACTGACCAGCAGAGAAGGCAGGCGAAAAGGATTGCTGACCAGGGTAGCTGACCAGTGAGAGGACCAGATGTGGGGAATAACTGCTCAGCGGAGGCCTCAGACAAAGGTGGGGAACCCATTATGACCTCAGACAGAGACGGGGAGACCTCGGTGACATCAAATGAAGACGAGGAATCCTCAACGACCTCAGGCAACGGCGGGGGACCCTCAGCAACTTCGACAGGAGACGGGGGACCCTCAACGACCTTGGGTGGAAACAGAGGACCCACGGCGACCTCAGGCAAAGGTAGAGGACCCACAGCTACCTCAGGCAAAGATAGAGGACCCACGGCGACCTCAGGCGAAGGTGGAGGACCCACGGTGACCTCTGGCAGAGATGGAGGCTCAGCAAGAGAGGAAACAGACACCGTTTTAGAGTCACCGGCAGCAGTGGAAACTGGCGAGGAGAACTCAGGTCCAGCTGGCGGCTGCAAATGGTCCTCCCTACCAAGAGCCAAGCAAGATCTCTCTGATACAGTTTTAGTGAAAACAAAAAAGAGAACTTGCCTGATCTCGAGCTCCACTGCCATCCAGGACTCTGGCAAATTAGGCTGGGACGTTTCAACTCCGGACATCTGGCAATCCAACCCCGGCACGGTCACCTCAGACGGGGAAGAAGAAAGAAACACCGGAGCATTACCGGCAGCAGTGGAGCCCGGCGAGAAGAACTCAGGAGCAGAGGGTATCTGCAGCTGATTCTCCCTGCCATGAGCAAGACAAGATTTTTCTAAGGATAATACAGACACTGAACAGATAACCTGCCTTGACTCGAGCTCCACCGCCGTCCGGGACTCCAGCGACTCTGCTGCGACAACCCTAGCAGCAGTTATGATGGTGGATGCAGCCCAAGGACCTCCAGGCGTGGTGACCGACGCAGGCGGAACTCCCAGCATGGCAGCTGAAGCCAGAGGCTGCCTCACTGATGATGCCAGCTCCCGTGCTGCTGAAATCAGGGGACACTCTCCTGTCAGCTCAAGTTTCAGGACGCAGGTAGCGTTCTCTTCTGGGATGTGGCTGCGGGGCTGGAACGGAATCTTCCAGGGCTGCAGGCTCCTCCGCCATCTTGTGGCTCCATCACAGGACCGGCGGACACTCAGGAGACACAGGAGGAGACATGGGAGAGGCAGGTGAGGAACCGGTGACAGCAGCAGGCAATGAGGACTCAGCTAACGTGGGCTGCAGATGCTGAGCCTCACCACTGGGAATAAGGCAAGACATTTCATTTTTAAATGCAGGAAAATGAAAACACACTTGCCTTATCTCCTGGGGCGCGATGGTATCTGCTGCTGAATGACCTCCAGACGTGGCGACCGATACTGGTGGAACTCCCAGCGTGGTGGTTGATGCTGGAGGCTTCCTCACCGCTGGCACAGAAACCCATGCAGCTGAAGTCAGGGGACACTCTCTTGTTGGCTCAGTCTTTAGGGCACAGGGGACACTCTTCTCCTGTCCAGGACGTGGCTGCGGGGCAGGAACGGAATCATCCAGAATCCACAGGCCCCTCCGTTGTCCGGCGGCTCTCTCCCAGGACCAGCGGACACACAGGATATACAGAGGAGGACACGGGAGAAATGAGGGAGATATGAGGGAAATATGACAGCAGCAGGCGGTGAGGACTCAGCTAAATTGGGCTGCTGTTGCTGAGCCTCACCACCGGGAATAAGACAAGGCATTTCATCTGACAGTGTTTGAGAATGAAAATGTACTTACCTTATTAAGTAAAATAATAAAATTCCTCAAAATGTACTTACCTTATTTCCCGGGGCATGGTGATAACTGCTGCTGAAAGCCCAGATAACACCCTCTCTATGGCTGCAGTGGGTGGGGTCACCCATGGAGACTCTGGAGGAGCCGGCTCTGCAGACACGTCACTGGCCAACACAGCTGCTGCAGCAGGGGAGCTCCTCTGACGTGCCATAGATGGGTGGCAGTGAGAGGCTGGGTGCTTCCATACCTGTCCTCCAATAACCTCGCTGCCCAGCACCCCACCTCGTCCAGCCCCAAAATGTTAAAGTCCGTGTGGGTGGACATCCCCGGAAAAAACGGACTGAAACAAAAATACGGAGGGGGGGAAAGCAAAAACCCACAGTGAATGGTGTCTTTACATTGGCCATGTCTTTCTGTCATAAATTGCCCTTTGATAATTTATGAAAAGGGCAGAAGACACCAAACGCTAACTGTGAGTTTGCACCATTTTTTAACTTAAACATGAACAAAACACTTACAAATAAGGGAATGGAGAGTGAAGTACTGGAGAGGAACGGGGCTCATGCCGGGGGTAAAAGAGAACAGCCTGGACAGACCCAGGCTGAGGCTCTCGGACATCCAGCACCTGGGTCGTTTTCCCTGCTCCGCTGGAGCAAAACTTGACACATTTACTCAGAGCTACAGCAGGTAACTCTGTGGAAGCTAACAGTAGTTGCCATGTCCTTAACTAGGTGAATGGAAAGGGATCAATGATTGACAGGTGTGGGTACATGAGTGAGGAAATAATCAAAACAAGTGACAGCTGTGCAGCCCGCAAAACAGAGTTTGACAGCTGGATGTACATGGGGCGCTGTTAAAATAAAAGCACCGGAGTGGATAAATAATGCTACTTAAAATGGAATGAACATAAACCCACGAGATGCAAATAATACAATAAATACAAGACGATGCACAAGTACATAAACAAGACTATAATGACAAAACTAAGAATACAAGATAACCCATAAACGAACAGAGACAAATAACAACCCAGGCCAAATACAGAAATACATGAAAACCACCAAATTAAGATAACCATATTAATTACAAAATAAACAGATACAGAAATACAGAAAATGACATATAACAACTGGGAGGTTGATCAGGATCATGACAGTTTTAAGATAATAGTTGCAAATTTAGAAGGGGAAAAAGCCCACAAATGAAATAAAATGTAAATTTACAAATATAGTTGCAAGTTGCGCTCATCAGCTTCCAAGCAGATATAGACTTCAAGGTTTAGCAATAGTAATTTAAACCTAAGGTCTGCTACACATTAGCTTTTAATGTAGCGCTATGTTACTTTGGTTGTTCCTTGTAGAAACACTGACCCAGGTTACATGGCCACAATAAGTTAATTACTAGGAATAAATCGATAATGGCAAAAATCTGTTTTGTCATGTTTATATGTGCTGAGTAAACAGATTATTGGCGGGTAAACCACTTGAGTTAATGACCCCGGTCACATGGCCTTTGTTGTATTATTCTGTTTGCATGGCCACTTGAATAATCAGATAATTCCAGAAATCCAATCATAACCAGTTTATTTGTGTGCATATAAACAGCACTGAAAAGACCACAACCATGGCGACCATAACCCCAATCCCAACAGCCAACCACAGGGCGCTTGGTTGTTGGTCTCTAAAGTTGTGCCCTATGATGCACTGCTGGGACTGAAGCCACAGCTGCTGTCCCCCCAATGATCCCACCCAAAAAAAAGCTGTTGCAGGCAATATGGGCTCACTCAAGCTATGGGGGAAGTGACATTCACTTGGCCAAATGCTGGTGTACCATCAAAATAATTTTGTAAACATTATTTTGTGGTGAAAGCCTTGCACAGTGTTGCTTTAAAATGCACAGGAGAGGCATGCTGTCTGTCACAGTTAACTGAGCTGGGCAAATCCATTCACGAGGGGAAAGGCTGAAAAGTTCATAGGCTGACTAAGAAGGAGTTGTCTTTGAGGACTAAGTGTCATGGTAGCGATGAACATGCACACACATATACGTACATCACTCTACTTTAATTGCCTGTGATTCCTTCCAGCTGCACGGCTGTCCAGCTCCACCCTATTTAAGGGGTGAGCTGGCGTTCCGTCAGTCTGGGGTTGCCTTGACGCCACCATCAACTGTCTTGGAGATTCCCTGGTCTTTATGGGTGTGTGCTCACGTTTGCCTGCTGCCAGCCCCCCACCCCCACCCCCTCACCCCCGCCTTCCCTCTCGGTTGTCTGGATTTTTCCTGGTTCCCACATAAGCCTGAAATTTCAAGCTCTTACCTCAGTGCTTCTTTGGATACCCTGTCTTCTCCTCTCTCAGTGTTCCCCTCTGGAGTTCCTTTTTCGGACTCAGGACTTAAACGACTGCGCAGCCTGGATTCTTCTCCCTCTGGAAGCCCTGTAGCCAAGTAAGGTTTGCATATTCATTTATCAACCATTGTTCTTTTATCCTCTCAGGAGTAAGCCCCAGGCCTGGGCACAATTCCTCCTTACCATCAGCACGCTTCTCCTGATTCAGTCTTCATTACTCCTGCTGCTGCAAATCATCTTCTTCAGCTCTTGCAACAGATGTCTGCAATAATCATCAAGTAAGCCTCAGATTACTTGGTAAACGACCCTGCATATCTTGCTTCTGTTATTCGTCCTGATTTCTCCTCTCTTCCCACAGGGCTACCAGTCTGATCAACATTTTACAATTCTGTACAATAAAATATTTATCTTTGCACCTTACCTGCTGTCTCCTGTTGTGGTTTTTGTCATTTTGGGTCCTGCATAACAAACCATGTCATTAAGAAGAGAGCTTATATACCGCAGGGATCCGAGCACTGCAACACCGATGTTAAAATGTTGAAAAATAAACCACATTTGGTCAAATTTGACCACTGCATCATGGTCAGTCTATGAACTTTTTAGCCTCCCCTTGTATTTGATGGTTTATTATTGTTTTTTTTTAAATACAGTATCTCACAAAAGTAAGTACACCCCTCACATTTTTGTAAATATTTTATTATATGTTTTCATGGGACAACACTGAAGATATGACATTTGGATACAACGTAAAGTAGTTTGTACAGCTTGTAAAACAGTGTAAATTTGCTGTCCCTGCAAAATAACTCAACACACAGCCATTAATGTCGAAAACGCTGGCAACAAAATTGAGTACACCCCTAAGTGAAAATGTCCAAATTATGCCCAACTAGCCATTTTCCCTCCCTGGTGTCATTTGACTTGTTAGTGTTACAAGGTCTTAGGTGTGAATGGGGAGCAGGTGTGTTAAATTTGGTGTTGTCACTCTCACAGTCTCTCATACTGGTTACTGGAAGTTCAACATGGCACCTCGTGGCAAAGAACTCTCTGAGGATCTGAAAAAAAGAATTGTTGCTCTACATAAAGATGGCCTAGGCTATAGAAGATTGCCATCACCCTGAAACTGAGCTGCAGCATGGTGGCCAAGACCATACAGCAGTTTAACAGGATAGGTTCCACTCAGAACAGGCCTCGCCATGGTCGACCAAAGAAGTTGAGTGCATGTGCTCAGCGTCATATTCAAAGGTTGTCTTTTGAAAATAGACATATAAGTGCTGCCAGCATTGCTACAGAGGCTGAAGGGGTTGGGCGTCAGCCTGTCAATGCTCAGACCATACTGCATCAAATTGGTCTGCATGGCTTTTGTCACAGAAGGAAGCCCCTTTTAAAGATGATGCACAAGAAAGCCTGCAAATAGTTTGCTTAAGACAAGCAGACTAAGGACATGGATTACTGGAACCATGTCCTGTGGTCTGATGAGACCAAGATAAAGTTATTTGGTTCAGATGGTGACAAGCATGCATGGCGGCAACCAGGTGAGGAGTACAAAGACAAGTGTGTCTTGCCTACAGTCAAGCATGGTGGTGGGAGTGTCATGGTTTGGGGCTGCATGAGTGCTGCTAGCGCTGGGGAGCTACAGTTCATTGAGGGAACCATGAATGCCAACATGTACTGTGACATACTGAAGCAGAGCATGTTCCCTTCGGAAACTGGGCCACAGGGCAGTATTCCAACATGATAGCGACCCCAAACACACCTCCAAGATGACCACTGCCTTGCTAAAGAAACTGAGGGTAAAGGTGATGGACTAGCCAAGCATGTCTCCAGACCTAAACCCTATTGAGCATCTGTGGGGCATCCGCAAACGGAAGGTGGAGGAGTGCAAGGTCTCTAGCACCATGATGTTGTCATGGAGGAGTGGAAGAGGGTTCCAGTGGCAACCTGTGAAGCTCTAGTGAACTCCATGCCCAAGAGAGTTAAGGCAGTGCTGGAAAATAATGGTGGCCACACAAAGTATTGACACTTTGGGCACAATTTGGACATTTTCACTTAGGGGTGTAGTCACTTTTGTTGCCAGTGGTTTAGACATTAATGGCTGTGTGTTGAGTTATTTTGTGGGGACAGCAAATTTACACTGCTGTACAAGCTGTACACTGACTACTTTACATTGTATCAAAGTGTCATATCTTCAGTGTTGTCCCATGAAAAGATATAATAAAATATTTGCAAAAATGTGAGGGGTGTACTCACTTTTGTGAGATACTGTACATAATAGAAGTTTATATAAAAAAAATATTATTGAAGCCTAAATTGTCCTCAAATTATAGAATCACCCATATAACGCTCACCAGTAATTATATCATTACCTGTCGACTTGTTCTGCTGTCAATATTTATATCTTCTACGATGAATATGCTTCTGCAACAGCTGCTTAGTTCTCTTAGCAGCGATGCAACTTTAAGATAGTGTTTGTGAACCTTTGCTTGAACTGTGGTTTTGGGAAATATGTGTTCAGTGATGCATCCAGCTGTGTAAGTAGCACCACTGTACTCTGATCACTGTATTTTGGAAGTACTTGAGTCACAGCTCCATAATTCATACCATAAAAGTTGCTACCATAGTTAGAAACTATGCTTTTAGGAAACACACCTCAGGTTTTCATTTCTCTCTCCCCCACAGTGCCCAGGAACATGTCCTGTCTCAGAACCGATCCCAGTATGTCAAAGCCAAAATGAACACATCCCATCACACGCAGAAGATCGAGGAGGTGCGTGATGCCCTGAAGAAGGGTCAGAGGTTGTTGGCTATTAAAGAGGAGGCGCTTTCAGAAATTCGGCTGGAGATCGAGAAACTTGAGAAGGCTTGGAGAAACTATGAGAAAGAAATGCACGAGCAACAAGCGGCTCATGGAAGAGACATTGTCCTGGACCAGGATCAGGTGATGTTTACATGAGGACAAAAATTAGGTTAAATTTTAGGTTTCTCCATTTTTAGCTCCTTCCAGTGAAGGCAGAAGGAGTTAATTTGATGATGTGGCATCTGTCTATCTGTCGATCCACATTTCATGGGAATCTGTACTCCTAGGCATTTTCCCCAATGATCACCAAACTCACACAAAATGATCTCAGGCGGGTCTGCATCCAGGTTGTGCTCATAGTGGATTTTAAGACAAGTTTTTTTTAAAACACACTTTTACTCCCTGGCCTTTGACCCAGTGTGAGACATTGATTTTATTGAATGAAATTGAATGATTATTTTTTATTTTACCTTTTTTTTTTATTAATTCTGTTGCCTGTGGTTTCTATTCATGCTGAATTTTATATTGTCTTGTTGGTTTTATATTGTTTTTGTGTTAGTGTCCTGCGCCTTGCTTTTATGTTTTTATGTGTGTTCTTGTTGTACAGCATTTTGTCTAGCGAGTGTTGCTTTTGAAGTGCTTTATAAATAAAGTTGATTGATTGGTCGCCAATGTCAGAGGACAGGAGATCTCAGCACTGAGCTTGAGCTTGACCCCCACCAATTTGTGATGTGTCTTAGATGTGTTAGGAATGTAGTGTCCTAGAATAAAACTACTCAGAAGTACAACTTTAAGAAAAAGTTACTTGAGGTACTTGGGTACTTGTACTTGAAGTAATGTAATTAATTAGTACTGTTTTGCTGGTGTCTCTGTTACAGTTAGAGCAATATAAGGAGCTGAAGGAGCTGGCCAGGAAGCAGGGAGCTTTCCTCAACCAGCAAGGAGAAAAGCTGAACTGGGAGGTGAAAGCAGACTGCGGAAAGATGGCCTTCGACAAGCGTAGAAAGAAGGAAGTGGAGGTAAAGGGACTCATTTCTGCTGATATTAGTAAACATCTGCTAATGAGCTCAAGTGCCTATTAATCTGTATTCATCATCACAGCATGCTGTTAGAAGCAGCAAATTTCATCTGGAAGACCTGACAGGCAGAGCAGAGAAGCTCGAGGAGTACATCAAGGTCTGCATGTAAGTTTTGCGGCTAGGTATTTACCTTGATGTTTGTGAAACTCACTCAGATCTGGGCATTCATGATTTCATGAAAATCATTACTGCTACTAGGCAATTGCCCCAATGTTAGGCAAACTCGTGCACAACAATCCTCAAATGGGTTTGCATCTAGGCTGTGCTCAAGGGTGATTTCATCTGACCAGAATGAGCTACTCCATCATTGACGGTCTGGTTTTTTTTCCCATCACTTAATTGCTCTTTGCACATTACACAACAGATTATTGATGGTCTTTGGTCTTGTATTGCAGGCTGGTATTATTTGCTTTAAAGTTTATAATATTTTTTTAAAGTCTTGACTCTAACTTCAATAATCAGTCCCTCCAGGATTTTGCAGGATGTTTTTATGATTGTTGCGGCCCAAAAAGCCTGAATTCACAGGAGCTTTTTTAAAAAGTTGCAATAAAAGTTGTGATGTTTTTAGAGTGTTTTTTGCACCAAAAGTTGTGGGAAGAATTACAACTTTTAAAGCAGATAGTTTTTTTTTTCCAGTTTACTGCAGTGATGTTCTATATAACAATACAAGAAAAGCACAGGATTGTCAAAAATTTCCTATTACAGTGATTTGTAAATTAAGCAGAAACTTCTGCTGTACAGAAAAACCCTAAAAGCAAATATAACACAATATTACAACAGCTCAATTGCACTGAATGCATGTTAAAGAATATAGATTTTTGAAATTATTAGCAGCACCTTCATTTGAAAACTCCCTACGGCCCCCAACCACTCGGTACCAAAAAAATGGGGAAAAAAATGATTCTGTTAGTATGTATTGTCTGTTGGAGTCTGTTTTTCTGAAAAAAAAAAAAATTACAAGAGAATATTATCTCTCTTTCCGTGCCTACCTGTCTATCTGCTGCACGTCGGTCTTGACGCATACACACACACACACGTCTTTTCAGACACACATTTTTCATTTACAGTGGGACGGCCGTAGGGGGCGGGGGGGGGGGGGGTGAGTTTGTCCGTCCATAGCTGAAATTCACAGCTTTAAAGCTCATTGACAAGATGTACTAATGATTTTTTTCTCTGAAGATCTAATCGTCGGCCTCCGTCGGTCTATGATGACCATGGAAGAGATTCCTAAACGTCTACTCTGCTGGAACAGTACCGCCTGTGGCTGAACAGGCCGATGCGCGAATGGCAGTCCCTGTCACACAGGTCGCATTTGTGGGTGATCTCCGTGCGGCTGGGTCTGTGGAGGTTCTTCCTACAGGTGCTTTTTTCATCTGCTGCAGCAGTCAGTCTCTCTTCACCCGCCTTGAGCTGTCTGGTCAGGGTGCCTCTCCATTTGGAGCGGTCCGTTGCAAGGTCCTCCCAGCGCTCTGTGTTGATCTCCAGTGCCTTCATGTCTCTCTTGCAGACGTCTCTAAAGCGCAGCTGTGGGCGGCCAACGTCACTCCTGCCAGTTGCCAGTTCTCCGTAGAGGACGTCTTTGGGGATTCTGCCATCCTCCATATGGTGAACGTGGCCTAGCCAGCGGAACCTGCGCTGCCTGAGTAGAGTGAACATGGAGGGAAGGCCGGCACGGGACAGAACTTCTGTGTTGGGCACTTTGTCCTGCCAGGATATGTCCAGGATGTGGCGAATGCAGCGTAAGTGGAAGGAATTCAGTCTCTTTTCCTGCCGGGCGTATGTTGTCCACATCTCACTCCCATAGAGCAGTGTGCTGATGACGCAGGCGTTGTACACTGCCATCTTTGTCTTGACAGAGAGTTTGGGATTCTCCCACACTCGTGTGGTGAGGCGAGCGAGTGTGAAGGCTGATTTTCCAATCCTCTTGTTGATCTCTGTATCAAGGGAGAGGTTGTTGCTAATTGTGGACCCCAGTTACGTGAACTGATTCACGACCTCCAGCTCGTAGTCGTCGATGGTGATGGTTGGTGGTGCTTCCGTGCCTTGCGCCAAGACGTTAGTCTTCTTCAGGGTGATGGTAAGCCCGAAGTCCTTGCATGCCTGGGAGAAGCGGTCCATCAGGGTCTGAAGCTCCTGCTGTGTGTGGGTTGCGACTGCAGCGTTGTCTGCGAACAGCATGTCTCTGATTAGAGCCTCGCGTACTTTGGTTCTGGCTTTCAGGCGGGCGAGGTTGAAAAGCCTGCCGTCAGATCTTGTGTGCAGGTAGATTCCCTCTGTTGCTGTGCTGAAGGCATGCCTCAGGAGCATAGCAAAGAAAATCCCAAAGAGGGTTGGTGCAAGTACACAGCCCTGTTTCACTCCGCTGCGTATGTTGAATGGCTCTGAGACGTTGCCATCGTGCTGCACTATCCCCTGCATGTTGGTGTGAAACGATTCGATGAGGCTTTGCAACTTTGGTGGGCATCCTATCTTTGGCAAGATCTTGAAAAGGCCCTCTCTGCTGACCAGATCGAACGCTTTGGTGAGGTCGATGAAGGCGACGTACAGGGGCATGTTCTATTCTCTGCATTTCTCCTGGAGTTGGTGGATGGAGAATATCATGTCTACCGTCAATCGCTCAGCGCGGAAGCCACACTGAGACTCGGGGTAGACACGTTCGGCAAGCTTCTGTAGACGAACGAGAACAACTCGTGCGTAGACTTTGCCAACAACGCTGAGGAGGGAGATGCCCCTGTAGTTGTTGCAGTCGCTTCTCTCCCCTTCGTTTTTGTAGAGGGTGATGATCTTGGCGTCCCTCATGTCCTGTGGTACGGCACCTTCCTTCCAACACTGGCAGAGGACGTCATGCAATGGCAGCAGTAGGGCGGTCTTGCAGTGCTTGATCAGGTCAGGGGGTATGCCGTCGTTGCCGGGTGCCTTGCCAGCGGCCAAACTATCAATGGCCTTGCTGAGTTCGTCGATGGTTGGCTCGGCGTCAAGTTCGTCCATGGATGGCAGGCAGTCGATGGCATCAAGGGCTGACGGTGTCACGGTGTTCTGTCTGGAATAGAGGTCGGAGTAGTGTTCCACCCATCTCTCCATCTGCTTGTTCTTTTCTGTGATCATCTCCCCAGTGGAGGATTTGAGGGGGGCCGTCTTGCTCTGAGCCGGACCAAGTGCTTTCTTGATGCATCGTACATACCACGGATGTTCCCTGTTATGGCAGCGGTTTGAATGTCTTGGCTGAGCTGAGTCCAGTACTCGTTGGCACAGCGCCGAGCAGTCTGCTGAACTTTGCTTCTCGCAGCCCTGAGAATCTAGAGATTCTTCTCGTTTGGGCACTTCTTGTACTCAGCAAGTGCTGAGCGCTTGGCTTCAATGACGGGGGTCATCTCAGTCAACTTGGCATCAAACCAGTCCTGGGACTTCGAGGTCTTCCTCCCAAAGGTAGCCAAGGCTGTGCGGTGGATGGTATTTCGCAGCTCTTCCCACTTCTGCTTTGCAGATTCTCCTTCTTGTGGTACACCAAGTTCCTTCTCAAAGGTGGAGGCAAACTGCTCAACAAGTTCTGGTTGAGCCATCTCGCTGGTGTCAATCCGTACCTTTCCAGGCTGTCTAGCACGATGGAATTTCTTCAGCTGCAGCTTGACCTTGCAACACACCAATGAATGGTCTGTGTCGCAATCTGCACTCTGGAACGAATGGGTGATTTGCACGTTCTTCAGTGAGGTGCGCCTGGTCAGGATCAAGTCCAGCTGGTGCTAGTGCTTTGAGCGCGGATGTTGCCAGGAAACCTTGTGTTGTGGCTTGGTCTTGAAGAACGAGTTTGTGATGCACAGATCGTGATATGTGCAGAACTCAAGCAGCCGCTGTCCGTTGTCGTTCATTCTGCCCACGCCAAAAGGTCCAAGACAGGAGGGCTAGGAGTCGTGGCCAGCACCCACTCTGGCATTGAAGTCTCCAAGGAGAATGAGTTGTTCAGAGTTGGGGATGATCCTGACAGTTGTTGCGAGATTTTCGTAGAACTCGTCTTTTGCCTCTGGTGTGGCTGTCAGTGTTGGGGCATACACACTGACGAGGGTGACTGGGCCTTGAGTGGTGTTCAGGCAGAGGGTGAGGAGTCGTGCAGAGCCATTGCTGCCCGGTTCCACCATCTTCAGCAAGGTGTTCTTCACTGCGAAGCCCACTCCGTGTTCCCTGTGTTCGTCATTGCCCTTTCCCTGCCAGTAGAACGTGTAGTCCTTCTCTCTCAGTGTGCCTGCGTCAGCCAACCGTGTTTCCTGGAGAGTGGCGATATCCACTTCCAGTCTCTTCAGCTCATTATTGATGAAGATCTGAAGATCTATAAAATGACCAAATACTGGCTGTAGCGTTAGATTTGCTCATTTTATTTGTGTTTTTATGGCGTTTGTCCCCACACGTGCTCCAGCGACGGGGTGCTTTTGGGGCAGGTGGACGTTTTTCAACACAAACCCAGCGCTTCGTGCGTGCGGTCAGGATGGAGACGGGGTGAGACATCCTCCAGCAGGCTGGGAGAGATGGAGGAAGAGACGGTGTTGGAAACCTCGCGGGTGAGTGGTTTTTTTTAGTCACACACTCTGTTTTCCTGATGTGTTCCGTTAATACTTACTGTAAACACGGAAGTGAACGCGGTGCAGCGATGTATTTGGTTGGTTAGGCTGAGTGTTTGAGCACCAATCAGACAAATTTGATTGGTGAAATTGGCGGAAGTTGACAAGGATTGGCCAAAATTGCGGGAAAGTTGCAGTGATTGGATAAAGTTGCAAGGTAGCACAATAGTTGCGCTGGTTGGCTGATTTTGCATGAGTTGATGCGATTTCAACATCGTGAAATCCTGGAGGGACTGAATAATTGTAGACACGTGAACTTATTAGTATTGCACTTTAACAACTTTTCAACTTCAAGAGTACAGTCGACCTTGCAATTATTTAACCCATATTACAAATTGTTTTTGTTTTTTTATTGACAGATTTTCAGCTCTAACAACAATCAAATAATTAAGCAGTTGAATTATTGAAATGTTTTTTCTTAATGGGGGTTGAATAATTGGGAGTGCAACTGTACTCATAAAATTACCGTAATTCAGCTCCAAGCTGGAGGAGTACAGACAGCAGGAGGAGAGTCTGAATGCTGAGCTGCAGCAGAGCCACCAACGTACCGAACAGGTGAAACAGGAGTTGAGTCAGGTGATGGAGGAGCTGGGGAATGCCTGTGTGGACAGACAAGAGAACAAACGACAGCTGCAGCAAAAAGAGCTATTAGAGAAACTCCGTACACTCTACCCCGAAACTGTTGTAAGAAACCACAAAAATGATTAAGCTCTAATATTTTGATAATGTGAAATGCTGTAATTTATAACCCTGTCCTGTCCCAGTATGGCAGACTGTCTGACCTGTGCAGCCCCATCCATAAGAAGTACCAGCTGGCTGTTGTGAAGGTATTTGGCCACTACATGGACGCCATTGTCGTATCATCGGAGAAAGTTGCCCGGGATTGTATCGCTTTCATCAAGGAGGAGCAAACCGGGCGTGAGACCTTTCTTCCCATCGACAACTTGGTTGTAAGTTAAATCTTTTATGAATTGTTTGAAATAGAAAACCACTTAAAATGCTGTTAAAATGTTTCTGTGTGTAAAATATACTGGAGTAATTACAGCACTATTTACTCGATTTGTGTGCACAGGTGACTCCTTTAAACGAGCGTCTGAGAGAGATTCCAAGTGCCAAAATGGTTGTGGATGTTGTACAGGTCAAAGCTTCCCCATATGCTGCCCAGCTGAAAAAGGTGGTGCAGTTTGTCTGTGGAAACACTCTGGTGTGTGAAACCACTAAAGAAGCCAGGAGTGTGGCCTATGACAGAAAGGAGCGCACTAGGGTAAAACTAGGTTTTTACAGATTTTTGCCAGATTAGACAGACAAGCACAAGAATGTTAATGTGTTTTTCTTTTTTGTAGACGGTGTCTCTTGAAGGGACGATGTTTGAAAAGTCAGGCGTGATGTCTGGAGGCTCCAGGAACCTGCGAACCAAAGCCCATTGCTGGGATGAGAAGGATATGATGCGGCTGAAGGAACGCAAGGAAAAGCTGGCCGCTCAGTTGATCGTGAGTTAGAAATAAATTTTCTGATTCGACTTGGTGTTCAATTCGATTCAGTTCAGTATCGATTCTGTCAGGAATATTGTTGTTATAATAGCTATTTTTCTTGGCCTATGAAATAATTTTTCAAAGGCCTAATGCTGTAAATTGATGCACTGGTTACAATGCAGTAACCATAAAAGTGTGGGATTTGGATTTTAACGGCAAACAATTGACACACATTGACAGTTAATTATTTGATATTTGAATGCTGCTTAGATCATGTTTGGTGTTGGTTCTGTTGCAGGAATTGATGAGGCAGAGGAGGAAGGAGTCAGACTTGCAAAATATCATTGCGCAAGCTAAAGGTGTTGAGACACGCATGAAATACTCTAAGATTGACCTGGATACCCTTCGAAAGAAAATCATCCCTAAATGCCAAGCGGTGGGGCCACACACTACAAACAGGCTCTACTCTGTTAGTGTGAGAAATACTACATCTATCAGTTTCTCAGGCTCACCTCTATTGTCTGTGTGCTGTTTGTTTTCAGGACATTTCTCTACAGCAGAGTGAATTAGCAAACTTGGACTCTCAGATCCAGATGCAGCAGGATACCATGGAAGCAAAGGATGCAGAGATTAAGAACATTAGACATCAGATTGACCAGGTTCCACTCTCTGTTTAACATGCCCTAGTTCTTCCTGGGAAAACAAACAAAAAATACATTGCAAACATTTAGTTTGGCTGTACTGTATTTGATGTTGATGTGGTCGACATGAATCATAGTGTTTTTCAACTCAGGTTTGCTGGAATGCTCATGTTTCTGTGGGAAATTGTCTGATATCACTTTTTATTGATCCCCTCCAAGAAATGCAAATAATTTGCCGCTGTTGTGCATAGGTTCTGTAGGTACCCTGCACAACAATGGCAAATTAGTTGCAGTTTTTAGACCAATTAAGGAGTTCAGTTAGACAATTTCCCACAGAAACCTGGACACTGCAGGGAACCATGGTTGAAATAAAAATAATAATGGATTAGATTTATATGGCGCTTTACATGTCAAGTGACATCTCAAAGCGCTTACAGTGAGTCCATTATTCATTCACTCCAGACAGACACTGTAAGCTACCTCTGTAGCCACAGCTGCCATGAGGCAGACTGACGGAAATGTGGATGCCAATCCATGCCAACGGCCTCTCCGACACTACCGAACACTTAGACACATTCATACCCAGTGTCATGGACACTGGAGGCAAGGTGGGTAAAAGTCTCTTGTCCATGGACACAACAGCAGGATGGCTGGGGAGAGCAGGATTCAAACCACCAACCCTCTGGTTATTGGACGACCTGCTCTACTGGCTGAGTCACTACTGCCCCGTGTGCATACCAGTGAAAAACACTGGTATACACACATACATACTATATTGGTGAATATGTTCACCACTTGTTATATACTGTACATCATTAAACCTTCTTCTTTCGGCTGCTCCCTTTAGGGGTCGCAACAGCGGATCTCTACCTCCATCTCACCCTGTCGCTTGCATCTTCCTCTGTAACACCAACCCTCTCCATGTCTTCCTTCACTACATTCATGAATCTTCTCTGTGGTATTCCTCTTTTCCTCCTGCCTGGCAGCTCCATCTTCAACATCCTTTGTCCAGTATAGCCACTATCCCTCCTCCGCACATGTCCAAACCATCTCAGCCTTGCCTCTCTTACTTTGTCTCCAAATTGCTCAACCTGAGCTGTCCCTCTGATATACTCATTTCTCCTAGTCACTCCCAATGAAAATCTTAGCATCTTCAACTCTGCCATCTCCAGCTCCACCTCCTGTCTTTTTTGTCAGCACCACCGTCTCCAAACCATACATCATAATAGGTCTCACTACCGTCTTGTAAATCGTCCCTTTCACTCTTGCTGCTACCCTTCTGTCACAAATCACCCCTGACACTCATCTCCACCCACTCCACCCTGCCTGCACTCTCTTCTTCACCTCTCTTGTGCATTTTCCATTGCTTTGGATGGTTGTCTCCAGGTATTTAAACTCATCTACTTTCACTACCGCTACTCCTTCCATCTTCATCGTTGCACCTGCCTCCCTCTCATTCACACTCATTTATTGTGTCTTGCTTCTGCTGACTTTCATTCCTCTTCTCTCCAGAGCATACCTCCACCTCTGCAGGTTCTCTTCCACCTGCTCCCTACTCTTACTACAGATCACAATATCATCTGCAAACATCATGGTCCACGGAGACGCCTTTCTGACCTCCTCTGTCAGCCTGTCCAAAACCATGGCAAACAAGAAGGGGCTCAGAGCCGATCCCTGATGTAATCCCACCCCCACCTTGAATCCATCTGTCACTCCTACAGCACACCTCACCACCGTCTCGCTGTCCTCATACATGTCCTGCACCACCCTCACAGCATGCGGATCACGACTGTACACTATTAAACCTAATGTTCAAAATACGTAGCATGAAAGAAATTTTGCAAACTTGATACAGGCAGGTACTGTAGAATATTTGATAATGTAGCTACTGTTTGTATTTAGATGGAGGACGTGGTGTTTTCAGACTTCTGTGCTGAGATTGGCGTAGACAACATCAGAGAGTATGAGCAGGAGCACTTGAAGCACCAGGCATATATCAACGAGAAACTGTAAGGCAGTCACGCACCAGCACTTGCTGCATCACATCTGCTTAAACCACTAAATAAAAGTGACAAATATTTGGTTTACTAAGTGCCAATTGCAATTTTTCTTATTATCTGTCACATTTGCATTGTTACAGTGAATTATACTTATTAATTTCTGATTCACTGAAAAGTTGTGTTTTTGTAGGTTTTAACCTTCTGAAATGTGTTTATTGGTGACATGATTATCAAAAAACATCAAAGCACTAGCACTTTAGCTGCTCATTCATGAATGTTTCTGTGCTTTTTGTACTCCAGGGATTGGTCATATCCTATTGACCACTGAAACCACACACCCCTGTCTACCAATGATGCTTTATTTCATACATTCTTTAAGCCAGATTTACATTAGTTGGGTCAGGCTCACTACCCGAGCTAGGAACTACCCAGCTAAGATTAGCAATAGTAAGAGAGAGGGTGGAGTTAAATGCAGCTCTTAGATATGCACTGAAACGAGTTGTCCTGAAGAATGCTGCTGTAGGCTACAGCTTGTAACAGAAAGTGTAAAAATGCTATTAAGTAATCATTGTTTTACATTTTTACTCCCTCAAAAATAACTTTAGCAGTAGAGTCTAATAATAAAATATAAATCTGGACATGAGCATAGCAGGTCCCTTAAAACAACATTAGCCTAACTTATTATTTAGAAAATTTTAAATTATTTCAGATAGTTTATTTCTTTGTCTGTTTCTGTGCTTCTTATTGTGCAAAAAGTATGATCTGATATTGATTAAATTTGGTGAAACAGTGGACCTTGACCCATAGGAGAACTCAGTCAGTTTTGTAGGAAACGGGCAAAGGTTTCAAAAGTTATTTACAGTTCAGAAATTCCTTATCTCTAGCTTAGGGCAACTAGAATGCTGATCATGTGACTTGCATTCAGTGGCATACTAAGTCATGTGACCATAATGAAGCCCAGTGTACAGTTGTCCTGTTTACTCTTCAAACTTATTTTATACATTTATTTATTTTATCAGATTTTATATAATTATTCAACATCACATTGTTGCACTGTGTGATGTCTGTTTGTTTAATGCTGTTCTAAATAGCTAATTATTAACTTTTTCTCTGTATTTTTATCTTCTTAAAACACTTAACAATCATGTTGTTTTTTTGTAACTTTAAATTCCTTCATATCTCTTCCTTCAGGCTGGAGTTTGAGAGTCAGCACGCGCGCCTGAATGCACAGCTCGAATATGAAAAAGGACAACTGAACAAGCAGAGAAAGAAACTCCAGAGCATGGAGAATACTATCAGTGATGAAGAAAAGGTTGTCACTGAGCAGAAAAAGGTAATAATATTAGCTTGTCATGTTTAACCTTAACAGAGTCTTTGATTGCACTTTTTTCCCTACATATTAACCTCTTGCACTCCGGTGTACCGCGGACGGACACGTCTCTGTGTCCCAGAGCTGAAAAAAAAAAAAGCTGCATTTGTTCTTCCACTACAGACACAGCTGCGAACAGATTAGTTCATCTGATTGACCTCTCATTCGACTAATAAGAGCCTTGAATTGGGTGTCTGAAACCTTGAAGAACCAATGACTGAAAACCTAGCAAGAAGGACCTGCCTACCAACGCTGTGAATGCAGCGAGCTAATTGAAGCACAGAAGTTCGCAAGCTGTTTTGTGTAATTCTGGGTGAAGAGAGACTGACTGCTGCAGCAGGTGAAAAAAAGGAGCCGCAGGAAGAACCTGCTACAGACCCAGCAGCACGGAGACCACCCACAAGTGCGACCTGCACTTATTCCAGCAGAACAGACGTTTAGGATTCTCTTCCATGGTCATCATAGACCGACGGAGGCCGACGACGAAGGTCGTAAATCATTCGCCAAAACCGTAATCATGTAAGCGCAAAACCGCAATAATGGAATTATGTTTTGACCGGGAACCACGAACAGACCAGCGTCGCGTTCGTCCGACAATGAGGAAGAGAAGTTCGCCAGGCCACTGTTGCTGTGAAGAAGTAAGTGTTATAAGCTAAATTATTCTTTATCCCTGAAAATTGTAATCCAAAATGACTTTTGACCGATCGGTAAATTACAGCTGTGCGGCGCATGAAGTCCGAAGTGCGTGCGCCACGGTACACGGTTCGTGCGCCACGTCCGGACCGTGAACGCCCCCCCCCCCCCGCTACTCTTCTGTAGCGAGCCGCGGTCGCCACATTGCTGCGAGTCTATTCCGTTATGTAGCGATGGCCGATGTCCGTCCTCTGTAGCGAGGGGGGGGCAACCCCCCCCCCACCGCCACACACACACACACACACACACACACACAGCCCTGAGTGTCACCTTTCATTAGAGCCCAAGATGAAGCTTCTATATTGAACCATTCAAAAGTTACAGACGTTTTTCCAAACTGTGCCATTTGGCACAATTTGGCACAGTTCCAAAACGCCTGGGAACTACCTGAGGAAAAAGCTGTGTAATATATTCATTTTTTGTGGTATTGTTACAAAATTTTGACCTCAGCTGGATAACACTTGGTTCTACATTTCTGTTGCATTTTCCAGCCCGGATCTGAAGCTGTGTGTTATTTGCAAGCATTTGTATCCAAAAAAACACCCAGGCCAAATTTATTTTCTTCAAGTTCAGTATGTTTAGATGACTGTAACTCAGTGGCCGGAGCACTTAGAGAGATTATGACTGTTTTGCCAAAAAATTCAAAGTGTTTTCTTTTAAATGAGACCAACCCCATGAAGACGCTGCAAAGGGTTGAAGAACAGCTTTCGATTTACTTTGGGCATGTTATTTTTTGGCGTTTTTAGGGAAATTGACCGGAGTGCAAGGGGTTAACACCTTGCATGTCTTAATAAGATAAGATAAGATAAGATAAGCCTTTATTAGTCCCACAATGGGGAAATTCCAGGATTGCAACAGCACAGGGACAGCAACACTCAGAGCAATAATTTAGAAGATAAGAAAATAAGAGCAGTGAATATACATATGTACACATAAATATACAAATATATATACACAGTGCAGAGCATTGTAGCTAGATGCAATAAACAGCATAACCGTCTACTTCCTACATAGTATGAATATGTACCCATACATATTGTCACCCTCTGTAGCGACTGATATTGTCCTAGTTGTATACTGGAGGGGACCATTTGTGTAAGTCTGTTGCGTCTTTTGCATTCAATACTATTAGGTCGTCACGTTTTTTTGCTATCTCTGCGAGCAGCCCTGCTTAGGTTATAAAGTCTGACAGCCGTAGGTAGGAAGGACCTGCGAAACCTCTCGGTCGCGCACCTAGGGTGATGTAGCCTACTGCTAAATGAACTCCTCAGTGTGTTCAGTATGTCCTGCATAGGGTGGGACTCGGACTCCAGCAGAGATGACAGTTTAGCCACCATCCTTCTCTCTCCTATCTCCTCCACTGGATCAAGGCATTGCCCCAGGACAGAGCTAGCTTTCTTGATCAGTTTGTTCAGTCTCTTCCTATCGGCTGCTGTAATGCCACTGCCCCAGCAGACCACTCCAAAAGTGATGGCTGATGCCACCACTGTGTCGTAGAATGTCTTCAGGAGCACCCCTTGTACACCAAAAGACCTGAGTCTCCTCAGTAGGAACAGCCTGCGCTGTCCCTTCTTGTAGAGTGCATCAGTATTGTGTCACCAGTCTAGTTTATTGTTCAGATGAACACCCAGGTACTTGTAGGATGTCACCAACTCAATGTCCGTTCCCTGGATGTTTACTGGTGCTATGAGGGGTTGTTCTTGCCTGCGGCAGTCCACCACCAGCTCCTTAGTTTTCCTCACGTTGATCTGGAGGCTGACATAACGCACGGCTCAGGAGACGCACACACACAGGCTCAGAGTAGTTCAAATAGTTTATTAACAACAGGCGTGAATGAGTGCGTGTCTGCGGGGTGTAAATGTGTTGGTGGCGGCGTCCGCTTCAGACACAGAGGCAGGTGACCGTACAGCCGGGCAACCCTATGGAGAAGGCACAGGGAGAGGGTGACAGGCATACACCAACACAGGAGGGATTATGGCAAGAGAAGGACTTACTTGGATGACAGGACAGCTGGCACAGCAAGGGACGAAACCCGGGAGACAGCCACCTGGAGATCTCGGTGCAACAGCGAGGAATGGGCGTTGGAGAGAAGACGTCCGCCGCCGAGAAATCCACCTGTGCACAGGGGAGCAGACTGGAGAGAGAAGGTAAGGCTTCTTACCCAAACAATTGCGCTGAAGATTGTAGATGACTCACAACGGTGAGGAACGAAGTCTGACGGCTTCAGGCCGAAGCTCAGGGCGAGATGGCTCTTATCCCTCGCCGTTGATGACGAGCAGGTGCGGGAGCAGGTGGCACCGCTGATGAATGGCGCGGCGTGACAGTACTCCCCCCTCTAGCAGCGCCTCCTGGCGATGGCTTATCTGGGTGCGCTCGGTGGAAGTCCGCGATGAGCGATGGGTCCAACACAAACGACGAGGGTACCCACTGTCGATGCTCGGGCCCATAGCCCTCCCAGTCCACCAAGTACTGCAACCCACGACCCCGGCGTCGAGAGTCCAGGATGGAGGCGACAGACCAGGCCGGATGGCCATCAATCATCCGGGGCGCGGGTTGCGCAGCAGGAGGGGGGCAAAGGGGGTCGGTGACTGCCAGCTTCACCTTCGACACGTGGAAGGTGGGATGGATGCGGAGGGAGGGGGGAATAGCCACGCACACAGCCACCGGGTTGATGATCCGGGTGATGGGATAGGGACCCATGAAGCGCTGTGCCAGCTTTCTCCTCTCGCCTTTTAGGGTGACGTCCTGGGTGGAAACGTAGACACGTTGCCCAACTCTGTACGCCGGGGCAGGTCTTCTATGCCGGTCCGCCACAGTCCTGTTGCGCTCCGCTGTGCGTAAAAGCGCATTACGCGCGGCAGCCCAGATGGAGCGGAACTGCCTGAGATGTGCTCTAACTGAGGGGACGGTTACCTCACTCTCCTGCTCTGGAAACAGCGGGGGGTCGTAACCCAGGGACGCCTTGAATGGAGACATCCCCGTAGCAGAAGAGCGAGCGGTATTATGAGCATACTCGACCCAGGCGAGATGGTTGCTCCAGGACGTTGGTTTAGATGAGGTCACACAGCGGAGCGCAGCCTCCAGCTCCTGGTTGGTCCGCTCACACTGCCCGTTGGACTGGGGGTGATGGCCGGAGGAGAGGCTCACCTTGGCTCCGATGGCGTTACAGAACGACCTCCAAACCTCGGATGAAAATTGGGGGCCCCGGTCCGAGACCAGGTCCACCGGAATCCCGTGCAGCCTGACCACGTGTTGGACAAGGAGATCCGCCGTCTCCAGGGCAGTAGGGAGACCTCGCAGGGGGACGAAGTGCGCCACCTTGGAGAAACGGTCCACGATGGTCAGGATGGAGTCAAAGGAGTTGGAAACGGGGAGACCGGTGACGAAATCCAACGCGATGTGCGACCAGGGCCTGCCAGGAACGGGCAGGGGCTGGAGCAGACCCGCTGGAGGGGCGTTTCCCGACTTGCAGGTGGCACAGATAGGGCAAGCCCGGGCGTAGCGGGCTGCGTCCCTCCGCAGGCCTGGCCACCAAAAGGACCGTTGGAGGAGGTTGATCATCCGGGAGGTGCCGGGATGACAGGTGAGCCGGGAGGTGTGGAGCCAGTGGATGACCTCTCCTCGGACCGCAGATGGCACGAACAGTCTTCCTTCCGGTCCGCCGCCAGGATCAGGTTCCACCTCCTGCGCCTTCCGGATCTTGCTCTTGATGTCCCAAGAGATGGCACCCACGACGCACGACCTGGGCAGGATGGTGTGGGGCGTCTCCTCAGCCCCCACGGGGGTAAACTGCCTAGAGAGGGCGTCAGGCAGGCCGTTCTTGGAGCCTGGCCTGAAGGTGATGGTAAAATGGAACCTGGCGAAGAACAAAGACCAGCGCGCCTGGCGGGCGTTCAGGCGCTTGGCAGATCATAAATATTCTAAGTTCTTGTGGTCCGTCAGGACCACGAACGGCAGGTCCGCCCCCTCTAGCCAGTGGCGCCACTCCTGTAAGGCGAGTTTGATGGCCAGGAGCTCTCTGTCCCCCACATCGTAGTTCCTCTCCGCCGGGGACAAGCGCTGGGAGAAGAAGGCACAGGGTCGCTTGGCGCCATCGTCCGGTGACCGCTGGGATAGAACTGCTCCCACTCCCGTATCCGAGGCATCCACCTCCACTATGCACTGCAGCGCGGGGTCGACCTGGCGAAGAACCCGGGAGGAGGAGAATTCCGCCTTCAGCGCCTTAAAGGCAGCAGCGACCTCTTCTGTCCACTGGAAAGGGACCTTCGGGGACGTGAGGCGGGTCAGCGGTCCGACGATCGAGCTGAAGTTGGGCACAAAGCGGCGGTAGAAATTGGCGAAGCCAACAAATTGTTGCACCTGCTTCCGGGATGCGGGAGTAGGCCACTCCACCACCGCCTTCACCTTCTCTGGGTCTGGAAGCACCTGGTCTTGAGAGATGATGAATCCCAGGAAGGATGTGGTCCTAGCGTAGAATTCGCACTTCTCAGCCTTCACGTAGAGCCGATTCTCCAGCAGTCTTTGGAGGACCCGCCTCACATGGACCTGGTGCTCGTCCCTGGACCTGGAGAAGATAAGGATGTCATCCAGGTAGACGAACACGAAGAGGCCGATGAAATCCCGGAGGACATCGTTGATGAGGCGCTGAAAGACGGCAGGAGCGTTGGTTAACCCGAACGGCATGACTAGGTATTCAAAGTGGCCGTTCGGGGTACGGAAGGCTGTCTTCCATTCATCTCCCTCCCGGATCCTGACGAGGTGGTAAGCGCTGCGTAAATCCAGCTTGGTAAACCAGGTCGCCCCCTGGAGGGAGTGGAAGGCAGTGTCCATGAGGGGCAGGGTGTAACGGTCCCTCTCAGTGATGTCGTTGAGCGCACGGTAGTCTATGCAGGGGCGGAGGGACCCGTCCTTTTTCCCGACGAAGAAGAACCCTGCCCCCACGGGTGACGACGATGGGCGAATTATCCCAGCGCTCAGTGATTCCTTCAGGTAGGTGTTCATTGTCTCCTTCTCTGGCGCAGGCAGGCTGTAGAGCCGACCAGAAGGTAAGGGGGCCCCCTGGCGGAGGTTGATGGCACAGTCATAGGGCCGATGAGGGGGAAGAGACATAGCTTTCGCCTTGCTGAACACCATACCCAGGTCGTGAAATTCCGGAGGCACCAGAGACAGGTCCGGAGGTGCTGCGTCCGCCACAGGGGGGGAAGCGGACGGGGAGCAGGCAGCGGACTGAAGGCAGGTGCCCATACAAAACGTGCTCCATGCCGCTACCCCAGCTGACCTCCAGTCCAGGACAGGGTTGTGGAGGCGTAGCCAGGGATACCCCAGGATGACGGGCGACACAGAGTTGGGCAGGACGTAGAAAACCATCTCCTCCCGGTGGTTCCCTGAGATGATGACCGGGACGGGGACTGTCTGATGTGAGACTCTCCCAAGGGAGGCACGAGAGAGATTGACCAGGGAGATGGGGTTTCTCAGTGCCTGACAGCGGATGCCCAATCGGGTTGCCAGGCTTTGTGAAATGAAGCTGCCTTCTGCGCCCGAATCCACCAGTGCGTGGGTGAGATGCCCAGTGGGGTTGTGGCAGAAACGGATGGGCAGCTTCAATTGGGTGAGGGGATTTTGCCGATTGACGTCCGTGAGGCCCCCTACAGTGACTCGCGGACCCCGCCGTTTGGCTTCTGTGGACAAAGCTCCACCGTGTGCTGACTGTCTCCGCAATACATGCAGAGACCCAACTCACGGCGGCGTTGTCTCTCTGCCGGGGAGAGCTTTGTCCAGCCCGTCACCATCGGCTCCGACTCCTCGGGGCGCGATGGTGGCGGCGTCGCCAGGGGGCGAGCTTGGGGCAGGCGCAGCGAGGCTCCCCGAGGGCGAGAAGTAGACGACTTCCGTCCTGAGGAGCGCTCGCGCAGCCTGTTGTCCAAGCTAATGGCTAGTGAGGTTAGCTCCGCTAGCGTTCCGGGGACATCCCGTCCAGCCAGTTCATCCCTCAGATCGTCATTGAGGCTGCGGAGGAACAGGCCACAGAGGGAACGTTCGTCCCAGCCCAATTCCTCCGCTGCTACCCGGTAGTCGATAGCATAGTCCGCGGCTGACCGGCTTCCCTGCTGGAGAGCGAGAAGCTGATCGACCTGGACCGTCTCGGTGCGAGAATGGTCGAACACCTCCAGGAAGCGCCTCACGAACTCGGCATAGGTGAGGGTGGCATAACTGGGTCTCGCCATTAGAGCGTAGGCCCAGGTTAAAGCGCGCCCCTCCAGGAGGTTACCTATGTAGCCGATTCGGCTGTGATCTGAGGGAAAGTCCCCGGGCACACGGTCGAACACGGACTCACACTGCATCACAAACCCCCGCGCTCCGCCGAGCTTTCCGCTAAAGCGAGCGGGGGTCGGAATTGGTGTGAGACGGGCCGGTGCCACCGGAGCTGGCTGAACGGCCGCAGGAACAGCAGGAGCTGCGCCACCCTGGGGAGCCGGGGGGAACGGCTGCTGGGGGTCCAGACGGTCCAATCGGTTTGTTATAGCTACTAATTGGTTCAGGATCACCTGTTGTTGATAAGCGATTTGATCCACTCGAACCTCGAGAGTGGTAAGACGGTGTGCGAGCCCGCCGTCTGCCGAGCCGCTCTGCTGAAGCCGTACTGACATAACGCACGGCTCAGGAGACGCACACACACAGGCTCAGAGTAGTTCAAATAGTTTATTAACAACAGGCGTGAATGAGTGCGTGTCTGCGGGGTGTAAATGTGTTGGTGGCGGCGTCCGCTTCAGACACAGAGGCAGGTGACCGTACAGCCGGGCAACCCTATGGAGAAGGCACAGGGAGAGGGTGACAGGCATACACCAACACAGGAGGGATTATGGCAAGAGAAGGACTTACTTGGATGACGGGACAGCTGGCACAGCAAGGGACGAAACCCGGGAGACAGCCACCTGGAGAGCTCGGTGCAACAGCGAGGAATGGGCGTTGGAGAGAAGACGTCCGCCGCCGGGAAATCCACCTGTGCACAGGGGAGCAGACTGGAGAGAGAAGGTAAGGCTTCTTACCCAAACAATTGCGCTGAAGATTGTAGATGACTCACAACGGTGAGGAACGAAGTCTGACGGCTTCAGGCCGAAGCTCAGGGCGAGATGGCTCTTATCCCTCGCCGTTGATGACGAGCAGGTGCGGGAGCAGGTGGCGCCGCTGATGAATGGCGCGGCGTGACAGAGGCAGTTCCGATGGCACCAGTCCATGAAGTCCTGGATAAGCCCTCTGTACTCGGCTTCATCTCCGTTGGAGATGAGGCTGACAATCACGGAGCCGTCAAAGAACTTCTGTAGATGGCAGTGTGTTGTGTTGTGTGAGAAGTCCGCAGTATAAAGAGTGGACAGGAAGGGAGCCAAAACCGTTCCCTGGGGGGCCCCTGTGCTGCCGATGATCGTGTTGGACACACAATCCCGGGTTCTCACAAACTGTGGCTTGTTTGTGAGGTAGTCCAGGATCCATGATGACAGGTGCTGGTCCACCCCTGCGCACAGCAGCTTGTCCCTCAGGATCATCGATTTGATGGTGTTGAAAGCACTGGAGAAGTCAAAGAACATGATCCTCACCACGTTCCCAGGCTTCTCCAGGTGGTACAGGGAACGGTGAAGGAGGAAGATCACTGCATCCTCCACCCCGATGTCATGCTGGTAGGCGAACTGGAGTGGATCCATCGCTGGTCCCACCAGGGGGCGGAGGTGAGCAAGGAACAGTCTCTCCAGGGTCTTCATCATGTGAGACGTCAGGGCCACTGGTCTGTAGCTGTTCAGGTCTCTGGGGTGGGAAGTCTTTGGTACGGGTACCACACAAGATGTTTTCCACAACTGTGGTACCCTCCCTAGCTTCAGGCTCGGGTTGAAGATGTGCTTCACAATCCCACACAGCTGGTCTGCGCAGGACTTGAAGAGCTTCGCGCTGATGCCATCCGGTCCCGCGGCCTTCCTCGCCTTGATCTTCCTCAGCTCCGTCCTCACCTGGGTCTTAGTGAGGGTCAGGTTGGGGGACTGTGTGCTGGGAGTGGGTGGGTGTTGGTGGACAGCAGGTCTTGATGACTTTAGAGGTGGCAGTGGTTGTTGTGCAGGCGGGGGGGAGGTTGGTCAGACCTATTAAAAAACAGGTTCAGATTGTTCGCCGACTCCCTGCCCTTCCCCCCCCCGTGGCCTGGGAGGAGGTGTTCTGGAGCCCAGAGATGGTTTTGAGATTTCTCCAGACCCTGCCGATGGTGCTCCGTTGCAGCTTGTCCTCCATCTTCTTCCTGAAGCTGTCTTTGCCTTCTCTGATCTTCCTCCTCAGCTCCCTCTGTACAGACTTCAGCATCTCCTTGTTCCCTGACCTGAAGATCCTCTTCTTCTCTCTCAGAAGTGTTTTTATCTCCGGGTTGATCCAGGGTTTGTTGTTCGAGCAACATCGTATGGTCTTGGTGGGTACGGTGTTGTCCACACAGAAGTTGATGTAGTCCGTGATGGTGTGAGTGAGGCCATCGATGTCCTCACCATGTGGATTGCAGAGCTGCTCCCAGGCAGTGATTTCAGAACAGTCCTTTAGAGTGTCCATTGCCTCCTCAGACCATATCTTCACCGTGCGCTTGACCGGATGCTGTCTGTGTACTAGGGGTTTGTACACTGGCAGGAGATGAACCAAGTTGTGATCCGATCTCCCGAGTGGGGGGAGTGGTGATGAGGTGTACGCCTCCTTAGTAATTTCATAGAATAAGTCCAGTGTTTTATTGTCTCTAGTGTGGCATGTGACATACTGAGTGAATGTGGGCAGAATGGGGCACAGTGAAATATGGTTGAAATCACCTGAGATGAGGAGAAGCGCATCTGGGTGTTCTGTCAGCAGCCTTCCAGTTACTGAGTGAATGGTGTCACGCGCTGTCCCAGCGTTCGCCATTGGATTTGCATAAATAACAATGCAGATCACGTGTGAATATTCCCTCGGGAGATAGGTAGGCCGCATGCTAACAGCTAGCAACTCCATGTCTTTGCTGCAGTTTTGTTTTTTGACCGTGATATGTCCCGGTCTGCACCAGCTGTTATTGACATACATTATCACTCCTCCGCCCCTTGCCTTCCCACTGTCTGGTGTCCGGTCTGCCCGTATTGCGTGGAAACCCTCCAGTTCGATGTTAGCATCTATTGCTCGTTCTGTTAGCCACGTCTCAGTAAACAACATCATGCTAATCTCTCTGAAGACGCTCTGGTAACGAGCCATAGCCGCTAGGTCATCTGTCTTATTGAGTAGCGATCGTACATTCCCCATAATAACGGATGGAAGGACGGGTCTGTACCTTATATTTCTCACCCGTCATCTTGTTCCAGCACGACATCCACGTCGCTTCTACCGGTATGTCAAATTCTTGCGTTAGCATCATGGGTTGATTAAGTGCTAACAGTCGGTCTCTATCATACTGCCTCCTAAAAGCAGGGATGGCAATTTTCCGCCAATCCGTGGATTTCCGCCGATTTATTTTCAAATTGATCATTTCTGTGAATCGTCTAAATCCGTTGAGAAAATTTTAGGGGGAGTAAGGTACCTTATTGTTACTGATTTTAGCGAAAATCAACACGATTACATAAGCGCTCGGCGCTTCCCCGGGTCAAGTCTCCCGCGATAACCCGGATGTTTTGTACTCAAGCTACTGCTGTATTGTAAACAGCGATTATTATTAAATGTCCAACCAGAGGAAATAACACGCTAGATCACTGTTATACTTCAGTAAAGGACGCTTATTGCGCTGTTCCCCGCACTGCGCTGGGTCTATCTGATCACGTGATGGTCCACCTCATCCCCACATACAGACAGAGACTGAAACTCACTAAACCTGTTGTGACCACCACAAAGAAATTGACCAGTGAAGCTGGAGAGAAACTGAACACATGCATGGAAATAACTGACTGGGGCATGTTTAAAAGAGCCACACATGATCTTAATGAGTACACAGACACTGTGAACTCATATATCAACTTCTGTGAGGAGGACGTTCTCCCATCGCGCACCAGGGTGAGATATTCTAATGACAAGCCCTGGTTCACAGCTAAGCTCAGACGGATCAGGAAGAAGAAGGAAGCAGCGTTGAAAAGTGGAGACAGGGACTGCTACAGGGAGGTTAAATATCGGTTTAACAGAGAGCTGAGGAGAGCTAAATCTGTGTATTCTGAGAAACTCCAGCAGCAGTTCACTGCTAATGACTCGGCTTCTGTGTGGAGAGGACTGAGGCAAATCACCAACTATCGGCCTCAGGCTTCTAAAGGTCAGGATGACAAAGCCCTTTGTCAAAAACTGTCCCAACATTACGCCCGTTTTGACACCTCGTCAGCTGTGTCCAACTCACCTACTCCACCCAGCTCCACTGCCTCCTCAGCCCTTAATTCATCAAAAGCGGTCCCCCCTCCTCCTCCTCCTCCTCCCCCCCTCCCCTTGTCATCAGTGAGCAGGACGTGCACAGACAGTTCTCCAGACTGAACCCGCGCAAGGCCCCCGGGCCGGACGGTGTGTCTCCCTCCACCCTGAGACACTGTGCGAAAGAGCTGGCTCCTGTCTTCACAGACATTTGTAACACCTCCCTTAAGCAATGTCACGTGCCGACCTGCCTTAAATCCTCCACCATCATCCCTGTCCTCAAGAAGCCACGGATTACTGGACTTAACGACTACAGACCTGTAGCGCTCACCTCTGTAGTCATGAAGTCCTTTGAGCGCCTGGTCCTGTCTCACCTCAAGTCCATCACCACACCCCTCCTAGACCCGCTGCAGTTTGCCTACCGTGCTAACAGGTCTGTGGACGACGCAGTCAACCTGGCCCTCCACTCCATCCTGCAGCACCTGGACTCCCCGGGAACCTACGCCAGGATTCTGTTTGTGGACTTCAGCTCCACATTCAACACCATCCTCCCCGATCTGCTCCAGGACAAGCTGTCCCTGCTCAACGTGCCTGACTCCCTCTGCAGGTGGATCACTGACTTCCTGACGGACCGGAGACAGCATGTGCGGCTGGGGAAGTCTGTCTCAGACTCTGTTAGCATCAGCATTGGATCACCCCAGGGCTGTGTACTTTCCCCCCTACTCTTCTCCCTTTATACCAACTCCTGCACCTCCTCCCATCAGTCTGTTAAGCTGATTAAGTTTGCGGACGACACCACCCTCATCGGGCTCATCTCCAACGGCGACGAGTTCGCCTACAGGGAAGAGGTGGCCCAGCTGGTGTCCTGGTGCAGCCACAACAACTTGCAGCTTAATGCTCTGAAGACAGCGGAGATGATTGTGGACTTCAGGAAAGTCACAACCCCCCTGCCCCCCCTCACCATCACAGGCTCTCCCATCACCATTGCAGATTCCTTCCGCTTCTTGGGCACCACCATCACCCGAGACCTCAAATGGGAGCCAACCATCAGCTCCCTCATCAAAAAGGCCCAGCAGAGGATGTTCTTTCTGCGGCAGCTGAGGAAGCTCAAGCTACCCACCAAGATGTTAGTGCAGTTCTACACGGCCATCATCGAGTCCATCCTCACCTCCTCCATAACTGTGTGGTATGCAGGAGCCACTGCCAGGGACAGAATAAGGCTGCAGCGCGTCGTGCGCACTGCTGAGAAAGTGATAGGCTGCGAGCTCCCATTTCTCCAGGACCTGTACATCTCCAGGACCCGGAGGCGTGCTGGCCGGATCATAGCCGATCCTTCACATCCTGGTCACGTACTGTTTGCCCCCCTCCCCTCAGGTAGAAGGCTTCGGTCCATTCGGACTAAAACCTCCCGGCACATGAACAGCTTTTTCCCCTCTGCCATCAGACTGCTGAACATTAAGTGACTTTTTGACTCTCGTGCACTATGTACAGCAGCTCAACCAGACTCACGTCATTCATCACTGTTTTTCTGTTGCATTATCGACTGCACTATGTGGTACTTCACATTATCTGCTACTTGCTAATTTTTAAAACTGCCTTGACTAGTACTACTCATTATTACTAGTATTATTATTAGTATTATTATTATTATTATTACTTATTATTACTTATTTTTCTACACTTATTGCACGTTTTTAGTCCTTTAGTTTTTTAGTTTATCCCTTTTTCTCATCATGTTTTTAATGTTGCAGCATGGCACCGAGACAAATTCCTAGTTTGTGTACTACATGAACAATGGCAATAAATCTGATTCTGATTCTGATTCTGGATAGTTGCAAACGATTGGACCAATCAAATGGCTCGTTGTATGCTTTGTCAAAAATTCATGGCGGCGTGTTCGTCAGGGATGTGATTTTTCTGCTAATTCGCAGAATTCCGCTTTTTTTTTTTATCTTCCAGGAAGATAAAGTACGTTAAGTACGTTAGCGGCTTGTGGTCCACGAACGCAGTGAAGGTGCGCCCTTTCAGGCAGAACTGGAAGTAGCGTATGGCCAGGTGGAGAGCCAGTAACTCTGTCGAACACGCTGTATTTACGCTCACTGTCGTGCAAAGATCTGCTAAAAAAGGTGAGCGGCTGTCAAGAACTGGCAATGCATTGCTCCACGATGGCCGCTCTGCCCATGTCCGAGGCGTTGGTGGCGCTATCCGAGCCACCGGGTCTGGGTGCGCCAGTAGTGCAGCGTTTGCCAGAGCTGTTTTAACTTCAGAGAACGCCTGCACCCGCTCAGGAGTCCAGTCGACTCTGTCCGCCGGTTTCCGTTTCTTGAGTGCGGCGTACAACGGCTTTATGAGCTGGGCTGCGCGGGGGAGGAAAAGTTAACCATCCCCAAAAACTCCTGCAGCGCCCTGACATTGATTTTGAGGAGAGAAAAATTATTATTAAAATTATTATTATTAAAAATTATTATTCTGTCTTATATTTCTTGCACGCCGCCTAAACTCCAGCCCAGCACCCGCGTCGTTTTCGCTTCAGTTCTCCCGGTATGTCAAGTTTCTCCGTTAGCACTGGGTGGCGGTTGAGTGCTAGCTAGCTCTTCCCTGCTGTATCGTCTCCTGCTGTAAACAATGGCTCCATCCGCCGACTCGGGAGACCTTTGGGGCGATCTGTGTGTCTGTGATATATATAGAGTGAAAAGTGTAGAAAGAAGAAGGAAGATAAAAAAAAAAAAGGCAGTTGCAAAAGGCAGCCAACTCGTGTGGCGCCGGAACGGGAAGTAACTCAGAACTCAGAACTCAGAAAAGATTTATTGCCAAGTACATTAACAGTAAACAACTGATAACATACGAGGGATTTGACTTGACACAGAAAACGACCTGCATTTCCGGTGACGCGGCAGCGTCTGAAAAACGCGCCTGTCATCAGATGGGTACAGGATGCATAGGGAGGAAAAGGATAACACAATAGGAAAGAGCAAAAAACCATTGATTGTCAGAATACCGTTCATATATGATCAATATTATGATTACAAAAAAAAAGCCCTCAATGCACAGTTAGCAGACAAGAATGTACACAAGGACACAAAGAGAGCAGTGAGTGAGTGATCTTTTTCATCAGTTTTTGAGTCAGTGTGGGTGTAGTGTTGAGTGTAGGTGTTTGTATCAGTTAAGAACAACAAAGTCTCTTTGGCAGGAGATGTTTTGTCTTAGCTACTGGCATTTGTCCTTGAGCCATGCAGCTGACTGTCCGTGGAGTCAATGCAGCTCAAATGTTTTGAAAACAAAAAACTGCAGATAATCTGGAGGACTTGTGTGAGGGGGTCAGATTAGTCGAATAGTACTGATCCCAGAGAAAGAAACTTTATATCCTCTTACAGATTCAGTACTTTCTTGCACGCCGCCTAAACTCCAGCCCAGCACCCGCGTCGTTTTCGCTTCAGTTCTCCCGGTATGTCAAGTTTCTCCGTTAGCACCGGGTGGCGGTTGAGTGCTAGCTAGCTCTTCCCTGCTGTATCGTCTCCTGCTGTAAACAATGGCTCCATCCGCCGACTCGGGAGACCTTTGGGGCGATCTGTGTGTCTGTGATATATATAGAGTGAAAAGTGTAGAAAGAAGAAGGAAGATAAAAAAAAAAGGCAGTTGCAAAAGGCAGCCAACTCGTGTGGCGCCGGAACGGGAAGTAACTCAGAACTCAGAACTCAGAAAAGATTTATTGCCAAGTACATTAACAGTAAACAACTGATAACATACGAGGGATTTGACTTGACACAGAAAACGACCTGCATTTCCGGTGACGCGGCAGCGTCTGAAAAACGCGCCTGTCATCAGATGGGTACAGGATGCATAGGGAGGAAAAGGATAACACAATAGGAAAGAGCAAAAAACCATTGATTGTCAGAATACCGTTCATATATGATCAATATTATGATTACAAAAAAAAAGCCCTCAATGCACAGTTAGCAGACAAGAATGTACACAAGGACACAAAGAGAGCAGTGAGTGAGTGATCTTTTTCATCAGTTTTTGAGTCAGTGTGGGTGTAGTGTTGAGTGTAGGTGTTTGTATCAGTTAAGAACAACAAAGTCTCTTTGGCAGGAGATGTTTTGTCTTAGCTACTGGCATTTGTCCTTGAGCCATGCAGCTGACTGTCCGTGGAGTCAATGCAGCTCAAATGTTTTGAAAACAAAAAACTGCAGATAATCTGGAGGACTTGTGTGAGGGGGTCAGATTAGTCGAATAGTACTGATCCCAGAGAAAGAAACTTTATATCCTCTTACAGATTCAGTACTTAATCCTTCAGTGCTGGACGTTGAATCCTTCATGGACGGCTCTCAGCGTGATCATGATGTAATCCATTTTCCTAGACAGTTCTCCATTTGCCGCTGTCAGAGTCCTCTCCATTTTTTTCAATTTGATGGTTAAGCCTCGCCTGGCCAGCATTTTGATAGGCTATGTCCATCTTCATCAATTTACGGTACACCAGGACAATCCCAGATCCAATCAGAACGATCCCGATGACCATTACTACAAAGACGTACAAATCTTCGACTTCTTCGATGGAAAGATCAGACAGGCACAAGAGTTTCCAATTACTTGTGTCCCTCAAATAGCCCGCAGCAGCCGTTCCTGCGGGGCAAACAACCTCCCCCGGGGCACTTTTCCTCGTTGAAAAAATAGTGTCAATTGCGTTCAAAGCCCAGCTTATTAAATCCATAATTTCGTTCGATAATCAGCAGTAGAGACACGCAGACAGACAATAGCAAGCTGGGATCCAGTTAGTTAGAGGAGGAAGGAGATGAAAAGTCAGAGCTGAAGAGAAGGAAAAAGCGTCTGCTCTCTTTGGGAGGCGGAAGTGAGCTAGCCAGTTAACTAGTAACTAGTAACTTTAGTTACTAGTAACTAGTAACTAAAAGATTACTTTTATGATTCCAAACCGTTTGAAATTGACAGTGCACAGTGGACATTGACTCATAACTTTTGAATATTTCTAAGACTTGGCTACGTCAGTGATTGTGCAAAATGAACTGCTCAAGACTCAATGGAGATTGAAACCGGTGATCTGAAATGAATGCTGAAATTATAAAAAGTAATGGTATGAATGAATTTTATTTCTATTATGGAATAGATAAAATTAACTGATTTTGATTTGATCAAGTGTTAAAGCATGTGATGGATAATGCTTGTTGGAATATTTTAGAAATGCTATATTCTTGGAACATAAGTCAATATTATACAGTAAGTGGCATTCAGCTGTTTGTTTTATGTCATTTAAGCACAGTTCTGGTACTTAAAAATCATAAAAACCCAGGAGCTTCCTTTGCCCCCCCAACGGGGCTCTGCCCCGGACCCCGCTGGGGGACTGCGTCCCCCAGACCCCCTGCTAAATTTTCAGGTAATTTCCCCAACCCCAAATCACATCCCTGGTTCGTGTTGGAATTCTGAGCTTTCGGTATCATTTTCAGCGGAATTATGAGATTTTTATCGAAGGATCAGGAGTCATCAGTGCTAGAAATAGACAAAAGTGCCAAAAATAAGTTCTGATGGAATTGGCTTGAGAGAAAAGTGAGGGTAAAGGTGAAAATTGGCTCAAAGTTTGACGAGGTAACAGAAACACTCGGACAATTTCTGAAGAAACCAGAAAAGGAGATGAAGTTCAAAGTTCAGAGACTGACACAGCTTGCTGCCAAAAGGAAGAAAGTTTCACATTAGAAGTGACTTGGTGACCAGTGTAAATAGTGTAATAAACTCTTATAGAACTGTTAAATATGTTGGACTAAAGACAGTGAGACAACATTGAAGAAAAAGTAAGTTAACTTTTCATTAAATTTAATGATTTATCTAAGTCTAGTATTTTATTTTTTTAATCATTTTTTTTCAGTTTAAATTACTTCTGTTTTACTGAAAACCTCTCAGCTTCAGGGGGGCTGCTCACCCCCCGGCCCCCCATAAGTCAATCGACCAAATTAGATTTCAGCTGAAATCAGAATTTCCTCTTGCCATCCCTGTAAAAGCAGTGGGTCTGTCCGCTGGTTCAGGAGACATTTGGGCGATCCCTGTGTCCGTGATGGATAAGGTGTCACCGGATCAGAAAGTTTAGCAAGAGAAGCCAGATAGTAAATAGAAATAGGAAGAAATTGATCCGCTGTTGCACTTGTGTGGCGCCAGAAGTATTGTATAGTAATGCAGGGGTGTCCAGTTGTGCCATGGAGGGCCAAGACCCTGCAGGCTTTGCCTCCAGCCAGTGTCTTCAACAGCAGATTTCACTGAATTTCTTCTCACTGATTGCTGATAAGTGAAAACACCTGCTGAAGAGACTGGGTAGAAGAGAAAACCTGCAGGATTTTGGCCCTCCATGGCACATGATTGGACACCACTGTCTTAATGAAATGTTCGTGAGATATTTTGTTCAGATTTGCTTTAATTATTTAATTAGTGAGGCAAATTAGTTTTTTTATTTTCCACCCTTTTTCAAGACACCCCGTTTTGACTGTATACACCTTTAATTTTTCAGACTGGATTTAACTCCGTCCTCCCTCTTACATCCCTTAGCCATTAGCTGGCTAGCTCCTAGCCATTAGCTCAGATCAGCGGCACTGACGCAGATGTATCTTGAGCTGAATACACATCAAGCTGGCCCCTTTAGTCAGCCCTGGGGACTTTAAGGGTAGTCTCTCATGGTGCAGCAAGGAGAAGTGAATGCTGGCGACAACAAAAACTGCCAACGAGCCACCATGCCAGTCCCCCATGAATCCTGCAAATTGCAACACTCAAAAGCATTGACCACTCCCTGCCACTCCATGAGATATGGGGGTAATGGCGCAAGCGGAGAATTACTCCTGAGCCTGAGTCTTAAAGTATGAAATGATGTGTCACTGGTTGACAGGGGTGTGTGGCTTTAGTGGTTGATATGATGTGACCAGTATCTGTAGTACAATAAGCACAGAAACATACGTGAATGAGTGGCTAAACTGTCCAAGAGTATCCCTTGGATCCTAGTTTGAGAAAATAAAACTTTAATTAAGCTAAAATAACGTCTAAGTGTGGAGAATGTGCAGAAGGATGAGACTGAGTTTATTCCTCAGGTTCAGCTTTATTCACAATCACATACTCCAACAATTTCAAAGCAGGAAAAAAAGGATGAATCATCTCACATCTGTCTTTTATACCCCGGACATCAAAACTGCAGTCACATGGTGTTTAATCAAACATACAGTCACATGGTACTTAATCCCAGTCACAATGTAGCTCCTCTGATCTTCACACCATCGTCCTTTAGTCTCCGGTGGTCCGGAAATCTCTCCAGGTCATCTCCTTGAAACAAAGGCCAAATCTCACACTCTCCCGTTACCTCCAGGAGGCTCAGTCCCTGTTCCTGCCTGTTTTTTTAAACAGATGTGAAATAGCTTAACGATGTTTATACAAGGGCAGACTTTGTAAACTCAATAAAGATTTTTTCAAAACGGTGGGCCTTCCGAGTCACGGATGTTTAATTTTTTTTCAAACAGCGCCTCACTGTGGAAATTAAGGTATCCAACACAGTATTGCAATTCTCAAGTCTGCAGAGTTGACAGTAAATTACTGTTAGTAGTAATTAACGGTTACTAGAACACCTTTGAAGCGGAGTGATACATATCCAGTGAAACGCTGGAGTGCAATTATCATGGAATATAATAACTCCTGAAATCCCTATAGTCCAATCAAGCTGCTCAGTCAGAACTAACTGTTGTATAAAACAATATAAACAACGTTTAGTGGGAGCTTGTTAGTACCCCTGTTAGCTCAGGGGCTAATACCTTTTGCTCCCCTTCCATCTAAATCAGTGGTCCCCAACCTTCGGTCCTGAAACGTTCAGGTTTGTGGGGGAAATTGTGCAATTTCCCTTCTTTTTTTTTTTCCACAATATCTTTATTGAACCTTTTTTTTTTTTTTTTTTTTAACAAACATGATACAAACATTAACAAGTAAACGCTTCAAGGGTCGTCACCTTATCGTGGTGGGGGGGTTTGCGTGCCCCAGTGATCCCAGGAGCTATGTTGTCCGGGGCAATTTGCCTCTGATAGGGTCTCCCAAGACAAACTGGTCCTGGGTGAAGGGCCAGACGAAGAACGATCCAACAGACTCTCATGATAAATTGTATATCAAGGATTCAGTGTACCCCGCCCGGTATGGGGTTACCGGGGCCCCACCCTGGAGCCAGGCCTGGGGGAGGGGCTCGAAGGCTAGCGTCTGGTGGCCGGGTTTCCACCCATGGGACCCGGCCGGGCTCAGCCCGAAGGAGTTACATGGGTCCGCCCTCCAGTAGGTTCACCACCTGCAGGAGGGATCATGGAAGTCCGGTGCTATGTGGATTAGGTGGCAGTCAAAGGCGGAGACCTTGGCGGACTGATCCCAAGCTTTCTAAACTGGCTTTTGGTACGTGGAATGTCACCTCTCTGGTGGGGAAGGAGCCTGAGCTGGTGTACGAGATTGAGCGATACCGGCTAGATATAGTTGGCCTCACCTCAACACACAGCTCCGGTTCCGGAACCAGTCTCCTGGAGAGGGGCTGGAGCTTGGCCTTTTCTGGAGTTGCCCCGGGCGAGAGGCGACGAGCAGGGGTAGGTATTCTTGTATCGCCCCACCTTGCTGCCTCTATATTGGAGTTTTCCCCGGTGGACGAAAGGGTTGCTTCCCTGCGCCTTCGGGTTGGGAAACGGGTCCTGACCATCATTTGTGCCTATGCACCAAATGATGTTTCAGAGTACCCACCCTTTTTGGAGTCTGTGACTGGGGTGCTGGAGGGTGCTCCTCCTGGAGACTCCATTGTCCTGCTGGGGGACTTCAATGCGCACGTGGGCAACGACAGTGAAACCTGGAGGGGGGTGATTGGGAGGAACGGCCTGCCCGATCTGAACCCGAGTGGTGTTCAGTTATTGGACTTCTGTGCTAACCACAGTCTGTCTATAACGAACACCATGTTCAAGCATAAGGGTGTCCATATGTGCACCTGGCACCAGGACACCCTAGGCCGCAGGTCGATGATCGATTTTGTTATCGTATCATCAGACCTGCGACCGTATGTCTTGGACACCCGAGTAAAGAGAGGTGCAGAGCTGTCAACTGATCACCACCTGGTGGTGAGTTGGATCCGATGGCAGGGGAGGAAGCCATTCAGACCTGGTAGACCCAAACGTATAGTGAGGGTGTGCTGGGAGCGTCTGGCTGAGGCCCCTGTCCGGGAGGTCTTCAACTCCCACCTCCGGAAGAACTTCAACCACATTCCGAGGGAGTCTGGAGACATGGAGTCTGAATGGGCCATGTTCTCCACCTCTGTTGTTGAAGCGGCAGCCCAGAGCTGCGGCCGCAAGGTGGTCGGTGCATCTCGTGGTGGCAACCCCCGAACCAAGTGGTGGACACCAGTGGTGAGGGGGGCCATTAAGCTGAAGAAGGAGTCCTATCAAGCTTGGTTGGCTTGTGGGACTCCCGAAGCAGCTGAGGTGTACCGGCAGGCCAAGCGGAGTGCAGCTCGGGTGGTTGCTGAAGCAAAAACCCGGGTATGGGAGGAGTTCGGTGAGGCCATGGAACAAGACTTTCGGTCGGCTTCAAAGAGATTCTGGCAAACTGTTCGGCGGCTCAGGAGGGGAAAGCAGCTCCCCGTCCACACTGTGTATGGTGCGGATGGGACACTGTTGACTTCAACTGGGGATATCGTCGGGCGGTGGAAGGAATACTTCGAGGATCTCCTCAATCCCACTGATACGCCTTCCACAGAGGAAGCAGGGTTTGGGGACGAGGGGGATGACTCGCCTATCACAGGGGCTGAGGTCGCCAAGGTGGTTAAAAATCTCCTTGGTGGCCGGGCCCCGGGGGTGGACGAGATTCGCCCCGAGTACCTCAAGGCCCTGGATGTTGTTGGGTTGTCATGGTTGACACGCCTCTGCAACATTGCGTGGAGGTCGGGGGCAGTGCCTTTGGCATGGCAAACCGGGGTGGTGGTTCCTCTCTTCAAAAAAGGGGACCGGAGGGTGTGCTCCAACTTTAGAGGGATCACACTCCTCAGCCTCCCTGGGAAGGTCTATGCCAAGGTATTGGAGAGGAGAGTCCGGCCGTTGGTCGAACCTCGGATTCAGGAGGAGCAATGTGGTTTTCGTCCTGGCCGTGGCACATCGGACCAGCTCTTTACCCTCTCGAGAATTCTTGAGGGTTCGTGGGAGTTTGCCCAACCAGTTTACATGTGTTTTGTGGACTTGGAGAAGGCATTTGACCGCGTCCCTCGTGGATTTTTGTGGGGGGTGCTTCGGGAGTATGGGGTATCGGGCTTGTTGTTACGAGCTATTCGGTCTCTGTACGACCGTTGTGAGAGTTTAGTTCGCATTGCCAACACTCGGTCGGAGTCATTCCCAGTGAGAGTTGGACTCCGCCAGGGCTGCCCTTTGTCACCGGTCCTGTTCATAATTTTTATGGACAGGATTTCTAGGCGCAGCCAGGGAATGGAGGGTGTCATGCTTGGTGACCACAGGATCTCATCTCTGTTGTTTGCAGATGATGTTGTCCTGTTGGCTTCATCCAGCAATGACCTACAGCTCTTGCTGGGACGGTTTGCCGCTGAGTGTGAAGCGGCTGGGATGAGAATCAGCACCTCCAAGTCCGAGTCCATGGTCCTCAGCCGGAAAAAGGTGGATTGTCCTCTCCGGGTTGGGGACAGGCTCCTGCCCCAAGTGGAGGAGTTTAAGTATCTTGGGGTCTTGTTCACGAGTGAGGGGAAAATGGAGCGAGAGATCGACAGACGGATTGGAGCAGCATCTGCAGTGATGCGGACGTTGTACCGGTCTGTTGTGGTGAAGAGGGAGCTGAGTTCTAAGGCAAAGCTGTCGATTTACCAGTCAATCTACGTTCCTACTCTCACCTATGGTCACGAGCTTTGGGTAATGACCGAAAGAACGAGATCGCGGATACAAGCGGCTGAAATGAGCTTTCTCCGTAGGATTGCTGGACTCACCCTCAGAGATAGGGTGAGGAGCTCAGTCATCCGGGAGAGGCTCAGAGTAGAACCGCTGCTCCTCCACATTGAAAGGAGTCAGTTGAGGTGGTATGGGCATCTGATTAGGATGCCTCCTGGACGCCTCCCACTTGAGGTGTTTCAGGCACGTCCCACTGGGAGGAGACCCCGGGGCAGACCCAGGACTCGGTGGAGAGACTATGTCTCCCAGCTAGTCTGGGAACGCCTTGGTATCCCCTCTGAAGAGCTGGAGCAGGTGGCTGGGGAGAGGGAAGTCTGGGCTTCTCTGCTTGAACTGCTGCCTCCGCGACCCGGACCTCCGGAAAAGCGGTAGAAGATGGCTGGATGGATGGATGGATGATACAAACAATCAAACACTAACACTAAAGTACTACAAAAAAAAAAAAAAGCACTAAAAACACCAACAACCACCAACAAAATCAAGTCTTCAACAATGCTCCTCTGTTTAGTCTAGACAATCCAATACATAAGTATACATATTATGTTCACCAGTTTGGAATTTACAAGGTCCACACACATCATTCACCTTCTTCTTCAAGAGTTATGTTTAAATTTTTTACATAATCAATAAAAGGTCTCCATATATTCTCAAACACAATTTCCTTTGATTTCAGTATATATGTTATTCTTTCTAATGGAAGGTTTGTTAACATCTGTCTTAACCACTGAGTCACATCTGGTCTATGAGTCTTTTTCCATAATAGTGCAATACATTTTTTGGCATTAAGCAAACTGAGGTCTATGAATGTTCTTTCACTTTTATTAAAATTATGCTTTTCTGGGTACAGACCCAACAAAAACAGTTTAGGATTCAATATGATTTGTTTTGAGATTATTTTTTCAATTGTTACCCTCACCTCTTCCCAAAACATTCTTATTAATCTACATTCCCATAAACAATGAAGTAGGGTTCCTTTACTTTCCATGCATTTTGTGCATGTATCTGGTATATTTTTGTTATATCTATTTAACTCCTCCGGTGTAACATACATCCGCATTAACCATTTGAAATGTATCAATTTAAGGCGTGCATTTATTGATTTGGTTTGAGCTTCTGTACAAGCCAATTCCCATTGTTCCTCTGAAATTTCAATTTGCAGATCTTCTTTCCAGTAGTTTAATCTTTTCAGTGAATTTTCACTTGAAGATAGTGTCAATGAGTTATAAAACTCTGAAATAATGCCCTTTCTTTTACTATCTTTCATCATCATTTTTTCCAAGGATGAATAAATAGGTCGAGTGAGAGCTTTATTTTGATTTGATCGAATAAAGTTTCTAAGTTGAAGATATTTAAAAAAATGTGTTCTATTGAGATTAAATTTGATCCTCAGCTCTTCAAAAGACATTATGTTGTCTGCACATGGCAAATATAAATCCTGAATCTTTTGTATCCCTTTTAAATTCCATACTTTAAATACAGCGTCCGCTCTCCCTGGTTTAAAATATTGATTACCCCATATTGGACTAAATTGTGACAATAACTGTGGTTCTTTTAAATAGTTTTTAGCTTCACACCATATTTTGATCATATGCTTTACAAATGGATTTTTAACTTGTTTTTGTAATTTTTTTGCCGAATCTGAGTATATGAATATGGGAAGAGGTAAAGGTAAATTGTATGATTCCATTTCAGTCCAGTGAGGGAGATCATTTGATGAAAAATAATATGTCATAGACCTCAGTTGTGCCGACCAATAATACAACATAAAATTTGGACATTTCAGACCTCCACGATCAAATGGTAAATATAATAAAGACAAACGTAATCTAGCCCTCCTGTTGTTCCATATAAATTCCACTAACTTTTTTTTTATTCTTGAGAATAGATCTAAAGGTGGTGATAAGGGAATGTATTGAAATAAATAAAGTATTTTAGGTAAAATATTACTTTTAAGTATATTGATTCTCCCGATCATCGACATTGGTAGTGACATCCATCTCTGAGTTAACTCATTGATATCTGACATTAAGGCTTCATAGTTGACACTGGCGACTGATTCTAGCTTAGGCATAATTTGGATTCCTAAATATTTAAACTGATTTACAACATTGAATTGATTTACCTCAGGGGCTGGGTAATTTCTCTGGGTCTCATTTAGCATTAATATTGAAGATTTAGTTTTATTTATTTTATATCCTGATATTTCCCCAAAATTCTTTATTAAATTCAACAAGGTTGGAATTGATTTTTTTAGATTCGACATAAACAAAATTATATCATCGGCGTACAGGGAGATTTTATGTTCTGTTGGTCCAACTTTAATTCCATATATTTGTGAATGTAAACGTATCGCTATCGCTAAAGGTTCAATTGCCATAGTAAACAGTAAAGGTGAAAGTGGACAGCCTTGTCGACATCCTCTATTGATTTTTATTGGTTTTGAAATATTGTTATTTGTTAGGATTTCTGCTGTAGCATTATTGTATATTATTTGAACCCATTTTATGAAATTATTTCCAAGTCCAAACCTTTGTAGGACTTCAAAAAGAAAGGGCCATTCAACTCTATCAAAGGCCTTTTCGGCGTCCAATGATAGGAGAGCTGTATCCGGTGCTTCTTTATTAAAATAAATAATATTAAATAGTCTTCTTACATTATGGAAGCCTTGTCTACCCTTTATAAAGCCATTCTGATCTCGATTAATAATATTTGGTAAAATTTCTTGTATTCGTCTTGCTAAAATTTTACAGATTATCTTAAGGTCGGCGTTTAATAGGCTTATTGGTCTCATATTTTCACATTTATTAGAGGGCTTACCTGGTTTGGCAGCAGTATAATTAAGGCATTATTTATGTATGATGGTAAATTATTATTTTGAAATGCTTCTAAAACCATTTCCAAAAAAGGTTTTATTAATTTATTCTTAAATTTTTTATAAAGGTCAACTGGAAGACCATCTGGTCCTGCACTTTTTCCTGATTTCATATTATCAATGGCTAGCCCAACTTCTTCTTGACTAATTTTAGACTCCAATATCTCCCTGTTTTCATTTGGAATACACGGTATAGATAGTTCGTTCAAAAACCCATTTAGTTTTGTTAAATCAGGTTCATTTTTGGTATCATATAATTTTTCATAGTAATCTCTAAAGGCTCTATTAATTTCTAAAGGATCTATAACTACCTGTCCCTTACTTATAATACTGGTAATTGGTGTTTTAATTTCCAATTGTTTAATCTGCCATGCTAATAATTTTCCTGATTTTTCACCTTGTTCATAAAAAGATTGTTTCAATCTTAGAAGACTCGAGGTAGCTCTATTTGCTGATTTTTTGTCGTATTCAGCTCTCAAAATCAGTAATTCATTCTCCAACCTTGGGTCACTTCCTGCATACACTTTTTCCTGAAGACTTTTTATTTTATGTTCCAATTTAGCTCTCTCCTCTCGAGTCTTCTTAGATTTTGATCCTGTATAACTAATAATATGTCCCCTAATAAAAGCTTTGAAAGCCTCCCACTTTACACATGCTGATGTTTGTGTAGTATTGATGTCAAAGAACTCGTCTATCTGTTTTTCTATATACTTGACAAATTCCTCATCCTGAAGCCATTTATGCTGAAATTGCCATCTACCTGATTCCTTTGTCAATTTTTTATCTACATATATTAGACAACAGGGTGCATGATCAGAGATCACGATGTTATCATAAAAGCAGTTTTGAATCTTGGACCTTAATTCTGTGGAAATCAAAAAATAATCAATGCGTGAGAATGTCTTGTAGGTACTGGAATAACAAGAATAGGCTTTAACTTGTGGTTTCATTTCTCTCCATATATCTAACAATCTCAATTCTTTCATAAAATGATTAATAGTCATCCTACATCCAATGTGCGTACAATCCAGTCCTGTTGATCTATCCACACCTGGATTCAATGTACAATTAAAATCCCCTGCTATTATATGTTGCCCTGTAAGTGATGATAAGATGAGAAATAAATTAGCAAAGAACTTCTGATCATCTATATTGGGACCATATAAGTTCACAAGATTTATATTTTCTAATAGCAAAGAACCCGATAAGGGTTGGTATGGGGTATCGGGCTTGTTGTTACGAGCTATTCGGTCTCTGTACGACCGTTGTGAGAGTTTAGTTCGCATTGCCAACACTCGGTCGGAGTCATTCCCAGTGAGAGTTGGACTCCGCCAGGGCTGCCCTTTGTCACCGGTCCTGTTCATAATTTTTATGGACAGGATTTCTAGGCGCAGCCAGGGAATGGAGGGTGTCATGCTTGGTGACCACAGGATCTCATCTCTGTTGTTTGCAGATGATGTTGTCCTGTTGGCTTCATCCAGCAATGACCTACAGCTCTTGCTGGGACGGTTTGCCGCTGAGTGTGAAGCGGCTGGGATGAGAATCAGCACCTCCAAGTCCGAGTCCATGGTCCTCAGCCGGAAAAAGGTGGATTGTCCTCTCCGGGTTGGGGACAGGCTCCTGCCCCAAGTGGAGGAGTTTAAGTATCTTGGGGTCTTGTTCACGAGTGAGGGGAAAATGGAGCGAGAGATCGACAGACGGATTGGAGCAGCATCTGCAGTGATGCGGACGTTGTACCGGTCTGTTGTGGTGAAGAGGGAGCTTAGTTCTAAGGCAAAGCTGTCGATTTACCAGTCAATCTACGTTCCTACTCTCACCTATGGTCACGAGCTTTGGGTAATGACCGAAAGAACGAGATCGCGGATACAAGCGGCTGAAATGAGCTTTCTCCGTAGGATTGCTGGACTCACCCTCAGAGATAGGGTGAGGAGCTCAGTCATCCGGGAGAGGCTCAGAGTAGAACCGCTGCTCCTCCACATTGAAAGGAGTCAGTTGAGGTGGTATGGGCATCTGATTAGGATGCCTCCTGGACGCCTCCCACTTGAGGTGTTTCAGGCACGTCCCACTGGGAGGAGACCCCGGGGCAGACCCAGGACTCGGTGGAGAGACTATGTCTCCCAGCTAGTCTGGGAACGCCTTGGTATCCCCTCTGAAGAGCTGGAGCAGGTGGCTGGGGAGAGGGAAGTCTGGGCTTCTCTGCTTGAACTGCTGCCTCCGCGACCCGGACCTCCGGAAAAGCGGTAGAAGATGGATGGATGGATGGATGGAATAGCAAAGAACCTTGAATGATTACATATCTTCCAAATTTGTCTCCAATTACATTTTTCACTTGAAAAGGAACTGATTTATGTATGAGAGTCATAACTCCCCTGGCTCGGGATGAAAATGAAGAGGTGAATACACTTCCCTGCCATCTACTCCTAATTCTTTTAACATCCTCCTCTATCAGATGAGTTTCTTGTAAAAACACAATTCTTGAACCCATGTCCTTTATTTTATTCATAACTTGTTTAAGTTTTTTTAAATTTTGTAGACCTCTGCAATTCCATGAAGTTAAATTAAGATTAACACTTTGGTCCATGATCAATAGAGAGTTTGGGATTACCTTGCAGTGTAAACATGCTCATACAGAGAAGCAAAAACATGAGTGGTTGAACATTCATCCTACAAACTACACACAAACAAATTTCCCCTTCCCACACTTGTGGCAAACCCCCCAAAATCAAAAGAAAAATTCTGTCTCCCGATATAGCCATCGACCGTTCCACACCCACGGGGAACAGCCTAAGCCACTCCTTCTTCATCCTCCCAATCACCCTAACTCTACTGCTTTTAATGACGTAACATTAACTCTCCTCTGTAGTTTTCCAACTTAACTCCAAAATTTTTAACAACTTTGTACATCATAGTTTTTTTTTGTTTGTTTTGTTTTTGTTTTGTTTTTTTAATATATAATACAATCTATATTTTGTAAACTTACTATTTACTTCAAGTCAGTCAGATGCCTGTGCAAATGCTTAATTATTCTACCTTATATTTTGTTCATGCTTAGCTCCCACCAGTCTCTTCTTCTTCTTTGATCTTCTTGATGAACTCCTGCGCCTCCTCTGGGGTCTTGAAGATGTGGGTTCTGCCCTCATACGTGGTCAGCAGTCTCGCAGGATAGATTACACCATGACGAATCCCAAGGTTGCGCAGCTCCTTACGTACGGGATCAAACTGCTTCCTCAATTGCTGGATTCCTGTGGCCAAATCTGGGTAGAACCGCACCTGCTGGTCCTGGTGTTTAATCTCTCCTTTAGCACGTGCAGCGTTGAAGATCTTCATCCTGTCTCTGTTGCTAAGAAACTTCATAATTAAGGTCCTCGGCGGTCCCTTATCTCTCCGTGGGCCAATACAATGTGCTTTTTCCAGAACCACTGCTGATTGCAACTCCTCGCTGCCCAGCACCTCCGGAATCCACTTTTCCAGAAAGGAACATATGTCCCGACCTTCTGATTCCTCTGGAAGACCCACCAGCCTCAAGTTATTCTGTCTCGACCGAGATTCCAAATCCAAAATATTATTTTCCAGAGATTTATTTTTTTTTTCCAAAGTGCGCACCTTTAATTGAAGACGGGTGACGTCATCTTCAGCACTAGCGAGACGGAGCTCCATCTGCGCCGTTCGTTCTACACAGTCACCCAATTCCTTTCTTATTCCTTCCAACGCTGTCATAATCCCATCAAATCTAGAGGAAAAGTCCGCTCTCATTGAACTCATGGCAGCCATCAGCGCATCTGCGCCATTCCCCGCAGATATCGCACCGTTGCCAGCCTCCTCCGCCATATATGGAGTTTTGTTTGCTGCGTCACAGACCTGAAAGTCCGTTAATTTGGACTGTTTCGGCGGCTCGCTTTTTCCTTTTCCTGGTTTTCCAGCCTTAGGCTTCGCCGACATATCCTCGCCCAAATGCTGGGATACGTTCTGTCCCAAATGAGAGAGTTATTTGCCGATTTTTTTTTCTCCAGGAGCAGAGCAGAGCGAGACACGTCCATCCTACGTGGCAGCCATAACCGGAAGTCGCAATTTCCCTTCTTAATTGGTCAAAAAAATTGCAAATAATTTGCTGTTGTTGTGCATGGGTGCATGGATGCCTACAGAACACATACACACCAATGGCAGATCATTTGCAATTTTTTTGACTAATAAAGAAGTGAAATTACAAAATTTCCCACAGAAACCTGAACGTTCCAGGGACCGGAGGTTGGGGACCACTGATCTAAATGACAGACAGCTAAGAAGGCCAATAATCAAGGCTAGTGACGTTTACCTTTTAGTGACATTTTCCATTTTTTGACATAGAGGAAAAACCCTGGAAGAGTAAAAGCGGCTTCTTGGAGAGAAAAACGAGATTAAGGGTGTGTGTGTGTGTGTGTGCATGCGTGCGTGCGTGCGTGCGTGCGCGTGTGTATTTTCTCTCCAAGAAGCCATTTTTACTCCATGTGTGTGTTTTTGAGAGAAGTGAGTGTTTTGATATTTTTTCCATGACCAATAGAGGCATTTCAGATGGTTAAAACCCACAGACACACCAGTTTTCAGTCTATGGCCCCTTTAATAGTAAGCTGAAGAGGATGATAAAATAAAGGCAGCGTTGGATTTTTAAATAGCTTTATTATCACCCGCCTTCATCAGAACTCGGCTCCAGCCCATAGTGTGAGCAGGCTGAAGCCTCGTTCCTCCAGCTCTCAAAGAAGAGACAGTGTGTGTGTCTCGCAGCAGATGCAAAATCAGAATGAGTGAATGAGAGGAAGATTTAACAGCACAGTGCAGCTTATATACTCAACTCAAACAACAGATCAAAGACATTCGCAGCAGTCAATCTGGGCAACATTAACCTCACAGCTGTAAACGCAGCATGCAGCGGAAAAAAACCCAGGAGTGCGAGCTGACTGTCTCTGTGTTGTGTCTCTGTGTTGTGGGGGTTGAATTCAAACCGCTACACTGCTCCCCCCCCAGAGGGAACGGTAGGGGACCGTGACCTCGATGTTGCAGTCTGGGCAGCGAGCAGGGAAAAGCTCTGTGCAGGAGGGGGGGGGGGGGGGGTAGTACATGCCGACGGGGCGCGGGAAAACCGTTCAAGTCGCGCCAAAAGTGTTTGCTGCTCCGCGATGTCCCGTCTGAACATGCAGAGTTCAGAAGAAGAAAAATTAGTCTCTGACTCCTCTCGTGGCCGTGAAGAAAAGCAGGAGCGGCGGCAAGAAAAAAAATAAAAGCAGAGGGACTGGCGTGTTGACTTTAGGGCAGACGTAACCCTACAGCCTCGGGAACCGCAGACAGCTGAATTCCCCTTGTGTGCCGTGGCTAAGACCATAAAATCCAGTGAGCAAGCTGTGGGCCTCAGGTGTACAAGCAAGCCTGAAGGGCCAGTGAGCGGCAGAAGGAAGGCGGTCAGTGAAGCCATTCTTGCCCCGTGCGTGGTGTGCCGTCCTCGTAACTCCCCGGTGTGCGCGCGGGGGTTCCGTGCTTGGGTGGGCCGCTGGAGAGGGAATCAGGGTCGGAAACTTGGTGGGGATCGGCACAGTCTGCGCCGAAAAACATCTCTGATGAGCCGTGGCTGCAGATTAGCCATGGTGCGTACAGATCCACGTGTGCTCCGTCGGCCATGGGAGTCGCCCGCATGTGCTCTGATGTGGAGGAGCTGCGCGGCCGGTCCCGCGTGGATGTGCCGATCTCGGCGAGGGCGCGCCATGACGTTCTCTGCCGCTTACCCGGTCTTGGTTGATGTCCTGAGAGCGGCTCGCCCACCGTGGGCTCTGCGTCGAGGTCTCCCTGAGGCCGCAGGGAGGGCAGACCAGTCAGGCCGCTGTGACGGAGCATTCATGCCCGGGTGCTGCGTTCGCTGGCCACTCGTTTTCTTCAGTCTCGGGTCGCCAGCGTGGCTGTTCAGATCAGAAGGTCGCGTTTGCACAAAACGTGTGCATTCCGGGGTCACCAGTGAAGAGGATGATAAAATAAAGGCAGCGTTGGATTTTTAAATAGCTTTATTATCACCCGCCTTCATCAGAACTCGGCTCCAGCCCATAGTGTGAGCAGGCTGAAGCCTCGTTCCTCCAGCTCTCAAAGAAGAGACAGTGTGTGTGTCTCGCAGCAGATGCAAAATCAGAATGAGTGAATGAGAGGAAGATTTAACAGCACAGTGCAGCTTATATACTCAACTCAAACAATAGATCAAAGACATTCGCAGCAGTCAATCTGGGCATTTGCATATCAGAGGTACAGACAGGATGCATGAACACAGTGCATGGGTGGCACATTAACCTCACAGCTGTAAACGCAGCATGCAGCGGAAAAAAACCCAGGAGTGCGAGCTGACTGTCTCTGTGTTCTGTCTCTGTGTTGTGGGGGTTGAATTCAAACCGCTACAAAGCAAAAATTCATTTTACAACCATCCAGTCCAACTTTAAAAATAACGACAGCTGACACAAAATGCTGTACATCAAACATCAAAGCAATATTCTCTTTTAATATAGAAAAGTTAGAATTCACATAGTCACTCTGGTTGTCATTGACTTGTTTTTTCCCCACTCCTGCAGGATGAGCAGAAGCTGTTGGTGGCAGTGGAAGAGGGTCAAAACAAACTGTTGGAGCTAAAAAACCAGCTGCTCGCTAAGAAGAGCCAAGTGGCTGATGCCAAATCTGAGCTGGACCAGAAAACTCAAACGCTCAAGGAAATTAACAAGTAAAACTCAAACATTGTCATGTTTGTTAAAAAAAGGTTCAATAAAAATATTGTGGAAAAAAAACTCAAACATTACTCGCATTACAGTGCACTTGATTGTGATTCTTTTAGTGGGTCTACTCTTGGACTTATCCTCATAGGGATTTCTGGACTTATTAGAAAACATGGCTGTAGAGTAGACTATTTAATTATGAAAGCTATTGGGGTATATGATGTTGCTTTTCTTGTATGCGCCGATCAAAATGTAAAGTAAATAGTAGCCCCAGCCTGTAAAAACAGACCTGCTAAAAAATTGTCAAGAAATATAACCACTTTGAAAATATATTCAGCAAGAACAAGTACTTTTTTGGGCTCTTTTTCTGCTTTAATTGCTCTCAGGGAGTTGGTGAAGCTTCAGCGTGCAGTTATGACAGCAGAGTCTGCCATAGAGCAGAAACGGTTGGCCAGGCATAACATGCTGCTGGCCTGCAAGATCCAGAGTCTGCCCATTACCCTGCTGTCAGGGAGCCTGGATGAAATCAGTGAGGTGCAGGTAGGTCATACAGGATGTGCAGAAGTTTCAGTTGCTGTTTCAGTAGCAGTCCACTGCGAGAAAGAAAAGAGGCTAATCACAACTGGAAGTGATTTTGGTTTATCTTGGATAAGAAAAATAACCTGAAAGCACACATCATTTTTATTTTTACAGCTGGACTCTGAGTCTGAAAGCACTGCAGCCACCATGGATATCTATGAGCGAGAGGCACAACTTGTCATTGACTACTCTCAACTGGATGATGAGGTTAAGGTGAGAAACTGAGTCTCATTACTTGAATTTTCTCTCAGTGCTCTTAGATCAGGGGTGTCCAATCATGTGCCACGGAGGGGCTAGACCCTGCAGGCTTTACCTCCAACCAGTGTCTTCAACAGGCAGAGTCCACTGAGTTTTTTCCCACTGATTGCTGATAAGTGAAAACACCTGCTGAAGAGACTGTGTAGAAGAGAAAACCTGTAGGGTCTTGGCCCCCCATGGCACATGACTGGACACCCCTGTCTTAGATCATACTGTTGGCCCTGTATATTATAATGGATTAGATTTATGTGGTGCTTTACATGTCAAGTGACATCTCAAAGCGCTTACAGTGAGTCCATTATTCATTCACTCCAGACAGACATTGATAGTGGTAAGCTACTAGTGTAGCCACAGCTGCCATGGGGCAGACTGACGGAAACATGGCTGCCAATCCGTGCCAACGGCCTCTCCGACCACTACCGAACATTTATACACATTCATACCCAGTGTCATGGACACTGGAGGCAAGGTGGGTAAAGTGTCTTGCCCAGGCACACAACGGTAGGATGGCTGGGGAGAGTGGGATTCGAACCGCCAACCCTCTGGTTATTGGACAACCTGTTCTACCTCCTTAGCCACTGCCGCCCACATTTCCCTCCTCCGTTCCATTTTTGTTGAGCACTAAGCTGGACGGCAGGAAGTTCCATTTTTATATGGTCTTTGGCATGACCTGGCTGGGACTTGAACCCCGATTCCTCGGTTGTGGGACAGATACTCTACCTGTAGGCCACCACTCCAGCAGCTCAGCAGACCATGAACTTCTCAGGAAACGGTTATAATGTTTAAAAGCCAACATTTTGATTTCCAAACTTATTTTGAGGGTAAATAATAGAACAGTCATTAGCCACTTCTTAAGTATCAATGGGGCTCATGCACTCTCAGCAAACATTTTCCACGCAGTGTCCACTACTCTGCGCCGCTGACTGACCGCTGCTTACAGCATGACGTCTCCAGGCAGCATACCTCTCTCTGATTGCCCCTGTCCTGTGACCTCTCCACCTCCCGACTGTACCTCTGGTTCTCCCTACTGTCACAACAACTTGGAAGAAAGCTCCCTCATCCCAGTCATTATTAGAAAGAGGGTGAGTAAAACTGTGTGCCATGGAGGGTGTGTCAAATCTGCGTCAGCCACCTGTTGCTGCAGTGAATGAGAGACACAATAGTTCACCAATAAGGATGCTTTTAATTAATACTCGTTCCATTACTAATAAGGCATTTAATCTTAATGACTTTTTTTATTAGAGGGAGACTTGATTTTATGTTTTTAACTGAAACCTGGCAGCAGGTGTCTGATTTTTTCCGCCTGAATGAACTGTGCCCACCTGACTGTTCATACATCAATGTTCCTAGGCTGTCAGACTATGGTGGGGGTCTGGCCATCGTGCACAGAAATCTTTTTCTATGTCAGTCTGTATGGACACAGACTTACTCTTCTTTTGAATGTGAGATGTCCTGGTTGGTCCATCTAATCAGTTTTATTGTTTTTTAATTTATTGCTCTCCTGGTTCTGCTGGGCAGTTTTTATCTGTTTTACAAAATTTTTATCACCTCTTATAAAACTGGACGTTTTTAATAATTGGTGACTTTAATGTTCATGTTGATGATGTGTCCTGCAAAACTGCTTCAGAATTTTTACACATCATGGAGTGCTATAACTTTGTGCTACATGTCAGGCAACCAACTCACAACAAAGGGCATGTGTTGGACTTAGTTTTCTCCCTCAATCTTGTGATTGATGATCTTAGAATAGAAGAGTCACATGAGCGATCATAACTACATTTTCTTTAATCTCTCTTTTAACAGTGATTCTGTGCCCCACTCACGGTCCTTTTATAGATGTTTTTTAAATTAAATTAAAATTAAATTAAATCACCCTTATTGTCATTCAACCGTACAACCAATCATGTACAGTAGAACGAGATTGTGCTTTACCTATCTACAGTGTCAAATCACACACACCCCAGTGCAGAATCAGAGGGCCGCTGCCATGCAAGGCGTCGCCACAGATTTCCCTCCTCCATTCCGTTATTGCTGAGCACCAAGCTGGACGGCAGGAAGTTCCACTTTTATATGGTCTTTGGCATGACCCGGCCGGGATTTGAACCCCTGCCTCCCGGGTGTGGGGCGGATGCTCTACTTTATCTTGCCTTTATCACCCAGTCTGCTGCTGAAGTGTTTTCTCTTTTATTTAACTAGTGCATGCCTGTAGAAAGCAAGTACTGCTGTCTGAAACAGGTAGGCCAATTAGGCTTTACAGGCCCAAATGTTAGCTGTGTTTGAAAGTGGAATACAGAGGTGTAGCCTATATGTACGCACTCACATGTGTAGACTTTGACAAATATGAAAGGGACTGAAAGGTACTAAGATTTATTTGATTGTGTGAATATTAATTACAGAATAACTGAATATGAATGGGACATTCAATATTAGTGACTGTTTAAGAGCTCTAGTTTATTTGTTTGTCAGATCACTTATTTGTGTGATCTTTTATGAGTTATATTCGTAAGTGTTGTATCTTGCACTTTGGGGAATGGGAGTTGTTCAGTCACCATTATAATTCCATCCATCCATCTTCTTCTGCTTAATCCTTTTTGGGTCGCGCGTGGGGGGGGGGGGGGGCTGGAGCCTATCCCAGCATCTCTGGGTGAGAGGCAGGGTACACTCTGGACAGATTGCCAGTCCATATCGCAGGGCCAACACAGAGAGACAGACAACCATTCACTCTCACAGTCATACCTAAGGACAATTTAGAATCCCCAGTTTGATGCCAATTAACCTAACTTGCATGTTTTTGGTATGTGGGAGGAAACCGGAGAAATCCCGGAGTAAACCCACGCAGACATGGGGAGAACATGCAAACTCCACACAGATCACTGTTGGTCAGGGGCTGGGATCGAACCCAGGATCCCCCGGCCAAGGATGAGTTGCTGTGCTGCCACAGTGCTAACCACTCCGCCACTGCGCTTCCCACCATTATAATTGTTTTAGTTGTTTTGGTTTATGTGTAGCTTATTGTATATTGTCAGTAAACTCATGCAGTACTATAACAGGACACGTTTACAAATACTTGAGACCCATTGTAGTGCATCCTTTTATATTTTAGCAATATTATAAGTACAAAACACTCAACATTATTATACACAGCAGAATGACCTGTTTGGCTGCAACTGTTGCATCAGTGTTGCCCATTTGTCTGTAAATATTTAGATAAGGCTGCGTGTCCACCAAACGCGTTTTTTCCGCTCTGGGTGGCTATTTTCCATTCATTCTCTATGTAGTCCAGCGTTTACAGTGCTGAGTGCCCTCGGCGTGGCCGTTTTTTGTCGTGGCGCTCAGAGCTCAAAAAAGTTCAACTTTTCAGACTGCAGCTGAGCTCGTCAATGTCAGACCTTAAGCAGCCAATCAGAACTGCTGCGTGGGCGGGACATAGGACGCCGGTACTAGTCTGTACTCAGACCCCTGCTTTCTTTGTCATCATATTTTACATCCAGAACTGCTAGAAAACGTTTCCTGTCCATTGTTATTTAGAGATTCCTATTAAAAAATCAGTAGAAAGTCTGGCAATAGGAAAAACGGAAGTGTTGAGCTGAGAGTGACAAGCTGTTGCTGGGAAACAGGACACAGACTTTTCTTTTCTAGAGCGCCGCACACAAATGCTGAAAACAAAAAGCTCAGGGCGGTTGGGCGACAAAAAACTCATTTGGTGGACATGCAGCCTTAAAATGGTTTATTTCATTATTTGGGGATTTTTGTGTCCTGTTTGGTCACGGTCGTAGTTTAGTCAACGCGTGCATACAGTATGTGTCCGCATATGATATGCAGTTGATCTGGCCATTCTGCTCCACAATCATGGCGGTATTATTATTAAGTTTTTAAAAGTTAGCAGTACTCAAATACTTTGCAAGCAGTTTCATGAAATGGTCAATCAGAAAGCAACTCATACCGGCTCGGATGTCGCCCGGGCTTACAAGGTCCGCGCTGATCTGTTCACACTCCGACAGGCAGTGAAAAGTAAGCTAGGAGCAGGAAGACAAAAGAAGAGGAAAACAGCAGCCTTGTGTGTAGCAGAATGGAATGTACGTACTCTGTTGGACAGAACAACATCACAGCGCCCAGAAAGACAGACTGCGCTTGTGGCCCTGGAAATGAACAGGTACAATGTAGACATAGCTGCACTTAGTGAAACAAAATTGCCTGAATATGACAGCTTGGAAGACCATGGGTACATCTTCTTTTGGAGTGGGAGATCAACTCAAGAAAGGAGAGAAGCAGGAGTGGCCTTTGCAGTTAGAAAGGAGATAGCAGCAATGCTTGGTGAGGAACTGGTGCCAATCAACGACAGGATAATGACTATGAGACTCCCATTACAGCAGAAGATGTATGCCACACTCATCAGTGTATATGCCCCAACAATGACCAACACAGAGGAGGTGAAGGAAGAGTTCTACAGTGATTTACGTGAGACTGTCAGGCGTGTACCGACTGATGACAGGCTGATACTCGGAGATTTTAATGCCAGAGTTGGTTTGGACACTGAGAAATGGAAAGGAATGCTAGGCAGTCATGGAGTAGGCAAGTGCAATGCTAATGGAGAACTTCTACTTGCACTATGTTCAGAGTACAACCTTGTTGATAACCAACACTCTATGTAAACACAAGGACACACACAAGAAGACATGGATGCACCCAAGATCCAAGCACTGGCACTTATTAGACTACATCATAGTCAGGCAGAGAGACATAAGGGATGTATTGGACACCAGAGCAATGAGAGGCGCGGACTGTGGTACTGATCATGTTATGCTGAGATCTAGATTAAGGATTTGCAGACGAAAACAGCACTGCAGGATGAGTGCGAAGCCACCACGGAAGCTAAACACTAGTGCACTGAAAGGCCAAAAGAAGCAGGAAGAACTTACACAGGAAATGGATGAAAACTTGAAAGACTGGGACAGCAACAACTCAGAGAATGACATAGAAGAGAAATGGGCAACACTGAAGGATACGGTGTATCAGACTGCAAGTGATGTATTAGGCTGCCCTGAGAGGAAACATCAAGATTGGTTTGATGAGCATGATGAACACCTGAAGAAACTACTAGAAGCAAGGAATACAGCTAGGCAGGAAAACCTACAGTGTAACACAAGGTCGAAGAAGATGAAATACTCAAAGGCTCAGCGTGAGCTACAGAAGTACACCAGAGAGATGAAGTTCCAACTGGTGGGATGAAAAAGCGGAGAAACTTCAAACTGCAACAGACAGGAAGGACATGAAAACATTCTTCACAGGTTTGAGAGAAATCTGCGGCCCTAAACCAAGAGGATTGATCCAACTAAAGGCTATGGATGGTGAAAGGGTTTTGCAGGAGAAAGAAAAGATCCTGGACAGATTTGCAGACCACTTTGACCAACTACTAAACAACCCTGGAGATCTCACTGAAGAAGCTAAAGAAGCTCTAGTGCAGCGACCAGCTGTATCAAGTCTGGATGAACCACCAAATTTTGATGAACTAATGGCAGCTATCAGGACAACACAGGATGGTAAAGCTCCAGGAAGGGATGGAATTCCAGCAGAAATGTGGAAAATATGGTGGTGTTCAGCTGACCAACTGCCTGCACAAGCTCATCCAAGAGATATGGGATGCCCAGAAAGTACCTCAAGACTGGAAGAATGCAAGTATTGTGCCTTTGTTCAAGAAAGGTGGCAGGAAAGATTGTGGAAATTACCGAGGTATATCACTGCTAGCCACTGTTGGTAAGATTCTCTCACGTGTACTACTTAACAGACTCAGTGAACACATCTCGCAGAATGTACTACCAGAAACCCAGTGCGTCTTTAGAAGTGGAAGAAGCACAATGGAAAGGATTTTCTGCTTGAAACAGGTTCAAGAAAAATGTATTGAACAGAACATACCGCTTTATATAGTCTTCATAGACTTCAGTAAAGCCTTTGATACTGTTTCGCAACAAGGACTTTGGCAGGTACTTAAGAAATATGGTTGTACAGAGAAGTTTGTCAGCTTGATCGAGGCACTCCATACAGGTATGCAAGCAAACGTGGCAATGAGTGGTTCAGTATCTAAAGACTTTTCAGTAGGCAACGGGGTGAAACAAGGATGTGTGCTGGCACCTACACTCTTCTTGCTATATCTGGCAGCCATGCTTGAGGTGGCCTTCAAAGACACTTCAGAAGGAGTATACATTCAAACAAGGAAAGAAGCAGACTTGTTCAGTGTGGCACAGTTTAAAGCCAAGAGTAAAACATCGATAAAGGTAGTAAGAGAAATGCTTTTTGCCGACGACAGTGCTGTAGTTGCACACAGCGTGGAAGATATGCAATCTTTAGTGGAGAAATTTGCAAGAGCAGCTAGACAATTCAGCCTCCAAATCAACATCAAGAAGACAGAGTGCCTTTATCAACCACCAAAGTTCCAGTTATCAACATCACTACCAGAAGAGATCAGCATTGGTACAGAGCCATTAGTCAAGTGCAAGACTTTCAAGTACCTAGGGAGTACTGTTTCAGAGAATGCTAGGCTGGAGGATGAACTGTCTCTCAGAATGGGAAGAGCGAGCGCTGTGTTTGGAAACTTGAGGGAGAGACTGTGGAACAATCGACATGTGTCTATCCGTGTGAAATGCAAAGTGTACAGAGCGACAGTACTGGCTACTCTATCGTACGGTGCTGAAACTTGGACTGTCTACAGAGTGCAGGTGAAGAAACTCCACACGTACATGATGAGACACCTTCGAGCCATAATGAACATCTCATGGAAAGACAAGATAACCAACATAGAAGTGTTGAAACGAGCTGGTCTACCATCAATGGAGGACATGCTAATACAGACAAACCTGAGATGGCTCGGACATGTTGAGAGGATGGACCACCAGCGTCTCCCTCGGCAGTTACTCTACTCACAGTTATGCGAGGGCAAATGCAATCAGGGTAGACCAAGGCTCAGATTTCAAGACACTGTAAAAAGAAACTTGAAGAAGTTGGACATAGACAGGAGTTCCTGGCAGCGGAAGGCTAAGGACAGAGCTGTGTGGAGGAATCTGATCAGACCTAAATGAAACAGTCATTGTCGCCCACGACAGACTGCTATGATGATGATGATGATGATATGCAGTTGATCTGGCCATTCTGCTCCACAATCATGGCGGTATTATTATTAAGTTTTTAATTTTTACATACTCGTGCGGGAGGAGGGACTCGCGGTCCTGTAAAGGACAGTGGTACCATGCAGGTGAAGAACCAGTCGGAACTCCCGTCTACCACTGACGGGGCAGGTGGGGCATGCCTCCCTGCAGAGCATTGTGGTCCAGCCGGTTGGAGAAGCAGCAGCTGAACAGGCAGATTGCAGTCCTTCACAGGGAGCCAAGCCCAGCCTGCCTGGTTAATGGGAGTCTCAGCTGCTGCTTCACCCATTTGCCACGGGTCCCTGTGGGCCCCCCTCCCCAGTGCACTTGCGCACCTCGTATTCACCACATATGCCGAATTATCCTTTAGACCTACGCAATCATGGTAACTGTATGGTATCATTTTTTAAGCATTAAATCTTAAGTATTCTCTTTTTCTAGTCAAATTTGTTGCTTTTCATTTCCTTGTTTTGCTCATGGAGTGCTGTGGTTGCTGATGCCGTGATGCTGTAAAGCCATGTATTGTCCAATCAGGACAGTGTCAATCCGAAACCCTGCCCACACTTCTAGAAGCCAGAGCATGAGGAAACGGAGCGGTGGCTAAACTTTTATTGATAGAAATTACATATTTTGATTGAGCAACTCCATACTCGGCAGTGTCCTCCCTCGTAACCTCAACAAAGCACTTATAAAATCTGAGAGCAGTCTGACAAACGGTTTGGGAGATATGTGAGGAACACAGACACAGACAGAGATCTGTTGCATTTATAGATAGACTTTTGTCCCGAGTCTGATTTTACTGATGTTGAAAGTTTTGTTCAGCCCTTTAGTGACAATTGTGTCCCAATACTTAACAAAGTGGCTCAAGTTAAATCTAAAAAAAATTCTCTTCAAAAAATTCGGCCCCCTGGATAAATGACTTGAGTATGTAGTTTTTGCCATTTATGCAGGAAGACTGAAAGACTGTGGAAAGCTACGAAATTGGAGGTTCATAGGTTACGCCTAAAGGATCTTATTTTTACCTTAAATAATATGATTAAGGATGCCCGTAACAACTATTTTGCTGCCCTTATCTCTGCAAGCAAGAGAAATCCTAAAATCTTGTTTAATTCAATCAAATCCATCGTATCCCCTGCCTCTCCTACCATACCAGTATATTCGAAAAATAACTGCAACAACTTTCTTACTTATTTTATTGATAAAGTAAACTCTATTCGTTCTAGTATTTTACCTCCATCTAAAGCCCCTTTTCCACTAGTACCTCTATAGCCCTACTCACTTTGATACGGCTTTACTCAACTCAGTTAGTTTTTGTTTCCATTACACTAGAGTACCGCCTGAGGTGGGTGGGATTTTTTTAAAGCAAGGCAGCGCAACACTCCCATGACGTAAAACATGTAAAACACGGTGCTCTCACCATGCACCGCGTCATAACAGCCAGTCCCCAGAGGTACCTGCGGGTCATCCCGTCAATAAAGGCCATTTCCAAGGACGGTTTGTGCAGTATATATCCGTGTAGATTTTGCACTGTTTTCAACTCGGATCTCAACCTTACTGATCATCTGCTGAACGTGTTTACTCATCTGCTGTAAACACGTTTACTCTTCCATGGTAAAGCCGAAAACAACGATTGTACGTCACTTCTGGCCGGCAATGGCTGCTTCCCATTGGTTTTGACCAAGCGGTTTTCATGGGATAAAATTATTCAGTATACTGACTCTATGGGGTTATTTTTACTGAATAAACACATTTTTGGTTTATAAGTAATACTTAAAGCAGGATTAATGTTGTTATAATGACCAGTACAGGTTTCCTTTAAATAAATCTAAACCTTCATCCAGTCCTTTAAATATTTTACTGGCTACTTTGTTTTTAAAAGTTTTTAACTCCATTGCCTAGTGTTGTTAGACTGATAAATTTGTCACTTTTAAATGGTTATGTTCCTGTTCATGTAAAAGGGCTGGATGTTATAACCCCTTATTTGCAACTGTTGGGAGAGTCACTTGAAGAAAGCTGCCAAGTGACATTGCAACCACAAAGACACATCGTCAGTTGTGTACCTCAGCATCACAGGGTGTTTCGACCTTTTAATCACAAGACACCCTCCACTGAGGCAGGCCCACCACAGGTTGATCAAGCCTGGGTGAGTGTCCTGTGGTTAGCTAGTCGCCTTGGCCGCCCAGATGGCATCCTTCCTCTTGATCCACAGCCAGTGAGTAGCCCGTTGTCGGCTAGTTCTTTGAGTCCTCTTCTGTGGGCCTGACCCCTGACTCCCAGTTGCTTGAGGAGCTTTGCTGTTGACCTTACTACAGAGCCCCTGCATCCTACCTCAACTGGGCGCACCTTAATGTTCCAGCCTCTGTCTTCTGCTTCAGCTGCGAGACTGGTGTATCGAAGTTTCTTGCGCTCAAAGGCTTCGCTGATCCTGTCCTCTCAGAGCACTGTCAGCTCAATGATGTAGACAAGTCAGGTGGACCTGGACCAAAGAACCACATCTGGTCGCAGGGTGGTTGTGGCAACTTAAGATGGAAAAATAAGCCTCTGTCCAAGGTCCACACGCATATCCAAGTCCCTGGCTGCATTCAGTGGGCTGAGGTCGGGAGGAGAAGGATTGATCTTCACTTTTTGGCCTTCTTGGATGAAGAATGTGGCTTGTTGGAGTTTTGCCTGGCTATTGACAGGTTGGGCATTGATGGATACCCTCCTGCACTCAAGGATGGCCACTAGGCACTTCAGGACTTAATTGTGTTGCAAAGTGTATCTGCCCTGGGTTAAGCTTGACTTGCAACCAACCAAGATGTGCTTGAGGGTTGCAGAGGCTGCACACAGGGGGCAAGCTGCTTCCTCTCCCAGTCAGAGATTTAAATTGGTAGGAGAGGGCAAGACATCGTATGTGGCTTTGATGATAAAGCTAAGCCTATTAGACTCCATGCTCCATAACTCACTCCATGTGATTCTCCTCTTTTCAACACCCTCCCACTTCATCCAGCAGTCCTGTCTCACCTGTGCTACAGCTTTGGCACATCCTGATTCTTCTTCCTGATGACGCACATCCTCTATTACCATGGCTCAGTGTTCAATGGTAATCACCTTTTGCCAGGTAGGAGTCCTTGTCCCCAGCCCTAGGCCTCCCCTGTCCTGTTGGATGTGGCCTACAATTTCTCGATGGCAAAGGGTGGATTTAGCATCGAGCACAGCTGCAGCTGGGGTCCACTGCCTCCCTGTTGCTAAGGTAGGGGCAACTCCTCTCACTACAGGATCCTGGGATTCTTTGAGGGACTGGTCCAGTCTCACTTTAGCACATTTGTATTCTTCTACCAGGCTGGAGATTGGCAGATAGAGAGTCGCATCACTGTAGAGTCCAACGCTGCTGAGGCACCTAGGTAGTCCAAGCCACTTCCTCACTTGAGAGTTAACCAGCCTCTTAAGGCGGTTGGCATGAGATCATGAGACCTCATAGATTGTTAAAGGCCACATGAGTCTGGGTAGAAGTCCAAACTGAAAACACGAGAGCTTCAATTTTCCTGGTGAAGCAAGTGTTGTTGATTTGCTTAAGTCCAGTGACTGTGTCCTGCCGAAGTTATTCCAGTTGTTGTGTGTCTTTGAGGTCTGCATTATACCATCGTCCAACGCTCTTGATAGGCTTCTCCAGAATTGTTGGGATTGGTGCATCACTAATGTGAAACCGTTCGTCAGTTGGCCTCTGACAATGGAGATACTGTGGGATTTGCTTGGTTTTACCTCCATCCGTGCCCATTTGATGTTTTGTTGGAGTTTCTGCATTAGGCGTCGGGTGCAGGGTTTAGTTGTCGTTTTGGTGGTTATGTCATCCATGTATGCTCTGTTGAGTCTAAAATACCTTAAACCCCAGTTCTTTGATACAACGGCCAAATGATCAGACTGAGAGATGAAGTATACTTTCACTTAATTTACTGAAAGTGCGATATGGATACAAGCAGCGCTGGAACACAACTCTTTAGGCAATTCCCCAAGAGTGTGCTACCCCAAAATTGAGTCCTATAGTTTTTATAAGCTTAACCACTCCCTCGTGCAAGAGGGAGGGGTTTTACCTCATTGGATCAATACACTTCCGCTTATGTGGCTGCTCTGCTGTGTGCAGAACTGATTCTAACTGATTTCAGCAAATGAATTATAGGGTGTAAACTAAATTCTGCAGTGTAGCGTGTGAAGCAAGCAGATAAAGAAGTGTGAGAAAGACAGAACAATCATGTCATTTTACCGACAATACCCCCTGTTGAGGTGTCCTATTAGGGCACCTCACTATCTATCTATCTATAACCTAAACTTACGTTTTTGCATCTTCCCCTGTTGACATAGGTCTAAACCCATCTCATAGCCCTATTCTATCCCCTGTGTGTAGTGTTTATAAAGTTCTATACGTGCATGATGTCCTCCTCCCAGCATTCCCATAGACCTGCCCCCCTCAGGTCGCCATTTCTCCAGAGGACATCGGGTGTGGTGCAGACATCATGAATTAATATAGCTAACAATCCTATATGTGTAAAATATATTCAAAACTAAACTATCCTCATCTGTGCATGTATATGAATATACGGTATATGAAAATGCATATATGAATATATGCATATATGAATACATCCATATACATGCATCTATTCTTTCATTAATCATTTATCACAAAGGAAACCTGTAGGGCAGAAGCTCAGCAGAGCAAAATCTAACACCATGTGAATGTGCATTGTAGATCCTATTGCAGACCCTAAATTATCTCCTCGGCGTCTTCTAGATCCCCGTCTAGGTTCAGTCGTGGCACAACCTCGTCATCGTCCTGGCAATAGGTGGGCAGGTGGGTCCCCTTGATGTGGAGGTCCTTGGAAGAAAAGGCCACTAAAATAGATCTTTCTTTTATTTTTTATTTTTATTCTTTTAATTTTTATTCTTTAATCATGGGAATACAACAGCATCCGCAAAAAACAAAGATCAATAAACTAATAATTATACTTATAAGGGCTCCTTGAATTATTTTTCCCCATTTGCCAAATATATTATCAAACCAACTACCTACACGATGCCAGATTAAGCTTTATTGAGCTTTTAGCTCTTATAAAGATTTTCATTTTTCAATTCAATTCAATTCAATTCAACTTTATTTATATAGCGCCATTTCACAACAACAGTCATCTCATAGCACTATCAACTGTAGGGGGGAACCCCCACAGTTGCAGAAAGACCCCAGCAATCAGGCGATCCCCTGTGAGCAAGCACTTGGCGACGGTGGAGAGGAAAAACTCCCTTTTAACAGGAAGAAACCTCCAGCAGAACCAGGCTCAGGGAGGGGTAGTCATCTGCTGCGACTAGCTGGGGGGTGAGGGGATAGAGAAAAAGAAAAGAACAGACATGTAGAGAGCAAACAGCACGATGGTGACTCAATGTATGGGAGAGAACAAACAAATGTTAATGACCAGCAAAAAAAAATATTTCATAGAGAGTGAGGAAAGGAGTGAGGCCCAGTGCATTACTGGAGATTTTTCTAAAATTTAAGCTATACTTTATAAGTTTATTAAAATATGCAACTTAGGGATTTTGTAACTATTTTAGTAAGTTAATTGATTAATTATGCAAAAGGTTTTTTCTTTTTCTTTTTTCTAAACATTAATTGTGCTATATAATAATCAACCAGATCCCGCAATTTCAATAACTTTTAATGTGTAAGCAATAAATTAGTATGTTCAAGATACCCGACTTTGTGTATGACATGGACAGCCCTTTTTGTAATGTTAGCAATGAATTAAGTATACTTTTATAATTGTTACCCCAGGCCTCTATACAATAGGTCAAGTATGGAAGTATCAATGAGCAATACAAGATATAAAGTGATTTGTCTTAATTTTATTTATAATTGCAATATTTTTTGCAACTTTGTTTTGTATTTATCTGACGTGTGATTTCCAACTACTTTTATCATCTAATATTACCTTGTAATAGAAATTCACTAATTATGCATTTATCTGTTGAGATCACATATTTTATAAGTGTGTGTGTGGGTGTGTTACAACATATGACTGTAACTTTTATCCATATATGAACTGTTTTAATATGCTATATTAACAAACTGTTTGATATGTCTATTGTAGTTTGTGTTCCAAGATAAAGTTTTATGTCACAGTGACCAGCTAAAGGGTTTCCTGCTCTGACTGCCCCCCCCCCCTCCTGGGAGTAGACTGCTTGATGACCTTGAAGCCCTGTACAGTTATGCAGCTGTTGCCTTATCATATATACCTTTTTTTTTATACTTCATGTTTCACTTATTGCAATAATCCTAAATGGAGTGTTAAATTGATTTAAAACTCCTTAATACTATCAAAGTTTGCATAGAGACTCCTACTATTAATATGTATTATTGTCAGTGTCTGATCCGAATTCATAATTCCATTTAATTGTTGATCATAATAAGCACACTTATTGTTAATATGATTAAAATAGTTATTGTGTGGGTCAGTATCTCCAAAAATGTCTTGTGGTTGCTGTTCAGTATTGACAAAGGTTTCAGCTTCAATTTACCCTAATACACTTCCACTTCACATTATTAAATTAGGAAAAGGAAAAAAGAAGAAACACTAAGGAAAAAAGCACACAAAAAATCTCCACTCATAATCTTACTGCTGCGGCGGTATAAAAAAATAAGCAGCGATGCTGTAGTTTTAAGGAAGTTTTATTATCATACCGCCGTCACAAGCTCCGCTTCCGGCGCCGTGCATGAGCGCCGGTGAGCGAGCTCACGGCTCTCAGAGAAGGGACACAAAGTCTGTGTCCTGCAGCAGAGGTGTGTGTGAGAGAGAGAAAGTGCGTTACAGAGTTGCAGCTTAAATACTTGACCATAACAATACATCAAAGGAACATACCCCACAGTTAGTATGATCAAAGGGATAACAGAACAGGAAGGAGATATTTGCATTTGTGAGACAAAGGGCAGATTAGCTAGACCTCGCTCCAGGTGCAGGACAAAGAGGCTAACAGGCACATCTACATATTGATCTGAGTCTCTAGGTCACAGTAAGGACAGGACGCATGAGTACAATGGATGAAAGGCAATCATTAACATCACAGAGGTGAGCCAGAAGAAACGCGTCTACCTGTAGACATTAATACACCAAAGCACATCTACATATGTAAGATGCTCAGAAAAAGCACAGTAAGGACAAGCCGTATGAACACTATACAGAATGGCGCATTACATCACAATACATGCATGTTTGCATCACAAATACATGAATGGCACATTGCATCTCAGTAGTGCAGCAGGGAAAACAGAGACAAGAGGGCTGAGTGTCCTTAGTCTGTTGTGGGGTTAAAACGAACCGCCACACTGCACTATTATTCGTGCATTAGAACTAAGGTTTAAATTTATCTAATTCCTCCCTTTCTCTAATCATTATCTTACATTTCTTTGTCCATGTTGACTGTATTTTCCCCTGTTTTCTGAGAGCCCTTTTAAATTTCAAAAATTTTATAGAGTATATATTTGTGTTATCATATGTCTTTTTGCATCTTTTTGCATCTGATTAGAATTTTAGCGTTACAAAGGTAATGACTCACGGACTTCTGCCGGTGTCCAAGTTCCTGGAGGCACTGTGCATTTGATACAGTGAGACTTGTGCCAGTACCCACTAAATTTTTTGTAAAGCAATTTTAATAAATGTAAAAATCTGTATTGTCTTTGTAGTAGATTCTAAATCAAGTCCCACAGTAAACATAAATTCAGCACAAGTTGAACTTTCCTAAGACATTTGGAACTTTTTTCATAAATTTGCATGGTTTTCTTCCTTATCAGTTTACCTTGTTCCCTATAGACATGATATTTCCTATACAATAATCAACAGATATTTCCTTAAATATCTGGAAATTTATTGATGTAACTTTTAACTTCTCCTATTGAATGTTGTGATGTCATTACCAAGTGGTTTCATTTGTATTTTTCTCTTCATTATCGATCATCTATTGATAATTTTTATGTATTAAGATAAGATAAGCCTTTATTAGTCCCACAATGGGGAAATTCCAGGATTGCAACAGCACAGGGATAGCAACACTCAGAGCAATAATTTAGAAGATAAGAAAATAAGAGCAGTGAGTATGCACATGTACACATAAATATATAAATATATATACACACAGTGCGGAGCATTGTAGCTAGATGGAATAAACAGCATAACCATCTATTTAGTTACCCTGCATGGTATGAATATGTACCCATACATATTGTCACCCTCCATAGCGACTGATATTGTCCTAGTTGTATACTGGAGGGGACCATTTGTGTAAGTCTGTTGTGTCTTTTGCATTCAATACTATTAAGTCGTCACATTTTTTTGCTATCTCTGCGAGCAGCCCTGCTTAGGTTATACAGTCTGACAGCCGTAGATAGGAAGGACCTGCGAAACCTCTCGGTCGTGCACTTAGGATGATGTAGTCTGCTGCTAAATGAGCTCCTCAGTGTGTTCAGTATGTCCTGCATGGGGTGGGACTTGGACTCTAACAGAGATGACAGTTTAGCCACCATCCTTCTCTCTCCTATCTCCTCCACTGGGTCAAGGCGTTTCCCCAGGACAGAGCTAGGTTTCTTGATCAGTTTGTTCAGTCTCTTCCTATCGGCTGCTGTAATGCCGTTGTCCCAGCAGACCACTCCAAAAGTGATGGCTGATGCCACCACCGTGTCGTAGAATGTCTTCAAGAGCACCCCTTGTACACCAAAAGACCTGAGCCTCCTCAGTAGGAACAGCCTGCGCTGTCCCTTCTTGTAGAGTGCGTCGGTATTGTGTGACCAGTCTAGTTTATTGTTCAGATGAACACCCAGGTACTTGTAGGATGTCACCATCTCAATGTCTGTTCCCTGGATGTTTACTGGTGCTATGAGGGGTTGTCCTTGCCTGCGGCAATCCACCACCAGCTACTTAGTTTTCCTCGTGTTGATCTGGAGGCAGTTCCGATGGCACCAGTCCACGAGGTCCTGGATAAGTCCTCTGTACTCAGCTTCATCTCCGTTGGCGATGAGGCCGGTGATCGCAGAGTCGTCAGAGAACTTCTGTAGATGGCAGTGTGTTGTGTTGTGTGAGAAGTCCACAATATAAAGGGTGAACAGAAAGGGAGCCAAAACTGTTCCCGGGGGGGCCCCTGTGCTACCGATGATCGTGTCGGACACACAATCCCGGATTCTCACAAACTGTGGCCGTTTAGTGAGGTAGTCCAGGATCCATGATGACAGGTGCTGGTCTACCCCTGCGCACAGCAGCTTGTCCTTCAGGATCATCGGTTGGATGGTGTTGAAAGCACTGTAGAAATCAAAGAACATGATCCTCACCGCGTTCCCGGGCTTCTCCAGGTGGGACAGGGAATGGTGAAGGAGGAAGATCACTGCATCCTCCACCTCAATGCCATGCTGGTAGGCGAACTGGAGTGGATCCATCGCTGGTTCCACCAGGGGGCGGAGGTGAGCAAGGAACAGTCTCTCCAGGGTCTTCATCATGTGAGACGTCAGGGCCACTGGTCTGTAGCTGTTCAGGTCTTTGGGGTGGGAAGTCTTTGATACAGGTACCACACAAGGTGTTTTCCACAACTGTGGTACCCTCCCCAGCTTCAGGCTCAGGTTGAAGATGTGCTCTACAATCCCACACAGCTGGTCTGTGCAGGACTTGAGGAGCTTCGCACTGATGCCATCCGGTGTCGAGGCCTTCCTCGCCTTGATCTTCCTCAGCTCCGTCCTCACCTGGGTCTTAGTGAGGATCAGGTTGGGGGACTGTGTGCTGGGAGTGGGGGGGTGTTGGTAGAGTGGGGTGTGGACAGCAGGTCTTGATGACTTTAGAGGCGGCAGTGGTTGGTGTGCAGTTGGGGGAGAGGGCGGTTGGTCAGACCTATTAAAAAACAGGTTCAGATTGTTCGCCCACTCCCTGCCCCCCGTGGCCTGGGAGGAGGTACTCTGGAGCCCAGAGATGGTTTTAAGGTTTCTCCAGACCCCGCCGATGTTGCTCTGTTGCAGCTTATCCTCCATCTTCTTCCTGAAGCTGCCTTTGCCTTCTCTGATCTTCCTCCTCAGCTCCCTCTGTACGGACTTCAGCATCTCCCTGTTCCCCGACCTGAAGATCCTATTTTTCTCTCTCAGAAGTGTTTTAATCTCAGGGTTGATCCAGGGTTTGTTGTTCGAGCAACACCGTATGGTCTTGGTGGGTACAGTGTTGTCCACACAGAAGTTGATGTAGTCCGTGATGGTGTGAGTGAGGCCATCGATGTCCTCACCATGTGGATCGCAGAGCTGCTCCCAGGCAGTGGTTTCAAAACAGTCCTTTAGAGCGTCCATTGCCTCCTCAGACCATATCTTCACCGCGCGCATAACCGGAGGTTGTCTGTGTACTAGGGGTTTGTACACCGGCAGGAGATGAACCAAGTTGTGATCCGATCTCCCGAGTGGGGGGAGTGGTGATGAGGTGTACGCCTCCTTAGTGTTTGCATAGAATAAGTCCAGTGTTTTATTGTCTCTAGTGTGGCATGTGACATACTGGGTGAACGTGGGCAGAATGGGGGACAGTGAAATATGGTTGAAATCACCTGAGATGAGGAGAAGAGCATCTGGGTGTTCTGTCAGCAGCCTGCCAGTTACTGAGTGAATGGCGTCACGCGCTGTCCCTGCGTTCGCATTCGGATTTGCATAAATAACAATGCAGATCACGTGTGAGTATTCTCTCGGAAGATAGGTAGGCCGCATGCTAACAGCTAGCAACTCAATGTCTTTGTTGCAGTGTTGTTCCTTAACCGTGACATGTCCCGGTCTGCACCAGCTGTTATTGACATACATTATCACTCCTCCGCCCCTTGCCTTCCCACTGTCTGGTGTCCGGTCTGCCCGTATTGTGTGGAAACCCTCTAGTTTGATGTTAGCATCTGTTGCTAGTTCTGTTAGCCACGTCTCAGTAAACAACATTATGCTAATCTCTCTGAAGACGCTCTCGTAGCGGGAGATAGCTGCTAGCTCGTCAGTCTTATTGAGTAGCGATCGTACATTCCCCATAATAACGGATGGAAGGACGGGTCTGTACCTTATATTTCTCACCTGCTGTCTTGCTCCAGCACGGCATCCACGTTGTTTACTATCTATTTTTCTGAGGATTGCTAATCATTTTTGTTAATTAATTTCTTTGATACCCCCTTTTTGATGCATGGAGACGCACATTCAGCAAAGTTATAGGGTATTTGCTTGATGGGTAGTATCTTTTACTGAAAAGAAGTGTGTTACCACTTTTAATTTAGATGAAAATTTGTGCATAGTACAGTTCCTTCAAAATGAGATTTCAATAATCATGGCTTCTTTTGTGACGTCTCTTGAACTAATTTACAAATTCCATTTAAGAAAAACAAAATAGCTATCTTTGCAGATTTGATATAATTTAGCATTGATAAGTAAGGCCATTTTGTCCAGTTGAACACAGATAGGTTGAATTTGTATAAATGAATAAAGATTGCGTCACACTCCGTCAGTCAGTGGAAAAGTGGACATTTTGCCTAATTAGAATTGGGCTTAATTTTGTACAAGGAATGCCTCATTTTATACATTCCTTGGTAAATTATGGGGTGGAATGTAGTCCCGAGGCCCAGCTTGGCCATGGCTGAGCATCAGGAAAACACATTCCTTATTACTGTCACATTTCTGAAATATGATGTTGTCACACCATTATGTGGTGAGTAACATCAAATGTATCCTGCAGTATAAAATCATATAAACACTACATTTGTCAAGTCAGAGTAATTTAAATCGTTATACTTTATGTCATTTACAATGTCATACAAAGTCATACTTGGCTTCAAAAAATGCTTATCAATTTAGGGGTCCTTTCTCCTGGGTCAGTCAGTGTCAATGTCACCACTTCCAGTCAATGAATGTCAATTATTGTTTTTTATTATTTTATTACATATTGCATATATCACCAAAGATTTTTTAAATTAAAAGGTAATGATGATGTCATGATTCCTTGTTAATTTGGCAAATTTAATTCCTGGTGAAAGCTAAAAAAAAAAAATTGAATGCTTTTTTTTTTCCTTTTGAAAACAAAGAATAAGGAATAGCAGAAAAACCTTTAAATCACACCTAAAGCTTCCATAATTTGAATGTGAGTTTGCTACTGACAACAAGTATTCACTAAATATTCTGTGAATCAGTTAAGGTTTTACCAATTGACATGGGTAACCACTTAGTTTAAGATTATATTCAAACAAAACAATATCCTATATTAAAAGCCTTAGACCAGTGTTGCATTTAGAATTAATAACTGTAGGTGTAAACATCTCTGTTTTCAGGAATTTATGGCACAGGATCACAGTCTGTGGCCTGTGTGTTTTTTTTCTTTGAAGGCTGATTCTGTCTATTCTTATCTAGGTCAGAATGACACAACTCACTAATCAGTCTTAGTATTTATCAAAATTCTTGTGGTATTTCTGTCTTTTCTGTTCATAAATTTACCATCTCCCGATAATAAAAACTTCATCATCATCTTGCTATGCTCTCCAGGAGGGAAAAAGCCACAGCATGGACTGTCCCAGATCCTGCTCTCGTGTTCTCCCTCTTTCTTTTTTTTTACATGGTCAGGCCTCTGTTTGATAATCCGTAGTCTCCGTAGTCTCTGGCAAATCATATGCACAAACACATTAATTATCAATCTCTTTTGAACCTCTATGCTTTAAATCATGTAATATAGGGTATACATAAAGCCTTCAGTGATTAGGCATTATTAAGTGACATCATGATATTGTAATATTCAATTAATTTCATCATTGTCATGCTGGTAACATTGATTAAGCTGTAAACATTTGTACTTAACTTAGTGTTCTATGTGCCTGTGGTCATGTTGTCACGTCCTGTGTCCTTTTTCCCTGTAAAGTGCACTGTTATGCTTCAGTCAAAGAAAAAAAGTCAGTAATACGTCAAAAATTGCTTTAAAAAATATGTAAATAATTTATCACATATGCAACATTAGTTAAAAACCCGCCAAGTTAGATTGAAAAAGTAAAACCCCAAAACTTTGTAAAAAAATACCCATATTTAGATTACTTCTCTTCGACACAGCCTGTTTTTTCATTCTCCTTTTTTCTAAAACAACCACACACACACAAACACAGAAGACTCTTTTCGCGTTATCTCCACAAGGTCGGAGCTACTTAGCAGCATGAAGGTCCTTCCATTTTTTCAACACTGCCGTAACACACACACAACACTAGTTGACTCCTTTTGCTCAAAGCTACTATTTTCAAATACCTATAATTTTAAACATTTCTCAAAATGATAACAATTAATTAATCAATCCTTTTATGCTAAAAAATTACAATAGTTTTACAACCTGCTCCTTCCACCTCCGCGGAGAACTCTCATCCTTTTTTCTTCCACGCCAGAGCAGATTTACACAAAGACAAAACAACCCTGACCACAGCTGCTTCTATCTAACACTCACAAAAATAAAATAACTGTGTTTCTCATTGTCCATTTTATCGTTATTGTTGGCTGCACGGTGGCGCAGTGGTTAGCACTGCGGCAGCACAGTTTACCCTTGGCCGGGGGATTGTGGGGATCGTGGGATCGTGGGTTCGATCCCAGCCCCCGACCAACAGTGATCTGTGTGGAGTTTGCATGTTCTCCCCGTGTTGCGTGGGTTTACTCCGGGATTTCTCCGGTTTCCTCCCACATGCCAAAAACATGCATGTTAGGTTAATTGGCTGTTCTAAATTGTCCCTAGATATTTGTTTCCTATAGGCCCTTAGAATAGAGGGTTAGTATTAATGAAAAGCGCTTTGAGTGGTCTTTGTGACTAGAAAAGCGCTATATAAGTGCAGGGTAGTTAGTTAGTTAGTTATCGGGTTCTGTTGCCATTTAATCCGACGTCTTTAAATGCTATAGTCTAATATCAATATCTTATAACATAAAATGTAGTTATCATTATGATCTTATTTATTTCCACTCTTTCACACCAACTTTTCCACAATTTTAAAACTTTTGTGTTTTGCAGTAAAACCAACTGTTTTTCAGAGACGCGCTCGTTGCAACTTCTCTAGGAGTTAAAACCTTTTGGTCTGAGCTAAATACGCGAGGGGTGCCAACTCTACTTTTTGAAATCAAGCAATGATTCCAAGGGGTTAAAACCTTTTGGCAAAGCTATGCATCAGCCGAGTAACACTTCTTTTTCGGCAACCCTATATCAGTTACCTCAGGGTTAAAACCTTTTACCTGGACTATGCAATGCTCAACGGGACAACACTTCTTTTTCAGTGGACCCAAATAAATACTTTCCACTGCGGGGTTTAAACCGATTGCCCAAGCTACAAACGCAACAGGGTAACTCTACTTTTCAGTGACCTCAATAAATACTTGCCACTGCGGGGTTTAAACCGATTACCCAAGTTCTCTCCAACTCTACTTTCTGGAACAGTATTAACGCGTATAACTGATTCCACGGGGTTAAAACCGTTTGGAGATTTCCTCATCAAACTCAGTAAATATATTTCTTAAAACAACACATCATAAATTCAAGACCATATCTCAGTTTCATTCAAAAAAAAAAAAATCACACGTGCATGAATATTTAATCTCCAACGAATGGGCTGTCCCAGAAGGGACAGGCAGAAATTTATTGAAAAAGGTTTTCTGCTCACCTCTTATCATGTTGCGGCTGCCAGTCTGTAGAGAAAAAATCCTCACACCGTTTACAAAACCAAAACTAAAATTTAGCCTCGTAACCGGGCGGAAACACCAAATTGTTGAGTCTAAAATACCTTAAAACCTAGTTCTTTGATACAACGGCCAAATGATCAGACTGAGAGATGAAGTATACTTTCATTTAATTTACTGAAAGTGAGATATGGATACAAGCAGTGCTGGAACACAACTCTTTAGGCAATTCCTCAAGAGTGTGCTACCCCATAATTGAGCCCTTTAGTTTTTATAAGCTTAACCACTCCCTCATGCAAGAGGGAGGGGTTTTACCTCATTGGACCAATACACTTCCGCTTATGTGGCAGCTCTGCTGTGTGCAGAACTGATTCTAACTGATTTCAGCAAATGAATTATAGGGTGTAAACTAAACTCTGCAGTATAGCGTGTGAAGCAAGCAGATAAAGTGTGAGAAAGACAGAGCAATCATGTCATTTTACCAACACTCTGACTGGTGGAAGATGCAGACCATTCCTGGACTTTTCACTTCCCACCACCCACTGAGATGCCCGAATGATGAGCTCCATTGCCATGGTAAAAACCAAGGGCGAAATGGTGCAATCTGTCATGATTGCTATTTCCAGGTGCTGCCAGGTGGTGGATTTATTCTGTGTTGTAATGCAGATCTGGAGATCCTGAAAATAGGTTTTGACTAACTCTATGATGTTTTGTGGGACATGGAAGAAGTTAAACGCTGTCCATAGGATATTGTGAGGAACTGAACCGAATGCATTTGTGAGATCTAAAAAGACCACGTGCAGATCTCTCTGTTCTTTTTTTGCAGTTTGTATCTGGTGCCAGATGATATTAGTATGTTACAGACATCAAGAGAAACCGAGTATTCTGGCTTTCTGCACAGAGGTGTCAATCAAGTTATTGCTTTGCAGGAAAGTTGAGAACCTTTGGGCGAGTACGCTGAATAAGATCTTCCCTCCTACATTCAGAAGGCTGATCTGGTGAAATTGGCCGATGGATGATGAGTTCTTCTCTTTAGGAATCAATATGCCTCCTGCCCTTTGCCATGCCGTTGGTATTATTTTCTTTTGCCGTGCCACCCTCATCAGCTTCCAGAGGTATTACAGGACTCCAGGAGTGTTCTTATAGAGTCTGTACTGAATACCATTGGGCCCTAGAGCTGTTGCGGATCTTGCTTGTTTTACTGTTTTCTCCATGTTGCTCCGTGTGGGAGGTCTTGTGTCCATCTGGTGCTCAGGCATGCTAATTGGTGGCATGTCATCCGGAATGGTTACTGGCTCGTACCTTCTGTTGTCTAAGTATGTCTTCCTGAGGTGCTCCTCCAGATCTTTTATGGGCACTCTGAGGCTTCCGCTCTTTTCCTTGTTGAGCAGGTTTTTGACAAAACTGTACGGGTTGCTGTAGAAGTGGGTTCTTGCTCATTCTTTCCTCTTATGCTGTCATCTGAGGTATTCTGCTTTTTGCAGCTTTGTCAATCTCTCCCTTAGTTCTGCTTGTAGCACATCAAGCCCCGCCCTCTCCACCTTTCTTCCACTGCTTTCTGAGTTGCCTTCTTCCTTTCACTAGCCTTTCAGTCTCCCGTTGTCTCCTGGACTTTGTCTGGGTTGACAGATATTCCTGTGTCTTCTGTGTTTTTTCCTTTGCCCCAAATCTCTCAATGCCATAGCTGTAAATGATGGCTCCCGTACTCTCCAGTTTCCTTTCAGTAGATCATTTTTGCACTTCTAGTAAGTAAACAAGGTCTGTGTTGATCATCTCCCACTCTGTCTTCTGACTGGATTTAGGACACAGGACTTGAGGTTTTCTTCTCTCCATCTTCCTCTCTGCTGCTGGCTTTGGTTGGCTGGGCTCAGAACTTGAACCCATTAGAGGATCTGTGCATAGATGAGCTTCGTTCGAGGTGCTGATACCCTGGGGACTGTGGGGGTTCTCCTGCCACCGGGCTTCACTCGACTGATTTGGCCGACTTAAATGACGGTCAATGCAAGGCCCCTTTCCGAGCTCACTAAAGCACTTCTTTTTGCCTTGATGGATCTTAAGACCCTTCTCTGATGTTATTTTGGACCAGCAACAGATGCAGCTCTGCAGCTTTTTTCCCGCCAGTGCTGATTCAACAGTTGCCGAACTGGTTGTCCATTTCATAGTCAGTTCCTTTCCTTGTTCCTAAATATTTTAAACATGCCATTGTTGAACTGTCATGATCTGGGCTTTGATCGCAGGATCAAGCCCTGATGAAGACCCTGTGATTACTTATGATTATTATTTGCTCTTGTTGCCCTCTGTGTTCTCCTGAGTCTCCTGTCATTGTCTTCTGTGTTGTCCTCTGTTTGGTCCTGAGTCTGTGTGCATATCTGTTTGCCTGTTGGTCCAGCCCCTCATGTTTCCCATATTTATAGTCACTGCCTTCTCTGTTTTACTCCTGCATTTTCGCCTTGTGTGTTCATTGTCACGTTTCATGTGCATTCCCTGTCTGTGTTTGTCTCTGCAGCTCTGCCCATCCTGTGCTTCTCACCTGCAGCCACTTCCCTGCTGCCCTTGATTAGGTCCACCTGTCCTGTGTTATGTTAATTATCCTCTTGTCTATATATTCGGTGTTCTGTCTCAGTCTGGTGTGGCGTCATTGTTATTTCTGTTATGTCTTCATGTCGGTTGGATCAGTGAGGCAAGGCAAATTTATTTGTATAGCACATTTCGTGTACAAGACAATTCAAAGTGCTTTACATAAAAACATTAAAGCATCAGCGCAAGTTGCAAAAGGAATACATAATAATTTAAAAGCAAGCTCAAAAGTAAATTAAAGAGAAACAAAAGCAGGCTAAAATAGAATATGACAGAAATTTACAGTGCATTGTAGGAGTATGAGTATTGTCATGTCAGTTTATACTCTAGTTAAGTCCAGTCAAGCCTGCTGATCTATTTAGTTTTGTTTCTTTTCAGTCCACGTGCTGCCATTGATTTGTGTTTGTGTTAAATAAATCAACATCATTATTGCACCTAATCCTGTCTGCGCCTGAGTCCTCCATCACTCAAACCTCTACATGAACCCCTTTAAAAAAAAAAAAAAAACAGTCTTGAGCCATCTCTGTCAGAAAATTATAGGCCTATTTCCAAGTTGCCTTTATCAGAGATTTTGGTGAAGGTACACTACTGTTCAAAAGTTTGGGGTCACTTAGAAATGTCCTTATTTTTGAAAGAAAAGCACTGTTTTTTTCAATGAAGATAACTTTAAACTAATCAGAAATACACTCTAATATCTAATATACATTGCTAATGTGGTAAATGACGATTCTAGCTGCAAATGTCTGGTTTTTGGTGCAATATCTACATAGGTGTATAGAGGCCCATTTCCAGCAACTATCACTCCAGTGTTCTAATGGTACAATGTGTTTGCTCATTGCGTCAGAAGGCTAATGGATGATTAGAAAACCCTTGTGCAATCATGTTAGCACAGCTGAAAACAGTTTAGCTGGTTAGAGAAGCTATAAAACTGACCTTCCTTTGAGCAGGTTGAGTATCTGGAAAAAATTATTATTTCAAATACAAATCATTATTTCTAACCTTGTCAATGTCTTGACTATATTTTCTATTCATTTTACAACTCATGGTGGTAAATAAGTGTGACTTTTCATGGAGAAAACAAAATAATTGTCTGGGTGACCCCAAACTTTTGAATGGTAGTGTAGTTGCTAATCAACTTTTGTCATTTTTGGAGACACATAATCTTTAACCACTTGCACTCCGTTGTTCCGCGGGCGGGCAAGTCTCTGCGTCCTAAGGCGCATGAGAGCGCACTCGTGCGCGCTTGGACACATGACACATGATGGTGGTGATGTAGGTGGTGTGGCTTCCAAGCGCCACTGAAAAAAAAAGCTGCAGTCACAGCCGCGAACAGATTAGTTCATCTGAATGACCTCTCATTCGACTAATAAGAGCCTTGAATTGGGTTTCTGAAACCATGAAGAGCCAATGAATGAAAACCTAGGAAGGAGGACCCGCCTACTGTGAATGCAGGAGCCAATTGAAGCACAGAAATTCAGGCTGGGTGAAGAGAGATTTACTGCTGCAGCAGATGAAAACAAAGGAAGCTGGACGAACCTGCTACAGACCCAGGCTCACCCAGCAGCATGGAGACCACCCACAAGTGGGACCTGCACTCATTCCAGCAGAATAGACATTTAGGATTCTCTTCCGTCATCATAGACCGACGGAGGCCGACGACAAAAGTCGTAAATCATTCGCCAAAACGGCAATAATGGAATTATGTTTTGATCGGGATCCACGAGCGGACCAGCGTCGCGTTCGTCTGACAATGGGGAAGAGATGTTCGCCACGACTCTGCTGCTGTGAAGAGGTAAGGTGTTATAAGCTAAATTATTATTTCTCCCTGAAAACTGTAATCCAAAAATGACTTTTGACCGATCGGTAAATTACAACTGTAGTAGTACGAAGTACGAAGTGCGTGCGCCGCGATAAACGGTTCATTTGCTGTGTTCGGACCGTGAAGGCCCCCCCCCCCCCCCCCCCGCTGTAGAAGAGGAGCGGGGGGGGGCGTTCACGGTCCGAACGCCCCCCGGTCCGCCGGGGGAAGCATATGAGTCTATTCCATCATGTAGCAATGGCCGTCTTCTGTAGGGGGGGGGGTTTGTCCCCCCCCCCACACACACACAGTTGCGAGGGGGGGGGGCGCTGTGAAAACATGCAAGGAGTGTAATCCGTCATGTAGCGAGGGCTGAACTCGGTCCTTGGTAGCGGGGGGGGGACAACCCCCCGCCCACACACACACACACAGACACAGCCCTGAGTGTGACCTTTCATTAGAGCCTAAAATGAAGATTCTACATTGAATTATTCAAAAGTTACAGACATTTTTCCAAACTGTGCCATTTGGCACAATTTGGCACAGTTCCAAAACGCCTGGGAACTACCTGAGAACAAAGCTGTGTAAAATATTCATTTTTTGTGGTATTGTTACCAAATTTGGATCTCAGCTTGATAATACTTGGTTCTACATTTCTGTTGCATTTTCCAGCCGGATCGGACAGCTGTGTGTTATTTGCAAGCATTTGTATCCAAAAAAACACCGTGTCCAAATTTATTTTCTTCAAGTTCAGTATGTTTAGATGACTGTAACTCAGTGGCCGGAGCACGTAGAGAGATTATGGTTTTTTTTTGCCAAAAAATTCAAAGTGTTTTCTTTTAAATGAGACCAACCCCATGAAGATGCTGCAAAGGGTTGAATAACAGCTTCCGATTTACTTTGGGCACGTTATTTTTTGGCATTTTTAGGAAAATTGCCAGGAGTGCAAGTGGTTAAGATAAATTTCAGTCTGGTTTTCATAAAATGCATTCCACTGAAACTTCTCTCCTTAAAGTTACTAATGACATTTTCATGGCTGCTGATGGTGGTTTTTACTCTGTTTTGGTTTTATTAGAGCTTAGTGTCAGGACGTGGACTGGGTCCCATGTCCTCACCCTGAGTTATGACTTTGTTCCTTGTTTTCAGGGCATAGGCCCCAGTCCATGTCCTTGCTTTGAGCTGGTATTTTGGGTTTTTCTGTATTCATTCTTCTTCTTTATCGTGTCTGTTTTTGTATTTTGTAGACTGTATCCCTGCCCGGTCTTTAGTTGTTTATTATTAGCATTAACATCATGACTTCTGTGTTTTTGTATCCTTGGTTGACATTATGCCTCGGTGAGAGGCAATACGGTTGTCAGTTAGTGCGTCTGTGTGTGGCTGTGTGTATCTGTCCATCTGCCTCTCTGTTTCAGCTCGCCCAGTCAAAATTAAGTGGAACTAAAGGCTTGTATCATTGTATCACCATATTTTCTCAACTTTCAATTTGCCAGAATTTCGAAATAACGCTTTGTTTTTGAAATAAACACAAATATAGGTCACCTTTACTGCGCATGCGCCCAGAAACTCCCGCCAGAGGAAATTACTCAGCAATCCACCAATACTGGGTGAACAAATGTCCGTCTTTTTGCCCGTCTGTTTTCTTCCTCTACCACTAAACAGCAAAAGCTCCTGTTTTTCTTGATTGTCATTGTATTCACATACTTCCATTGCTTCTGCCATTTAAAACGTCTGCCACCGTGCTCTTTTTCTGTGCTTGCAGCTGTTCAAATCAGCTTGGTGGCTCTTGGCTGCCACTGAAAGTATGGGCATGTGAACTGCAGATTATTTTCACTGCGCATGCATGTACTCCAAAACTACGAGAAGGATTTGGATGAAATTTTTACCAGAGGTAGTCCTTGGGCTAGAGAGGAACCCATAACATTTTGGTAATGATCCCAGTATGCATACCTCCACCAAGGCTCTTATCATCTCACAGTGTGTTAGCAAGAATACTCCAAAACTACTAGATGGATTTGGATGTAATTTTTACCAGAGGTAGTCCTTGGGCTAGAGAGGAACCCATAACATTTTGGTGATGATCCCAGAACGCATACCTCTGCCAAGGCTCTGGCACGGAGGCATCAGCACCTTGGTGCTTTCATTATTATTCAGTCTTGTTTATTAGTATTATTCTTATCATAATCATGTTTAGGTTTGCTTGTGGTTTATTCCTGTCATTATCTGTTGTCTTGGTTTGGCTTTATTTTGACAGTGTCCTCAGTTCCCGTCTTGTCATTGCCCGATTTGGTCATGTTAATTTGCTAAGTGCACACACCTGTTTGTAATCTGTGTTCCACCTGCCTGTCTGTTATTTAAGGGATGCCTCCCCTCACCGGGGCACGGTGTCCTCGTCATTATTGGCATCTATCCACGCTTCTGCCTGTCTGTCCTTGTTCTGCCTAGTTTGAGTGTTATTTCATGTTCAGTTTTGTCTATTCCTGCCTGCCTTTGAAATTATTATTTAGACCCTCAAGCTGGTCTGGGTTTGGGCCAGCTCAAAATAAAGCTCTGTGAACTTCAAATCTCGCGTTTGGGTCGAGCTTCCAACACACACCGTGACACTTGGCTCTGCTTTTGATACAATGGACCATAAAATTCTTATTAACAGACTACACCACTCTGTGGGTGTTAGTGGAACAGCTCTGAACTAGTTTTCTTCATACTTAACTGACAGGTCTTTTTCTGTCTTTGTGAACCAGTTTATGTCTGATACTGCAGCCTTGTCATATGGAGTTCCTCAGGGCTCAGTCTTAGGTCCTGTTTTATTTTCCTTATACCTGCTTCTACTTGGTTAGTTAATTGATACTTTTAATGATGTTTCTTATCATTTTTATGCTGATATTGTTGTGATTCCCCGTGCGCTTTTATGCAGCGCACGGAGGAAAGAGACAAATCCGCACAATGACACATTGTGTGCAATTTATTGTGCAAAATAAAGAGGCAAACAGTCCAGCAACAACAGAAAATACCAAAATGGTGAGGAGGCTCTGGGAAGCTCATGAGACGCTCCTCAGCTCGTCAGTGAGTAAGCCCAGGGAATCCAAAGTGCTTCAGGCGGGACTGACAGCGGGAGGAAGGCAGCCTGGACCCCTGAGCGCTCCCAAGACAGAACTGGAAGTGGCGGGCACAGGAATACGCACTGGAGCCGGGATCAGAGACGTCTGTGGAGGAATCCCAGAACCAACCTGCAAAAACAAAAGAGGAGGACACAGATGTCATGCAGAGGGAAACAGTACCAAAAACAGGCAGGGCGTCTAGTCATGCATGCATTGAAGACAACAGGAATAATGCTGTGAAGTACACACAGGTCCAACAATAATCCGTCAATTCATTCCTGCGGCCACAGGCCTAAAATAATGCCACACATAATGACAGAAGTGAATGCCGGTGTGAGTAGAGACAGGGAGAGTGTAAGATTAAGTGGACTGGACTAAGTGGGGACAGGTGTGTGAGTGGGTGTTTGTGAGCATGTAAGTGAGGATGAATGGGTGTGTGTGTGTGTGCGTGCGTGAAACAACAAAGATTGAACACAATAATGACAGCCAGCTGGCAAAAACTGGCAGGAGAGGGGGGCGTGGCTGCGAGCTGTCAGGGAGCTGGGAAGACCTCAAGGCTCCCAAGAAGGTGCCTGATGGAAAAATTAGGAAATCAAAACACACTAAAGACAAGGCAGCCACTGTGCCATGAAACTGGGCTGGAAGTCCACCCCAGTTCATGACAGATACAGTGGGGCAAAAAAGTATTTAGTCAGCCACCAATTGTGCAAGTTCTCCCACTTAAAAGATGAGAGAGGTCTCCAATTTTCATCATAGGTATACCTCAACTATGAGAGACAAAATGAGAAAAAAAATCCAGAAAATCACATTAAAAGATTTTTTAATGAATTAATTGATAAATTCCTCGGTAAAATAAGTATTTGGTCACCTACAAACAAGCAAGATTTCTGGCTCTCACAGACCTGTAACTTCTTCTTTAAGAGGCTCCTCTGTCCTCCACTCGTTACCTGTATTAATGGCACCTGTTTGAACTCGTTATCAGTATAAAAGACACTTGTCCACAACCTCAAAACAGTCAGACTCCAAACTCCACTATGGCCAAGACCAAAGAGCTGTCAAAGGACACCAGGAACAAAATTGTAGACCTGCACCAGGCTGGGAAGACTGAATCTGCAATAGGTAAGCAGCTTGGTGTGAAGAAATCAACTGTAGGAGCAATTATTAGAAAATGGAAGACATACAAGACCACTGATAATCTCCCTCGATCTGGGGCTCCACGCAAGATCTCACCCCGTGGGGTCAAAATGATCACGAGAACGGTGAGCAAAAATCCCAGAACCACACGGGGGCACCTAGTGAATGACCTGCAGAGAGCTGGGACCAAAGTAACAAAGGCTACCATCAGTAACACACTACGCCACCAGGGACTCAAATCCTGCAGTGCTAGACGTGTCCACCTGCTTAAGCCAGTACATGTCCAGGCCCATCTGAAGTTTGCTAGAGAGCATTTGGATGATCCAGAAGAGGATTGGGAGAATGTCATATGGTCAGATGAAACCAAAATAGAACTTTATTGTAAAATCTCAACTTGTCGTGTTTGGAGGAGAAAGAACACCATACCTACTGTGAAGCATGAGGGTGGAAACATCATGCTTTGGGGTTGTTTTTCTGCAAAGGGACCAGGACAACTGATCCGTGTAAAGGAAAGAATGAATGGGGCCATGTATCGTGAGATTTTGAGTGAAAACCTCCTTCCATCAGCAAGGGCATTGAAGATGAAACGTGGCTGGGTCTTTCAGCACGACAGTGATCCCAAACACACCGCCTGGGCAACGAAGGAGTGGCTTCGTAAGAAGCATTTCAAGGTCCTGGAGTGGCCTAGCCAGTCTCCAGATCTCAACCCCATAGAAAATCTTTGGAGGGAGTTGACAGTCTGTGTTGCCCAGCGACAGCCCCAAAACATCACTGCTCTAGAGGAGATCTGCATGGAGGAATGGGCCAAAATACCAGCAACAGTGTGTGAAAACCTTGTGAAGACTTTCAGAAAACGTTTGACCTCTGTCATTGCCAACAAAGGGTACATAACAAAGTATTGAGATGAACTTTTGTTATTGACCAAATACTTATTTTACCGAGGAATTTACCAATTAATTCATTATCCTTCAATGTGATTTTCTGGATTTTTTTTTCTCATTTGGTCTCTCACAGTTGAGGTATACCTATGATGAAAATTGGAGACCTCTCTCATCTTTTAAGTGGGAGAACTTGCACAATTGGTGGCTGACTAAATACTTTTTTGCCCCACTGTATATTCAACTGTATTTTTCTTTGACACCACAAAAACTTAATAAACTGGCTATCTGCAAACATTTACAGTTAAATGATGTTAAAACAGAGACTCTAATAACTACCCTTGACAGTGCAATCCCTACTATTAACCTGTTGCACTTCGGTGTACCGCGGGCGGGCACGTCTCTGCATCCTAGGACGCACGAGAGTGTCCTAGTACGCACACTGTGCATCCTAGGAAGCACTGAAAAAAAAAAACACCTGCATTTCCGTTCTTCCACTACAGACACAGCCACGAACAGAAAGCCAAAGGAGTGCTTTGATTGGTTTAGATGTGAATGACCTCTCATTCGACTAATAAGAGCCTTGAATTGGGTTTCTGAAACTTTGAAGAACCAATGACTGAAAACCTAGCAAGAAGGACCCGCCTACCAACGGCTGCGAATGCAGCCAGCCAATTGAAGCACAGAAGTTCGAAAGCTGTTTTGTGTAAGGCTGGGTGACACACAGGCGTTCGCCAGTCTTTTTTTCTAACTACTGTTCTTATTTGTTTTGAAAAATCGTTCACCAAAACCGCAATCATGGAAGCGCAAAACCGCAATAGTGGAATTATGGTTTGACCGGGTCGCGATACCAGAACCATTAGTCTGTAACAAGCGGACCTGCTTCATGTTCGTCTGACAGTGAGGGAGAGAAGTTCGCCAGCTACGCTGCTGTTGTGAACAGGTAAGTGTTATAAGCTAAATTATTCTTTATCCCTGAAAATTGTAATCAAAAATGACATTTGACCGATCGGTAAATTACAACTGTGCGTCATTGCCACATGACGGACCGCGGCGCATTAACCCGTGCACCGGGCGATGTCCGTCCTCTGTAGCTGTCCCCCCCCCCACACACACACACACACAGCCCTGAGTGTCACCTTTCATTAGAACCCAAGATGAAGCTTCTATATTGAATCATTCAAAAGTTACAGACGTTTTTCCAAACTGTGTCATTTGGCACAATTTGGCACAGTTCCAAAACGCCTGGGAACTACCTGAGAACAAAGCTGTGTAATATATTCATTTTTTGTGCTATTGTTACAAAATTTTGACCTCAGCTGGATAACACTTGGTTCTACATTTCTGTTGCATTTTCCAGCCCGGATCTGAAGCTGTGTGTTATTTGCAAGCATTTGTATCCAAAAAAACACCCAGGCGAAATTTATTTTCTTCAAGTTCACTATGTTTAGATGACTGTTACTCAGTAGCCGGAGCACTTAGAGAGATTGTGACTGTTTTGCCAAAAAATTCAAAGTGTTTTCTTTTAAATGAGACCAACCCCATGAAGATGCTGCAAAGGGTTGAAGAATAGCTTTTGATTTACTTTGGGCACATTATTTTTAGGCGTTTTTAGGGAAATTGACCAGAGTGCAAGGGGTTAAAGAATCCCCTTGGACCACTTAGTTCCTCCAGCAAATCCTCTGTACATAATCTTGGTGTAGTTCTTGACAGCTCTTTATACCTAAATGCTCATGTCTGACTCGCTCTTCGCTGACTCGCTCTTTTTTCAGCTGAGAAACATTGCAAAACTGAGAGGCATGATGTCTGTGGCTGAGTTGGAAATGGTTATTAATGCTTTTATTTCTTCACGTTTAGACTATTGTAATTCACTTTTTAATGTTCTTAACCCTATGAGTGTGTATGATTCCAAACTGCGACATAACTCCTAGTGGTCAAGAGTGGTAAATATTTTTTGTCAATAAAATAGTTCAGATTTCCGAGGCTATAACTTGAAAGTGGTAAGAGATAATGGCTTACTGTCAATTAGAAAGATGTAAAATATGATCCAGAGTTTCAGATACGAATAAATTTATGCATCTAATTTGCATAATGTCACAGCACCTCTTTAAATTCCGTAACTCAGTCAAAACTGGACTTTGGACGTATTTACACAAAGAATGGTTTAGTCTTTTGACCCCGTTTTTTGTACAGAGGTACCTCATCATCTTATCTTCAAATTATATGAACAAAAAATCGGTACATTTAAAACAACCCAAAACAAATAAGTCACTTACTGTTGTACAGTCTGTTGACAAAGGGGGGCTGGCGTGGTCGCTGTATTTTTACCCATTATGGTCCTTATTTTGCATTCTGTCGGTAATATAAAATCTCTACCACATCTACGAAGTCTTATGATTATCCCACATAAATTTCGCTTGTATCCCTTGGCTATTTTCTGCATACAAAGCCGACAAAACGTGGCGGTGACCGATCGCGGACATATTAGCTTTCTGTGCTAACTGCTACAAACAGGAAAAGGAAATGAGGAGTTCTTCTTCTTTGGTATATTACATGTCATCCACTGAGTCCCCCAACCGATGTCTGCCACCTTTTGAAACTGGCAAATCAGTACAGTCAGTACAAATTCCCATGCAGGCGATCATGTCAGTGTGAGAAGGCAGGCACAGTGCTGCGCTCTGCCGCTAGGGGCACAAAAATTTTCACTCTCAAAGGGTTAACAAAACCTCCTTAAATCGGCTTTGTCACAGTTGCCCCTTTAACAAAACCGTTTGGGTCCTAAAGTGAGGCAAATTTTGGTAAACCACGATTTATTAATAAACATAAAATAAAGCAGCGCATGAGCTGAAAGAAAAACAAAAACACGGCCGCCTCCAGACACAGGGTTACAGGCAGGATCACTCAGGACTATGGCAAAACAGACTAAACAGAAGCGTGGGGAAAACGCCAACATGAGACAAGGACACTACACTGGACAGAGACTGACACTGACATAAATAGACAAGGGGGCAATTAAGACAACGCAGAACAGGTGGGAACAATCAGAGACAGCAGGGCATGGCAACAGGTACAGAAAACATGAGGGACTGAGACAAAAGGTAAACAGGATTGGAGGATACACAAGAAACATGAACAGAGGACCAGGGAATACATGACCATGAAAAATAATGATGATAATAACAAACAGAGAATCATACAAAACTAAACTCAAACCCCAGATAAGAATAAAGAACATAACATGACTATGATAAAGAATAATAATAAATACATAGAATTCCAAATACAAACTGAGCTGAGGTAGGGAAAACACAGAAAATAGTAAAAATAAACTTAAAGCATGAACATGGTCGCCAGACCATGCCCAGATCCTAACATAGCCCCCCTCCCCAAGGGGTGGCTTCCAGACACCCCAAAACACTAAAAAAAGAAAAATCACCCTCCCATCATGGGTGGTGGGGCCATAAGGCCAGGTGGGTCGAAATAATCTCTCCCTCCACAGAGTCCAACACAAAAACCAGTTTTATGGGGGCCAAACTGAGTCCCAGAACCCCACAGCACTGGGCAGATCGGGTGGTCTTCCAGCATCCCTAGGCCACTCAATGATGAGCCGAGGTGGGTCAAAGGGCCTGGTGAAGTCCAAGGGCCCCTGGACCAGAGTACATGGTGGGTCTGGCAGCCTGCCCAAGTCCCAAGGCCACCAGATCACACAACAACGGGGGTCAGGGGTGTTCAGCTCAGGGCACAGAAACAAAGGAGTCTTTAGCTCTGGAAAAATTAATAATGGTGCTTTAAGCTCAGGAGATAACAATATAGAAACTTTACACTCAGGAGATAATGACACAAGAGCTCTCTGTACTGGAGATAACAACACGGGAGCCTTTTGCTCTGGAGATAACAACATGGGAGCTTTTTGCTGTGGGGACAATACCTGAGTGGTCTTCAGCGCAGAGGCATTGGACTCAGAAAATGGGACCTGCAGACCTCTGACCTCAGGAACACATGATGGAGGCCCCCTGGCCTCTGGAACAGATGGTTGGGTTGTCCCGGTCACTGAGACTGCAGGGGTCGAAATGTGGTCCTCCATCCCTGACGGGGAGGTTACAGACAAACGGTGACCCATGGCGTGTCAGCACATTGTTACCTGCCAGCCCCATCATCCGACAATCCTGCGGAGGGCTAACAACCCACCCAGGAGAAACCTACTTTGTTATGAAACCAATCAGAAGAAACTGGACTGCCCATTTCGGAATTGGACCCCAGCATGCCCCGATCAACGAGTACGGATTGACCTTTGCCACAGCACCCGTGTTGCCACGTGGAATGTCCAGACACTTATTCGCTCTGAAGCAGCCACACTGCTGTCCCGAGAGCTCGCTCGCTACAGCATCATCCTGGTGGGTCTCTGCGAATCACGGTGGCAGAGCAGCGGTGAAACCATTGTAGGCGATTACTGTTTCATCTGGAGTGGCCCTGAGAAGTGGACGGGCCTCTATGGTGTGGTACTTGCCATGCCAAAGCCCATCCGCAAATCACTTATCAGCTGGATACCAGTGAGTGACGGACTACTTTTGGCCCACTTTCTTCACCAGCACGGAAAGATAACAGTTATTGTTAACTATGGCCCCAACAATGTTGCAGATGAGGAAAAGAAGGATGCTTTCTTTGACCAGCTTCATCAGGTTGTTGGACAGGTTCCACCATACGACATCACCATCATTATTATCGATTCCAACCCTACCCTCTCCTCCAGAGATCTGCTCCCAGCCCATTCTCCCGGTCCACCTGTCGGCACCACCTTTGCCAACCCATCTACGAATGACAATGTTAACTGTCTCCTTCTGCTCTGTCACTCCCATAGTCTCTGCATAGATGACACCTGGTTTGCTTGGAAACTCATCCATCACTGGACTTGGTACAGCCCGGATGGCAGAACCCGAAAGGCCCTCGACCACATCATCATCTCCCGCTGCTGGAAGTCATTTGTGACAAACATTCGTGTATTCAGAGGAGCAGAGCTTGGTAACACTGACCATTGCCTGCTCGTCGCGCAGCTTAAGCTACAGCTACGGGCCGATCCTTCTGCCAAGTACCAGTCCCAGCTAGACTCCTCCCAGCTCCGTGATGCCAACATCACCACTGAGTTCCGATGTTCCATCAACAACCACTTAAGTGCCCTGACCACGGACAAAGTGGGCAACTGGGAGATTTTCAAGAAAAACATCCAGTCTGTCCGCAATGCCCTGGGACATTCATAATCTTCCCCAAAACGCCCTTGGATCTTTCGGCGGACTCTGGACATCATTGACCGTCGCTGAGAAGCCTGCCTCTGAGGCAACCTGATGGAGTACCGTAGATTAAACCATCTACGCAATGTGGACATCGGAGAGGACAAAAAGAGGTACTGATCAGAAGAAGCCGAGCGCCTGGAGTCAGCGGCCAGAAATAACATGAGCCGCGTGTTCGGTATGCTCTGTCAAGCATGCAATGACCCACACACCAAGACAGCCCAGGTGAAGGACATCAACAGCAATCTCATCACCACTGAGACAAACTGCCTCGACTGCTGGAAAGAGCATTTCAGTCACCTCTTGCATCATCCTCCTTTTCTCGTTAACCCCAATCTCTTAGCCACTGTCAATGCTGCTGCTTCCTGTAGTTCCTGCAGAAACGATCTAGTCACCTCTGAAGAAGTTGTGGCTGGCCTGACCAAGATAAACAACAGGAAAGCTTGTGGAATTTGTGCTATAACTGCCGAAATGCTGGAGATGGGTGGAAATTGCACAATCCAGTGGCTCATCCACATCATCAGTCATGTTTGGGTGACAGCAGTTCCCCACTGACTGAACCAGGGGCACTATCCTCCCCTTCTGGAAGGGAAAGGGTGACAAACTCATCTGCAGCAATCACAGAGACATCACCCCTTTGTCCGTTCCTGGTAAGCTCTTCACCAGGATCCTCCCCAGTCATGTCCTTCCAGCCATCAGAGGCGGCCGTCGCCTGAGTAGGCAGGCTTCATGCCCAACCACTTGACCTCAGACCACATCTCTGCTGTTCGCCTATTAATAGAGAAGCCCTATGAATTCTGCAAGGACCGCCATCTCTGTATAGCCTTTATAGAGCTTAAGGCTGCCTTTGACACCCTAGACCACGCTTCTCTTTGGAGTATCCTGCAGACCCTCTGAGCCCCACCCAAAATCGTAGCCCTGTTTAAGCGACTCTACAGCAGCTTGGAGAGCTGTGTCCGTGTGAACGGAAAGGAGTCTGGCTGGTTCCCCATTAGTAGCACAGTCCGACAAGGTTGTGTGGCTGCTCTTGATCTTTTCAATTATGTCATAGACTATCTGATGACCAAGGTCTGCGAGCGGGTCCCTGGCATGCAGTTTGGCAATTACCATCTGGCTGACCTTGAATATGCTAATGATACCATCCTGGTCAGCCCATCCTATAGTCAGCTGAGAGATGCTCTCGTTGTCTACCACTAAGAGGCAGTGAAGTTGGGCCTTCAGGTGAGCTGGGCGAAGACTAAGCTAATGCATGTCGGCGGCGGACCGGACCCACCCCCGTTACAGCTTGAGAATGATGCCATCGAGTTTGTCAATTCCTTTGTGTATCTGGGCCCCACAGTGACCGCCAATGAGGGCATGAAACCAGAGATCAACTGCAGACGTAGCCTCACTGCATCATCCCTGGAGGCACTATGGAAGCCTCTCTGGCGCCTTCGTTCAGTCTCCCGAAACACAATGCTCCGCATATACAATGTGTCAGTCCTCTCCATCCTACTCTATGGGTCAGAGACATGATCACTGAACAAGACTCTGGCCTCAAGAATGGATGGGTTTGATAGTCGGGCCCTCAGAGCCATTGAGAACATCAGGTGGCCCCAGCGCACATCTAATGACGTGCTCCGAGCCCACACACATCAGCCTGCAGCATCCCACCTTATTACACAGTGGCGTATCTGCTGGTTTGGCCATGTCCCCCGCCTCTCACCAGAACACCTGACAAAAGCCGTACTCATGTTTGACCCCAGGGCCTCAGGTTGGAAAAGACCTTGGGGCAAGTCACGCACCAGATGGTTTGATGTGGTGGAACTCTGTTCCGTTGTTGGTCCGTGACGACGCCATCCAGCTGCCTTGCCACGGTGATGTTGGTGGGCTGCAGGGCTGCTTTGGTGCTGGTTGGTGTGGGCCGCCTTAGTGCTGCCAGTATTGGTGGTGGAAGCGGCATTAATTCCGCTGGCAATAGTGCTTGTGTCCATGCTGGTCCTGTAAACAATTGTGGTCTTGATGTCGCCGCTGTTGTTGGAGGCAATAGCCGCACTAGTCCTATTAGCATTGGTGGCGTCTGTCCCACACACAGGTCCGTGTCCACCGGTCCTGGGTTATTTCCACGTTGCCAGCCTGGAGCAAGTTAACGCTGAAGTGGAATAATCTCATGAATCTGTTGACTGTGCAGGATTGCCTGTGGTAAGTTGGCAGTCTGGCCCGTTCTTTGTTCAGGTAACTCGTGTACAAGAGATACTGGCTTCCTTTACCTGTGGTGTTCTCTGCATTTTGTTGTTGAGAGGCGATGTCGTAACAGGTGGGACTGTAAGAGACTAACTAACCAACCTATACTTATATAGCGCTTTTCTAGTCACAAAGACCACTCAAAGCGCTTTGACTAATACTAACCCTCTATTCTAAGGGCCTATAGGAAACAGATATCTAGGGACAATTTAGAACAGCCAATTAACCTAACATGCATGTCTTTGGATTGTGGGAGGAAACTGGAACCCCCGGAGTAAACCCACGCAGCACAGGAAGAACATGCAAACTCCACACAGAAAGGTTCCAACCCCTGCCAGCCTGGGGATTTGAACCAGGAACCTTCTAACTGTAAGGCAACAGTGCTAACCACTGCACCACCGTGCTGCCCAGAGACGTAGAGGTTTTGCTGTAGTTTTAATTGTTTTTTTGAGCTTACATGCAGGACCCGCCACGGTGCATGCTCGCTCTGTGTCAGTCATCTTGAGTTTCATTGGCTTTTCATGTTGTCTGTCAAAACACAGAACGAATAACTTCTATCGACGTTCTATCGAAAATGTATTATGTCTCTATCAAGGAAAAGTTATTTTGCGATAATTATTGTTCTCGTTTTATCACCCAGCCCTCATTACATGTACACAGTTAAACCGGTTATGATTTTATTGCGGGAGTTATCAGTTTATTCAAGTGGCCATGTAACTGGGGTCATTATCTCAAGTGGTTTACCCTCCAATAATTTGTTTATTCAGTGCATGTAAACACGACAAAACTGATTTTTGTCATTATCAGTTTATTCCCACTAATTGGTTTATTGTGACCATGTAATGAGGGTCATAGTTTTGATTTTTATTCAGTTAGATGTAATATGTGCTCTGACATTGAAAATGTATGCTTTCAGAATCTGCAGTCTGAGGAGGAGATAAATGCCCAGCTGGAGATGCTGAGTGAGTCGGTCTCCTCCATAGAGGAAGTTCTGCATCGCACTGCAGCCCCCAACCTCAAAGCTCTGGAGAAAATGAAAGAAGTGAAAAAGAAGTTACAGGAAGTGAAGGAAGGTATTTTGTTTAATATGTCAGATTTGTCAGCTGATCCTGCAATACAATATTTGTTATGAATTAGTAAGAGTGGGGTATTCAAGTTGATGTTATTTTTATTTTTAAACATGAGTGTGAAATGTGCAGGAGTTGAACTCCTGATTAAGCGTCCCCCTCTCTCCCTCAGCCTTTGATGCCAGCACTCATCTGGCCAAGAAATGCAACAAGGACTTTGAACAAGTTAAAGCCCTGCGCACCCACCTCTTCAATCAGTGTTTTGAGCATGTGTGTGTCGTTATCGACCAAATTTACAAACGAATCTGCAGGAACAGTAGCGCGCAGGTGAGAAAACAGCACTTGCTTGAAACATTCACTCATTCATAAAAAAAAAAAGATGTTAGTGTGTTTTTTGTTTACTTCAGTGATTATTCACTGTGTATTAAGACATTTTCTTTTATCGGTGGACATACTGTATGTTTCATTTCTGCTGAATATTAAAAGGTGTTGGGGTTGGGGGTTGGGAACAGGGTTGGGGACAGGCTCCTGCCCCAAGTGGAGGAGTTTAAGTATCTTGGGGTCTTGTTCACGAGTGAGGGGAAAATGGAGCGAGAGATCGACAGACGGATTGGAGCAGCAACTGCTGTGATGCGGACGTTGTACCGGTCTGTTGTGGTGAAGAGGGAGCTTAGTTCTAAGGCAAAGCTTAGCGTGATTAAAGCAAAGCGTCGATTTACCAGTCAATCTACGTTCCTACTCTCACCTGTGGTCACGAGCTTTGGGTAATGACCGAAAGAACGAGATTGCGGATACAAGCGGCTGAAATGAGCTTTCTCCGTAGGATTGCTGGACTCACCCTCAGAGATAGGGTGAGGAGCTCAGTCATCCGGGAGAGGCTCAGAGTAGAACCGCTGCTCCTCCACATTGAAAGGAGTCAGTTGAGGTGGTATGGGCATCTGATTAGGATGCCTCCTGGACGCCTCCCACTTGAGGTGTTTCAGGCACGTCCCACTGGGAGGAGACCCCGGGGCAGACCCAGGATTCGGTGGAGAGACTATGTCTCCCAGCTGGTCTGGGAACGCCTTGGTATCCCCTCTGAAGAGCTGGAGCAGGTGGCTGGGGAGAGGGAAGTCTGGGCTTCTCTGCTTGAACTGCTGCCTCCGCGACCCGGACCTCCGGAAAAGCGGTAGAAGATGGATGGATGGATGGATGGATTAAAAGGTGTTTTATTGTTGTCGTTTCACTCCCCAGGCCATTCTGACCGCTGAGAATCCAGACGAACCATACTTGGGTGGTATCAACTACCAGTGTGTGGCTCCAGGGAAACGTTTCATGACGATGGACAATTTGTCTGGTGGAGAAAAGGCCATCGCTGCCCTCGCCTTTCTGTTTGCCATACACAGGTATCACTGGCTCACACTGGCTCTTCTGAGGAAGACTACACTGCTCAGTCTGTAATTTAAAATAATATCGAAGAGTGTGATTGGAGATGTCATTGTGGATATTTACACCATAGTCCTAAAAACAAGATAACAGATGGATGCATTTACAGTTGGATTACTACTTGCCAAAGCTCCTAAATCACAGGTGTCAATATCAAGGTCTGGGGCCAGATACGACCCTTCAGTACATTTTCAATCCCCCCCTCACAAATTTGCAACTTTTTCACTAAATATTTGACTTTTCATATATTCGGTGGAGGAGGAGGAGTTCGGTGAGGCCATGGAACAAGACTTTCGGTCGGCATCGAAGAGATTCTGGCAAACTGTCCGGCGGTTCAGGAGGGGGAAGCAGCTCCCCGTCCACACTGTGTATGGTGCAGATGGGGCGCTGCTGACTTCGACTGGGGATATCGTCAGGTGATGGAAGGACTACTTCTAGGATCTCCTCAATCCCACTGACACACCTTCCACAGAGGAAGCAGGGCTTGTGGACGAGGGGGACGGCTCGCCTATCACAGGGACTGAGGTCACTAAGGTGGTTAAAAATGTCTTTGGTGGCCGGGCCCTGGGGGTGGACGAGATTCGCCCTGAGTACCTCAAGGCCCTGGATGTTGTAGGGCTGTCAAGGTTGACACGTCTCTGCAACAATGCGTGGAGGTCGGGGACAGTGCCTTTGGCATGGCAAACTGGGGTGGTGGTTCCCCTCTTTAAAAAAGGGGGACTGGAGGGTGTGCTCCAGCTTTAGAGGGATCACACTCCTCAGCCTCCCTGGGAAGGTCTATTCCAAGGTACTGAAGAGGAGAGTCCGGCCGTTGGTCGAACCTCAGATTCAGGAGGAGCAATGTGGTTTTTGTCCTGGCTGTGGCACATCAGACCAACTCTTTACCTTCTTGAGAATCCTCGAGGGTTCATGGGAGTTTGCCCAACCAGTTTACATGTGTTTTGTGGACTTGGAGAAGGCATTCAACCGTGTCCCTCGTGGTTTTTTGTGGGGGGTGCTTTGGGAGAATGGGGTATCGGGCTTGTTATTATGAGCTATCTGGTCTCTATACGACCGTCGTGAGAGTTTGGTTCGTATTGCCAACACTCGGTCGGATTCGTTCCCAGTGAGAGTTGGACTCCGCCAGGGCTGCCCTTTGTCACCGATCCGGTTCATAATTTTTATGGACAGGATTTCTAGGCGCAGCCAGGGAATGGAGGGTGTCATGCTCGGTGAGCACAGAATCTCATCTCTGTTGTTTGCAGACGATGTTGTCCTGCTGGCTTCATCCAGCAATGAACTACAGGTATTACTGGGACGGTTTGCCACTGAATGTGAAGCAGCTGGGATGAAAATCCACACCTCCAAGTCTGGGCCATAGTCCTCGGCCGGAAAAAGGTGGATTGTCCTCTCCGGGTTGGGGACAAGCTCCTGCCCCAAGTGGAGGAGTTAAAGTATCTCGGGGTCTTATTCACGAGTGAGGGGAGACTGGAGCGAGAGATTAACAGATGAATCGGAGCAGCATCTGCAGTGATGCGGATGTTGTACCGGTCTGTTGTGGTGAAGAGGGAGCTAAGCTCTAAGGCAAAGCTATCGATTTACTGTTCAGTCTATGTTCCTACCCTCACCTATGGTCATGAGCTGTGGGTAATGACGGAAAGAAGGAGATCGCAGATACAAGCGGCTGAAATGAGCTTCCTTCGTAGGATTGCTGGACTTACCCTCAGAGATAGGGTGAGGAGCTCAGTCATCTGGGAGAGGCTCAGAGTAGAACCGCTGCTCCTCCACATTGAAAGGAGCCAGTTGAGGTGGTTTAGGCATCTGATCAGTATGCCTCCTGGACGCCTCCCACTTGAGATGTTTCGGGCACATCCCACTGGGAGGAGACCCCAGGGTAAACCCAGGACTCGTTGGAGAGACTATGTCTCCCAGCTGTTCTGGGAACACCTTGGTGTCCTCTCTGAAGAGCTGGAGCAGGTGGCTGGGGAGAGGGAAGTCTTGGCTTCTCTGCTTGAACTGGTGCCTCCGCGACCTGGACCTTCAGAAAAGCGGTAGAAGATGGATGGATGGATAGTAGGGATGAGCCGATACCACTTTTTCAAGACCGATACCGATACTGTGCCTTTGAGTATGGGCCGATTCTGATCCAAACCCGATACCATCTCGGTTATTTAAAACAGCAAAAATACAGAACATACTTTGTTAATCACTAGTTGCATTTTGTACACATATAAAAACAAAAATCTGAAAGTCAAAGAATATATTCAGTGTTTCCTCTGACTTAAAGACCTTGTTGCGGTGGCAACATATTTTTCCCAGAGGGGGGAGTAAACATACAGTTTAATTAATTAGTTAATTTTATACTATTTATTTCTTTTTAAAATTTTACACAGTAACGTTGCATATGGAACTTACCTTTTGAAGTATTGTACAACCAAGGCTTGACTATTGGGCCAGTTGGGGTCCCACCCAGACATCCTGTTTTTAGACTTTTTAAGTGGTGTTATCCTTCTCTCCTTCCTCTGCCTGAACACTTCCCTCTCCTTGGCTCCTCTCTTCTGTCTCATCTTGCCCTCTCTGAGCTCTGTCTAATTCAGGTTCTCTCTCTGTCTATGGTGGTATACAAACAGGTTAGAAAATATCAAGTGTCATGTTTTGTCCTGCAGGATTTTTTTGTCATGGTTTGCATAAATGCCAAAAATATGTGTATTTTTTGTATTTTTGTTCTTTTCTTTGTATTTTTTGATTTCTTTTTTCCATTGAGAGAGTAGGGAAGGGAAAGAAACATTCATAATAGTAATGTACTCATGCATACTTAAATTATATGATCAGGTGGGTATAGTAACCAGAAATTCTACTCATGTAAAAGCAGTGCTTTAAAATTAATAATTAAAAGTAGATAACCCAAAATTTCTAGTTGAGTTAAGGGTACAAAAAGCACCCACTTAAAAGCTTGAGTAATGACTTAAGTGTTGAAGGTTTGAGGTTTTTCTCAAAAATTTATAACAATTTTCTTGTAGTTTTCTACATTTCTCTGTACATCTGTAAAACGTTGAAACTGTGCTCCTCAAATTTGTAATTTCCTCTTGTAAAATGGACTTTTCTTGTACATTTGAAACTTTATTATAAATTTGTCAATTATTTTATTAATTTTTGTCTGTTTTTTAAAATAAAATTCCTGGGGTTTTTTTTAGATAAATTTGAAACAGACTGTGGTAATTTTTTTACTTTTTCCTTATAACAATTTACATTTTTGACCATAACTTTGCAGTCAGAACAGAACAATAATTTAACTGTGATTACAAAGAAAAAATATTAACAAAATTGTATTTTTTTTTTCCACAATATCTTTATTGAACCTTTTTTTTTTTTTTTTTTAACAAACATGATACAAACAATCAAACACTAACACTAAAGTACTACAAAAAAAAAAAAAAATGCACTAAAAACACCAACAACCACCACCAAAATCAAGTCTTCAACAATGCTCCTCTGTTTAGTCTAGACAATCCAATACATAAGTATACATATTATGTTCACCAGTTTGGAATTTACAAGGTCCACACACATCATTCACCTTCTTCTTCAAGAGTTATGTTTAAATTTTTTACATAATCAATAAAAGGTCTCCATATATTCTCAAACACAATTTCCTTTGATTTCAGTATATATGTTATTCTTTCTAATGGAAGGTTTGTTAACATCTGTCTTAACCACTGAGTCACATCTGGTCTATGAGTCTTTTTCCATAATAGTGCAATACATTTTTTGGCATTAAGCAAACTGAGGTCTATGAATGTTCTTTCACTTTTATTGAAATTATGCTTTTCTGGGTACAGACCCAACAAAACCAGTTTAGGATTCAATATGATTTGTTTTGAGATTATTTTTTCAATTGTTACCCTCACCTCTTCCCAAAACATTCTTATTAATCTACATTCCCATAAACAATGAAATAGGGTTCCTTTACTTTCCATGCATTTTGTGCATGTATCTGGTATATTTTTGTTGTATCTATTTAACTCCTCCGGTGTAACATACATCCGCATTAACCATTTGAAATGTATCAATTTAAGGCGTGCATTTATTGATTTGGTTTGAGCTTCTGTACAAGCCAATTCCCATTGTTCCTCTGAAATTTCAGTTTGCAGATCTTCTTTCCAGTAGTTTAATCTTTTCAGTGAATTTTCACTTGAAGATAGTGTCAATGAGTTATAAAACTCTGAAATAATACCCTTTCTTTTACTATCTTTCATCATCATTTTTTCCAAGGATGAATAAATAGGTCGAGTGAGAGCTTTATTTTGATTTGATCGAATAAAGTTTCTAAGTTGAAGATATTTAAAAAAATGTGTTCTATTGAGATTAAATTTGATCCTCAGCTCTTCAAAAGACATTATGTTGTCTGCACATGGCAAATATAAATCCTGAATCTTTTGTATCCCTTTTAAATTCCATACTTTAAATACAGCGTCCGCTCTCCCTGGTTTAAAATATTGATTACCCCATATTGGACTAAATTGTGACAATAACTGTGGTTCTTTTAAATAGTTTTTAGCTTCACACCATATTTTGATCATATGCTTTACAAATGGATTTTTAACTTGTTTTTGTAATTTTTTTGCCGAATCTGAGTATATGAATATGGGAAGAGGTAAAGGTAAATTGTATGATTCCATTTCAGTCCAGTGAGGGAGATCATTTGATGAAAAATAATATGTCATAGACCTCAGTTGTGCCGACCAATAATACAACATAAAATTTGGACATTTCAGACCTCCACGATCAAATGGTAAATATAATAAAGACAGACGTAATCTAGCCCTCCTGTTGTTCCATATAAATTCCACTAACTTTTTTTTTATTCTTGAGAATAGATCTAAAGGTGGTGATAAGGGAATGTATTGAAATAAATAAAGTATTTTAGGTAAAATATTACTTTTAAGTATATTGATTCTCCCGATCATCGACATTGGTAGTGACATCCATCTCTGAGTTAACTCACTGATATCTGACATTAAGGCTTCATAGTTGACACTGGCGACTGATTCTAGCTTAGGCATAATTTGGATTCCTAAATATTTAAACTGATTTACAACATTGAATTGATTTACCTCAGGGGCTGGGTAATTTCTCTGGGTCTCATTTAGCATTAATATTGAAGATTTAGTTTTATTTATTTTATATCCTGATATTTCCCCAAAATTCTTTATTAAATTCAACAAGGTTGGAATTGATTTTTTTAGATTCGACATAAACAAAATTATATCATCGGCGTACAGGGAGATTTTATGTTCTGTTGGTCCAACTTTAATTCCATATATTTGTGAATGTAAACGTATCGCTATCGCTAAAGGTTCAATTGCCATAGTAAACAGTAAAGGTGAGAGTGGACAGCCTTGTCGACATCCTCTATTGATTTTTATTGGTTTTGAAATATTGTTATTTGTTAGGATTTCTGCTGTAGCATTATTGTATATTATTTGAACCCATTTTATGAAATTATTTCCAAGTCCAAACCTTTGTAGGACTTCAAAAAGAAAGGGCCATTCAACTCTATCAAAGGCCTTTTCGGCGTCCAATGATAGGAGAGCTGTATCCGGTGCTTCTTTATTAAAATAGATAATATTAAATAGTCTTCTTACATTATGGAAGCCTTGTCTACCCTTTATAAAGCCATTCTGATCTCGATTAATAATATTTGGTAAAATTTCTTGTATTCGTCTTGCTAAAATTTTACAGATTATCTTAAGGTCGGCGTTTAATAGGCTTATTGGTCTCATATTTTCACATTTATTAGAGGGCTTACCTGGTTTTGGCAGCAGTATAATTAAGGCATTATTTATGTATGATGGTAAATTATTATTTTGAAATGCTTCTAAAACCATTTCCAAAAAAGGTTTTATTAATTTATTCTTAAATTTTTTATAAAGGTCAACTGGAAGACCATCTGGTCCTGCACTTTTTCCTGATTTCATATTATCAATGGCTAGCCCAACTTCTTCTTGACTAATTTTAGACTCCAATATCTCCCTGTTTTCATTTGGAATACACGGTATAGATAGTTCGTTCAAAAACCCATTTAGTTTTGTTAAATCAGGTTCATTTTTGGTATCATATAATTTTTCATAGTAATCTCTAAAGGCTCTATTAATTTCTAAAGGATCTATAACTACCTGTCCATTACTTATAATACTGGTAATTGGTGTTTTAATTTCCAATTGTTTAATCTGCCATGCTAATAATTTTCCTGATTTTTCACCTTGTTCATAAAAAGATTGTTTCAATCTTAGAAGACTCGAGGCAGCTCTATTCGCTGATTTTTTGTCGTATTCAGCTCTCAAAATCAGTAATTCATTCTCCAACCTTGGGTCACTTCCTGCATACACTTTTTCCTGAAGATTTTTTATTTTATGTTCCAATTTAGCTCTCTCCTCTCGAGTCTTCTTAGATTTTGATCCTGTATAACTAATAATATGCCCCCTAATAAAAGCTTTGAAAGCCTCCCACTTTACACATGCTGATGTTTGTGTAGTATTGATGTCAAAGAACTCGTCTATCTGTTTTTCTATATACTTGACAAATTCCTCATCCTGAAGCCATTTATGCTGAAATTGCCATCTACCTGATTCCTTTGTCAATTTTTTATCTACATATATTAGACAACAGGGTGCATGATCAGAGATCACGATGTTATCATAAAAGCAGTTTTGAATCTTGGACCTTAATTCTGTGGAAATCAAAAAATAATCAATACGTGAGAATGTCTTGTAGGTACTGGAATAACAAGAATAGGCTTTAACTTGTGGTTTCATTTCTCTCCATATATCTAACAATCTCAATTCTTTCATAAAATGATTAATAGTCATCCTACATCCAATGTGCGTACAATCCAGTCCTGTTGATCTATCCACACCTGGATTCAATGTACAATTAAAATCCCCTGCTATTATATGTTGCCCTGTAAGTGATGATAAGATGAGAAATAAATTAGCAAAGAACTTCTGATCATCTATATTGGGACCATATAAGTTCACTAGATTTATATTTTCTAATAGCAAAGAACCTTGAATGATTACATATCTTCCAAATTTGTCTCCAATTACATTTTTCACTTGAAAAGGAACTGATTTATGTATGAGAGTCATAACTCCCCTGGCTCGGGATGAAAATGAAGAGGTGAATACACTTCCCTGCCATCTACTCCTAATTCTTTTAACATCCTCCTCTATCAGATGAGTTTCTTGTAAAAACACAATTCTTGAACCCATGTCCTTTATTTTATTCATAACTTGTTTAAGTTTTTTTAAATTTTGTAGACCTCTGCAATTCCATGAAGTTAAATTAAGATTAACACTTTGGTCCATGATCAATAGAGAGTTTGGGATTACCTTGCAGTGTAAACATGCTCATACAGAGAAGCAAAAACATGAGTGGTTGAACATTCATCCTACAAACTACACACAAACAAATTTCCCCTTCCCACACTTGTGGCAAACCCCCCAAAATCAAAAGAAAAATTCTGTCTCCCGATATAGCCATCGACTGTTCCACACCCACGGGGAACAGCCTAAGCCACTCCTTCTTCATCCTCCCAATCACCCTAACTCTACTGCTTTTAATGACGTAACATTAACTCTCCTCTGTAGTTTTCCAACTTAACTCCAAAATTTTTAACAACTTTGTACATCATAGTTTTTTTTGTTTTGTTTTGTTTTTGTTTTTTGTTTTTTTAATATATAATACAATCTATATTTTGTAAACTTACTATTTACTTCAAGTCAGTCAGATGCCTGTGCAAATGCTTAATTATTCTACCTTATATTTTGTTCATGCTTAGCTCCCACCAGTCTCTTCTTCTTCTTTGATCTTCTTGATGAACTCCTGCGCCTCCTCTGGGGTCTTGAAGATGTGGGTTCTGCCCTCATACGTGGTCAGCAGTCTCGCAGGATAGATTACACCATGACGAATCCCAAGGTTGCGCAGCTCCTTACGTACGGGATCAAACTGCTTCCTCAATTGCTGGATTCCTGTGGCCAAATCTGGGTAGAACCGCACCTGCTGGTCCTGGTGTTTAATCTCTCCTTTTTTAGCTCGTGCAGCGTTGAAGATCTTCATCCTGTCTCTGTTGTTAAGAAACTTCATAATTAAGGTCCTCGGCGGTCCCTTATCTCTCCGTGGGCCAATGCGATGTGCTTTTTCCAGAACCACTGCTGATTGCAACTCCTCGCTGCCCAGCACCTCCGGAATCCACTTTTCCAGAAAGGAACATACGTCCCGACCTTCTGATTCCTCTGGAAGACCCACCAGCCTCAAATTATTCTGTCTCGACCGAGATTCCAAATCCAAAATATTATCTTCCAGAGATTTATTTTTTTTTTCCAAAGTGCGCACCTTTAATTGAAGACGGGTGACGTCATCTTCAGCACTAGCGAGACGGAGCTCCATCTGCGCCGTTCGTTCTACACAGTCACCCAATTCCTTTCTTATTCCTTCCAACGCTGTCATAATCCCATCAAATCTAGAGGAAAAGTCCGCTCTCATTGAACTCATGGCAGCCATCAGCGCATCTGCGCCATTCCCCGCAGAAATCGCAGCGTTGCCAGCCTCCTCCGCCATATATGGAGCCCTGTTTGCTGCGTCACAGACCTGAAAGTCCGTTAATTTGGACTGTTTCGGCGGCTCGCTTTTTCCTTTTCCTGGTTTTCCAGCCTTAGGCTTCGCCGACATATCCTCGCCCAAACGCTGGGATACGTTCTGTCCCAAATGAGAGAGTTATTTGCCGATTTTTTTCTCCAGGAGCAGAGCAGAGCAGAGCGAGACACGTCCGTCCTACGTGGCAGCCATAACCGGAAGTGTCAACAAAATTGTATTTAATGAAATAAATTAACTTAAATGACCAAGGATGCCATTATTTCTTTTATAATATTTCTTTATATTTCTGTATTTTTTTTTTTAGAAATCTCTTCACCACCCAGACAGCAGGAAAATCCTCCCATATTTTGAAATCAGAAGTTGACACGTTTAGTTTGTCTAAAGGCTGCTGACAGATTAAAGTCATTGACTTGGTGAATTTCAGTCATCTTAACCTGCCAGGTACATAATAGGGAACTGTAGCGGACTCTAAAGACATAATTCACCACAATATGTGTTCATGTACAGAATGATCTGTTTAGGCAGTTATAGTTGTGCTCTCAGGCTTTCTCATCAGGCACGTCTCTAGGGAGCTGCTGAAGGACCTCAGTTTAGAGCGAAGAGAGCTAGTGTTTTTAGCTGTTGCGTTTTGTCACTGCCACTTGAGAATAAAAACGGCACGCCTGCTCGTGCGAGAAAAGAGAGAAATTGCCAATCTCTTCATTCCTGCAATTCCTACAGAACATAACTTAACCCCTTGCACTCCGGTCAATTTCCCTAAAAACGCCAAAAAATAACGTGCCCAAAGTAAATCGAAAGCTGTTCTTCAACCCTTTGCAAGCATCTTCATGGGGTTGGTCTCATTTAAAAGAAAACACTTTGAATTTTTTGGCAAAACAGTCATAATTTCTCTAAGTGCTCCAGCCACTGAGTTACAGTCATCTAAACATACTGAACTTGAGGAAAATAAATTTGGCCTGGGTGTTTTTTTGGATACAAATGCTTGCAAATAACACACAGCTTCAGATCCGGGCTGGAAAATGCAACAGAATGTAGAACCAAGTGTTATCCAGCTGAGGTCAAAATTTTGTAACAATACCACAAAAAATGAATATATTACACAGCTTTTTTGTCAGGTAGTTCCCAGGCGTTTTTGAACTGTGCCAAATTGTGCCAAATGGCACAGTTTGGAAAAACATCTGTAACTTTTGAATGATTCAATATAGAAGCTTCATCTTGGGCTCTAATGAAAGGTGACACTCAGGGTTGTGTGTGTGTGTGTGGGGGGGGGGGGGTTGTCTCCCCCCCCCCGCTACAGAGGACGGACATCGGCCATCGCTTCATGATGGAATAGACTCATGTGGCCATGTGGCGACCGCGGCGCAATCACCGCGGCCCCCCCCCCCCTCGCTACAGAAGAGTAGCGGGGGCGGGGGGCGTTCACGGTCCGGACGCGGCGCACAAACCGTGTACCGCGGCGCACGGACTTCGGACTTCGTGCGCCGCACAGTTGTAATTTACCAATCGGTCAAAAGTCATTTTTGATTACAATTTTCAGGGATAAAGAATAATTTAGCTGATAACACTTACCTCTTCACAGCAGCAGTGTCCTGGCCAACCTCTCTTCCTCATTGTCAGACGAACGTGACGCTGGTCCGCTCATGGTTCTGGTCTCGCGAGCCGGTCAAAACATAATTCCATTATTGCGGTTTTGCGCTTCCATGATTGCGGTTTTTGGCGAATGATTTACGACCTTCGTCGTCGGCCTCCGTCGGTCTATGATGACCATGGAAGAGAATCCTAAGCGTCTATTCTGCTGGAATAAAAAAAAAAAAAAAGCACCGCCTGGGGCTGAACAGGCCGATGCGCGAATGGCAGTCCCTGTCACACAGGTCGCACTTGTGGATGGTCTCCGTGCTGCTGGGTCTGTGGCAGGTTCTTCCTGCGGGTCCTTTTTTTCATCTGCTGCAGCAGTCTGTCTTCACCCAGCCTTACACAAAACAGCTTGCGAACTTCTGTGCTTCAATTGGCTCGCTGCATTCACAGCGTTGGTAGGCGGGTCCTTCTTGCTAGGTTTTCAGTCATTGGTTCTTCAAGGTTTCAGAAACCCAATTCAAGGCTCTTATTAGTCGAATGAGAGGTCAATCATATCTGATCTGTTCGCGGCTCTGTCTGTAGTGGAAGAACGGAAATACAGCTTTTTTTTTTCAGTGCACGCTTGGACGCAGCGCCCTTGTGCGTCCTAGAGCGCACGAGGGCGCTCGCGTGCGCCCTCGTGCGCTCTGGGACGCAGAGCGTTGCCCGTCCGCGGTACACCGGAGTGCAAGAGGTTAATATTGTAGTGGCTGGTGAAATATATCCTCAGCAATTCATCAGTCCCCTTGCCTTTCCCTTCATATGAAGCTGGCTGCATATGAATTCTGACCACATCTCTTAGCTAAGCGACTCTTCCATTATTGCTCCCGTTTCCAGCGGGTTAAAACCATGATCAACTTCTCCAATGTTTACATACCTCTAATGATTTTTTCCGCATTTAAAGTACTTTAACAAACTCATATTTCTGTCGGACAGTCGCGCTTAGTGAGACACTGTTTGCTGACTGACTGGAAAACTCGCGTGGGCGGGGCGCTTCTAAACTCTGCGCGGATGATGGCCACGTGTGTTGTTTGTGTGCGTGCTTGCGGAATGTCATTGCTTCATATATTTTTCTTAATAAATTCATATTTCCTTGGCGAGGCGGTAACATTTCTGGTGCGGCGGCCCACCACCGAGAAATGTTACCAGAGGAAACCCTGTATATTACAAATTTGACTCCATTCAGCAATGCTGCTGCTTTTTTTATTTTAAACTTTGCAACACTGGCAGCATTTCACTGGTCAGCCCCATGTAAACACGTATTCTGAAGTTTTAAGAGCAAGTTTATCCAAAACTTTGAAGCTGAGTATTTAAATAACATTCAGAGGAAATTCAAAGTGCCACTTTATGCATGAAGTAAAAAAATGCTGTAGATCTGAAAATAAAGGATCTAACCCTTTAAGTTGTATTTTTGTCATCCATTATCATGAGTATTCTTCTGGTCCTCAGTTTATTTAGCAGTGTTTATGATATTGTTCTCTGTCCATATTTAGATTTTAGGTTTGCTCTTATTTTGAAGTTATTCCTGTCCATTTCGTGTTCATGTAGCCTTGCACCCTCTGGGATTAATAAAGTATACAAAATACAAAAAAAAAAAAATAATTGCTATTTATGTTTCTGTCACCTACCTCTCCTCAACTGTACTCCCCGAAAGGTACGCTCCAGTCTGGTTTTTACTTTGTTTTTTTTTTTTTTTTTAGGTTTCACTTTTAGCGCCCAGCCTCCTGAACTGGAAAAGCAGCGGCTGCTGCTGCAGAACACACGTCTTTCTGCTCGGTTCTTGACACAATTCAGCATAATCCTTTGCCGTGATATTTTTGCAAGTGTTTTATCAAGTTAGTGGTGTAAAATTGTAAATGCTGCTACTGTAGGAGTCAAGAATTGAGGAGACTGGATGATTTTTCCAGTAACTGCTTTAATTCCCCATTCATCCTACGTCCTCTCTCGATCGGAGGGAAAAGAGACAGGACGCAGTCACACACATACATTTATACATTCATCTTCTAACAATACATCACACACAAAAGTCACAATACTCAGCTACATCCTTTCATCTCTAATAGAACACCCAGAGTCCTTCTGTTCTCCTTTCTGACCCCCAAAGGTCAGGCCGGGTAATCTTCTCATCTCTCCTGAGTCCCCAGGGGGTGCAGACATGTCTTCTTCTTGAGGTGTGAAGTCAATACACTTGGCTAGCTCAAAGTCTCTCTTGGTTGAATTCAGCCAGCCACGTGTGAGTTACATAGGTTATAACTATGGGCTCCACATCACTCCCCCCTTCCACGCGAAAGTCTGGGCACCCACATACAGTCATACAACAGTCATACAGCACGTCACCCCCCCAACAGAATCTCACAGCAACCCAAACAACCTGAAAAAAAAAAACAAAAAAAACAAAAAAAAAACAAAAAAACAAACCACATCATTCTGCATGCAGCTTAGGTTTCAATCTTCTCCCAAATCTGCTGTATGCAGGTTTCCTGCTCTGTGTTGGGCCGTCCTGCTGTGCATCTGTGGAGTGAGGGGGAGAAGGGTTATTTGCCCCCCGTGGGGGGTCCCGGGGCCGCCCCTTTGGAGGCCTGCCGTGTCGAGGCACGCCCGCCGGCCGTACAGACTTGTTATGCAACACAAAAGCAGGCTTTAATCTATCGATACTGATCGTCTCCCTCCTGTCCCCCAAATCTAGCACAAAATATTTCTCCCCGGTTTCCAGCACTCGAAATGGACCATCGTAAGGTGGGCGGAGACTATGCCGCTGAGCATCGTGCCTGACAAAAACAAACTCTGCGTCTCGTAAAGCCTGGGGCACGAACACACGCGGGAAAGAGTGATGAGCGGGGCCCGGGAGCAGAAATGCTCCCGTGTTACTCAGAGACCCCCGGATCGGGGGGGGGGGGGGGGCCTGGTGCCGTGTGGTCAGGTAAAAACTCGCCTGGCAGCCTGAGCGGTTGTGCGAAGACCAATTCTGCTGGTGAGGCATCTAGATCCTCTTTGGGTGCCGAACGCAACTCCAATAAAACCCATGGTAGTTTGTTTACCCAATCTGTGTCCGTCAGTGACGCTCTGAGGGCTGCCTTCAAAGACCTGTGAAAACGCTCGCATAAACCGTTGGCCTGGGGATGGTAAGCGGTCGTGCGATGTACCGCCGCTCCTAAGCCGCTGGCCACTGCTGACCACAGTTCCGACGCAAATTGAGGTCCCCTATCAGACGTAATATCTGACGGGACCCCGAACCGCGCTACCCAGGCTGTTAAAAAAGCGCGTGCCACCTCTGCCGCTGTGGTCGATGTTAACGGGACCACTTCCGGCCAACAAGTGGTTCGGTCTACCATTGTCAAGAGATGCGTGAACCCTTGTGAAGTGGGCAGGGGGCCCACGAGGTCCACGTGCACATGATCGAACCTTTTAGCCAGAATGTGGAACGGTTCTAAGGGCGCCTTAGTGTGCCCGTGAATCTTAGCGCGCTGGCAAGCCGTGCAGGTTTTAGCCCACTCCTTCACTTGCTTGCACAGGCTCGGCCAAACAAACTTCTCCGCCACCATTTTCACCGAAGTGCGCACCCCTGGGTGCGCTAGGGAGTGCACGGCGTCAAAAACGCGGCGGCGCCACGCGGCTGGCACCACCAGGCGCGGTCGCCCCGTGGATACATCGCAAATAAGCGGGGGGAAACCGGTTTGTAGATTTCTGCGTTCCAGCCTTAACCCTGTTGGTCCAGACAGGAGCGCGCGCACGTCCGCGTCCTCGCTCTGCTCCGCCGCCATGGCTGCATCATCTATTCCCTCGTGGACCGGAGCCGCGCGCGTGTCCGTGCTGTTACCGCGCTCTGGGTAAGCGGCCGCGCAATCCGTTTCCGCGCGGATGGGTGCTGTTACCGCGTGTGACAGACAGTCTGCAACCACATTGATTTTACCGGCTACGTGCTGAATATCGGTGGTAAATTCAGAAATTGCGGCCAGCTGTCTCTGTTGCCGCCCCGACCACGGTTCTGAAGTTTTGGACATCGCAAAAGTGAGCGGTTTGTGGTCGACAAACGCAGTGAAACGCCGCCCTTCCAACCAGAACTGGAAATGGCGAATAGCCAAGTGGAGTGCCAGCAGCTCCCTGTCAAACGCGCTGTATTTTCGCTCAGCCTCGCGTAGGGACTTGCTGAAGAATGCGAGTGGTTGCCAAACCCAGCAACCTGCTGCTCCACTACGGCCCCTATAGCCACATCTGACGCGTCTGTGGTTAGCGCTATGCGGGCTGCCGGGTCTGGGTGGGCCAACAGTGCCGCGTTTGCCAGTGCCCGTTTAACCTCTGTGAATGCGCGCTCCCGCTCTGGGGACCATTCAATCACCTGGGAGGGCTTCTGCTTTTTGAGTGCGGTGTACAAGGGCTGCATAAGCTGCGCTGCGTGGGGTATGAAACGGTTATAAAAATTCACCATCCCCAAAAATTCTTGCAACGCTTTTACCATTCGAGGTTGGGGAAAATCTGCCACCGCGCGTACTTTGGCCGGCAGAGGAACTGCTCCCTCCGAGGAAACGCGGTGCCCTAAAAAGTCGATTTGTGCCACGCCAAAATGGCACTTGGCCGGGTTGATTATCGACCCATGCTCTCCTAACCTCTGAAAAACTGTCGTGAGGTGTTTTGCGTGCTCCTCCTCGGAGGTGCTGGCTACCAAAATGTCGTCTAAATAGACAAAAACGAAAGAAAGGTCGCGCAACACTGCATCCATCATCCGTTGGAAGGTTTGTGCGGCGCCTTTAAGGCCAAAAGGCATTCGTAAAAACTCAAAAAGCCCGAACGGCGTTATTACGGCTGTTTTGGGGATGTCCTCTGTTCGGACCGGGACTTGGTGATAACCGCGGACCAGGTCTATTTTAGAAAAAATTCGCGCCTTCGCCAAGTGCACTGAAAAGTCCTGGATATGCGGAATCGGGTACCGGTCCTACGCTGTGGCATTGTTCTACCTGCAGTAATCGCCACAAGGTCTCCACGAGCCGTCAGCTTTAGGTACCATGTGGAGGGGGGAAGCCCAAGCGGACTTCGAGCGGCGAATTATGCCCAACCTTTCCAGGTTGGCGAACTCCTCGCGCGCAATGGAGAGTTTAGCTGCATCCAAGCGCCGAGCCTTCGCAAAAACGGGTGGGCCACTCGTGGTAATAAAGTGCTCCACCCCGTGCTTCGCCACCTTAGCTGAAAAAGTAGGAACTGTGAGTGCTGGGAACTGGTGTAGAAGGCTGTGAAACTTACCACCTGCTGTGGCGACGTTGGTCTGAACTGGCGGCGGGCACACCCGAGCTGCACAAGGGATAGAACAGAAAGAGAGTGCATTTACTAGTCGTTTGTTGGCCAGATCAACTAACAAACCATGTGAACACAGAAAATCAGCACCTAACATATTGAAGCTCACTGCCGCCACAATGAAATTCCACTCATAGGCGCGGCCGTGGAAGGACAGAGACAAGGTCCTCTCTCCGTACGTCTTGATGCTGGAGCCGTTGGCCGCTGTCGCTCCGTCTCCGCGGGGTCCCGCGACCCGATCAGCATAGGTGGCAGTGATGAAGCTCCTCTGTGCTCCGGTGTCCACTAGGAATTGCCGCCCGGAGCCCGCGTCTGTCAGATAAAGCAGCTTGTTCCGTTCGCCGAGAGTGGAAGCTGCTAACGACTCCCGGCCCGGTCGTTTCCCTGCTTTTTGAACTTGCAGGGCGGGATGCATTTGTGCGCCTTCCCAGCGAAACGTCGATGGTAAAAACAGAGGCCGTCATCTCCTCTGCCACGGAATCTCGCCGCTGCTGTCGCCGCTGGGGTGGTCACTGCCGTCTCTGGCTCCACACTGCCCCCGGCCACCGCACCGAGGTCTGCCGCTGCCACGGCAGCCTCTGGTTCCTCGCAGGCGTTGAGGAGCCGCTCCGCCTCTTGGGCCAGGTCGCGGAAGTCCTGCTGGGTCAAACATCTCCTGCTGGACAGGGAACCTCTCGTGTGCGCTGGGAGGGTTCTCAGGAAAATATGTTTGAAAAGGAACGCGTCGTTGTCCGTCCCGATCATTTGCAGCATGTCCTCCATGAGGACAGTCGGCCTGCGGCCACCTCTGTCATGCAGGTCCAGCAGCTGCCTGGCTCTTGCCTCGGACGACGGCACGAAGCTCCTGATGAGGGTGGCTTTCAGCGCGTCGTATTTGCCGACGGCGGGTGGTTGCTGCACCAGGCTCCACACACACCGAGCTGTGCGGCTGTCGAGCGTCGCGATGACATTATGGAATTTAATGTCGTCCGCTGAAACTCCCCCGAGCAGGATCCGCGACTCCACATGCTGGAACCACGAGTGCGGGTCGCTTTGCCAGAACTCGGGGAGCTTAATCAGTCTTGTGCCCCTGCTGGCATTCCCCGGTGAATCCGGGTCTGAGCGGCTGTCTCCCAGCTCTTCCATATCAATCACGAGGCTGTCCTCTAGCCTCGGCGTGCTCAGATTCATGCGTAGGTCACCAATTGTAGGAGTCAAGAATTGAGGAGACTGGATGATTTTTCCAGTAACTGCTTTAATTCCCCATTCATCCTACGTCCTCTCTCGATCGGAGTGAAAAGAGACAGGACGCAGTCACACACACGCATTTATACATTCATCTTCTAACAATACATCACACACAAAAGTCACAATACTCAGCTACATCCTTTCATCTCTAATAGAACACCCAGAGTCCTTCTGTTCTCCTTTCCGACCCCCAAAGGTTAGGCCGGGTAATCTTCTCATCTCTCCTGAGTCCCCAGGGGGTGCAGACATGTCTTCCTCTTGAGGTGTGAAGTCAATACACATGGCTAGCTCAAAGTCTCTCTTGGTTGAATTCAGCCAGCCACATGTGAGTTACATAGGTTATAACTATGGGCTCCACACTACCACACAGCAACATACTGAGGCGAGTCTCACAGACAGACTCCAGTGATGCAACGCTCGTTGCCTCTGATTACAGAAGCCCTGTGCAGTGTGGTTGAGAACAGGATCGCACCTTCATTTTAATATTATTAATGTATCGGATCGGTAAATTACTTTTATTCCTTACCAATACTGATCCGGCCGTTTTGCCTGGATCGGACCCGATACCGATACCGCGGATCGGATCGGCTCATCCCTAATGGATATGACTTTTCACCTCGTTGTAAATTTGAAAATGTTTGTCCATCAGTGGCATTTTCCCTAAATTTGCAATTTTTCACCCCTCACACATTTACAGCATTTCATCCTTCTCATCAGTTTTTTTTTCCCCCCAGTCTTGTAAATTTGCAACTTTTTCCCTAAAATTGTGACTTTTCACCCCTCATAATTTTGCAACTTTTTCCACCAGTCTTGTAAATTTGCAACTTTTTTCCCTAAATTTGGGACTGTTCACCTCTCAAAAATATGACTTTTTTATCCCATGGTAAATTTGAAAATGCTTTTCCACCAATATTTTTTTTCCACAATATTTTTTATTGAACCTTTTTTTACAAACATGGCATAAACAATCAGACACTAACACAAAAGTAATTTAAAAATTAAAAAGAACAATAACAGCAACAAAAAAATGTGTAATAAAAACAACAACAGCCATTAACAAACACAAGTCAACAACAATGCACCTCTGTTTAGTCTAGGTAATCTGTTACATAAGAATACATAATATACATTCACCAGCTTGGAATTTGCAAGGTCCACACATATCATTCGCCTTCTTCTTCAGACGTTATGTTTAAATTCTTTACATAATCAATGAAAGGTCTCCATATATTCGCAAACACATTTTCTTTTGATTTCAGTATATATATTATTCTTTCTAGTGGAAGGTTTGTTAACATCTGTCTTAACCACTGAGCCACATCTGGTCTATGAGTCTTTTTCCACAGTAGTGCAATACATTTTTTGGCATTAAGCAAACCGAGGTCTATGAATACTTTTTCACTCATATTAAAGTTATGTTTTTCTGGATACAGACCCAACAAAAACAGTTTAGGGTTCAATGTGAATTGTTTTGAAATTATTTTTTCAATTGTTACCCTCACCTCTTCCCAAAATATTCTGATTTTTCTACATTCCCATAAACAGTGAAATAGGGTTCCTTTACATTCCATACATTTTGTGCATGTACGGTGGGGCAAAAAAGTATTTAGTCAGACACCAATTGTGCAAGTTCTCCCACTTAAAAGATGAGAGAGGTCTCCAATTTTCATCATAGGTATACCTCGACTATGAGAGACAAAATGAGAAAAAAAAAATCCAGAAAATCACATTGAAGGATTTTTAATGAATTAATCGGTAAATTCCTCGGTAAAAAAAGTATTTGGTCATCTACAAACAAGCAAGATTTCTGGCTCTCACAGACCTGTAACTTCTTCTTTAAGAGGCTCCTCTGTCCTCCACTCGTTACCTGTATTAATGGCACCTGTTTGAACTCGTTATCAGTATAAAAGACACCTGTCCACAACCTCAAACAGTCAGACTCCAAACTCCACTATGGCCAAGACCAAAGAGCTGTCAAAGGACACCAGAAACAAAATTGTAGACCTGCACCAGGCTGGAAAGACTGAATCTACAATAGGTAAGCAGCTTGGTGTGAAGAAATCAACTGTGGGAGCAATTATTAGAAAATGGAAGACATACAAGACCACTGATAATCTCCCTCGATCTGGGGCTCCACGCAAGATCTCACCCCATGGGGTCAAAATGATCACGAGAACGGTGAGCAAAAATCCCAGAACCACACGGGGGCACCTAGTGAATGACCTGCAGAGAGCTGGGACCAAAGTAACAAAGGCTACATCAGTAACACACTACGCCGCCAGGGACTCAAATCCTGCAGTGCCAGACGTGTCCCCCTGCTTAAGCCAGTACATGTCCAGGCCCGTCTGAAGTTTGCTAGAGAGCATTTGGATGATCCAGAAGAGGATTGGGAGAATGTCATATGGTCAGATGAAACCAAAATAGAACTTTATTGTAAAAACTCAACTTGTCGTGTTTGGAGGAGAAAGAACACCATACCTACTGTGAAGCATGAGGGTGGAAACATCATGCTTTGGGGCTGTTTTTCTGCAAAGGGTCCAGGACGACTGATCCGTGTAAAGGAAAGAATGAATGGGGCCATGTATCGTGAGATTTTGAGTGAAAACCTCCTTCCATCAGCAAGGGCATTGAAGATGAAACGTGGCTGGATCTTTCAGCATGACAATGATCCCAAACACACCGCCCGGGCAATGAAGGAGTGGCTTCGTAAGAAGCATTTCAAGGTCCTGGAGTGGCCTAGCCAGTCTCCAGATCTCAACCCCATAGAAAATCTTTGGAGGGAGTTGAAAGTCTGTGTTGCCCAGCGACAGCCCCAAAACATCACTGCTCTAGAGGAGATCTGCATGGAGGAATGGGCCAAAATACCAGCAACAGTGTGTGAAAACCTTGTGAAGACTTACAGAAAACGTTTGACCTCTATCATTGCCAACGAAGGGTACATAACAAAGTATTGAGATGAACTTTTGTTATTGACCAAATACTTATTTTACCGAGGAATTTACCAATTAATTCATTAAAAATCATTCAATGTTATTTTCTGGATTTTTTTTTCTCATTTTGTCTCTCATAGTTGAGGTATACCTATGATGAAAATTGGAGACCTCTCTCATCTTTTAAGTGGGAGAACTTGCACAATTGGTGGCTGACTAAATACTTTTTAGCCCCACTGTATCTGGTATGTTTTTGTTATATCTATTTAATTCCACTGGTGTAACATACATCCGCATTAACCATTTAAAATGTATCAGTTTAAGACGTACATTTATTGATTTGGTTTGAGCTCCTGCACAAGCCATTTCTCATTGTTCCTCTGAAATTTCAATTTGCAGGTCTTCTTTCCAGTAATTCAGTCTTTCCTGTGAGTTTTCACTTGAGAATAGTGTCAATGAGTTATAAAACTCTAAAATAATACCCTTTCTCTTACTATCTTTCATCAAAACTTTTTCCAAAGATGAGTAAGTAGGTCGGATGAGAGCATTATTTTGATTTGATCGAATAAAATTTCTAAGCTGAAGATATTTAAAAAAGTGTGTTCTATTAACTCAGTATCAAGTCAGTATCTAAACTCAGTGTAAATGGTGTAGAGATTGAAAGGGTATCCGAAACTAAATTTCTTGGAGTAATAATTGATAATAAACTGTGTTGGAAGTCACATATTAATTATATTAAAGGTAAAATATCCAAATCAATTGCAATACTACACAGAGTGAAATATTTGCTGAATCAACCCACACTATATACCTTGTATCATTCATTAATACTCCCATACATGACATATTGTACTGAAGTATGGGGAAATACATATAAAACAAACATATATCCAGTCTTTATGCTTCAGAAGAGAGCTATTAGAATAATAAACAAAGCAGCTTACAGGGAACCAACAAACCCACTTTTTCTTAAATTAAAAGCTCTCAAGTTGAAAGATCTGGTTGACTTTAAAACTACAGTAATAATGTTTAAAGTTGTAGAAGAGCTTGGAATAACGAGGCGATGTGATTTATAAACCAAAGTTTATTATCAGCTTCGCTCCTCTAACAAGTCTCATCTAGTGCAGAAGCAGAATAAGAGGTCGAACACATTCAGACCTTCATACTTATACCTACACACAACAAAAGACATTGCATATCAAAGCTGACATCCCGCATTAACTTAATCCCCCCTCCTTTGTCTTCCAACTCCTCCACCTGACCCTGGGTGGTCAGGGCGATCGATCTCCTCCATTGTCCTCTGTCTCCTCCACCTGGCCCTGGGAAGTCAGGGAGATCGATCTGGTCTCCACCGCTGCGACTCGTATGCTCTTTGATCTTCGCTGGCGGTCGAGACCTCTTGTCCTGTTCTGAGGCATGAGGTCATTGCACATATGTAATCACTAAACCTTCTAATATGCTTATACATATGTAGGTATGGGATATATATATGATTAATATAAACCACAGCCCCCCCCCCCAAACGACTAAGAAAAGGACAAAGTAAGTCCACAGTTTAAGATAATTTCTATGACATACTATACTGTTAAACCTCTTGACAAGGAAGAAACTTTCCAGCAGTCATGCTCCTGTAGAGAATTCAGTGGTAACCATAACAATGTAGTAATATCACAAATCAGCCTTAAAACTGTCACGGCACAATCTGATAAAATAGTTAACAACTTTTGGTTAATTTGCATCAGTCCCTGTGCCGTCTGGGTTTTAATCTTCTCCCGAATCTGCTGTGGGTCCGCTTTGGCGTCCTGGCGGGACCTTCCTGTAAGGAATCTGCAGCTTGGGGAGGAGAGTGGTTATTTGTTCCCTGCAGGGGGGTTGAGTCTTTTTTCTTGGGGGGTCTACCCCGCCGAGGTGCCCTCGCCAGAAAGAAAGCAGGTTTAAGTCTGTCAGTGCTGACTGTTTTTTTTCTGTCCCCTAAATCAAGCACAAAATGCTTATCACCAGGTTCCAGCACTCTGAATGGTCCGTCGTATGGTGGACGGAGGGTTGATTTTAAAGCTTCATGCCTAACAAAAACAAACTCGGCGTTTTTTAAAGCTTGGGGGACGAAAACCCATGGGAAAGAGTGATGTGCCGGTCCGGGGAGAGTGTCTGGTCCGTTACCGTCTAACGGCCTCAGGGTTGGAAGATGCCCAGGCTCTGGGTTCTCTGGTATAAACTCACCTGGGAGTCTGGGAGGTTGTGCAAAAACTAACTCTGCTGGGGAGGCGTCTAGATCCTCTTTAGGCACAGCACGCAACCCCAATAAAACCCAGGGAAGTTTATTTACCCAATTTGTATCCGTTAGTGAGGCCCTGAAGGCGGCCTTCAAAGATCTGTGAAAACGCTCGCATAACCCATTAGCCTGAGGGTGATAAGCGGTGGTGTGGTGAATTGTCGCCCCTAAGCTGCTGGCCATAGCTGACCAAGCTCTGAGACAAATTGAGGCCCCCTATCGGACGTGATGTCCGATGGGACGCCGAAACGTGCCATCCAGTTTGTCAAAAAAACGCGAGCGACTTCCGCCGCTGTGGTTGACGCCAGAGGGACCGCCTCAGGCCAGCGCGTAGTACGGTCTATCATTGTTAACAGGTGTGTGAAACCTTGAGAAGAAGGTAGTGGTCCTACGAGGTCGACATGAACGTGGTCGAACCTTCTAGCTGGGATTCGAAAAGGCTCTAGAGGGGCTTTTGTGTGTTTGTGTATTTTGGCACGCTGACAAGACATGCAAGTTTTTGCCCATTCCTTTACATTTTTGCGCAGGCCGGGCTACACAAACTTTTCGGCGACCATTTTTTTTTTTCCACAATATCTTTATTGAACCTTTTTTTTTTTTTAACAAACATGATACAAACAATCAAACACTAACACTAAAGTACTACAAAAAAAAAAAATGCACTAAAAACACCAACAACCACCAACAAAATCAAGTCTTCAACAATGCTCCTCTGTTTAGTCTAGACAATCCAATACATAAGTATACATATTATGTTCACCAGTTTGGAATTTACAAGGTCCACACACATCATTCACCTTCTTCTTCAAGAGTTATGTTTAAATTTTTTACATAATCAATAAAAGGTCTCCATATATTCTCAAACACAATTTCCTTTGATTTCAGTATATATGTTATTCTTTCTAATGGAAGGTTTGTTAACATCTGTCTTAATCACTGAGTCACATCTGGTCTATGAGTCTTTTTCCATAATAGTGCAATACATTTTTTGGCATTAAGCAAACTGAGGTCTATGAATGTTCTTTCACTTTTATTAAAATTATGCTTTTCTGGGTACAGACCCAACAAAAACAGTTTAGGATTCAATATGATTTGTTTTGAGATTATTTTTTCAATTGTTACCCTCACCTCTTCCCAAAACATTCTTATTAATCTACATTCCCATAAACAATGAAATAGGGTTCCTTTACTTTCCATGCATTTTGTGCATGTATCTGGTATATTTTTGTTATATCTATTTAACTCCTCCGGTGTAACATACATCCGCATTAACCATTTGAAATGTATCAATTTAAGGCGTGCATTTATTGATTTGGTTTGAGCTTCTGTACAAGCCAATTCCCATTGTTCCTCTGAAATTTCAATTTGCAGATCTTCTTTCCAGTAGTTTAATCTTTTCAGTGAATTTTCACTTGAAGATAGTGTCAATGAGTTATAAAACTCTGAAATAATACCCTTTCTTTTACTATCTTTCATCATCATTTTTTCCAAGGATGAATAAATAGGTCGAGTGAGAGCTTTATTTTGATTTGATCGAATAAAGTTCCTAAGTTGAAGATATTTAAAAAAATGTGTTCTATTGAGATTAAATTTGATCCTCAGCTCTTCAAAAGACATTATGTTATCTGCACATGGCAAATATAAATCCTGAATCTTTTGTATCCCTTTTAAATTCCATACTTTAAATACAGCGTCCGCTCTCCCTGGTTTAAAATATTGATTACCCCATATTGGACTAAATTGTGACAATAACTGTGGTTCTTTTAAATAGTTTTTAGCTTCACACCATATTTTGATCATATGCTTTACAAATGGATTTTTAACTTGTTTTTGTAATTTTTTTGCCGAATCTGAGTATATGAATATGGGAAGAGGTAAAGGTAAATTGTATGATTCCATTTCAGTCCAGTGAGGGAGATCATTTGATGAAAAATAATATGTCATAGACCTCAGTTGTGCCGACCAATAATACAACATAAAATTTGGACATTTCAGACCTCCACGATCAAATGGTAAATATAATAAAGACAAACGTAATCTAGCCCTCCTGTTGTTCCATATAAATTCCACTAACTTTTTTTTTATTCTTGAGAATAGATCTAAAGGTGGTGATAAGGGAATGTATTGAAATAAATAAAGTATTTTAGGTAAAATATTACTTTTAAGTATATTGATTCTCCCGATCATCGACATTGGTAGTGACATCCATCTCTGAGTTAACTCATTGATATCTGACATTAAGGCTTCATAGTTGACACTGGCGACTGATTCTAGCTTAGGCACAATTTGGATTCCTAAATATTTAAACTGATTTACAACATTGAATTGATTTACCTCAGGGGCTGGGTAATTTCTCTGGGTCTCATTTAGCATTAATATTGAAGATTTAGTTTTATTTATTTTATATCCTGATATTTCCCCAAAATTCTTTATTAAATTCAACAAGGTTGGAATTGATTTTTTTAGATTCGACATAAACAAAATTATATCATCGGCGTACAGGGAGATTTTATGTTCTGTTGGTCCAACTTTAATTCCATATATTTGTGAATGTAAACGTATCGCTATCGCTAAAGGTTCAATTGCCATAGTAAACAGTAAAGGTGAAAGTGGACAGCTTTGTCGACATCCTCTATTGATTTTTATTGGTTTTGAAATATTGTTATTTGTTAGGATTTCTGCTGTAGCATTATTGTATATTATTTGAACCCATTTTATGAAATTATTTCCAAGTCCAAACCTTTGTAGGACTTCAAAAAGAAAGGGCCATTCAACTCTATCAAAGGCCTTTTCGGCGTCCAATGATAGGAGAGCTGTATCCGGTGCTTCTTTATTAAAATAAATAATATTAAATAGTCTTCTTACATTATGGAAGCCTTGTCTACCCTTTATAAAGCCATTCTGATCTCGATTAATAATATTTGGTAAAATTTCTTGTATTCGTCTTGCTAAAATTTTACAGATTATCTTAAGGTCGGCGTTTAATAGGCTTATTGGTCTCATATTTTCACATTTATTAGAGGGCTTACCTGGTTTTGGCAGCAGTATAATTAAGGCATTATTTATGTATGATGGTAAATTATTATTTTGAAATGCTTCTAAAACCATTTCCAAAAAAGGTTTTATTAATTTATTCTTAAATTTTTTATAAAGGTCAACTGGAAGACCATCTGGTCCTGCACTTTTTCCTGATTTCATATTATCAATGGCTAGCCCAACTTCTTCTTGACTAATTTTAGACTCCAATATCTCCCTGTTTTCATTTGGAATACACGGTATAGATAGTTCGTTCAAAAACCCATTTAGTTTTGTTAAATCAGGTTCATTTTTGGTATCATATAATTTTTCATAGTAATCTCTAAAGGCTCTATTAATTTCTAAAGGATCTATAACTACCTGTCCATTACTTATAATACTGGTAATTGGTGTTTTAATTTCTAATTGTTTAATCTGCCATGCTAATAATTTTCCTGATTTTTCACCTTGTTCATAAAAAGATTGTTTCAATCTTAGAAGACTCGAGGCAGCTCTATTCGCTGATTTTTTGTCGTATTCAGCTCTCAAAATCAGTAATTCATTCTCCAACCTTGGGTCACTTCCTGCATACACTTTTTCCTGAAGACTTTTTATTTTATGTTCCAATTTAGCTCTCTCCTCTCGAGTCTTCTTAGATTTTGATCCTGTATAACTAATAATATGTCCCCTAATAAAAGCTTTGAAAGCCTCCCACTTTACACATGCTGATGTTTGTGTAGTATTGATGTCAAAGAACTCGTCTATCTGTTTTTTTCGGCGACCATTTTAACCGAGGCGCGCACACCTGGGTGCGCGAGGGAGTGAATTGAGTCGAAAATACGGCGGCGCCATGCAGCTGGGACTACCGGGCGAGGTCGGCCAGTTGAGATGTCGCATATTAGGGGGGGTACACCGTCACGTAAACCCCTTTCCTCCAGCCTTAACCCTGTTGGTCCAGACAGGAGCGCGCGCATGTCCGCGTCACCGCTTTGCTCCTCTGCCATGGCTGCGTAATCTATCCGTACGTGAATTGGGGCCGTGTACGTGTCCACGTTGGCGAAGAGTTCTGCGGCTGAGGTAGTATAATCTGTCTCCTCGTGCTCTGGCGATGTCACAGCGCGAGAGAGGCAGTCTGCTACCACGTTAAGTTTGCCTGCCACATGTCGAATGTCTGTGGTGAACTCTGAAATAGCAGCTAGCTGTCTTTGTTGCCTGCCTGACCATGGTTCTTAAATTTTAGCCATCGCAAAGGTGAGCGGTTTGTGGTCTACAAAAGCCGTGAAACGCCGCCCTTCTAACCAGAACTGGAAGTGGCGGATGGATAAATGAAGCGCTAGCAGCTCCCTGTCAAAAGTGCTGTATTTGCGCTCGGTTTGGTTTAACGATTTGCTAAAAAATGCTAAAGGTTGCCAGGTTCCACCAACGTGTTGTTCCACAACTGCCCCTATGGCCAGGTCTGAAGCGTCTGTGGTTAGCGCTATGCGGGCCGAGGGATCAGGGTGAACCAACAATGTGGCGTTCGCTAGAGCACTTTTTACTTCCGCGAAGGCGCGTTCGTGCTCCGGGGTCCATTCAACCGCGTTGGAAGGCTTTTGTTTTCTGAGTGCGGCATACAGGGGCTGCATGAGTTGAGCTGCGCGGGGGAGGAAACGGTTGTAAAAATTAACCATTCCCAAAAATTCTTATAGCAATTTGACTGTTTGTGGCCGTGGAAAATTTTTTACCGCGCAAACTTTGTCTGGCAATGGGACTGCCCCCTTCGGTGAAACTCTGTGTCCCAAAAAATCAATTTGTGACACGCCGAATTTGCATTTGGCTGGATTGATTATTAACCCATGCTCTTCTAGTCTCTGAAAAACCGTAGTGAGGTGTTGTTCGTGTTCTTCCTCCGACGAGCTGGCTACCAGCATATCGTCGAGGTAGACGAACACGAAGGGGAGATCGCGTAATACCGCGTCCATCATCCGCTGAAAGGTTTGAGCAGCGCCTTTGAGGCCAAACGGCATCCGCAAAAATTCAAAAAGACCGAAGGGGGTTATTACAGCCGTTTTAGGAATGTCTTCCGCTCGAACGGGGACTTGGTGATCGCCGCGGACCAGGTCTATTTTAGAAAAAATGCACGCACCCGCCAGATGTAGTGAAAAATCTTGGATGTGAGGAATTGGGTAGCGGTCATGCGCTGTCGCATTGTTTAATCTGTGGTAATCGCCGCACGGTCTCTAAGAACCGTCGGTTTTCGGGACCATGCGGAGTGGCGATGCCCAGGGGCTTTTCGAGCGTCTGATAATGCCTAATTTTTCCAGGGTGGTAAACTCGTCCCGTGCTATGGCAAGCTTGGTCGCATCTAAGCGCCGAGCTTTGGCGAATACGGGTGGGCCCATTGTGGGGATGAAGTGTTCAACCCCGTGCTTAGCTACTGTTGCTGAAAATTTTGGAACTGTGAGTGCTGGAAATTGGGTGAGGAGTTGGTCAAACTTACCTCCTGCTGTTGTGACGTTGGCCTGCACGGGTGGTGGAGAGACTCGAGCTGAGCAGGGGATAGAAGAAAATGACATTAACCAAGCGTCTATTTGCTAGATCGACTAACAACCCATATGCACACAAAAAATCAGCGCCCAACAAGTTAAAAACTCACCGCCGCTACAATAAATGTCCATCTATAGTTGCGGCCATGAATGCGAAGAGGCAGGCTCCTTTCACCGTAAGTGTCGATGATGGAGCCGTTGGCTGCCATCGCCCCATTGCCCCGGGGACCCATGGCCTGGTCTGCGTGGGAAGGGGTGATAAAACTCAGTTGAGCTCCGGTGTCAATCAGGAACTGTCTGCCGGTGTGTCCGTCGGTCACATAGAGAAGCTTATTTTTTTCGCCAAGAACCGCAGCCGTTAACGGTTCTCGGCTTTGGCGTTTCCCAAACTTTTGAACTTGCAGGGGGGAACGCATTTGTACGCCTTCTCGGTGAAACGGTGGTGGTAATAACAGATGTCATTCCGCCTGTTGCGTCTTGGTCGTGTTGCCGCCATGGTGGGCGGGCTCTGCTCGGTTGTCTGTGGTTCTCCGTTGCACTGGGCATCCGTGCTGAGATCTGCGGATGCTGCTGTGGCCATCTGTTCGCTGCAGGCGTTGATGGTTCGCTGCAGGCGTTGATGAGTCGCTGCGCTTCGCGGGCCAGCGCGCGGAAGTCTTGCTGGGTGCTGCACCGCATGTTGACAAGCGTCCCTCTCATGTGTGGCGGCAGAGTACTGAGGAAGATATGTTGGAAGAGGAAGTTGTCGTTGTCCTCTTCCTTGAGCTGCAGCATGTCCTCCATGAGGGCCTTGGGTCTGCATCCTCTGTGGCCGTAGATCGCCAGGATCTTCTCTGCTCTCTCCTCGGGTGAGGGGACGAAATTCTCGACGATGGTCGCCTTAAGTTCTCTATATTTGTCATGGGCAGGCGACCGCTGGATTATGCTCCGCGCACATCTCGAAGTGGCAGCGTTGAGTTTGGCGACGATGTGATAAAATTTTGTGTCGTCTGCCATTATGCCCGCCAGTGCAAACTGAGCCTCAGCTTGCTGGAACCACGAGCTCGGGTCTTCTTGCCAGAAGTCTGGCAGCTTGACGGTGACGGCGCTTGTGTGGGCCGTCCCTGATGTGTCCGCCGGGTGAGAGCGCCTTCCTTCGGCTCTCACGGCGGGGCTGGTGCTCGGTTGAGCCCTCTCTGTAGCTTCTGCCGTGGGGGAACGTCGTCCATCTGTTCCCCTGTCTGCATGGGCGCCGGCTCTTGCCTGGGTTGCCTCTGATGAGTCAATCGCGGGAGAACGCCTCTGTTCCATCCTCGCATCAGGGTCACCAGTGTAGAAGAGCTTGGAATAACGAGGCGATGTGATTTATAAACCAAAGTTTATTATCAGCTTCGCTCCTCTAACAAGTCTCATCTAGTGCAGAAGCAGAATAAGAGGTCGAACACATTCAGACCTTCATACTTATACCTACACACAACAAAAGACATTGCATATCAAAGCTGACATCCCGCATTAACTTAATCCCCCCTCCTTTGTCTTCCGACTCCTCCACCTGACCCTGGGTGGTCAGGGCGATCAATCTCCTCCATTGTCCTCTGTCTCCTCCACCTGGCCCTGGGAAGTCAGGGAGATCGATCTGGTCTCCACCGCTGCGACTCGTATGCTCTTTGATCTTCGCTGGTGGTCGAGACCTCTTGTCCTGTTCTGAGGCGTGAGGTCATTGCACATATGTAATCACTAAACCTTCTAATATGCTTATACATATGTAGGTATGGGATATATGATTAATATAAACCACAAAAGTGAAGAATCTATCACTGCCCGCAAATATCCAAAAGTTGTTCCAAATAAGGGAGAAACAATATCATTTCAGAGGAACATGTATATTTAAAAAACCTTCAGTGAGAACTACCACCAAGTAACACTGTGTTTCAGTGCAAGGAGTCAGATTATGGAACGATTTTGGACCTGAATTAAAATCATGTACAACGCTTGGACAATTTAAACAAAAACTAAAGGAAGAAATACTCCAAACATATACACAAGATGACATGTAAAATCACATAAGGACTGTCATATCCAGCCTGCGTTGTGTTGTAGCTTAGTTTTTTGTCACATTTTGTCTTAGCTTTGTTCTGAATTGTAATCGCTCTTGTTTTGGTTTTTCTTTTGAATTCTTGGATGGAACATGGGTGGGCAATATAAGCTGCGGCTTCAGCCATCACCCATTTCGGATAACTTATGTTGAACTGTATAATCAGAGGAGTTATTGTCTAATTTGACCTTGTTGGATTTTCTTTCCCCCTTTGTTATATTATTCAGTTTCTTTTAACCTGTACTTTTAATCTATCCGAAATAAAGATTCATTCATTCATTCATTCATTCATTCAAGATTGAATTTAATCCTCAGTTCTTCAAAAGACATTATGTTATCTGAGTGTGACAAATATAAGTCTTGAATCTTTTGAATCCCTTTTAAATTCCATATTTTAAATACAGTATCCGCTCTCCCAGGTGTAAAATATTGATTACCCCACATTGGGCTAAATTGTGACACTGAGTGTGGTTCTTTTAAATATTTTTTGGTTTCACACCATATTTTGATCATGTGCTTTACAATTGGATTTTTAATTTGCTTCTGTAATTTTTTAGCCGAGTCTGAGTATATGAATAAGGGAAGCGGTAAAGGTAAATTGTATGATTCCATTTCAGTCCAGTGAGGAAGATCATTTGATGAAAAATAATGTCTTAGACCTCAGTTGTGCTGACCAGTAATACAACATAAAGTTTGGATATTTCAGACCTCCACGATCAAATGGTAAATATAGTAAGGACAAATGTAATCTAGCCTTCCTATTGTTCCATATAAATTCCACTAACTTTTTTTTAATTCTTGAGAATAGATCTGAAGGTGGTGGTAAAGGAATGTACTGAAATAAATAAAGTATTTTTTTTTTCCACAATATCTTTATTGAACCTTTTTTTTTTTTTTAACAAACATGATACAAACAATCAAACACTAACACTAAAGTACTACAAAAAAAAAAAAAAAAACCTAAAAACACCAACAACCACCAACAAAATCAAGTCTTCAACAATGCTCCTCTGTTTAGTCTAGACAATCCAATACATTAGTATACATATTATGTTCACCAGTTTGGAATTTACAAGGTCCACACACATCATTCACCTTCTTCTTCAAGAGTTATGTTTAAATTTTTACATAATCAATAAAAGGTCTCCATATATTCTCAAACACAATTTCCTTTGATTTCAGTATATATGTTATTCTTTCTAATGGAAGGTTTGTTAACATCTGTCTTAACCACTGAGTCACATCTGGTCTATGAGTCTTTTTCCATAATAGTGCAATACAGTTTTTGGCATTAAGCAAACTGAGGTCTATGAATGTTCTTTCACTTTTATTGAAATTATGCTTTTCTGGGTACAGACCCAACAAAAACAGTTTAGGATTCAATATGATTTGTTTTGAGATTATTTTTTCAATTGTTACCCTCACCTCCTCCCAAAACATTCTTATTAATCTACATTCCCATAAACAATGAAATAGGGTTCCTTTACTTTCCATGCATTTTGTGCATGTATCTGGTATATTTTTGTTATATCTATTTAACTCCTCCGGTGTAACATACATCCGCATTAACCATTTGAAATGTATCAATTTAAGGCGTGCATTTATTGATTTGGTTTGAGCTTCTGTACAAGCCAATTCCCATTGTTCCTCTGAAATTTCAATTTGCAGATCTTCTTTCCAGTAGTTTAATCTTTTCAGTGAATTTTCACTTGAAGATAGTGTCAATGAGTTATAAAACTCTGAAATAATACCCTTTCTTTTACTATCTTTCATCATCATTTTTTCCAAGGATGAGTAAATAGGTCGAGTGAGAGCTTTATTTTGATTTGATCGAATAAAGTTTCTAAGTTGAAGATATTTAAAAAAATGTGTTCTATTGAGATTAAATTTGATCCTCAGCTCTTCAAAAGACATTATGTTGTCTGCACATGGCAAATATAAATCCTGAATCTTTTGTATCCCTTTTAAATTCCATACTTTAAATACAGCGTCCGCTCTCCCTGGTTTAAAATATTGATTACCCCATATTGGACTAAATTGTGACAATAACTGTGGTTCTTTTAAATAGTTTTTAGCTTCACACCATATTTTGATCATATGCTTTACAAATGGATTTTTAACTTGTTTTTGTAATTTTTTTGCCGAATCTGAGTATATGAATATGGGAAGAGGTAAAGGTAAATTGTATGATTCCATTTCAGTCCAGTGAGGGAGATCATTTGATGAAAAATAATATGTCATAGACCTCAGTTGTGTCGACCAATAATACAACATAAAATTTGGACATTTCAGACCTCCACGATCAAATGGTAAATATAATAAAGACAAACGTAATCTAGCCCTCCTGTTGTTCCATATAAATTCCACTAACTTTTTTTTTATTCTTGAGAATAGATCTAAAGGTGGTGATAAGGGAATGTATTGAAATAAATAAAGTATTTTAGGTAAAATATTACTTTTAAGTATATTGATTCTCCCGATCATCGACATTGGTAGTGACATCCATCTCTGAGTTAACTCATTGATATCTGACATTAAGGCTTCATAGTTGACACTGGCGACTGATTCTAGCTTAGGCATAATTTGGATTCCTAAATATTTAAACTGATTTACAACATTGAATTGATTTACCTCAGGGGCTGGGTAATTTCTCTGGGTCTCATTTAGCATTAATATTGAAGATTTAGTTTTATTTATTTTATATCCTGATATTTCCCCAAAATTCTTTATTAAATTCAACAAGGTTGGAATTGATTTTTTTAGATTCGACATAAACAAAATTATATCATCGGCGTACAGGGAGATTTTATGTTCTGTTGGTCCAACTTTAATTCCATATATTTGTGAATGTAAACGTATCGCTATCGCTAAAGGTTCAATTGCCATAGTAAACAGTAAAGGTGAAAGTGGACAGCCTTGTCGACATCCTCTATTGATTTTTATTGGTTTTGAAATATTGTTATTTGTTAGGATTTCTGCTGTAGCATTATTGTATATTATTTGAACCCATTTTATGAAATTATTTCCAAGTCCAAACCTTTGTAGGACTTCAAAAAGAAAGGGCCATTCAACTCTATCAAAGGCCTTTTCGGCGTCCAATGATAGGAGAGCTGTATCCGGTGCTTCTTTATTAAAATAAATAATATTAAATAGTCTTCTTACATTATGGAAGCCTTGTCTACCCTTTATAAAGCCATTCTGATCTCGATTAATAATATTTGGTAAAATTTCTTGTATTCGTCTTGCTAAAATTTTACAGATTATCTTAAGGTCGGCGTTTAATAGGCTTATTGGTCTCATATTTTCACATTTATTAGAGGGCTTACCTGGTTTTGGCAACAGTATAATTAAGGCATTATTTATGTATGATGGTAAATTATTATTTTGAAATGCTTCTAAAACCATTTCCAAAAAAGGTTTTATTAATTTATTCTTAAATTTTTTATAAAGGTCAACTGGAAGACCATCTGGTCCTGCACTTTTTCCTGATTTCATATTATCAATGGCTAGCCCAACTTCTTCTTGACTAATTTTAGACTCCAATATCTCCCTGTTTTCATTTGGAATACACGGTATAGATAGTTCGTTCAAAAACCCATTTAGTTTTGTTAAATCAGGTTCATTTTTGGTATCATATAATTTTTCATAGTAATCTCTAAAGGCTCTATTAATTTCTAAAGGATCTATAACTACCTGTCCATTACTTATAATACTGGTAATTGGTGTTTTAATTTCCAATTGTTTAATCTGCCATGCTAATAATTTTCCTGATTTTTCACCTTGTTCATAAAAAGATTGTTTCAATCTTAGAAGACTCGAGGCAGCTCTATTCGCTGATTTTTTGTCATATTCAGCTCTCAAAATCAGTAATTCATTCTCCAACCTTGGGTCACTTCCTGCATACACTTTTTCCTGAAGATTTTTTATTTTATGTTCCAATTTAGCTCTCTCCTCTCGAGTCTTCTTAGATTTTGATCCTGTATAACTAATAATATATCCCCTAATAAAAGCTTTGAAAGCCTCCCACTTTACACATGCTGATGTTTGTGTAGTATTGATGTCAAAGAACTCGTCTATCTGTTTTTCTATATACTTGACAAATTCCTCATCCTGAAGCCATTTATGCTGAAATTGCCATCTACCTGATTCCTTTGTCAATTTTTTATCTACATATATTAGACAACAGGGTGCATGATCAGAAATCACGATGTTATCATAAAAGCAGTTTTGAATCTTGGACCTTAATTCTGTGGAAATCAAAAAATAATCAATACGTGAGAATGTCTTGTAGGTACTGGAATAACAAGAATAGGCTTTAACTTGTGGTTTCATTTCTCTCCATATATCTAACAATCTCAATTCTTTCATAAAATGATTAATAGTCATCCTACATCCAATGTGCGTACAGTCCAGTCCTGTTGATCTATCCACACCTGGATTCAATGTACAATTAAAATCCCCTGCTATTATATGTTGCCCTGTAAGTGATGATAAGATGAGAAATAAATTAGCAAAGAACTTCTGATCATCTATATTGGGACCATATAAGTTCACAAGATTTATATTTTCTAATAGCAAAGAACCTTGAATGATTACATATCTTCCAAATTTGTCTCCAATTACATTTTTCACCTGAAAAGGAACTGATTTATGTATGAGAGTCATAACTCCCCTGGCTCGGGATGAAAATGAAGAGGTGAATACACTTCCCTGCCATCTACTCCTAATTCTTTTAACATCCTCCTCTATCAGATGAGTTTCTTGTAAAAACACAATTCTTGAACCCATGTCCTTTATTTTATTCATAACTTGTTTAAGTTTTTTTAAATTTTGTAGACCTCTGCAATTCCATGAAGTTAAATTAAGATTAACACTTTGGTCCATGATCAATAGAGAGTTTGGGATTACCTTGCAGTGTAAACATGCTCATACAGAGAAGCAAAAACATGAGTGGTTGAACATTCATCCTACAAACTACACACAAACAAATTTCCCCTTCCCACACTTGTGGCAAACCCCCCAAAATCAAAAGAAAAATTCTGTCTCCCGATATAGCCATCGACCGTTCCACACCCACGGGGAACAGCCTAAGCCACTCCTTCTTCATCCTCCCAATCACCCTAACTCTACTGCTTTTAATGACGTAACATTAACTCTCCTCTGTAGTTTTCCAACTTAACTCCAAAATTTTTAACAACTTTGTACATCATAGTTTTTTTTTTTGTTTGTTTGTTTGTTTTGTTTTTGTTTTGTTTTTTTAATATATAATACAATCTATATTTTGTAAACTTACTATTTACTTCAAGTCAGTCAGATGCCTGTGCAAATGCTTAATTATTCTACCTTATATTTTGTTCATGCTTAGCTCCCACCAGTCTCTTCTTCTTCTTTGATCTTCTTGATGAACTCCTGCGCCTCCTCTGGGGTCTTGAAGATGTGGGTTCTGCCCTCATACGTGGTCAGCAGTCTCGCAGGATAGATTACACCATGACGAATCCCAAGGTTGCGCAGCTCCTTACGTACGGGATCAAACTGCTTCCTCAATTGCTGGATTCCTGTGGCCAAATCTGGGTAGAACCGCACCTGCTGGTCCTGGTGTTTAATCTCTCCTTTAGCACGTGCAGCGTTGAAGATCTTCATCCTGTCTCTGTTGCTAAGAAACTTCATAATTAAGGTCCTCGGCGGTCCCTTATCTCTCCGTGGGCCAATACGATGTGCTTTTTCCAGAACCACTGCTGATTGCAACTCCTCGCTGCCCAGCACCTCCGGAATCCACTTTTCCAGAAAGGAACATACGTCCCGACCTTCTGATTCCTCTGGAAGACCCACCAGCCTCAAATTATTCTGTCTCGACCGAGATTCCAAATCCAAAATATTATCTTCCAGAGATTTATTTTTTTTTTCCAAAGTGCGCACCTTTAATTGAAGACGGGTGACGTCATCTTCAGCACTAGCGAGACGGAGCTCCATCTGCGCCGTTCGTTCTACACAGTCACCCAATTCCTTTCTTATTCCTTCCAACGCTGTCATAATCCCATCAAATCTAGAGGAAAAGTCCGCTCTCATTGAACTCATGGCAGCCATCAGCGCATCTGCGCCATTCCCCGCAAACATCGCACCGCCGCCAGCTTCCTCCGCCATATATGGAGTTTTGTTTGCTGCGTCACAGACCTGAAAGTCCGTTAATTTGGACTGTTTCGGCGGCTCGCTTTTTCCTTTTCCTGGTTTTCCAGCCTTAGGCTTCGCCGACATATCCTCGCCCAAATGCTGGGATACGTTCTGTCCCAAATGAGAGAGTTATTTGCCGATTTTTTTTCTCCAGGAGCAGAGCAGAGCGAGACACGTCCGTCCTACGTGGCAGCCATAACCGGAAGTCAAATAAAGTATTTTTGGTAAGATATTACTTTTAAGTATATTTATTCTCCCGATCATCGACATTGGTAGTGACATCCATCTCTGAAGTAACTCATTAATATCTGTCATTAAGGCTTCATAGTTGGCATTGGCGACTGATTCTAGCTTAGGCAAAATTTGAATTCCTAAATATTTAAACTGATTTACAACATTGAATTGGTTTACCTCAGGAGCTGGGTGATTTCTCTGGGTCTCATTTAGCATTAATATTGAAGATTTTGTTTTGTTTATTTTATATCCTGATATATCCCCAAAGTTCTTTATTAAATTTAACAAGGTCGGAATTGATTTTTTAAAATTCGACATAAAATTATGTCATCGGCATACAGGGAGATTTTATGTTCTGTTGGTCCTACTTTAATTCCATATATTTGTGGATGTAAACGTACTGCCATCGCTAAAGGTTCAATTGCCATAGTAAACAATAAAGGTGAAAGTGGACAGCCTTGTCGACATCCTCTTTTGATTTTTATTGCTTTTGAGATATTGCTGTTTGTTAAGATTTCTGCTGTAGCATTATTGTATATTATCTGGACCCATTTTATGAAATTAGTTCCAAGTCCAAACCTTTGTAGGACTTCAAAAAGATAGGGCCATTCGACCCTATCAAAGGCCTTTTCAGCGTCCAATGATAGGAGAGCTGTATCCGGTGCTTCTTTATTGGAATAAATAATATTAAATAGTCTTCTTACATTATGGAAGCCTTGTCTTCCCATTATAAAGCCATTCTGATCTCAGTTAATAATATTTGGTAATATTTCTTGTAGTCGTTTTGCTAAAATTTTACAGATTATTTTAAGACCAGCATTTAATAGGCTTATTGGTCTCATGTTTTCACATTTATTAGGGGGTTTACCTGGTTTTGGCAACAGTATAATTAAGGCATTATTCATATATGGTGGTAAATTACCATTTTGAAATGCTTCTAAAACCATTTCCAACAGTGGTTTTATTAATTTATTCTTAAATTTTTTATGGAGGTCAACTGGAAGACCATCTGGTCCAGCTCTTTTCCCTGATTTCATATTATCAATGGCTTGCCCAACTTCTTCTTGAATAATTTTAGACTCCAGTATCTCCCTGTTTTCATTTGGAATACATGGTATAGATAATCCACCCAAAAACCCATTTAGTTTTGTTAAGTCAGTTTCATTTTTTGTATCATATAGTTTTTCATAATAATCTCTAAAGGCACTATTAATTACCTCCGCCAAGGAGGTTATGTTTTCATCAGCATTGGTTTGTCTGTCTGTCTGTCTGTTTGTTTGTTAGCAAGATAACTCAAAAAGTTATGGACGGATTTTCATGAACTTTTCAGAGATTGTCAGAAATGGGGTATCCTACAGATGATTACATTTTGGTGGTGATCCAGATCACCGGGGGAACTGTGGCGCTTGGTGGAGGTCTGCGCTCTCCGAGTGCTTTTCTAGTTTCTAAAGGATCTGTAACTACCTGTCCGTTACTTACAATACTGGTAATTGGTGTTTTAGATTTTAATTGTTTAATCTGCCATGCCAATAATTTTCCTGATTTTTCACCTTGTTCATAAAAAGTTTGCTTCAATCTTAGAAGACTCGAGGCAGCTCTATTTGCTGATTTTTTGTCATATTCAGCTCTCAGAATCAGTAATTCGTTCTCTAACTGTGGGTTACTTCCTGCATACACCTTTTCTTGAAGAATTTTTATTTTACGTTCCAATTGGACTCTCTCCTCTCGGGTCTTCTTAGATTTTGAACCTTTATAACTAATAATATGCCCCCTAATAAAAGCTTTGAAAGCCTCCCACTTTATACATGCCGTTGTTTGTGTAGTATTGATATCAAAGAACTCATCATTCTGTTTTTCTGTGTACTTAACAAATTCCTCATCCTGAAGCCATTTATGTTGAAAATGCCACCTAACTGGGTCCTTTGTCAATTTCTTATCTACATATACTAGACAGCAGGGTGCATGATCAGAGATCACAATGTTATCAGTGTTTAGGGGCGGCAGTGGCTCAGGAGGTAGAGCAGGTCGTCTAATAACCCGATGGTTGGCGGTTCGAATCCCGCTCTCCCCAGATATCCTGCCGTTGTGTCCCTGGGCAAGACACTTCACCCGCATTGCCTCCAGTGTCCATAACACTGGGTATGAATGTGTATAAATGTATAAAAATGTTCGGTAGTGGCCGGAAAGGCCGTTGGCGCAGATTGGCTGCCACGTTTCCGTCAGCCTGCCCCAGGGCAGCTGTGGCTGCAGAAGTAGCTTGCCACTACCATTGTATGTCTGGAGTGAATGAATAATGTACCTATTTGTAAAGCATCTTTGATTATATATGATAAAGCGCTATATAAAACCAATGCATTATTATCATAGAAACAGTTTTGAATCTTGGACCTTAATTCTGTAGAGATCAAAAAGTAGTCAATACGTGAGAATGTCTTATAGGTATTAGAATAACAAGAAAAGGCTTTGACTTGTGGTTTTATTTCTCTCCATATATCTAGCAATCTCAATTCTTTCATAAAATGATTAATGGTCATCCTACATCCATTGTGCGTACAGTCCAGTCCTGTTGATCTATCTATACTGGGATTCAATGTACAATTAAAATCCCCTGCTATTATACTGTATGTTGCCCTGTAAGTGATGATAAAGTGAGGAATAAATTAACGAAGAAGTTTTGATCATCAATATTGGGGCCGTATAAGTTCACCAGATTTATATTTTCTAATAACAAAGATCCTTGGATGATTGGATATCTTCCAAATTTGTCTCTAATTACATTTTTCATTTGAAATGGGACTGTTTTATGTATGAGAATCATAACTCCCCTAGCTCGAGATGAAAATGATGAGGTGAACACATTACCTTTCCATCTTCTCCTAATTCTTTTTAGATCCTCCTCTAATAGATGAGTTTCTTGTAAAAATACAATTTTTGAATCTATGTCTTTTATTTTATTCATAACTTGTTTAAGTTTTTTAAGATTTTGTAGACCTCTGCAATTCCATGAAGTTAAATTAAGATTAATGCTTTGATCTATGATCAATAAGGAGTTTGACATTACATTGCAATATAAACATACTCTTATAGAGAAGCAAAAACATGGATGATAGAACATTCATCCTACAAACTAAACAAAAACAAATTCCCTTTCCCCACAATTGTGGTAATCCCCCCAAAATTTTCTGTCATCCGTTGTAGCTAGTGACTGTTCCACACCTGCGAGGATCAGTCAAACCACTCTCTCTTTCTCCTCTCAATCACCCTGACACGACTACTATTCTTATGACATTAATTCTCTTCTGTAGTTTTTTCAACATAACTTCAAAGTTTTATAGCAACTTTGTACATCATAGCTTTTTTTTTAAAATACAGTCTGTATTTTGTAGACATGTTATATGTTTCAGATCAATCAGATGTTTGTACATATGCTTAAATGTTATACCTTTGTCATGTTCATGCTTAGCTCCTGCCAGTTTCTTTTTGGATCGGCTTGATGAACTCCTGCGCCTCTTGAGGGGTCTTGAAGGTGTGGGTTCTCCCCTTATATGTTACCAGCAGTCTTGCCGGATGAATTACTCCGTGACGAATCACTAGGTTGCGCAGCTCTTTGCGGGCCGGGTCGAACTGTTTTCTTAATTGTTGTATTCCTGTGGCCAAATCTGGGTAGAACCGTACCTGTTGGTCCTGGTATTTAATTTCCCCTTTAGCTCGCGCCGCATTGGTGACTGTCATCTTGTCTCTGTAGTTGAGGAACTTCATAATCAGCGTCCTCGGTGGTGTCTTATTATCTCTTGGTGGGCCGATTCGGTGAGCTCTCCCTAAAACAACCGATGACTGCAGATCCGTGTTATTCAGCGCTTCTGGAATCCACTTTTCCAAAAAGGAACATGGGTCCCGTCCCTCCGCTCCCTCCGGGAGGCCCACCAGCCTCAAATTATTCCGTCGCGAGCGGGATTCCAAGTCTAGGACGTTATCTTCCAGACTTTTGCATTTTAATTCCAGTGTTTGCAGTTTAGATTGTAGGCTGGTGACGTCATCTTCAGCGCTTGAAATTTGGAGCTCCGCCTGCGATACTCATTCCATACAGTCGCTTATTTCCTTTCTCATTCCTTCTATCGCTGCTATAATTCCATCAAATTTAGACGAAAACTCTGTTCTCATGGAGTTGATGGCAGTGAGCACTGCGTTTGTCCCCTCTTCAGCAGCTCCCGCTCCGCCGCTGGCTCCCTCCTCCGCGATTGCCTCTGGAGTTTTCTCTGTTTCGCCTCGAGCGTGAAAGTCTGTTAGCTTGGGTTGTTTTGTCAAATTACCTTTTCCTCCACCTAATTTTCCAACCTTGGTCTTTCCCATATCCGCGCCAAAACGCTGGGATGGGTTTTTGTTCCAATTAAGAGAGTTTTAGTAAAATTTTTATTTTTACGAGCAGAGCAGTGTGAAACACGACTTCCTACGTGGCCGCCATAACCGGAAGTCACTCACCAATGATATTTTTCTCAAATTTGTCATTTTTCACCCCTCTCATGCATTTGGGGCATGTCACTCTTGTAAATTTTTTTTCCATCAGTCTTAATTTGTGACTTTTTCCCAGAGTTGTAAAAATTTGCAACTTTTTCCCTCAAATTGTGACTTTTCATCTCCCCATAATTTTGCTACATTTTTCCCCACCAGTCTCATAAATTTGCAGCTTCTTTCCCAAGTCTCGTAAATTTGCAGTTTTTTCTCTAAACTTGCAACTTTTCACCTCTCTCATAAATTTGTGACTTTTCTCCCTTCTTTTAAATTTCTAACCCTTAATTTTAAATGTTATGAACAAAAGATGATAAACTGAATGCCCCCACCCATGCCTTTATTCATTTATTCATTACCCTTTTGTTGGCTCTCAGTAAAATTGAACTTGATGCCCCTGTCATAAATATCAGAATAAAGGAATTTCTGCTGCTGACACATCATGCCAGTCTCAAAACTTCAGTTTTATCTGTTGCTCTGATCCTCACTTAACCTACATCTCTGGTTTCTGCTGTTTCTGTGTTTCTCCATCAGCTTCCGCCCTGCTCCTTTCTTCATCTTGGATGAGGTGGACGCTGCTCTGGATAACACTAACATCAGCAAGGTAAGATTTATTTTAAAGGGGTCATTGACTGAAAAATTGTGTTTTTGTAGGTTTTAACCTTCTGAAAGGTGTCTATTGGTCACATAGCTATTGAACAAATATCAAAAGGCTCACTTCTGAAAGAATCTTTATTTCGGATAGATTAAAAGTAAAGATTAAAAAGAAACAGAATAATATAATAAAGGGGAAAAATCCAACAAGGTCAAATTAAACAATAACTTCTCTGATTATACAGTTCAACATAAGTTATCCGAAATGGGTGATGGCGGAAGCCGCAGCTTATATTACCCACCCATATTCCATCCAAGAATTCAAAAGAAAAACAAAATAAGAGCGATTACAATTCGGAACAAAGCTAAGACAAAATGTGACAAAAAAAAACTAAGCAAAAACACAACACAGACTGGATATGACAATCCTTATGTGATTTTACATGTCATCTTGTATATATGTTTGGAGTATTTCTTCCTTTAGTTTTTGTTTAAATTGTCCAAGCGTTGTACATGATTTTAATTCAGGTCCAAAATCGTTCCATAATCTCACTCCTTGCATTGAAACACAGTGTTGCTTGGTGGTAGTTCTCACTGAAGGTTTTTGAAATATACATGTTCTTCTGAAATGGTATTGTTTCTCCCTTATTTGGAACAACTTTTGGATATTTGCGGGCAGTGATAGATTCTTCACTTTAAACATTATTACTGCAGTTTTAAAGTCAACCAGATCTTTCAACTTGAGAGCTTTTAATTTAAGAAAAAGTGGTTTTGTTAGTTCCCTGTAAGCAGCTTTGTTTATTTTTCTAATAGCTCTCTTCTGAAGCATAAAGACTGGATATATGTTTGTTTTATATGTATTTCCCCATACTTCAGTACAATATGTCATGTATGGGAGTATTAATGAATGATACAAAGTATATAATGTGGGTTGATTCAGCAAATATTTCGCTCTGTGTAGTATTGCGATTGATTTAGATATTTTACCTTTAATATAATTAATATGTGACTTCCAACACAGTTTATTATCAATTATTACTCCAAGAAATTTAGTTTCAGATACTCTTTCAATCTCTACACCATTTACACTGAGTTGAGATACTAAGTTGTTGTGATGGTTGTTAAAAACTATAAATTTTGTCTTACTTAAATTGAGCGTTAATTTGTTTGAATCAAACCACAATTTAAGCTTTTCCAATTCTTTGCGAGTGTATCCAAAAGTTGTTCCAAATTGCTTCCACTGCATAATAGATTAGTGTCATCGGCAAACAATATTAAATCCATTTTTTCCGAGACTTTACATAGAATCAGAATCAGAATAGCTTTATTGCCAAGCATGTTTACGTAAACATAAACATACGAGGAATTTGACTTGACATTGAGCGCGCTCGATAAGCGCTTCCCAATGTCGCGGCAGCCATGCAAGGCGCCTGTCAACAGTGGAGGGTAAAGAGGGGAATGGGGGGGGGGAATGACACAATGGGCAGAGAGAAAAAACATAATTAATCAAAATAAAGCTCATTATGAGCAAAATTGTGATTACATAGAAAAAAACCCTCTAATGCACAATTAGCAGACAATACAGATCACACAATAACAAAGGAGCAAGAGAGAGACCAGTGTGTGTTGTCAGCATGTAATCAGTATGAATGCAGTGTGGATGTATCAGTTGCTGGTGCACAACAAAGGAGCGCCTCCTGGCAACGGATGGATGTTATGTTCATGTATTCTAAACACAGATAAGCATGTCCACAGAGTCTATCTCTCTTCGTGCATGCCAGATGGCAAAGTTCTGTATTAGACACATGATAACGCTGTCCTTGAAGAGTCCAGTTTGCTGAACAACAGCAATTGTTTGTTAATTGTTTGGGTTAAAGAGAAGCGAAGCCAAAAACTCTCTTCTGCCTTATCTTCATCCAGGAGGAATGTAATCTACAGGGTGCCGAATCAAGGTCTAATAGGCACAGTTCACTCAGAGCATAGAATTTTCATCTCTTATGCGATTCTGTGCTTCATAATTTTCATATACAGGCTTTAAAAACATTCCCTGGAGAGCACCAGCGACTCCAAGATGTATTCCACCTACTGAATCAGCTACCGTTTGCCGCTATCAGTGCACTCCCCAACTGGTCGAATTTGTTGAAGGAGCTTTGCCGGGTCCGCATTTAGATCAGCTCTCTCAACTTCTTTAATTTCTGATGCATCAGGAAACTCCAAAGCCAAAATAGAAATCCTGTGATCATAAGCCAGACAGATAGATGTCTTCCGCATCTCCAGTTGAATCCCACAGACACATGAGTTCCCAATTGTCCATGAGTCACCTCACATGGGCTCCCCCTGGCCCGATCTTCTTTTAAAGTGGTGTCAATCGCATTTAAAGCCCAGCTTTCCAGATCCATAATTTTCTGTTTGGATTGAGATTCTGGATTGAGATTCAGCCAGAAGAAGAGCGACACAGACAAGACACAGCAAGCTGGAATCAGAAGTGAGTAGGAGGGAGAGGAGAGAAAAGCGTCTGCTCTCTCTGAAAATATATCATATATATCATATATCATTTATCATATATCATATATCATTTATATACATATTGAATAACAATGGCCCCAAAACTGAACCCTGTGGGACTCCACAAGTAACCTTCAGTAACTGTGAGTTTTTGTTACCAACACATACATACTGATATCTATTCTTTAAGTAACTACTTAACCAGGACAGTGCTACCCCCTTAATACCACAATTTTGTAGTTTCTTTAATAATAAATTGTGATCCACTGTATCAAATGCTTTTTTAAGATCCAGGAATACCCCAACTGAATACTCTTTATTTTCAACAGCAGTTGATATTTTTTCTATAAATTCCATTAGAGCAAATGCAGTTGTCCCGTTGTGTCTGAACCCCTATTGCTGCTCACACAATAAATTATTCTTCATTATGAAGTTGTCAACTCTCTCACAGAATATTTTTTTCAAGTATCTTGGAAAATTGCAGCAATAGTGAAATTGGTCTGTAGTTTGAAAGTTCCCCTCTGTCACCTGTCTTGTGTATCGGAATTACTTGAGCTATTTTCATTGCATTGGGAAATATACCTGTTTGGAGAGTGTTGTGGATTTAGCTGTAACATCAGTTGTTATAAGGAAAGAATGTCCAAACACCCAACTTTACCTTCATTTGGCTTTACTGGAGAATGCTGCATCTCAGTTTACAACACATCTGTCGTTCCCGCTGGCTAACATGCGTCCGTCCCTCTGATAGCACTGCATCGCTTAGCACTGACTTCTTCTTCTTCGGTCTGCAGCTTGAACAATAACATTTCATGGCCAAAGGTACAGTACCAGCGCCGTCTAGTGGACAATGTCTAACGACTGCATTGAAGGAAAACACCTTTGGGATTCTAATTAAATTACTATTATAAATAGCTTTTCTGATTAACTATAAAGTGTTTATAATATCTATTTGTCCTATATGTATTTCAATATGTAATAACTATCAACTTATGTGTATGAACCATTCTGAACTATTAAATATTCAACATCCTCCCCCCCAAGAAGGCAGTTCAAATATTAACTTCAAAAGGATATAGTAGCTGAACTGGTCTTCTTAACGTCGTCCCAGTTGGAGTGCGCATAGCGCAGGATCTGACTAGTCCATCTCTCCCTGGGAACACCTCTATGATTAGTCCTGTTTTCCATGTTTGACGCGGTATCTTGTCATCTCCAATGAGGACCAAATCTCCTGGTTTGAGTTGTGTTGGATTTGGGGTATGACGAGTGTGAGCCGATCTGAGGTCCAGCAAATACTCCCTCCTCCATCTGTTCCAAAATTCCTTGACAAGTCTATGGCGATATTTCCATCTTCGGGTCAGCCTTTCTTTATTTGCATTTGCTATCTGACCTGTTGTGGAAAATGGCTTTGGTGGTAAAGAGGTAAGTCTTTTCCCTATGAGGAAATGAGCTGGCGTCAGAGGTTCTGGTTCTTGTAAATCGTTGTACACAAATGTGAGTGGTCTTGAGTTAATAGTGGCTTCTATTTCTGTCAACAGAGAAGTTAACTCTTCAAAGCTCAGAGATGCTCTGCCCATTACTCTTTTGAGGCATCCCTTTACAGAGCGCACTAACCTTTCCCAAAAACCACCCCACCAAGCCGCTCTTTCTGCAATAAATTTCCACTTGATTCCCTTTTCAGAAAAATATTCCAGCAGCTCTGGCTCCTTCATAGCCTTCCACAGTTCCTTTAGATCTTGATCTGCTCTCTTGAACGTTTTTGCATTGTCCGAGTAGATTACTCTACAAAGTCCTCTCCGTGAAATAAATCTCTTGAATGCCAAAAGGAAACTTTCTGTTGATAGACTCGATATTAGTTCAAGGTGCACTGCACGTGTAACTGCACAGGTGAAAAGTGCTATGTATGCTTTCTCTGCAGAATTCTTGGACTTTACAAACAGTGGGCCTGCAAAGTCAACACCTGTGACTTCAAACGGCGGTGCTTCAGTAACTCTGTCTTTGGGAAGAGGTGCAGCTGTTTGCTGTGCTGCTTTTACTTTGAATCTTTTACAGATAGTACAGTCTGAAATGCATTTTTTGACTAACTGTCTCGCGCGTGGAATCCAATACTTCTCTCGTAGATGAACTAGAGTGTCTCTCACGCCTGAATGCATGACATTTTCGTGACTGTATTTTATCAGAAGTTGTGCAAATCTGTGATTTGAGGGTAACAACCACGGGTGCTGCTCATTGAAACTCATGTTTGACTGATGCAGCCTTCCTCCTACACAGATTAAGCCTTGCTCGTCTAGAAAGGGTTTAAAGTCTCTGATTTTTGAGTCTTTGTGCACATTTTCTCCAGTTTTCAACTCTGTTATTTCTCTTTCAAAACTGTTAAGTTGCGCTTCACGTATCCATACCCTTTCAGATTTTGCCATTTCCTCTGCTGTTAGTTCTCCCCTTTGTCTTTGCTTTGAATGACAGTTGTGGAGAAATCTTTGAATCCATGCAGTTACTCTTAGTACAGTCTGTAGTTTGCTGCATTTGTCCAGCTGTAGCAATGGTTCAGATTGCACTCTTTCACTGTTACTGAGATGTACTGCGACTTGACTTGCCTTTAGCTCAGCTTTAACCTCTTCTTCTGATAGTATTTCTTGTGCTGTTTCTGGCGGTGTAGTTTGAAGCTCCTTTTCTTTCAAAAATGATGGGCCTGACCACCAGAGATTTTCCTCTTTCAACCTTGATGCGGACTGACCTCTTGTGGTGAGATCAGCTGGGTTCACCTTTCCATTACAATGTGTCCATAGTTCTGGTGGTGTCAAAGTTTGTATCTCCATCACTCTGTTGGCAACAAACTGTTTCCATTTCTTTGATGAACTGCGAATCCAGTGAATCACTATCATGGAGTCTGACCACATTCTGAGTTGAGTGATCTGCATATTCAGTGCCTTCAAAAGGTTATTTGCCAACCTTGATCCAATCACAGCTCCCATCAGTTCCAAGCGTGGCAGTGTGATTGTTTTGATTGGTGCCACTCTTGACTTGGATGCAACGAGCGCAGTAATAGTCTCTCCTTCTGTTGTTTGTCCTTGTAGATACGCAACTGCGCCATACGCCTTTTCGCTTGCATCTGTGAAGACATGGAGAACTTGTGATTTATCTGACAGCTTTTCTGTTCCATACCACCGCGGAATGACTATTTGGTGGATCTGAGGAAGCTCCATGCACCACTGCTGCCATGCCTGTGAAAGGTCTGGAGGCAGCTCGTCGTCCCAGCTCAGGCCCCGTCGCCACATTTCCTGAAACAGACATTTAACTCGAATGGTAAATGGCGTTAGGAACCCTATAGGATCAAAGATTCTGGCGGATGATCTCAAAACACTCCTCTTTGTGTTTTCCTTTCCTTTTAGAATGTTCATCAAATGTTTGAGGTCAAAGGCAAAGTCATCTGTGTCCGGTCTCCACACCAAACCAAGCACCTTCAACACACCTCCATGTGTTTCTGTTTCTTGTGTGAAATCAAGCTTGCTGTTTGACCACTTGGTTTTCAGTTCAAGGGAGTTTGTTGTCCACTTACAGAGGTTCATGTTGGCAGCAGCCAGTATTTCTCTTGCTCCTGTAGTAAGTCTGTATGCCTTGTCTGAGTTACTTGAGCTAGCGATCAGATCATCCACATAAAGTGAGTCTCTCATTAGTTTTACCGTGTCTGGTTGGTCAGCTTCATATTTCTCCAGATGATGTCTGATAGTGGCTGCAAGTAAAAATGGACTTGAAGTTACTCCAAACACAACACGTGCCATTCTCATTATACGCGTGTTGGTGCCTTCAACATCTGGGGGTCCTGTAAGCCACAAAAATCTCACAGCATCTCTGTCACTTTCAGTTATAGATATCTGAAGGAAAGCTTTAGTAATGTCTGCTGTGAAAGCTACAGGATTTTGTCTGAATCTGATCAAAATGCTCATGAGGTCAGCATTCAGGTTTGGGCCAGGTAATAAACAGTCATTTAAAGAGGAACAACCTTCTTCATGTGACGAAGCATCAAACACTACCCTTAACTTGGTAGTTACTTTGTCCTCTCTGATTACAGCATGATGAGGTAAGTAGTAGGTTACATTCTCTGTCTCTGCTGAATGACTGCTCTGTGGCACATCTTCACATATTCCTTGTTCTGTGTAATCCTCTATTACATCGTTGTATCTTTTAAACAGTGTCACGTCAGATTTCAGCTTTCTTTTCAGGGTTTCAAACCTCCTTTGTGCAACCTTCTTGTTGTCTGACAGTTCGGGTGTGTCTTGGCGCCATGGCAACGCCACTTCATATCTCCCATTAATGAATCTGACTGACCTGTCAAAGCTCTCCTTGGCCTTCTCGTCATCAGGTGTTTCCTCACCTTTAGTAGTGATGCCCAGCGACTCGATCTCCCAAAATGCTCTTAGCTGGTTTGAGATCTCCACTGAGTCTTCACTGAGTCCAATGTGCATACATGTTGCTTCATTCATACTGGACATGACAACTGGTCCTTGCACTGCCCAGCCGAATCTGGTTTCTACGGCAACCAAAGCGTCTGACAGTCTCTCAGTTTTACCTGTGACTACTCTCCAGTAGTAATCTGCTCCGATCAGTACTGATAGCTCCAAACCATCTTTGTCTCCCGCTGACACATCTGCTACTGGTAGCCCTTTTTTCTCCAGCTGCCGTTGGATGTGTTCACTGGGGACTTTCATGACTGCAGTACAAAGCTGTGGGGTTTGAACAGCTTCAATCTCGATTTTCTGATCTTTGTTTCTCACATTCTCCAGGACTAGTTTTATGACATTGCATTTTGTGGTCACTGGGTTTTTTGAGCCAAACGTGTGAAGGTTTAATGTCTCTTGTTTTAGTATTGGCAGTTTTAAATCTTTCACTTGTTTCTCATGGACAAAACTCCGTTGGCTTCCTCCATCAATTAAGCAACGCACAATCTTCTTTCCTCCAGGTCCTTCAATCCTTGCTCTCACAGTTTGCAATAGTACTGTTTCACATTTTTCTGGGGTTGGTTTGGCTGCATATGGAAATACTGAGGAGACCACTGCATCACTCGTGTTTTCAGCGGCATCTGTCCTTTCTATTGGTTGCTCACTTCTGTCACACACAACAGCATGATGTCTTCTTCCACAATCAGTGCATGTCACATTTTTGGATCTACAGTCTCGAGCAAGATGTCTGGGTTTTAGGCATATGAAGCACCTTCCCGTTTTCTTTAGTTTTTCTTTCCTGCTTGTGACTGTGTCTTCAGTGCACTGTTCTGACTTGTGGCTGGTACTGTTACAGAATATGCAACTGTGCACAAATGGTGTATTCGAACTGCCTGTGTGGAGGGCTGCAGCTGAGGGCACATTAGGTCCTTTCCACCTTTCTCTGCTTGAATCTGGTCTGTAGTGCTGATTCTGATTTGCATGTGTATCTTTATGATTCTCTCTCATTTGTGTCAAATGTGCAGCACGCTCCCTGCTTTCAACTTCTTGTTGCAAAAACTTTACAAGGCCATCAACATCCCACTTTTGCCCTACATCTGTCTTGCGGGTGTACTCAAGGGCAAGATCAGCAGGAATCATTTTGAACAGTATGGGGCACAGTAAACCTCCATAACTGTCTGACATGACTCCTAAAGCTTCTAAGCTTCTGATTTGTACTTCAACATCATCAAAAAGTTGTCTCAAGGCAACAATGTCTGAGGACCTTTTAACTGAACTTAGATTTAGTAACTTAGACATGTGTGCACTTACAATGAGCTCTTTCCTTCCAAATCTTTGCTTAAGCATGTCTACTGCAGCATCATAGTTCATGTCAGTTACCTTCAGCCCTGCGACGGCGCGTGCAGCTGGCCCGATGAGATATGACTTCAAGTAAGTGAACTTTTCAGTTTTGCTCAAATCTGGGTTTTGGTGAATTGCATTTTCGAATTGGTCCCAAAACTCCTGCCACATGCACACTTCTCCGCTGTATTTGTTTATTGAGAGCTTGGGTAGCTTTACCGAGGGTCTGCTTGTATTTGACCGTGTACTCACGTCACTCAGCCGATGTGGATTCGCTGATACAGTGGCATCTCTTGCCTGTTCTTGTTGCTGTAAGGCAGCCCGTTCAATTGCTCTCTCTGCCCGCGTCCTCCATAAATTTGTGTTGTCCTGATACTCAAGTGTCCGCACCATGTCCGCATCTAACTCGTCCAAAGGGATCTCCTGCTCTATATCTGGTTCAATGTCTTGCAGGCCTTTCTCTTTCTGTGACAACATGGCTAACAGCTCCCGCAAACGGTCACTGTTTATATCAGTCTTACTTGTTTCATCTTGTATAATTTGCAGCAGCTTTGTAACGGACGTCCGCAGCACAGTCCGTTTCTGTTTTAGCCTTTGAAGTCGCTCCGCCATTTTTTCCTTTCGTCTCCGTGTTGTTACAGCTATCGGCTTAATCCCAACAACGTTCTCTCTTCACTTTTCCCGCTTCCAGCTTCCGGTTCCCGGGTTTCGGCACCAAATAATATGTTGTGGATTTAGCTGTAACATCAGTTGTTATAAGGAAAGAATGTCCAAACACCCAACTTTACCTTCATTTGGCTTTACTGGAGAATGCTGCATCTCAGTTTACAACACATCTGTCGTTCCCGCTGGCTAACATGCGTCCGTCCCTCTGATAGCACTGCATCGCTTAGCACTGACTTCTTCTTCTTCGGTCTGCAGCTTGAACAATAACATTTCATGGCCAAAGGTACAGTACCAGCGCCGTCTAGTGGACAATGTCTAACGACTGCATTGAAGGAAAACACCTTTGGGATTCTAATTAAATTACTATTATAAATAGCTTTTCTGATTAACTATAAAGTGTTTATAATATCTATTTGTCCTATATGTATTTCAATATGTAATAACTATCAACTTATGTGTATGAACCATTCTGAACTATTAAATATTCAACAGAGAGACAGGTTACAAATATACGTCAGTGGTTTCACTAAGCATTCAACAATAGTTTTGACTAAGAGCATGTCAATACCATCACAGTCCGTAGATGTCTTACTTTTAAACGATTTAACAATTTCAATGACCTCTCTCTCGTCTGTGTTCTTTATGAAAATGGAGTCTTTTATAGCAGTGTTTTTGCTTATTGTATCACCCGTAGGTGCCGTAATGGGTATTTCTTGAGCCAAATTAGGACCAATGTTAACAAAAAAGTTATTAAATTCATCTGCAGGTGAAACTGCATTCACACTCTGAGTCGTTGTATTATTTTTTGAAAAATCGGTTTGGTAGCTTGTATTTCTGTTTTTATTTCCAAGAATATTGTTAAGTATTGTCCATGTGGACTTCCGGCTATGGCAGCCACGTAGGAAGACGTGGTTCACTCCGCTCTGCTCCTAAAAATAAAAAGTTGGCAAATAACTCTCTCAGTTGGAACAAAACCTATCCCAGCGTTTGGGCGCGGATATGCCGGTAAAGCCTAAGGCTGGGAAATTAGGTGGAGGAAAAACTGAATCGTCGAAACAGTCCAAGCTAACAGACTTCCACGCTCGTGACGAAGCAGAAAAATCTCCAGAGATTATGTCGGAGGAAGCTAGCGGCGGAGCGGTGACAACTGGCGAGGGCACAAGTGTGGTGCTCGCTGCCATTAGCTCAACGAGAGCAGACTTTTCCTCTAAATTTGATGGGATTATAGCAGCGATAGAAGGAATGAGAAAGGAAATAAGCGACTGTATGGAATGAGTATCGCAGGTGGAGTTCCGAATTTCCAGCACTGAGGATGACGTCACCAGCCTACAATTAAAGGTGCGCACATTGGAATTAAAAAATAAACGTCTGGAAGATAGTGCCCTGGACTTAGAATCCCGGTCGAGACGGAACAATCTGAGGCTGGTGGGCCTCCCGGAGGGAACGGAGGGACGGGACCCATGTTCCTTTTTGGAAAAGTGGATTCCAGAAGCGCTGAACAACGCGGAGCTGCAGTCATCGGTCGCTCTTAGAGAGCGCCCACCGAATCGGCCCACCGAGAGATAATAAGGCACCACCGAGGACGCTGATTATGAAGTTCCTCAGCTACAGAGACAAGATGACGATCTCCAACGCAGCGCGAGCTAAAAGAGAAATTAAATACCAGGATCAACAGGTGCGGTTCTACTCAGATTTGGCCACAGGAATCCAACAATTAAGGAAACAGTTTGACCTCACCCGTAAAGAGCTGCACAACCTCGGGATTCGTCATGGAATGATTCATCCGGCAAGACTGCTGGTCACATATAAAGGGAGAACCCACACCTTCAAGACCCCTCAGGAGGCACAGGTGCTTATCAAGCAGATCCAAGAAGAGACTGGTGGGAGCTAAGCATGAAGCATGAACAAGATATAAAGGTAGAATATTTAAGCATATGCACAGGCATCTGACTGATCTGAAGCATATAGCAAGTTTACAAAATATAGATTGTATTATATAAAAAAAACAAAACCTATGATGTACAAAGTTGCTATAAAATTTTGAAGTTAAGTTGGAAAACTACAGAGGAGCGTTAATGTTATGTCATTAAAAGCAGTAGAGTCAGGGTGATTGAGAGGAGAAAGAAAGAGTGGTTTTGACTGATCCTCGCAGGTGTGGAGCAGTCAATGGCTATAGCGGGAGACGAAATTTTTTTTTTGATTTTGGGGGGATTACCACGAATGTGGGAAGGGGGAGTTTGTTTGTGTGTAGTTTGTAGGATGAATGTTCAACCACTCATGTTTTTGCTTCTCTGTATGAGCATGTTTATATTGCGAGGTAATCTCAAACTCCTTATTGATCATAGACCAAAGCATTAATCTTAATTTAACTTCATGGAATTGCAGAGGTCTACAAAATTTAAAAAAACTTAAACAAGTTATGAATAAAATAAAAGACATAGGTTCAAAAATTGTGTTTTTATAAGAAACTCATCTAATAGAGGAGGATGTAAAAAGAATTAGGAGAAGATGGCAGGGAAGTGTGTTCACCTCATCATTTTCATCCCGAGCCAGGGGAGTTATGACTCTCATACATAAATCAGTCCCATTTCAAGTGAAAAATGTAATTGGAGACAAATTAGGAAGATATCTAATCATCCAAGGATCTTTGTTATTAGAAAATATAAATCTGGTGAACTTATACGGTCCCAATATAGATGATCAAAACTTCTTTGCTAATTTATTTCTTATTTTATCATCGCTTACAGGGCAACATATAATAGCAGGGGATTTTAATTGTACATTGAATCCTGGTATAGATAGATCAACAGGACTGGACTGTACGCACAATGGATGCAGGATGATCATTAATCATTTTATGAAAGAATTGAGATTGCTAGACATATGGAGAGAAATGAAACCACAAGTTAAAGCCTACTCTTGTTATTCTAATACCTACAAGACATTCTCACGTATTGACTATTTTTTGATCTCCACAGAATTAAGGTCCAAGATTCAAAACTGTTTCTATGATAACATTGTGATCTCTGATCATGCACCCTGCTGTCTAATATACTGTATGTAGATAAGTAATTGACAAAGGAACCAGGTAGGTGGCAATTTCAGCATAAATGGCTTCAGGATGAGGAATTTGTTAAGTACATAGAAAAACAGATAGATGAGTTCTTTGATATCAATACTACACAAACATCAGCATGTATAAAGTGGGAGGCTTTCAAAGCTTTTATTAGGGGGCATATTATTAGTTATACAGGTTCAAAATCTAAGAAGACTCGAGAGGAGAGAGTCCAATTGGAACATAAAATTTTTTTTTAGAATTTTTTTTTCCACCTAGCTGCAATGCTCTGTACTGTGTGTTTATATATCTACATATTATTCCATCTAGCTACATTGCTCCGCACTGTGTTTATATATTTACATATTTATTCCATCTAGCTGCAATGCTCCGTACTGTGCGTTTATATACTCATATATTTATCCCATCCAGCTACAATGCTCTACACTGTGTGTCTGTGTGTATATACAGTATATATTTATAGTAATATGTATATATGTATATTAGCTGCTCTTGCTTGCTTGCTTGCTTTTTTTTCTTTTTCCTTGCCTTCTGATTGTTGCTCTGAGTGTTGCTATCCCTGTGCTGTTGTAATCCTGGAATTTCCCCGTTGTGGGACTAATAAAGGCTTATCTTATCTTATCTTAAAATAAAAAAAAGTGTATGCAGGAAGTGACCCAAAGTTAGAGAACGAATTACTGATTCTGAGAGCTGAATATGACAAAAAAAATCAGCGAATAGAGCTGCCTCGAGTCTTCTAAGATTGAAGCAATCTTTTTACGAACAAGGTGAAAAATCAGGGAATTATTGGCATGGCAGATTAAACAGTTAGAATTTCAAACACCAATTACCAGTATTATATGTAACTGACAGACAGTTGTAGATCCTTTAGAAATTAACAGTGCCTTTAGAGATTATTATGAAAAACTATATGATACAAAAAATGAAACTGACTTAACAAAACTAAATGGGTTTTTGGACGGATTATCTATACCGTGTATTCCAAATGAAAACAGGGAGATACTGGAGTCTAAAATTAGTCAAGAAGAAGTTGAGCTAGCCATTGATAATATGAAATCAGGAAAAAGTGCAGGACCAGATGGTCTTCCAGTTGACCTCCATAAAAAATTTAAGAATAAATTAATAAAACCATTTTTGGAAATGGTTTTAGAAGCATTTCAAAATAGTAATTTACCACTATACATGAATAATGCCTTAATTATACTGTTGCCAAAACCAGGTAAACCCTCTAATAAATGTGAAAATATGAGACCAATAAGCCTATTAAATGCTGACCTTAAGATAATCTGTAAAATTTTAGCAAGACAATTACAAGAAATATTACCAAATATTATTAACCGAGATCAGAATGGCTTTATAAAGGGAAGACAAGGCTTCCATAATGTAAGAAGCCTATTTAATATTATCTATTCTAATAAAGAAGCACCGGATACAGCTCTCCTATCATTGGACGCCGAAAAGGCCTTTGATAGGGTCGAATGGCCCTTTCTTTTTGAAGTCTTACAAAGGTTTGGACTTGGAAATAATTTCATAAAATGGGTTCAGATAATATACAATAATGCTACAGCAGAAATCCTAACAAACAGCAATATCTCAAAATCAATAAATATCAATAGAGGATGTCGACAAGGCTGTCCACTTTCACCTTTACTGTTTACTATGGCAATTGAACCTTTAGCAATGGCAGTACGTTTACATCCACAAATATATGGAATTAAAGTAGGACCAACAGAACATAAAATCTCCCTGTATGCCGATGACATAATTTTGTTTATGTTGAATCTTAAAAAATCAATTCCGACTTTGTTGAATTTAATAAAGAATTTTGGGGAAATATCAGGATATAAAATAAATAAAACTAAATCTTCAATAATAATGCTAAATGAGACCCAGAGAAATCACCCAGCTCCTGAGGTAAATCAATTCAATGTTGTAAATCAGTTTAAATATTTAGGAATTAAATTGTGCCTAAGCTAGAATCAGTCGCCAGTGCCAACTATGAAGCCTTAATGACAGACATTAATGAGTTACTTCAGAGATGGATGTCACTACCAATGTCGATGATCGGGAGAATTAATATATTTAAAAGTAATATCTTATCCAAAATACTTTATTTATTTCAATACATTCCTTTACCACCACCTTCAGATCTATTCTCAAGAATTAAAAAAAAGTTAGTGGAATTTATATGGAACAATAGGAAGGCTAGATTACGTCTGTCCTTACTATATTTACCATTTGATCGTGGAGGTCTGAAATGTCCAAACTTTATGTTGTATTACTGGTCAGCACAACTGAGGTCTATGACATATTATTTTTCATCAAATGATCTCCCTCACTGGACTGAAATGGAATCATACAATTTACCTTTACCTCTTCCCATATTCATATACTCAGACTCGGCAAAATAATTACAGAAACAAGTTAAAAATCCATTTGTAAAGCACATGATCAAAATATGGTGTGAAACCAAAAAATATTTAAAAGAACCACACTTATTGTCACAGTTTAGCCCAATATGGGGTAATCAATATTTTAAACCAGGGAGAGCGGATGCTGTATTTAAAGTATGGAATTTAAAAGGGATTCAAAAGATTCAAGACTTATATTTGTCATGTTCAGATATCATAATGTCTTTTGAAGAACTGAGGATCAAATTTAATCTTAATAGAACACATTTTTTTAAATATCTTCAGCTGAGGAACTTTATTCGATCAAATCAAAATAATGCTCTCATCCGACCTACTTATTCATCCTTGGAAAAAATTTTGACGAAAGATAGTAAGAGAAAGGGTATTTTTTCAGAGTTTTATAACTCACTGACATTATCCTCAAGTGAAAACTCACAGAAAAGACTGAATTATTGGAAAGAAGACCTGCAAACTGAAATTTCAGAGGAACAATGGGAATTGGCTTGTACAGAAGCTCAAACCATATCAATAAATGTACGTCTTAAATTGATACATTTTAAATTGTTAATGCGGATGTATGTTACACCAGTGGAGTTAAATAGATATAACAAAAACATACCAGATACGTGCACAAAATGTATGGAAAGTAAAGGAACCCTATTTCATTGTTTATGGGAATGTAGAAAAATTAGAATGTTTTGGGAAGAGGTTAGGATAACAATTGAAAAAATAATTTCAAAACAAATCATATTGAATCCTAAATTGTTTTTGTTGTGTCTGTATCCAGAAAAACATAACTTTAATAAGAGTGAAAAAGCATTCATAGACCTCAGTTTGCTTAATGCCAAAAAATGTTTTGCACTATTGTGGAAAAAGACTCATAGACCAGATGTGACTCAGTGGTTAAGACAGATGTTAACAAACCTTCCACTAGAAAGAATAACATACATACTGAAATCAAAGGAAATTGTGTTTGAGAATATATGGAGACCTTTCATTGATTATGTAAAGAATTTAAACATATCTTTTGAAGAAGAAGGTGAATGATGTGTGTGGACCTTGTAAATTCCAAACTGGTGAATGTATAAAATGTATACTTATGTAATGGATTGCCTAGACTAAACGGAGGAGCATTGTTGAAGATCTGCCTTTGTTAGTGGTTATTGGTGTTTTTAGTACATTTTTTTAAAATTACTTTAGTGTTAGTGTTTGATTGTTTGTGTTATCTTTGTAAAAAAAAAAAAGGTTCAATAAAAAATGTTGTGGAAAAAAAAAGTATTGTCCATGTATTTTTTAATATTGTCTCTTTTTTTCTCCAGTTCTTTACTGTAATAGTCTCTTTTACTACATCTCATTATATATGTTAACTTATTTTTGTATGTTTTATACCGCTGCTCTGCTTCTTTTGTCCTTTTCTTTAGAAAAGCTTTATATAATAAATTTTTCTTTTTACACGCCTTTTGTAATCCTTTGGTTAACCATGGCTTATCGACAAATTTATGTTTAAGCTTTTTCTTTACTAATTGACAATTTTTTTCATAAAGAGTGGTTACAAAGTTCATAAATGTGTCATAGGCTTTATTTACATCTGATACATAGACTTTTGTCCAGTCCTGCTTCATCAAGTCTTCTTTAAAAGAACTGATTGCATTTTGTGATTTGTATCTGAACGATTTTAAATTTTTTTCTGTATTGGCCTCCGTGTGGCCATGGATAAGTGCAAAGGTTGGCAAATGGTCACTTATATCATTTATCAATAATCCACTTTCTATTTTCTTATCATTAATATTAACAAACAGGTTGTCAATAAGTGTAGCAGTGTGAACTGTGATTCTACTGGGATGTGTTATTGTGGGATATAGACTCATACTGTACATAGAATTCATGAACTCTGTAATTACATTTTGTTGATATGGATTTAGTAAATCAATATTGAAATCTCCACAAATTACTACCATTTTCTCACTAGTAATATTATTGTACAGCTCGACTAATTTATTTCTGAATGTCTCGATGCAAGTTCCCGGCGTTCTATATATACAAATTATAATTAGATTTTTGGTTTTATCTTGGTCAATCTCAACGATAACACATTCTAAAATCCCTGGTAGTGCAAAGGACATTCCATTTACAAGTTTACCCCCATACAGGTCATCAATATACAGTGCAACACCACCACCCTTTTTTTGAGATCTGTTAACCTGTTGCACATCTGTGTACCACGGGCGGGCACGTCTCTGTGTCCTAGAGCGCACTGAAAAAAAAAGCTGCATTTCCGTTCTTCCACTACAGACACAGCCGCGAACAGATTAGATATGATTGACCTCTCATTCGACTAATAAGAGCCTTGAATTGGGTTTCTGAAACCTTGAAGAACCAATGACTGAAAACCTAGCAAGAAGGACCCGCCTACCAATGGCTGCGAATGCAGCGAACCAATTGAAGCACAGAAGTTCGAAAGCTGTTTTTTGTAAGGCTGGGTGAAGAGAGACTGACTGCTGCAACAGATGAAAAAAGGACCCGCTGGAAGAACCACCACAGACCCAGCAACACGGAGACCACCCACAAGTGCGACCTGTGTGACAGGGACTGCCATTCGCGCATCGGCCTGTTCAGCCACAGGCGGTGCTGTCCCAGCAGAGTAGACGTTTAGGATTCTCTTCCATGGTCATCATAGACCGACAGAGGCCGACAACGAAGGCTGGGTGACACACACACGTTTGCCAGTCTTTTTTTATTACTACTGTTATTTGTTTTGAAAAATTGTTCTCCAAAACCGCAATCATGGAAGTGCAAAACCGCAATAATGGAATTATGTTTTGACCGGGTCGCGAGACCAGAACCACGAGTCCGTAATAAGTGGACCAGCTTCATGTTCGTCTGACAATGAGGAAGAGAAGTTCGCCAGCTACGCTGCTGTTGTGAACAGGTAAGTGTTATAAGCTAAATTTTTCTTTATCCTGGAAAATTGACCGCAGCGCATTAACCCGTGCACCGGGCGATGTCCGTCCTCTGTAGCGGGGGGGGGGGGACACCCCCCACCCCCCCACCCACACACAGCCCTGAGTGTCACCTTTTATTAGAGCCCAAGATGAAGCTTCTATATTGAATCATTCAAAAGTTACAGACGTTTTTCCAAACTGTGCCATTTGGCACAGTTCAAAAACACCTGGGAACAACCTGAGAACAAAGCTGTGTAATATATTCATTTTTTGTGGTATTATTACAAAATTTTGACCTCAGCTGGATAACACTTGGTTCTACTTTTCTGTTGCATTTTCCAGCCCGGATCTGAAGCTGTGTGTTTTTTGCAAGCATTTGTATCCAAAAAAACACCCAGGCGAAATTTATTTTCTTCAAGTTCACTATGTTTAGATGACTGTTACTCAGTGGCCAGAGCACTTAGAGAGATTATGACTGTTTTGTCAAAAAATTCAAAGTGTTTTCTTTTAAATGAGACCAACCCCATGAAGATGCTGCAAAGGGTTGAAGAACAGCTTTTGATTTACTTTGGGCATGTTATTTTTTGGCGTTTTTAGGGAAATTGACCAAAGTGCAAGGGGTTAATATGAAACATCTGATATACTTCTACTGCCATCAGGGGAGCCTGCTCTTCATTAAGCCAAGTTTCAGAGACTGCGGTGGCTGTAAATTTTCTGTCTAGCTGTTTTAAATAGTCCTGAATCTGTGGAAAGTTTTTGTTAAGACTTCTGCTGTTGGAAGTGTATTATTGATACTTTACCATCTAGTTGCACTTGACTTTTGAATTGCTTTTCAGTGTAATATTCACAATGATTATGAATATTATTGAAAAAGTGGTTATCAGGATCAATATCATTCTCCATCTCTTGTAGTTTATGTTCAGCATAATGGCATATTTTCAGAGTTTGAATTTCCTCACTCTGTGTCAAATGACTTCCTCCAACTGGGTATAATTGATGTCTACTCAAGTCAGTCATAAGGTTTTTTTGTTTGTTTTGTTTAGGTTTTTTTTAAAGTACATTGACATGGTATGTCAAAAGAACTATTCTTGCCGTGTGTGTGGATATGGATTATCATAGTCTCTTAATTTTCTTAATCAGTGTTCATCTATATTTATTTAAGTCAGTAATCTGTCTGATTATTATACTCTTTGCTTCCTCAGGTGTTCCATTTAGTTTGATCCAAACTCTACAATTTCTTGTCCATGTTGCCTGTATCTTACTTTGTCTTTTCAGCATCCGTGCTTGCCGTGCTATTTCAGCATTAGTTTTTTGTTAGATGTTCATTTAGGTAAACTTCTGTTCCCCGTACCTTTCTGGCCTGCCTCAGTATGTCATTCTTTACCCTTCTGTTCACAAAGCGCATCACAATTGATTTCTTTGTTTTATTATCCTTTCTGAGTAAAGCATGACAGGCTGAAATTGCATTTGCTTCGACCTTTATATTTCTTACTATCAAGGAACTGAAGCACCTGGTTTTCCAGGGAGACTGATTCACCCAGGGGAGCCTCCTCACCTCTCATTCCTGCTGTAGCATGAGCATATGATTGAATGATTGATATTTAATGTCTAGTCAACTTATAATTAGATCACCCATACGAGAATATTGTTCAAGATCCTTGACGCGTCGCTCCAAGTCTGCAATTTTTTGTCTTTTTCCTTAATTGTTAATTTTAATTCTCGGACTTCTTCCATTGGGCAGCAGGGTGGCACAGTGGTTAGCACAGTGGCAGCACAGCAAGAAGGTCATGGGATCGATTCCACTCTTGACCATCGTGGGTTCGATCCCACCCCCAGACCATCGGTGACCCTTCTGTGTGGAGTTTGCATGTTCTCCCCGTGTCTGCGTGGGTTTACTCCGGGCACTCCGGTTTCCTCCCACATGCCAAAAACATGCAAGTTAGGTTAATTGGCATCAAAACTGGGGATTCTAAATTGTCCTTAGGTATGGATGTGAGAGTGAATGGTTGTTTGTCTCTCTGTGTTGGCCCTGCGATGGACTGGCGATGTGTCCAGGGTGTACCCTGCCTCTCGCCCAAAGATGCTGGGATAGGCTCCAGCCCCCCCGCGACCCGAAAGGATTAAGCGGTAGAAGATGGATGGATGGATGGATGAACTTCTTCCATTAGCCCTAATATTTTAGCCTGCTGACTAGCCACTTTGGTCAGTTTTTCTGACAAGAAGTTCAGAGATTTTTTGATCTCTTCCATTTCCTCCTTCTTTGGTGGCATTTTTACTGACCTGTGGATAGTAAAACAATCTCTGCTGGTGTCGCTGGTATCTGATCCGACCGACCTCGAATCCAGCTGGGCCTCAGCTAGCCCCCTCCGCTGCTAGTCCCGCTGCTTACCACCGCCGTTACCGAGCTCCTGTCCAGCCGGGGTACCAGCTGCTCCTCCACCGAGTCCCGCCGCCCACCGCCGCTGTAGCCAAGCTCCGATCCTGCTCCTGTCCAGCTGGGGTCCCGGTAGCTGCTCCGCCGAGCCCCGCTGCTGCAACTGGGCTCCGGCTCCGGCTCTTATCCGGCTGGGGCCCCGGTGGTCCTCCACTGGTCCCCATCTCCCACCACCACTGCACTTGAACTCCGATCTGGCTCCCGTCCAACTACTGCCTCGGCTAGTTCCTCCGGCGAGCCCCAGTCACCGGGGACAGAGTCGCTTCTCTGTGTCGGTGCTAGGTGCTACGACTAGCTATGGCGTTAGCTATAGCAATAGCGTTAGCCTAGCAAACGCTTCAGGTAAAGCATAGCAGCGAACCACGAAAAGAAACGCCAATCAGTTCACTCACAAATGAGAGCAGTCCCAAAAGTCCAATTCTCACAGCGAGCGCAAAACAACTCTTAAAAACAGAGATCGAGTCTGACCCCCGAATCCAGACCGGCTGAACCACAACTAAAAAAAAATTATTTAAGCTGAGCCTGCAAGACTGAGACCATTCACTCTGCCATCTTAGATATGATTGTGTGGACAGCCACACGGGCAAAGCGGTTTTCCTTCCCCCCTCGCCATGGCCCACCCACAGTCAGACACATGTCCAGCAGCCCCCCGCCGGCACAGAGACCCCCGTTACAGCAGATATGGGAGGAGACTGAAGCCCAAAAGACATTGTGATTGAAACTCTGTCTGGGGTGGGGGTGGGGGGTTGCAGACACAAAATGCATATTGTAGACTTGTAGAGGCTTGGTGCAGTCAGACAGCGTCTCAGTCAGGAAGCAGAGTGTAAACAGTAGACGGGCGGTTTAAGGGTGAATGTATTGTGATGTTGGATGTCATGCAGTGTGATGTGGAAGGTCACGCAGATGTGAGATGAGCGGTGGGGATATAAAGGAGAACCATGCTTGAATGCTTTCATGCTTTTCTGTGTATGAATGATGAGAGAGTGTTAATAAATTTTGTCTGTTCGTAAACTGGCCTCATCATTTCCCACACTCTCCACACTTCTCTTAAAACACACAGCCTTTATATCATTTTTTTACTTCAAAAAGCAAAATTGACTTTTCCAGATTTGCCACGGGACATCACTTACATAAGGCCCTTTTCCACTAGTATCGCCTTGGCCTTACTTACTTCTACTCTACTCACTTTCTCGCCCTTTCCACTGTACCCAGCACAGTTTAACCGACACTATTTTCGTGCCCGTGTGAAGGCAGGGTACAACCGAGCTGAAGCGAGCTGAGATGTGACGTCAGTAGACTGCTAGCCACTGATTGGTCAGGGCGTAACGTCACAAAAGCGCCCGTCTTCAGTGGAATCTTTACGACCGCCATTTGCAATCTTTCACGGACTAACTCGGTCATGGAGTAAATACGATATTAATACAGACAGCGTTGTAGGTTTTGCGGAAATCTACACCGTGGTCCAACGAAGAGGTGCGGGGTTTTCTCTGCTTGGTGGCAGATACACAGTGAGAGGAGTGATCCGGACCAATACAGATGGCAGCCCTGCATAGAACCGTACTACTGACAAGCTGAAGACGAACGTGAGAGAACCATCGATGGTGAGTGATTTGTAATAATGTGCATCTGTTCGCTTATTTATCCTGTTGGTGGTAAGCTCACTTTTTTTGAGCAATACAGCGCCGTTTTGTGCTGGCTAACGAGTGTTAGCTAGTAGCTAGCTAGTACCAACTGCTGATTCGCGCTTGTTTTCTCCTAAGTATTCGCTTGTGAGAGCAAAACGATGAAATATGTTAATCCTGGTTAAAGTCCAGGTTTTTGTACATGCTGCACTTTGGTGCTGCGCATTAAATTGTGTGCAATTTAATGCTAGAATGTGTTTCCACATGCCAGGGGTTAGCCTCCCTGTTTATAGTGGATACTGGTGAGACCACAGGAGCCGAAATCTCAACAATATAAAAGTGCTTTTTCAAACCAGTGATTTATAAAGTCATTCATATAATTTTCTAAAGCGTCAGAATAGACTCACACACCTATTCTGTGGATTTTCCATAAAAGGTGCTGGAACAGTATTGTGCTGTTCCACCATAAATCCCTGTATTGAAAATATTCTTGTTCATGTACAGAGTGGCTCCTGAGGTGCTTGTCAGGGAAACAAAGCATTTTTGTCACATCCCACCACTGACTTTCACAGGTGTATTTCCCTAACACAGGTACATCTCCAAAAATTACAATGTCACGAAAAAAATCAATATTTTTTGACACTCATTTCAGAAAGAGAAATCCATATATCGATTCATTACACAGACAGTGATATATTTCAAGCATTTATTTATTTTAATTTGGATGATTATGTCTTACAGCCCCTGAAAAACCCAAATTCAATTTGGCAAAAAATTAGAATATTACATAAACTTTAAAAAATAGTTTTTAAATAGAAATGTTGGCCGCTGAGGTGTTGGTTAATATGGGCTGTAGCCATAATCATCAATTTTTTTAAATAAACACTTTCAATATATCACTGTCCCTGTAATGAATCTATATATGGGTTTCACTTTCTGAAATGAGTGACAAAAATATTTAACTTTTTCATGATATTCTAATTTTTGAGATGTGCCTGTATAAGTGTTGAACTTGCTTGAAACTAACCACCATCCATTTCTGTCGTTCGTCTAGGCAGGAGGGAATCAGCTGCTCAACAACGGACGTCGCCACTGTGGAAAGTACTGAAATCCTTTGCTTTTATAGGTAAAGTGTCAAAACCAAAGTAGCACAATTTCCACTTAATATAAAAGGGACTGAACTGAGATTTATTTGATTGTGTGAGTATTAATTACAGAATAATTGAAAAAGACTGGCGCATCAACTGTAAAATAAACCACTTGTTAATGTATTTATTTTTTTTGTCAGATCACTTGTGCGATCCTTTGTGAGTTATGTTCATAACTGTATCTTTTGGGGAATGGCAGTTCAGTCATCAATATAATTTAGTTTATATGTGTAGTTTATACTCTATCATCAATAAACTCATGCAGTAACAGGACACATTACAAATATTTGAGACCCATTGTAGTGCATCCTTTTATATTTTAGCAATAAAAGTACAAAACACCGCCCACACTTGAAGCCAGGGCAAGAAGAGACACTTTTACATTCAAGACAAACTTTTATTGATAAAAACTCCATATTTTGACTGAGCGACTCCATACTCTGTGATGCACACCTTCAGTTACAGTACTATATTCCATTCAAGTGAATGTATTAATTCATTCTGATTGCTGAGGCCACAGTAAAAGCAGATGATTTTAAATGTAACCCAGCCCTTGTAAAATCGACTTTACATCAGTGCAGCTACATGAAAATTGTGGTTAAATACAACAACGAAGTACTTTATTGTCACATTGGAATTGTAATTGCTCCTGTTTTGTTTTTCTTTTGAATTCTTGGATGGAATATGGGTGGGCAATATAAGCTGCAGCTTCAGCCATCACCCATTTCAGATAACCTATGTTGAACTGTATAATCAGAGGAGTTATTGTTTAATTCGACCTTATTAGATTTTTTTTCCCCTTTGTTATATTATTCTATTTTCTTTTAATCTATCCGAAATAAAGATTCATTCATTCACATTCCACCACTGGCTTTTAGCAACAAGTGTATTTCCCAAATATGTTTTAAACTTCCTTTATTTAACCACCACCCATTTCTGTGTTTTGTCTAGGCAAGAGGTAAACGATCGATCCACCCCAAACTGGACCTTGCGTCACTATTTACAGAGATGCAGGCCTAAGATCTGCTAATCTGAGACCAGTGTGAGCTGCACATCCCAGCTGCTGAGTGACCCAGTTTTACAGTTTGAGTTTTGCACATTCTGAATAATCTGGAATTTGCTGCTGATTGTAATAAACAATTTAGTGACTTATGTGTTTGCATCATGATTTCTATTTTTGTCTGTTAATACACTGGTGGGAAAAGAGTCAATAGTACAAACCATTAATGGGTGACCTTGAAAATAATGGCTCATTTTTAAGAAATTTATGTCACATGGTGGTAACCTTCACATATAAAAAAAGAGACATCTGCAAAAACTTCAGAGGTTTATTGTCAGTGCAATACTACATGAATGCATGTATAGTACATTGTTGATGCAGAGAATATATATTTCTACAGTATATGTATCTAGTAAATTGTGGAGGAGGAGTGGAGGTCGTGGAGGAGGAGTAGCAACAATTTACCATTCCAAATTACTAGTTAATGTAAAGCAAAAAACATGTTATAATTCCTTTGAGGGCCTGGTCCTCAGTGTTGGGCACTTAAGCAATTTCAGGTTAAACCCAATTTTATTTGCCATAGTTTATCGTCCCCCATCAACCTATTCAGAATTTTTATCCGAATTTGCTGATTTCTTAGCTGATTTAGTGCTGAAATCTGATAGAATAATTATAGTAGGGGACTTTAATATACATGTGGATGTAGATAGTGACTGCCTTAATGTGGCTTTTAATTCAATATTAGACTCGATTGGGTTTTCTCAGAAAGTAGGAAATTCTACTCATTACCTCCACCATACATTGGACCTTGTTCTGACATATGGCATAGAAATAGAAAATCTTGTAGTGTCTCCTCATAACCCTGTACTGTCAGACCATTGTCTGTTAACCTTTGATTTTACTATTTCTGACTATTTGGCTCCTAAATAAAAATATTATCACAGTAGATGCCTCTCAGATGATGCTGTTTCCAAATTTATGCAGATTGTTTCCTCTATGCCATGTGTCAACACAACGGAAATAAGCTATAGACAGCTTGCTCCTTCTGTAATTGATAACATGGTGGATAGTGTTTCAGCTTCTCTGCATCAGGCTCTAGACTTGGTGGCCCCCTTAAAAAAGAAAAAGTCTAATCAGAGATTTTTAACTCCTTGGTTCAACACAGAAACTCGTAGCTTAAAACAGAAGACTCGTCAATTAGAAAGAAAATGGCGCTCTACTAATTTAGATGAAATCTATTTAGCTTGGAGAAATCATCTTTTAATTTATAAAAAATCTCTTAGAAAAGCTAGAACGAGTTATTACTCTGCATTAATAGAAGAGAACAAGAATAATCCCAGGTTTCTTTTCAGTACTGTAGCCAGGTTGACAAAGAGTCAGGACTCTGTCAATCCTAGCATCCCCTTAGAGCTTACTAGTCAGGACTTTATGAACTTTTTCAATAATAAAATTTCATCCATCAGAGATAAAATCAATCAGATTCTTCCCACAGTTAACTTAAATACTGTAACTACTACAACTCCTTCTATTGATGTCTGTCTTGATGAGTTTACTCCAATCGACCTTTGTGAGTTAGACAAAATAGTTTCCTCATCCAAACCTTCAACTTGTCTTTTAGACCCTATTCCTACCAGGTTATTTAAAGAAGTCTTCCCACTTATTGGGAGCTTTATTCTTCATATAATCAATTCTTCATTGACTTTAGGCCATGTACCGCAGGCTTTTAAAACGGTTGTAATTAAACCCTTACTCAAAAAGCCAACGCTAGATCCAGGAGCTTTAGCTAACTATAGACCAATCTCTAATCTCCCTTTCATTTCAAAAATCTTAGAAAGAGTTGTTGCTACGCAATTATTTGACCACCTGCAGGGAAATGGTTTACTTGAAGAGTTTCAATCTGGGTTTAGAATCCATCATAGTACTGAAACAGCCTTAGCGAAGGTCACTAACGACCTCCTCATTGCATCTGATAATGGACTAGTTTCTGTACTTGTCCTTTTAGATCTTAGTGCAGCTTTTGATACTATTGATCATAATATTCTACTTGATAGATTAGAACACTATGTTGGACTTAATGGAACTTCGTTGCAGTGGTTTAGATCTTATTTATCTGATAGGTTCCAGTTTGTTCATGTAAATGATGAGTTTTCTTTCAGCTCAAAGCTTAGTCATGGAGTTCCACAGGGATCTGTGCTAGGCCCTACTCTTTTTAGTTTATATATGCTTCCGTTAGGCAACATTATTAGAAAGCACTGTATACATTTTCATTGTTATGCAGATGACACACAATTATACCTGTCAATGAAGCCAGATGATACTAATCAATTAGCCAAGTTAGAAGCCTGTCTTAAGGAAATCAAAGCTTGGATGACTTGTAATTTCCTGCTATTAAATTCAGATAAGACTGAAGTCATTCTTGTTGGTCCAAAAAACCTTAGAAATTCCTTTCCAAATCAAACTTTCAGTTTGGATGCAGTTACTCTTTCTCTTAATAGCTCTGTGAGGAACCTTGGAGTTATTTTTGATCAGGATTTGTCCTTCAATTCACATATTAAATTTGTTTCTAAGACTGCCTTCTATCATTTGCGTAATATTGCCAAGATTAGGAGCATCTTGTCTCACAGTGATGCTGAGAAGCTGATCCACGCTTTTGTTAGCTCGAGATTAGATTATTGTAATTCTTTATTATCAGGCTGTCCTAAAACATCTTTAACAAGTCTTCAGCTGATCCAAAATGCTGCAGCAAGAGTTTTAACAGGTACTAGAAAGAGAGATCATATCTCTCCGGTTCTGGCCTCCCTTCATTGGCTTCCCATAGAGTTTAGAATTAAGTTTAAAATCCTTCTTCTTACTTACAAAGCTCTAAACAATCAGGCTCCTTTTTATTTAAAAGATCTGAGTCAGATCAGAGTCTCTGATTGCGCCCAAATTTCATCTGCCGGACTTTATTTTGAGAGACGGTCACAGCGGTGAAAAAAGAAGCGGCAGGAGGAAGCGTGGAAGACGTGGAGGTGTGAAATTGCGCCTTAGGAGACGTCAGTTTGGTAACATTCCTCTTCCTTCGATCATTTTTGGGAATGCACAGTCTGTGAGAAACAAGGTGGAGGAAATTCAAGGCAATGTACCTTACCAGAAGGATTTTAAGAACTGCTGCGTCATGGCTTTCACTGAATCTTGGCTTACTGCGCATGATCGAGATGCAGACCTGTGGATTGACGGCTTTGGAGCTCCGCTGCGCTCGGATCGGCAGGAAGAGGTAACTGGGAAGCGTCAGGGGGGCGGAGTATGTTTATACATTAATAAGCAGTACTGCACATCTGTCACGGTCAGAGAGCGCATCTGTACACCCCATGTGGAGCTGCTGTCTGTGTCACTACGCCCCTTTTATTTGCCTCGAGAGTTTCCCCAACTTTTCATCACAACTGTGTACATTCATCCGAGGGCAGACGCTGACTCCGCCTCCAGCACCATCTCTGATGTGGTGCAGCGGCTGCAGTCAATTTCTCCAGAGGCGCCAAACTTCATTCTTGGGGATTTTAACCATGTTTCTTTAAAGAAGACACTTAAAAACTTTCATCAGTATGTCTCCTGCCCAACCAGGCGAAAAAAGACATTGGACCTGTGCTATGGATCCATAGAGAGGGCCTATAAATCACTCCCCCTTCCTCCTTTAGGATCATCAGATCACAACTGTGTTCATTTGCTGCCCACATATAAAACTGCTCTCAGAAGAGGCAAAGTGGAGACCAGAGACATTGATGTGTGGACAGAAGATTCAGAGCACAGCCTCCAGGAATGCTTTGACTGTACAGACTGGAAGATGTTCATAATGGCCTGCGGGGATGATTTGGACTCTCTGGCTGAGCTCACATGCTCATACATGGCTCACTGTCAAAATAAGTTTGTTCCACGTAAACGTGTCAAAATATATCCCAACAACAAACCATGGGTTACTAAATCAGTTAAATCCTGCTTACAGAGGAAAGCTCTTGCCTTTAAACAAGGGTCTGTTTCTGCGCTACAGGTTGCCACCAAGGAGCTGAAGGCCGAAATTTTAAGAGCAAAACAGAATTATAAATCAGAGTTGGAAAGCAAGATGGCAGCAAATAAACTTGGTTCGGCCTGGGCCAGTATGAAAACTATTGCAGGCCTTCAGAGCACAGAGCGCAGTAATCGTGTGTTTTTAGATGGTTTTAGTTCAGACACAGAGCTGGCTAATGCTCTTAATTGTTTTTATGGTCGTTTTGACTCCTTTGATTTTAGCACAGAAATCCAAGATTTGAAACAGAAACTCAAAGACAATCAGCACTTTAATATTGAGATGCAGGATGTTAAAAGGGAGTTCCGCGCTGTAAAAGTGAACAAAAGTCAGGGCCCTGATAATATATGTGGACGCCTGGTAAAGTCCTGTGCACATGAACTGAGTCCTATATTTCATTATATTTTCAATAAGTCCTTACAGACACAACATGTGCCTAAGATCTGGAAAGATGCCGTGGTTGTTCCCGTTCCAAAATCCAGCTGTCCTAAAACGGTAAACGACTTTAGACCAGTTGCTTTGACTTCAATTTTAATGAAAATTTTTGAAAAACTGGTCAGATGTGAGGTCCTAAGGCAGACTGAACATGCATTGGATCCTCTGCAGTTTGCCTATAGGCCTCACAGAGGAGTGGAGGATGCCACTGTCACTCTGTTTGACATGCTTTTTAAACATCTGGATTTTAATGGGACACACGCCAGGCTTTTATTTGTGGACTTTTCTTCTGCCTTTAATACAATCCAACCTCATATTTTAGTTGAAAGGCTCCTGCAACAATTTGATTTAAGCAATAATCTGGTGGGTTGGATTCTGGATTTCTTAACCAACAGGACGCAGAGAGTAAGGGTCAATGGCACATTGTCTGACCTAAAGTGCTCTTCTACTGGCTCTCCTCAGGGGTGTGTGTTGTCACCACTACTCTTCATCCTGTACACAAACATGTGTCGGAGCAGACATGACAACAGACACATTATAAAGTATGCTGATGACTCAATCATTGTCAGTCTCCTCCAGGATGGTGAGAGTGGCCACGGCCCAGTAGTTGATGACTTTGTTCACTGGTGTGAGGATTCCTACCTGCAGCTGAATACAACAAAAACGAAAGATATGATTATTGACTTTAGGAGGAAAACTCCCAGGCACAAAGTCACCATACTAAAAGGCCAGACCACCGAATGTGTACAATCGTACAAATATCTTGGGACAATTATTGATAGTGGATTGAACTTTGAGGTGAACTGTGAAAGGGTGTGCAAAAAGGGTCAGCAAAATTTGCATTGTTTGAGGAAACTTGCACGCTTCCAAATTGACCGAACCATAATGACTATGTTCTATCGGGCTTTTATTGAATCTGTTTTATCCTTTTCTTTAATGTCATGGTTTGGTCAGATAAAACTGAAACAGAGGAAATCCTTGGATCAGGTAGTCAGATGGTCCAGTCGTTTGCTTGGTGAGTCACAGCTGAGCCTGACATCCCTGTACACCAGACAAGTACAGAGGATGGCCGACTCGATTTTAAATGATGACTCCCACCCTTTGCACTGCAACTTTCAGCTTCTTCCCTCCAGACGGAGGTTTGCTGTCCCAAAAAGTAGAACCCAGCGCTACAAAAACAGCTTTGTCCCTGCTGCTGTCAAAGAGTTGAACAAGCTATAAAAATTATATTGTACATATTTTATATTTACCTATTTTGTAAGATGTGTGCCTGTGTTTGTGTCTATGTTGAATGTAATTAGTGGCTTGTAAATATGGATGTCACCAACTGCAAAACAAATCTACCTACGGGTACAAATAAAGTAACCTGAACCTGAACCTGAACCTGATACTACCGTATCATCCTAACAGAGCACTACGCTCCCAAAATGCAGGATTACTTGTAATACCTAGAATCTCCAAAAGTACAATGGGAGGCAGAGCCTTCAGTTATCAAGCTCCTCTCCTGTGGAATCAGCTGCCAATCTGGATTCGGGAGTCAGACTCGATCTCTGTTTTTAAGAATAGGGCTAAAACCTACCTTTTTGATATAGCCTACAATTAGGGAGGGATCATGTGTTTCTGAACCCTCCCTTAGTTATGCTGCTAATAGGTTTAGTCAGCCGGGGGACCTCCAGTAATGCACTGGGCCTCACTCCTTTCCTCACTCTCTATGAATTTTTTTTTTTTTTTTTGCTGGTCATTAACATTTGTTTGTTCTCTCCCATAGATTGAGTCCCCATCGTGCTGTTTGCTCTCTACATGTCTGTTCTTTTCTTCTTCTCTATCCCCTCACCCCCCAGCCAGTCGCAGCAGATGACTGCCCCTCCCTGAGCCTGGTTCTGCTGGAGGTTTCTTCCTGTTAAAAGGGAGTTTTTCCTCTCCACCGTCGCCAAGTGCTTGCTCACAGGGGATCGCCTGATTGCTGGGGTCTTTCTGCAACTGTGGGGGTCCCCCCTACAGTTGATAGTGCTATGAGATGACTGTTGTTGTGAAATGGCGCTATATAAATAAAGTTGAATTGAATTGAATTGAATTGAATTAAATCAAGCATTTTCCATGTAACCTTGTGACTGCATTATTTTAATTGCTTTTAATCCTAGATCAAGTTTGTTTTGGCCTAAAATGCATCATAACTGTCAAATATATCTTATTATACCTAACTCAGTACTGTTTACTTTTTGAATATATATTTTGTGGCTAATATAGTTATTAACCTGGCACTCAAGTTGTGTCAGCTGATCATTTTTTGCTATGACACCATCTCAGACTCAGTGCAGCTGAAGCAGGTACGTCCATGATGTCTCAACAGTCTCTCCATGATTTTCACGCAGATCAGAGCAATTTTTTTCCCACAATATTTTTATTGAACCTTTTTTTTTTACAAACAGCACACACAGTCAGATACTAACACAAAAGTAATTTAAAAATTAAAAAGAACAATAACAAAATAACAAAAAAAAAGGGTAATAAAAACAACAACCATTAACAAAAACAAGTGAACAACAATGCTCCTCTGTTTAGTCTAGGTAATCTATTACATAAGAATACATAATATACATTCACCAGCTTGGAATTTGCAAGGTCCACACATATCATTCACCTTCTTCATCAGAAGTTATGTTTAATTTCTTTACATAATCAATGAAAGGTCTCCATATATTCTCAAACACATTTTCCTTTGATTTCCGTATGAATGTTATTCTTTCTAGTGGAAGGTTGGTAACATCTGTCTTAACCACTGAGTCACATCTGGTCTATGAGTTTTTCCACAGTAATGCAAAACATTTTTTGGCATTAAGCATACTGAGGTCTATGAATGTTCTTTCACTCTTATTAAAGTTATGTTTTTCTGGATACAGACCCAACAAAAACAGTTTAGGGTTCAATGTGATTTGTTTTGAAATTATTTTTTCAATTGTTACCCTCACCTCTTCCCAAAACATTCTGATTTTTCTACATTCCCATAAACAGTAAAATAGGGTTCCTTTACTTAGATCAGAGCAATTTTTTGCACAGGTAATAAACCAGACATTCTTAAGCTCTACAACCACTAATCGTTTGTGAAGCTGTATTGACATCAGTGACAGGCTGTGCTGAACGCCAGACTGACCGTTTGAAGCGGTAATTTTCCCACAACAGAGCCATCTGAAACACACACAGCGTACATATTTTAGTACCTAACAGCGATAACTTGCAGAGATTACAGTGTAGTACGACGTACTTATAGCAAACTAGCATTAGCAACATTAGCTTACCGTCATATATGACCTAGTTTGTATCCTCACGTCTTCAGCTCTCCCAGAAGCTGCAGAACTGTTCCAGAGTGTTTCGTCTCACTGCCTGTACCCTTGTCTGGCGGTCCTTTTTGGCATTTACGGTGTAAAAAAGCCACAGACTGTGGAGTCGCCTTGTAAAGCCGCCATGTTGTGTTTGGCTTGGGTCGCGTGTTTTACGTCACGGGAGTGTGGCGCTGCCTTGCTGTAAAAAAAATCCCACCCACCACAGCTTAACCCCGCTTTACCCGGCTGCTATGGAGACACAACCGCAGCTGAACCGAGTAGTAACGAAACGAAACGAGGCGAGTCGAACTGGGCTAGTGGAAAAACGGCAATAGTAAACCCAGCTCAGCACATCTTGGAGACCTGACCGCTGCTCTGTTATTGGCCAGCCTAGCGGTCAGTCATGTGGACAATAGTAAGCTAACAAGTTAGCTTAACAAGCAAGGGTTATATTATTATTTTCTTTAGATTTCAGTTACTCTAATAGACATCACTGTTTCCACCTGCTTCACTAATCCACAGTCAATAATACTGCATGTCTCATGCCATTCTGGATTATTTTGTTATATTTTCACCATGATGCTACATTGACCTCTGTCAGTATTAGCTTGGCAAGGCAGTTGGTCAGCATTGATCTTGTGATCGACAGGCCACCTAGAGTTAGCTCAACTGTTGTTCCAATCAGTTTGGATCACTATTTTCTATAAATGCTATTCACCCCCACTGGAATCCTTGTTCATCTACCAACACTTGACCATATACGTCATTCTTAGATGTTATTTTGAGTGGCTAGCTAACACCAGCGAGCTGATATTAACAATTAGCTGTTATCACCAGCTAGCCGCCTTGAATCTAACAGTTTAGACACTTTTTTGCGACTGTTTCTGTGATTGTACTCCAGGGACTGGTCATATCCTATCGACCACTGAAACCATACACCCCTGTCAAACAGTGATGCTTTATTTCATTCATTCTTGAAGACAAACGCTAGTTGGCTCAGGGATAACAGGTCAAGTTGGCCCTGAGGCTGTTGGCTCCAGGATCCCCAAGCAGAGAACCCCCGCAAAACTGTTAAAAAGACATTTCTCGGTCACCAACAAATGTAAGTAGTTTTACCAAAATTCACAAAAGATCCCGGGGCAGACTGGACCTGTATGTGGCTCAGGATACAGTAGACTCTCAGCTAAAAATGCAAGGAGCTAGTCAGTCAATGTTGGCAATATGATGTATGTAAGAGGGAGTGCGGAGTTGAATCCAGTCCGAAGATTTAAAGGTATATACACTCAAAACAGACCGTTTTCAGAAAGGCTGGAAAAATAAAAAACAAATTTGCTGCAATAATTAAATAGTTTTTAAAAATGTGATCCAAATATGCCACAAACATTTCATTAAGTCATGTGAGCTGTTAAAATGTAGAAAAAAGTTCAATCAATGACTGCTTTAATATCTGCAGTTGGGCTATGTTCGTTATATGCAGTGCTGGAAATTGGCTTTTTTTCCCCCAACTGGCCACTCGTATTTTTCAACCACAACCATTTTCTGGTATTTGTCTTGCTTTAAAAAGAGAGAGAGAGAAAAATCATGCAATTTTTTTTCCCCTGTAAAAATTATTTAACATCTTCCTTGAACACTTATTATCCCCTGCCGGTTAACCCTTTGGGTGACGACCAAAGGGGGATTATGGTATGGAGTGGTCTGCCTGTCCGTCCGTCCGTCCGTTCATCTGTCCCACTTCTGTGAAATCAACTCCTACAGTTTGATATACACCAACAATGTGCATATTGCTATGAATTCCAGGAATTATAGACCTTGAGGTCAAAGGTCAGAGTTGAGCTTTTCCCTCAATCTTGTAAACACAGTAACTACTGAAAGGCTTTTCAAATCGATACCATAGTTGCATCTAAGACAAATCTTGGACAGCTTACACCCTAACCTGACTATGGGTTAGTGGTCCAAATGTCATAGTTAATATTTCATTTGTATTATTACTATAGAACGAGTAAAACTGGGTCACCATACTTGGTACACATGTTCACCCTGAGACCCTGACCTCTGACTATAGATTTGGAGTCAGAAGGTCAAAGGTCAAGGTTAACATTCCATTTGCATTATTACTGTAGAGTGAGTAAAGCTAGGGTCACCAACCCTGGTACACAGGTTCACATTGTGACCCTGAACTGTGACTATGGTTTTGTGAGTGAAAAGTCAAGGGTCAATATCAAAATGCCAAATAAACTCTAGCTGCGTTCTGATCGCCCATTAGTATACCCCAAAGTGGACTGCACAGGGCATTACGCCATATTAAGTGAGATTCCAAACCAAAGGGAGTGAACGGTCTTCAGTTCAAAGGGAACTGAGAACTGAGCAGGGAAGAAGTGAACAACCAGATATCACTTCACCAGAAGTTGACAAGATTACCCATAAGCCATTGCACCTCAAATACGAGTATAATAAACTATTGTTGCTGACGTTATTAACAAGCTAAATTGATGTTGGCTATTATTTATTTCAACTGATAATAATAAAAATATATTTGTATGAATATTTTATTTAAGAAATATAAATTATCCACTATAATATCAATACGTGTTCATGGTTACCGTGGTAACGCATGGAGTAGGGGGCCAACAGTTTCAGGGTGTTTCAAATGGAAAAATTTTGTGAAGGGCAGTTAACTTAACGGATATTTCCTGAGAACTGAGCAGGGAGTAGGGAATACATGAATGTAGTTTATGTCTCAACAACAAAGAAAGCGAGGGTCACCAAAGTTGGTACACAGGTTCAACTTGGGATCCTGACCTCTGACTGTGGTCTTGGGTTGAAAAGGTCAAAGGTCAATGCTAACATTCCGTTTGCACTCTTACTATAGAACGAGTAAAACTACGGTCACCAGAATTGGTACACAAGTTCACCCTGGCTACGGTCGCACTGCAGGTCTCAATGCGCAATTCCCATTTTTTGCTGAGATCTGATTTTTTTTGTGTGAGTGTTCACATTACAATTTAAATGCGACCCCCATCAGACTCCAGTGTGAACGGTCTACAGCAGGCCTATTCAGTTAGCAGCCCGCAGGCCCAGGCCATGCCAAGGAAATATAAATTTAAGAAAAAATATGAAGGAATGATGTCCACAAGCGCACACACAAACAACGTGCGTGACCATCATCCGCGCAGAGTTGAGAAGCGCCCCACCCATGTGAGCGTTCCAGTCGGCAGGCAGAGTGTCTTGCTAGCGTCACTGTCTGAGAGAAGCATGAGCTTATTTAAGTACTTTAAATGCAGAAAAAAAGCAGAAGAGGTATGTAACGGTGGAGGCATTTATGGTAGTTTTAACCTGCTGGTAATGGGAACTTTAATCCATCAACAGCCTTCAGGCAAACTAAACATGCCAACATTTGGATTTCAAAATAAGAGAGGTTTTTCCTGCTGTCTGGTTGGTGAGGAGAGTTCTAAAAAACTATAAATATATAGAAACATTGTAACGGAAATAACAGCATCTTTGGTAATTTAAGTTAATTTATTTCATTAAATATAATTTTATAAATATTTTTTTCTTTAAAATCAGAGTTAAATTATTGTTCTGTTCTGGCTCTGCAAAGTTATGGTCAAAAGTGTAAATTGTATAAGGAAAAAAAGTCAAAATTTTTACCACAATCTGTTTCAAAATTATATATATATATATATATATAAACTTAATTTTATTTTAACAAATAAAAAAAACTAGCCATAAAATAATCCACAAATTTATAATAAAGTCTCAAATGTACAAGAAAAGTCAATTTTACAAGAGGAGATTACAAATGTGAGGAAAATGGTTTCAAATTTAGATAAATTCACAGAGAAAAGTGTCACGAACCGAGACCGTGTTTTCTGTAGGCTCGGTTCTGACCGTTCTTGGTGGCTCAGGCATTGGGGTTATTATGTGTCATTGTTTGATTTCTTGTTGTTTGCATGTCTGTGTACTCTCTTTTCCTTGCCTGTAGCCGCTGCTCTGGCCGGTCCGGCCACGCCCCCTCTCTCTCTCTGACAGTCAGCTGTTTGCCCCGGTAATTATCTGTTCCGCGCCTCACCCAAGTGTTTCCAATCTGTCATGCCAGCGGTGTTTGTACTCAGGCAGTGCTTTGACAGTCAAACACTGCTGGACCACTGTACGTGTTCACACGGTTGTTGACGGTTACGTCTCCGAAGGATTGTTTTGTAAGTGCTCGCTGGCAGACTTGGACAACTCTGACTGTTCCTGCACGGTAAGTAAGAGCTGTTGGCATTTCTGTTTGCAGTTGTGCTGCTATGCTTGTCTGTAGCGTTTCCCCTTTGTGGCACAACTGCTACGCTTAGGCACTGTTGCCCAGCTTCTTCTCCCGTGCCAGTCGAGCGTCCTGGAGGACTCCAAGTTTCACCCGAGCTGTCTATTTGTATATCAATAAATGTGTGTTTGGTGTAACCCTGCGCTTAAGTCCATCCTTCCTTCTCTTCCTCCATGCGCTGTGGAAAAGTGCACGGGGAAGTTCATGACAAAAAGTAGAAAATGATAAGAAAATTGTTATAAATTTTGGAGAAAAACCTTAAACCTTCAATCAGTCAAACTTTATTTGTATAGCACTTTTAAAACATTAGATGCTGCGCAAAGTGCTTTACATAGATAAAAACAACAGACACATTTAATTACATATTTTACATGATACATCCCCACCCCTTCCAATCCTCCCATAAACATACCCACAAACACAACACACACAGGCACATACATCACCCCCTACTTCTCTTACACACATATAAAATTAAAGAGATATTGCTCGGCACCGAGGCACCACGTGAAGGAGCAACCATCCTGTGGAGCCCCCATGCCGGGACACCACACAGCCAGTCACCACACAAGGCGCCACAAGGGCTGCCCCAACCAGGACAGGCCGGGGCCCGCACCACAGCTGTAGGCAGTGGTATAGTATATACTATATATAGTATATGTATATATATATATATATATATATATATATATATATACACATACATACATACATACAGTGGGGAAAAAAGTATTTAGTCAGCCACCAATTGTGCAAGTTCTCCCACTTAAAAGATGAGAGAGGTCTCCAATTTTCATCATAGGTATACCTCAACTATGAGAGACAAAATGAGAAAAAAAAAATTCAGAAAATCACAATGAAGGATTTTTAATGAATTAATTGGTAAATTCCTCGGTAAAATAAGTATTTGGTCAATAACAAAAGTTCATCTCAGTACTTTGTTATATACCCTTTGTTGGCAATGTCAGAGGTCAAACGTTTTCTGTAAGTCTTCACAAGGTTTTCACACACTGTTGCTGGTATTTTGGCCCATTCCTCCATGCAGATCTCCTCTAGAGCAGTGATGTTTTGGGGCTATCGCTGGGCAACACGGACTTTCAACTCCCTCCAAAGATTTTCTATGGGGTTGAGATCTGGAGACTGGCTAGGCCACTCCAGGACCTTGAAATGCTTCTTACGAAGCCACTCCTTCATTGCCCGGGCGGTGTGTTTGGGATCATTGTCATGCCACGTTTCATCTTCAATGCCCTTGCTGATGGAAGGAGGTTTTCACTCAAAATCTCACGATACATGGCCCCATTCATTCTTTCCTTTACACGGATCAGTCGTCCTGGTCCATTTGCAGAAAAACAGCCCCAAAGCATGATGTTTCCACACCCATGCTTCACAGTAGGTATGGTGTTCTTTCTCCTCCAAACACGACAAGTTGAGTTTTTACCTAAAAGTTCTATTTTGGTTTCATCTGACCATATGACATTCTCCCAATCCTCTTCTGGATCATCCAAATGATCTCTAGCAAACTTCAGACGGGCCTTGACATGTACTGGCTTAAGCAGGGGGACACGTCTGGCTCTGCAGGATTTGAGTCCCTAACAGCGTAGTGTGTTACTGATGGTAGCCTTTGTTACTTTGGTCCCAGCTCTCTGCAGGTCATTCACTAGGTCCCCCCATGTGGTTCTGGGATTTTTGCTCACCGTTCTCTTGATCATTTTGACCCTACAGGGTGAGATCTTGCGTGGAGCCCCAGATCGAGGGAGATTATCAGTGGTCTTGTATGTCTTCCATTTTCTAATAATTGCTCCCACAGTTGATTTCTTCACACCAAGCTGCTTACCTATTGCAGATTCAGTCTTCCCAGCCTGGTGCAGGTCTGCAATTTTGTTCCTGGTGTCCTTTGACAGCTCTTTGGTCTTGGCCATAGTGGAGTTTGGAGTCTGACTGTTTGAGGTTGTGGACAGGTGTCTTTTATACTGATAACGAGTTCAAACAGGTGCCATTAATACAGGTAATGAGTGGAGGACAGAGGAGCCTCTTAAAGAAGAAGTTACATGTCTGTGAGAGCCAGAAATCTTGCTTGTTTGTAGGTGACCAAATACTTATTTTACTGAGGAATTTACCAATTAATTCATTAAAAATCCTTCAATGTGGGACTTCCGGTTATGGCTGCCACGTAGGACGGACGTGTCTCGCTCTGCTCTGCTCCTGGAGAAAAAAATCGGCAAATAACTCTCTCATTTGGGACAGAACGTATCCCAGCATTTGAGCGAGGATATGTCGGCGAAGCCTAAGGCTGGAAAACCAGGAAAAGGAAAAAGCGAGCCGCCGAAACAGTCCAAATTAACGGACTTTCAGGTCTGTGACGCAGCAAACAAGGCTCCATATATGGCGGAGGAGGCGGGCGGCGGTGCGATTTCTGCGGGGAATGGCGCAGATGCGCTGATGGCTGCCATGAGTTCAATGAGAGCGGACTTTTCCTCTAGATTTGATGGGATTATGACAGCGTTGGAAGGAATAAGAAAGGAATTGGGTGACTGTGTAGAACGAACGGCACAGATGGAGCTCCGTCTCGCTAGTGCTGAAGATGACGTCACCCGTCTTCAATTAAAGGTGCGCACTTTGGAAAAAAAAAATAAATCTCTGGAAGATAATATTTTGGATTTGGAATCTCGGTCGAGACAGAATAATTTGAGGCTGGTGGGTCTTCCAGAGGAATCAGAAGGTCGGGACGTATGTTCCTTTCTGGAAAAGTGGATTCCGGAGGTGCTGGGCAGCGAGGAGTTGCAATCAGCAGTGGTTCTGGAAAAAGCACATCGTATTGGCCCACGGAGAGACAAGGGACCGCCGAGGACCTTAATTATGAAGTTTCTTAGCAACAGAGACAGGATGAAGATCTTCAACGCTGCACGTGCTAAAGGAGAGATTAAACACCAGGACCAGCAGGTGCGGTTCTACCCAGATTTGGCCACAGGAATCCAACAATTGAGGAAGCAGTTTGATCCCGTACGTAAGGAGCTGCGCAACCTTGGGATTCGTCATGGTGTAATCTATCCTGCGAGACTGCTGACCACGTATGAGGGCAGAACCCACATCTTCAAGACCCCAGAGGAGGCGCAGGAGTTCATCAAGAAGATCAAAGAAGAAGAAGAGACTGGTGGGAGCTAAGCATGAACAAAATATAAGGTAGAATAATTAAGCATTTGCACAGGCATCTGACTGACTTGAAGTAAATAGTAAGTTTACAAAATATAGATTGTATTATATATTTAAAAAAAAACAAAAACAAAACAAACAAAAAAAAAACTATGATGTACAAAGTTGTTAAAAATCTTGGAGTTAAGTTGGAAAACTACAGAGGAGAGTTAATGTTACGTCATTAAAAGTAGTAGAGTTAGGGTGATTGGGAGGATGAAGAAGGAGTGGCTTAGGCTGTTCCCCGTGGGTGTGGAACGGTCGATGGCTATATCGGGAGACAGAATTTTTCTTTTGATTTTGGGGGGTTTGCCACAAGTGTGGGAAGGGGAAATTTGTTTGTGTGTAGTTTGTAGGATGAATGTTCAACCACTCATGTTTTTGCTTCTCTGTATGAGCATGTTTACACTGCAAGGTAATCCTAAACTCTCTATTGATCATGGACCAAAGTGTTAATCTTAATTTAACTTCATGGAATTGCAGAGGTCTACAAAATTTAAAAAAACTTAAACAAGTTATGAATAAAATAAAGGACATGGGTTCAAGAATTGTGTTTTTACAAGAAACTCATCTGATAGAGGAGGATGTTAAAAGAATTAGGAGTAGATGGCAGGGAAGTGTATTCACCTCTTCATTTTCATCCCGAGCCAGGGGAGTTATGACTCTCATACATAAATCAGTTCCTTTTCAAGTGAAAAATGTAATTGGAGACAAATTTGGAAGATATGTAATCATTCAAGGTTCTTTGCTATTAGAAAATATAAATCTTGTGAACTTATATGGTCCCAATATAGATGATCAGAAGTTCTTTGCTAATTTATTTCTCATCTTATCATCACTTACAGGGCAACATATAATAGCAGGGGATTTTAATTGTACATTGAATCCAGGTGTGGATAGATCAACAGGACTGGATTGTACGCACATTGGATGTAGGATGACTATTAATCATTTTATGAAAGAATTGAGATTGTTAGATATATGGAGAGAAATGAAACCACAAGTTAAAGCCTATTCTTGTTATTCCAGTACCTACAAGACATTCTCACGTATTGATTATTTTTTGATTTCCACAGAATTAAGGTCCAAGATTCAAAACTGCTTTTATGATAACATCGTGATCTCTGATCATGCACCCTGTTGTCTAATATATGTAGATAAAAAATTGACAAAGGAATCAGGTAGATGGCAATTTCAGCATAAATGGCTTCAGGATGAGGAATTTGTCAAGTATATAGAAAAACAGATAGACGAGTTCTTTGACATCAATACTACACAAACATCAGCATGTGTAAAGTGGGAGGCTTTCAAAGCTTTTATTAGGGGATATATTATTAGTTATACAGGATCAAAATCTAAGAAGACTCGAGAGGAGAGAGCTAAATTGGAACATAAAATAAAAAATCTTCAGGAAAAAGTGTATGCAGGAAGTGACCCAAGGTTGGAGAATGAATTACTGATTTTGAGAGCTGAATATGACAAAAAATCAGCGAATAGAGCTGCCTCGAGTCTTCTAAGATTGAAACAATCTTTTTATGAACAAGGTGAAAAATCAGGAAAATTATTAGCATGGCAGATTAAACAATTGGAAATTAAAACACCAATTACCAGTATTATAAGTAATGGACAGGTAGTTATAGATCCTTTAGAAATTAATAGAGCCTTTAGAGATTACTATGAAAAATTATATGATACCAAAAATGAACCTGATTTAACAAAACTAAATGGGTTTTTGAACGAACTATCTATACCGTGTATTCCAAATGAAAACAGGGAGATATTGGAGTCTAAAATTAGTCAAGAAGAAGTTGGGCTAGCCATTGATAATATGAAATCAGGAAAAAGTGCAGGACCAGATGGTCTTCCAGTTGACCTTTATAAAAAATTTAAGAATAAATTAATAAAACCTTTTTTGGAAATGGTTTTAGAAGCATTTCAAAATAATAATTTACCATCATACATAAATAATGCCTTAATTATACTGCTGCCAAAACCAGGTAAGCCCTCTAATAAATGTGAAAATATGAGACCAATAAGCCTATTAAACGCCGACCTTAAGATAATCTGTAAAATTTTAGCAAGACGAATACAAGAAATTTTACCAAATATTATTAATCGAGATCAGAATGGCTTTATAAAGGGTAGACAAGGCTTCCATAATGTAAGAAGACTATTTAATATTATTTATTTTAATAAAGAAGCACCGGATACAGCTCTCCTATCATTGGACGCCGAAAAGGCCTTTGATAGAGTTGAATGGCCCTTTCTTTTTGAAGTCCTACAAAGGTTTGGACTTGGAAATAATTTCATAAAATGGGTTCAAATAATATACAATAATGCTACAGCAGAAATCCTAACAAATAACAATATTTCAAAACCAATAAAAATCAATAGAGGATGTCGACAAGGCTGTCCACTTTCACCTTTACTGTTTACTATGGCAATTGAACCTTTAGCGATAGCGATACGTTTACATTCACAAATATATGGAATTAAAGTTGGACCAACAGAACATAAAATCTCCCTGTACGCCGATGATATAATTTTGTTTATGTCGAATCTAAAAAAATCAATTCCAACCTTGTTGAATTTAATAAAGAATTTTGGGGAAATATCAGGATATAAAATAAATAAAACTAAATCTTCAATATTAATGCTAAATGAGACCCAGAGAAATTACCCAGCCCCTGAGGTAAATCAATTCAATGTTGTAAATCAGTTTAAATATTTAGGAATCCAAATTATGCCTAAGCTAGAATCAGTCGCCAGCGTCAACTATGAAGCCTTAATGTCAGATATCAGTGAGTTAACTCAGAGATGGATGTCACTACCAATGTCGATGATCGGGAGAATCAATATACTTAAAAGTAATATTTTACCTAAAATACTTTATTTATTTCAATACATTCCCTTATCACCACCTTTAGATCTATTCTCAAGAATAAAAAAAAAGTTAGTGGAATTTATATGGAACAACAGGAGGGCTAGATTACGTTTGTCTTTATTATATTTACCATTTGATCGTGGAGGTCTGAAATGTCCAAATTTTATGTTGTATTATTGGTCGGCACAACTGAGGTCTATGACATATTATTTTTCATCAAATGATCTCCCTCACTGGACTGAAATGGAATCATACAATTTACCTTTACCTCTTCCCATATTCATATACTCAGATTCGGCAAAAAAATTACAAAAACAAGTTAAAAATCCATTTGTAAAGCATATGATCAAAATATGGTGTGAAGCTAAAAACTATTTAAAAGAACCACAGTTATTGTCACAATTTAGTCCAATATGGGGTAATCAATATTTTAAACCAGGGAGAGCGGACGCTGTATTTAAAGTATGGAATTTAAAAGGGATACAAAAGATTCAGGATTTATATTTGCCATGTGCAGACAACATAATGTCTTTTGAAGAGCTGAGGATCAAATTTAATCTCAATAGAACACATTTTTTTAAATATCTTCAACTTAGAAACTTTATTCGATCAAATCAAAATAAAGCTCTCACTCGACCTATTTATTCATCCTTGGAAAAAATGATGATGAAAGATAGTAAAAGAAAGGGTATTATTTCAGAGTTTTATAACTCATTGACACTATCTTCAAGTGAAAATTCACTGAAAAGATTAAACTACTGGAAAGAAGATCTGCAAATTGAAATTTCAGAGGAACAATGGGAATTGGCTTGTACAGAAGCTCAAACCAAATCAATAAATGCACGCCTTAAATTGATACATTTCAAATGGTTAATGCGGATGTATGTTACACCGGAGGAGTTAAATAGATATAACAAAAATATACCAGATACATGCACAAAATGCATGGAAAGTAAAGGAACCCTATTTCATTGTTTATGGGAATGTAGATTAATAAGAATGTTTTGGGAAGAGGTGAGGGTAACAATTGAAAAAATAATCTCAAAACAAATCATATTGAATCCTAAACTGTTTCTGTTGGGTCTGTACCCAGAAAAGCATAATTTTAATAAAAGTGAAAGAACATTCATAGACCTCAGTTTGCTTAATGCCAAAAAATGTATTGCACTATTATGGAAAAAGACTCATAGACCAGATGTGACTCAGTGGTTAAGACAGATGTTAACAAACCTTCCATTAGAAAGAATAACATATATACTAAAATCAAAGGAAATTGTGTTTGAGAATATATGGAGACCTTTTATTGATTATGTAAAAAATTTAAACATAACTCTTGAAGAAGAAGGTGAATGATGTGTGTGGACCTTGTAAATTCCAAACTGGTGAACATAATATGTATACTTATGTATTGGATTGTCTAGACTAAACAGAGGAGCATTGTTGAAGACTTGATTTTGTTGGTGGTTGTTGGTGTTTTTAGTGCATTTTTTTTTTTTTGTAGTACTTTAGTGTTAGTGTTTGATTGTTTGTATCATGTTTGTTAAAAAAAAAAAAAAGGTTCAATAAAGATATTGTGGAAAAAAAAATCCTTCAATGTGATTTTCTGGATTTTTTTTTTCTCATTTTGTCTCTCATAGTTGAGGTATACCTATGATGAAAATTGGAGACCTCTCTCATCTTTTAAGTGGGAGAACTTGCACAATTGGTGGCTGACTAAATACTTTTTGCCCCACTGTATATATAAATATATACTGGAGGGGACCATTGTGTAAGTCTATTGAGTCTTTTGCATTCAGTACTATTAGGTCGTCACGTTTTTTTGCTATCTTTGCGAGCAGCCCTGCTTAGGTTATACAGTCTGACTGCCGTTGGTAGGAAGGACCTGTGAAACCTCTCGGTTGCGCACCTAGGATGATGTAGTCTGCTGCTAAATGAACTCCTCAGTGCGTTCAGTATGTCCTGCATAGGGTGGGACTCGGACTCCAGCAGAGATGACAGTTTAGCCACCATTCTTCTCTCTCCTATCTCCTCCACTGGGTCAGGGCGCTGCCCCAGGACAGAGCTAGCTTTCTTGATCAGTTTGTTCAGTCTCTTCCTGTCGGCTGCTGTAATGCCACTGCCCCAGCAGACCACTCCAAAAGTGATGGCTGATGCCACCACTGTGTCGTAGAATGTCAATTTCATGGATTGCTGAAGAACATGTATCCATACTTACAAAATAGCGATGATCTGTGAGATAGGAATGAAACCATTCAAGAACAGTACCTGAGAGGCCCACCAGGTGTTTGAGTCTGCTTCATAAAATGTGGTGATCTACTGTATCAAAGGCAGTGCTGAGATCCAGCAGCACCAGGACTGACAGTTTGTGGAAGTCCATGTTACACCTGATATCATTAATGATTTTTAAAAGGGCTGTCTCGGTACTGTGGTTTGTCCTAAAACCAGATTGAAATTTCTCAAGAATGTTGTGGTCCATAAGAAAATTGTTTAACTGGATAAAAACAATTTTTTCTAAAACTTTACTTAAAAATGGTAAGTTGGATACAGGTCGATAGTTACTGAGGATATCAGGATCTAAATTACTTTTCTTCAAAAAGGGCTTCACCACAGCAGTTTTAAAGGCAGTGGGGAAAACACTAGTGTGAAGAGAGCAATTTACAATGTTTAAAATCTCATGTTCGAAGAATCCATAAAATGTTTTAAAAAGTGATGTGGGAATTGGATCTAAAAGGCAGGAGGTCAAGCTTACCTGGGAAAAAAAACTCTACCAAGCATCTTAGTATCAACCAAGGCAAAACAGTCCATTGTTTCCTCAGCTAAAGGTGAGTCCAAGATTCCATTAAAAGCAGTCTTTTGGTCAGATAAAATGTTGGATCTAATAGAATCAACCTTGCACCTGAAGTGGTCTACAAAACTCTCACAGAGAGAGACAGATGGCAGGTTTGTGTTTTTATTAAAATCTGGGTTGATTTGGTGGTCAATGGTCTCAAAAAGGACTTTAGTGTTATTTTATTTTTATTTTATTTGTTTATTTGTCAGGGACAGTGCAATAAACATAGACAAAAAAAAATCCAATGTGTTGCACAAAGAGTTTATAGCTATTAGCTAATTTGCAACTCTTGTCCCCTAATGGGCTTTAGAAAAAAGAAACAGATAAAAAGAGAGAAAGATAAAAGATTAAAGATTATGGGTTGAGATCATGTTGGAAAAATACTCAGTTCTCGATGTCTTGACTGCATTATTTTATATTTTTTTTCCACAATATTTTTTATTGAACCTTTTTTTACAAACATGGCACAAACAATCAAACACTAACACTGAAGTAATTTAAAAAAACAAAAACAAACAAACACTAACTACAAGAAAAGAAAAAAAATGTACTAAAAACACCAACAACCACTAACAAAGGCAAGTCTTCAACAATGCTCCTCTGTTTAGTCTAGGTAATCCATTACATAAGTATACATATTATACATTCACCAATTTGGAATTTACAAGGTCCACACACATCATTCACCTTCTTCTTCAGAAGTTATGTTTAATTTCTTTACATAATCAATGAAAGGTCTCCATATATTCTCAAACACATTTTCCTTTGATTTCAGTATGTATGTTATTCTTTCTAGTGGAAGGTTTGTTAACATCTGTCTTAACCACTGAGTCACATCTGGTCTATGAGTCTTTTTCCACAGTAGTGCAAAACATTTTTTGGCATTAAGCAAACTGAGGTCTATGAATACTCTTTCACTCTTATTAAAGTTATGCTTTTCTGGATACAGACCCAACAAAAACAGTTTAGGGTTCAATGTGAATTGTTTTGAAATTATTTTTTCAATTGTTACCCTCACCTCTTCCCAAAACATTCTAATTTTTCTACATTCCCATAAACAATGAAATAAGGTTCCTTTACTTTCCTTACATTTTGTGCATGTATCTGGTATGTTTTTATTATATCTATTTAACTCCACCGGTGTAACGTACATCCGCATTAACCATTTAAAATGTATCAATTTAAGACGTACATTTATTGATTTGGTTTGAGCTTCTGTACAAGCCAATTCCCATTGTTCCTCTGAAATTTCAGTTTGCAGGTCTTCTTTCCAATAATTCAGGCTTTTCTGTGAATTTTCACTTGAGGAAAGTGTCAATGAGTTATAAAACTCCGAAATAATACCCTTTCTCTTACTATCTTTTGTCAAAATTTTTTCCAAGGATGAATAAGTAGGTCGGGTGAGAGCATTATTTTGATTTGATCGAATAAAATTCCTAAGCTGAAGATATTTAAAAAAAATGTGTTCTATTAAGATGAAATTTGATCCTCAGTTCTTCAAAAGACATTATATTATCTGAACGTGGCAAATATAAGTCTTGAATCTTTTGAATTCCTTTTAAATTCCATACTTTAAATACAGCATCCGCTCTCCCTGGTGTAAAATATTGATTACCCCATATTGGGCTAAATTGTGACAATAAGTGTGGTTCTTTTAAATATTTTTTGGTTTCACACCATATTTTGATCATATGCTTTACAATTGGATTTTTAACTTGTTTCTGTAATTTTTTAGCCGAGTCTGAGTATATGAATAAGGGAAGAGGTAAAGGTAAATTGTATGATTCCATTTCAGTCCAGTGAGGGAGATCATTTGATGAAAAATAATATGTCATAGACCTCAGTTGTGCTGACCAGTAATACAACATAAAGTTTGGACATTTCAGACCTCCACGATCAAATGGTAAATATAGTAAGGACAGACGTAATCTGGCCTTCCTATTGTTCCATATAAATTCCACTAACTTTTTTTTATTTCTTGAGAATAGATCTGAAGGTGGTGGTAAAGGAATGTATTGAAATAAATATAGTATTTTGGGTAAGATATTACTTTTAAGTATATTAATTCTCCCGATCATCGACATTGGTAGTGACATCCATCTCTGAAGTAACTCATTAATATCTGTCATTAAGGCTTCATAGTTGGCACTGGCGACTGATTCTAGCTTAGGCACAATTTGAATTCCTAAATATTTAAACTGATTTACAACATTGAATTGATTTACCTCAGGAGCTGGGTGATTTCTCTGGGTCTCATTTAGCATTAATATTGAAGATTTAGTTTTATTTATTTTATATCCTGATATTTCCCCAAAGTTCTTTATTAAATTTAACAAGGTCGGAATTGATTTTTTAAAATTCGACATAAACAAAATTATGTCATCGGCATACAAGGAGATTTTATGTTCTGTTGGTCCTACTTTAATTCCATATATTTGTGGATGTAAACGTACTGCCATCGCTAAAGGTTCAGTTGCCATAGTAAACAGTAAAGGTGAAAGTGGACAGCCTTGTCGACATCCTCTTTTGATTTTTGTTGATTTTGAGATATTGCTGTTTGTTAGGATTTCTGCTGTAGCATTATTGTATATTATCTGGACCCAATTTATGAAATTATTTCCAAGTCCAAACCTTTGTAAGACTTCAAAAAGAAAGGGCCATTCGACCCTATCAAAGGCCTTTTCGGCGTCCAATGATAGGAGAGCTGTATCCGGTGCTTTTTTATTAGAATAAATAATATTAAATAGTCTTCTTACATTATGGAAGCCTTGTCTTCCCATTATAAAGCCATTCTGATCTCGGTTAATAATATTTGGTAATATTTCTTGTAGTCGTCTTGCTAAAATTTTACAGATTATCTTAAGGTCAGCATTTAATAGGCTTATTGGTCTCATGTTTTCACATTTATTAGAGGGTTTACCTGGCTTTGGCAACAGTATAATTAAGGAATTTTTCATGTATGGTGGTAAATTACTATTTTGAAATGCTTCTAAAACCATTTCCAAAAGTGGTTTTATTAATTTATTCTTAAATTTTTTATAGAGGTCAACTGGAAGACCATCTGGTCCCGCACTTTTTCCTGATTTCATATTATCAATGGCTAGCCCAACTTCTTCTTGACTAATTTTAGATTCCAGTATCTCCCTGTTTTCATTTGGAATACACGGTATAGATAATCCGTCCAAAAACCCATTTAGTTTTGTTAAGTCAGTTTCATTTTTTGTATCATATAATTTTTCATAATAATCTCTAAAGGCACTATTAATTTCTAAAGGATCTACAACTGCCTGTCCGTTACTTATAATACTGGTAATTGGTATTTTAAATTCTAATTGTTTAATCTGCCATGCCAATAATTTCCCTGATTTTTCACCTTGTTCATAAAAAGTTTGCTTCAATCTTAGAAGACTCGAGGCAGCTCTATTCGCTGATTTTTTGTCATATTCAGCTCTCAGAATCAGTAATTCGTTCTCTAACTTTGGGTTACTTCCTGCATACACTTTTTCTTGAAGAATTTTTATTTTACGTTCCAATTGGACTCTCTCCTCTCGAGTCTTCTTAGATTTTGAACCTGTATAACTAATAATATGCCCCCTAATAAAAGCTTTGAAAGCCTCCCACTTTATACATGCTGATGTTTGATTAGTATTGATATCAAAGAACTCATCTATCTGTTTTTCTATGTACTTAACAAATTCCTCATCCTGAAGCCATTTATGCTGAAATTGCCACCTACCCGGATCCTTTGTCAATTTCTTATCTACGTATATTAGACAGCAGGGTGCATGATCAGATATCACGATGTTATCATAGAAACAGTTTTGAATCTTGGACCTTAATTCTGTGGAGATCAAAAAATAGTCAATACGTGAGAATGTCTTGTAGGTATTAGAATAACAAGAAAAGGCTTTGACTTGTGGTTTCATTTCTCTCCATATATCTAACAATCTCAATTCTTTCATAAAATGATTAATGGTCATCCTACATCCATTGTGCATACAGTCCAGTCCTGTTGATCTATCTATACTGGGATTCAATGTACAATTAAAATCCCCTGCTATTATATGTTGCCCTGTAAGTGATGATAAAGTAAGAAATAAATTAGCGAAGAAGTTTTGATCATCTATATTGGGACCTTATAAGTTCACCAGATTTATATTTTCTAATAACAAAGATCCTTGGATGATTAGATATCTTCCTAATTTGTCTCCAATTACATTTTTCACTTGAAATGGGACTGTTTTATGTATGAGAGTCATAACTTCCCTGGCTCGGGATGAAAATGATGAGGTGAACACATTTCCCTGCCATCTACTCCTAATTCTTTTTACATCCTCCTCTATTAGATGAGTTTCTTGTAAAAACACAATTTTTGAACCTATGTCTTTTATTTTATTCATAACTTGTTTAAGTTTTTTTAGATTTTGTAGACCTATGCAATTCCATGAAGTTAAATTAAGATTAACGCTTTGGTCTATGATCAATAAGGAGTTTGAGATTACCTTGCAATATGAACATGCTCATACAGAGAAGCAAAAACATGGATGGCTGAACATTCATCCTACAAACTACACAAAAACAAATTCCCTTTCCCCACATTCGTGGTAATCCCCCCAAAATCAAAAAAAAAATTCTGTCTCCCGTTTTAGCTAGTGACTGTTCCACACCTGCGAACAGTCAAACCACTCTCTTTCTCCTCTCAATCACCCTGACTCTACTACTTTTTAATGACATGACATTAACTCTCTTCTGTAGTTTTTCCAACATAACTCCAAAATTTTATAGCCACTTTGTACATCATAGCTTTTTTTTATATATAATACAATCTATATTTTGTAGACATGCTATATGCTTCAGATCAATCAGATGCCTGTGCAAATGCTTAAATATTCTACCTTTATATCTTGTTCATGCTTCATGCTTAGCTCCCACCAGTCTCTTCTTGGATCTGCTTGATAAGCTCCTGTGCCTCCTGAGGGGTCTTGAAGATATGGGTTCTCCCTTTATATGTGACCAGCAATCTTGCCAGATGAATCACGCCGTGACGGATCCCGAGGTTGCGCAGCTCTTTACGGGCGGGGTCAAACTGTTTCCTTAATTGTTGAATTCCTGTGGCCAAATCTAGGTAGAACCGCACCTGTTGATCCTGGTATTTAATTTCTCCTTTAGCTCGCGCCGCATTGGTGACCGTCATCTTGTCTCTGTAGCTGAGGAACTTCATAATCAGCGTCCTCGGTGGTATCTTCTTATCTCTCGGTGGGCCGATTCGGTGAGCGCTCTCTAAGACGACTGATGACTGCAGATCCACATTGTTCAGCGCTTCTGGAATCCACTTTTCCAAAAAGGAACATGTATCCCGTCCCTCTGCTCCCTCCGGGAGACCCACCAGCATCAAATTATTCCGTCACGACCGGGATTCTAAGTCCAGGACATTATCTTCCAGACGTTTATTTTTTAATTCCAATGTTTGCATCTTTAATTGTAGGCTGGTGACGTCATCTTCAGCGCTCGAGATTCGGAGCTCCGCCTGTGATACTCGCTCCATACAGTCGCTTATTTCTTTTCTCATTCCTTCTATCGCTGCTATAATCCCATCAAATTTAGACGAAAACTCTACTCATGGAGCTGATGGCAGCAAGCACCGCATTTGTCCCCTTTTCAGCAGTTACCACTCCGCCGCTAGCTTCCTCCGCCATAGTCTCTGGAGATTTTCTTGCTTCGTCACGAGCGTGGAAGTCTGTTAGCTTGAATTGCTTTGATGAATCGCTTTTTCCTCCGCCTAATTTCCCAGCCTTAGTCTTTACCATATCCGCACCTAAATGCTGGGATAGGTTTTTGTTCCAATTGAGAGAGTTTTAGCCTACTTTTTATTTTTAGGAGCAGAGCATTGTGAAACACGTCTTCCTACGTGGCCGCCATAACCGGAAGTCCCTATTATTTTATATTTTTAATTTATTCTGTAGTACTTGGTAATTGATAGTTAATTTGTTTTTCCCTCCATTTCCTCTCAGCCATCCTGCACTCTCTTTTCATTTTTTGGATTTGGTTATCTCTCCATAGGGGCTTTGGTTTATTCCTAACTGTCCTTGTGACTATTGGGGCAACTCTGTCAATGGTTGATCTTAATTTACTGTTAAAATTATCAACAATAAAATCACACGATGCAGGTGAAATAACTGGGAGAGTGTTGCATAAGAGTTTGATAAAATCAGCAGCCACTTCAGGTGTCAGATGGCACTTTCTCACAGTTCGCACTGAGGCCTCCCGTTGCATAAAACCAGTTATGTTAAAAAAACATACAGTAATGGTCAGATACAGCCAAGTCAACAACAGAGAACACACTCGTGGGCAGGCCATGGCTAATGACAAGATCCAGAGTGTGTCCCCTGTTGTGAGTCAGCTGTATGACATGCTGAGTAAAATTCATGGACATGAGCAGGTCATTAAAATCTTCTGACATATGGTCACCCTGCTTATCAGTGTGTAGATTAAAATCACCGGAAATGGGAGTAAATTTTTTTGAGGAGTGGATTATTGATAAAAACTCAGAGAACTCATTAATAAAAACAGGGCAGTATTTGGGTGGTCTGTAAACTGTGACGCATAAAATTGCGGGGCTGCTAAAGACAAAAGTGTGGTGCTGAAATGCGGTATATTGATCAGGTATGAATGAATGAATGAATGAATGAATGAATGAATGAATGAATTTATTTCGGATAGTACATTACAGGTTAAAAGAAACTGTATAATATAACAACAAGGTCAAATTAGACAAAGACTCCTTGTACTATACAATTCCACGTGAGTTATCCGAAATGGGTGATGGCTGAAGCCGCAGCTTATATTGCCCACCCATATTCCATCCAAGAATTCAAAGGAGAAAAAAGAGAAAACAAGACAAGAGCGATTACAATTTAAAACAAGGCTAAGACAAAATATGACTGAGAGAAAAAGAAAACTGAGCTAGTCTAAGTTAAGCGGTTACTATTCAAAAACAAATCTAAGACATAGTGTCACAGAGAAAAAAGAAAAACTAAGCTATAACACAACACAGGCTGGAAATGTCAATCCTTATGTGAGTTTACATGTCGTCTTGTAAATATGTTTGGAGTATTTCTTCCTTTAGTTTTTGTTTAAATTGTCCAAGCTTTGTACATGATTTTAATTCAGGTCCAAAATCGTTCCATAATCTGACACCTTGCACTGAAATACAGTGTTGCTTGGTAGTTGTTCTCACTGTAGGCTTTTGAAATATACATGTTCCTCTGAAGTGATATCGTTTCTCCCTTGTTTGGAACAACTTTTGGATATTTGCGGGCAGTGATAGATTCTTCACTTTGAACATTATTATTGCTGTTTTAAAGTCGATCAGATCTTTCAACTTGAGAGTTTTTTGTTTAAGAAAAAGTGGGTTTGTTGGTTCCCTGTAAGCTGCTTTGTTGATTATTCTAATAGCTCTCTTTTGAAGCATAAAGAGTGGATATATGTTTGTTTTATATGTATTTCCCCATACTTCATTACAATATGTCATGTATGGGAGTATTAATGAATGATACAAGGTGTATAGTGTGGGTTGATTCAGCAAATTTTTCACTCTGTGTAATATTGCAATTGATTTGGATACTTTACCTTTTATATAATTAATATGTGGCTTCCAACACAGTTTGTTATCAATTATTACTCCAAGGAATTTAGTTTCGGATACCCTTTCAATCTCTACACCATTTACACTGAGTTTGGGTACTGGGTAGTTGTGATGGTTGTTAAAGACTATAAATTTTGTCTTGCTTAAATTGAGCGTTAATTTGTTTGAATCAAACCACAGTTTCAGCTTTCCTAATTCCTTTCCGAGTGTATCCAGAAGTTGTTCCAAGTTGTTTCCACTGCATAGCAGGTTAGTGTCATCAGCAAACAATATTAAGTCCATTTTTTCTGAAACTTTACATATATCATTTATATACATATTGAATAATAATGGTCCCAAAACTGAACCCTGTGGGACTCCACAGGTGACCTTCAGTAGCTCTGAGTTTTTGTTGTTAACACATACAAACTGATATCTATTCTTTAAGTAACTTCTTAACCAGGACAGTGCTACCCCTCTGATACCACAATTTTGTAGTTTCTTTAATAATAGATTGTGATCTACTGTATCAAATGCTTTTTTAAGATCCAGGAATACTCCAACTGAATACTCTTTATTTTCAATGGCTGTTGATATTTTTTCTGTAAATTCCATTAAGGCATATGCTGTTGTCCTTTTGTGTCTGAACCCATATTGCTGCTCACACAATAAATCATTCTTCAGTATGAAGTTGTCAATTCTCTCATAGAATATTTTTTCAAGTATCTTGGAAAATTGCGGTAATAGTGAAATTGGTCTGTAGTTGGAGAGTTCCCCTCTGTCGCCTGTCTTGTAAATCGGAATTACTTTAGCTATTTTCATTGCATTGGGAAATATACCTGATTGGAGAGACAGGTTACAGATATACGTCAGTGGTTTCACTATGCATTCGATAACAGTTTTGACTAGTAGCATATCAATACCATCGCAGTCAGTAGATGTTTTACTTTTGAACGATTTAACAATTTCAATGACCTCTCTTTCGTCTGTGTTCTTTATGAAGATGGTGTCTTTTACAGCAGTGTTATTGCATATTGAATCACCTGTTGGCACCGTAGTGGGTATTTCTCGGGCCAGTTTAGGTCCAATGTTAACAAAAAAATTATTAAATTCATCTGCAGGTGAAGCTATATTCACATTCGGAGTCGATTTATTATTTTTTGGAGTGTTAGTTGGGTAGCTGGTATTTCTGCTTTTATTTCCAAGGATACTGTTGATTATTGTCCATGTATTTTTAATATTGTCTTTGTTTTTTTCCAGTTCTTAAAATTTGCTTTACTGCAAATGAGGAAGAAAAAATAGAAGCAGTCCCCCCACCCTTCCTGCCCTTTCTTATGGAAAAAACTGAACTAAAATTTGGTGGGGAGGCCTCAGTGAGAACCGCTGGTGCATCCATGCCAAGCCACGTCTCCGTTAACAATAGTCAATCTTATTATCTAAATTCAGGTCATTGATGATAAAAGTCTTGTTAGTGAGTGACCGTATATTTAAAAGAGCCATATTTAGGGTAGGTGGGGAGTTATTTTTGGGTGGGTAATTTGTTTTCTGCGGATTATTGTTTGGAGACTGATCCACAGAATGTAGGCAGCGTGGGCGTGAGTTCTTGTGAACTGTATGTTTTATGGATGGAGGTCTGTCTGTGATCAGTGTCCTAATGGGGAACGTGGGTAGTGAATTAATTTCCAGACCAGATGGTGGAGGCTGACAAAAATGGGGCTGGTGCTGGATTGTCTTACTGGGGGTCAGAGATGTGAGTGGATCCACAGGGGAGGGGTCGTGGGATGTAAACAGTCAATTGCGTGTTGTGGTTTAAATGATATGCATCAGGTTTGCTGCTAAAAGCCGGCTACCTGATGCATTTAAATGTATGCCATCAGATTTATAGAGATTGTGGCAGCCCCAAAACAAGTTAAAATTGTCAATAAAATTAATGTTGCTGCTGCAGGAGGACTTGAGCCAAGTTGAGAGGGCATGAATATGGCTAAAACGGTCTGATCCACAGCGCAGTGTGGGAATGGGGCCAGAAATAAAAACAGACTTTCCGCTGTTTGATAAAATATTAAAAAGTTTGCAGAAGTCATTTTTAGTGATTTCAGACTGTCTGCAGGTGGTGTCGTTAGTCCCTATGTGAATAATAATCCGTGTGATGGAGGGAGGTTGTGACTGCAGTAGATGTGGGAGCTTTTCTAACAGGTTGGGGACAGTAGCTCCTGGGAAACAGTGAGTGATAGAGTTAAAATACCTGATATGCCTGATGATGACCAACGATCATTGTAGTTGGAGGAAAAAGCGGGTGGGATGTTGGTGGCTGCAGGGTCCCTCTTCAAGAGTCAGTGCAGTGAGGTGGCAGCAGAGTGGGGGTCCCGTCATTGGGACAGGTAGGGCCCCTTACCTCACCAGCCGATGAGCAAGGCAGCAAAGCGGTGCCAGAACCGGATGAGGGATTCCCCGACTGCTCCGTGCAGTGTGGCCTCCCGGAGTGCCGGTGAACAGCCTCCCTCAGGATCATACGTCGGGCACAGAACTCTCCAGAACGGGGCAGGAGCCGCTGTGGCTCGGCTGGGGCTGTGCCAGCAGCCCCACTGCTGTCAGTCCTCAGCAGAGGAAAGGCCACCGGGTCTTCCAATGAAGGGATGGGTGCGACGTCAGCGGGGGCTGTGTGCCGAACGGAGCCCGGGCAAACTGGAACCGGTGAAGCTGGAGCATCGGTGGAAGGTGAATTATCAGCTGTTGCCAGAGCCTCATAGCGGTTGGAGATGGGCAGAGGAGGGCTGGTGGTTGATGCGTCTGAGGCCCTTTACCTGCCCCGGACCACCACCTCAGACCAGGCCATCTGATTCAGCGTTGAGCAGGACGAGGGCTGTGGACAGGCGGAGGGGTCCCAGGTGACTGTGTCTTGGAGGGCTGAGTCACTCAAAGCCGTTGTTTTGGACTCCTGGGCCGCTAAAAGACTCATCGTCTGTAACAGCAGAGGAAGACGTAAGCTGAAGTCGGAGAGGAGCGTGTTTTTCTGCTGCAGTTCATCAGAGAGCTGTCGGATATCCTCCTCCAGGTCAGCAATTTTCTTTTGTGCTTTCTGCAGGAGAATTTTATCACCCCAAGGCACTGTAAAGTCTATTTTTGACTAAAACCATAAACGGTCCAGCCGTTGGGAGCCATATGAGCAATATAGCTGATCAGTAAAGTTCTAGCTCCAGTTTAAAAAGTTAATATCAATAAAAGAGGTAAGAATTTAAAACGGAGTAGTTAAAATAAATAAAAAGATAAAATAACCAGTCCGTGTAAGCGTGACCAAGGTTTCAAACGGACGCGGACAGACGCGTATAAGACTGAAGTCATTACCCAAGTTTTTAAGTGGGAGCTTTTTGCATCCTTTACTAGAAATTTTCGGTTAACTGATAGTCTTGTGAAAAAAATTAGGACACCTTGTATAAGCCTGTGTGGGGTTTTTTAAACATATTTGGACATACGGATATTTAATATTGATGTTAAAAATACTGAGAGATTCATGTAATACAACTAAATAATTAAAAATGAATTAGACTTTTTTTTCAAATTTTCTGTAAAAAGTAATTCTAAACGAATAGTGAGGAATAAATTAGGACACCCCCCATCTTTTTTAGGACACCCCCACATTCATTCCCACTTAAAATGGCTAAAATAAATGTTAAAAAAAATGCAAATAAAAACAAAAACAAGGCTAGACATAGATATGTGAACATTTCTTAATAAAGAACTTAATATTTAATGGAGTGTCCTAATTTTTTCACATGACTGTGTGTAATAGAATGTGTAGTTATAAAAATGAGGATCCTACTCACACGTGGTGATTTAAAACGAAACAAACCATAATAGTGGATGTGCAATTTGTTAATGTTATCAATCTTTTCAAAAGGGAAACAAATGTTAATGCTACTATCAGTGCACATTGAGTTTTTATGTACTTTTAGATATACCTGAGTAAGATGTGACCAAAATGGTTATTTACAGAATTTTTTTTCCATTCTATTTATTTAATTGTTCAAGAGGAAAAATATTTCTACTACTTCAAGTTCTGCTCAACCTCAGCACTGTTATTGTGTTTTTATGCACTTTTGATATACCTTTGTCATGTGCCAAGTGCACATTTAAAACCAAGACAATGAATAAAAAGTGCATATTTCTTGTCATATTGATCTGTGTTGGTTTGAAATTTGTCATTCAACAGATCGCTGAGCATGTGCGGCCCAGTTACTTGTCTTGATTTCAAATTGGGGCCCAACTGATTCTGTAATTGAATAGCCCTGGTCTACAGCTATGAAGTGACCTGCATGCGCAGAAGAAAACGTAACGTCAGACACAACGTTGTGTTTACGGAAGTAAATATGAGCCCCGAACGATTAAGGAGGACAGAACTTCTTCACCTTGATGCAGCACGGCAAAATAAAATGTCAAAATCATTCAGAAATGATAATGCACAAAATAAATGAGACCAGCTTCATTCCTCTACACGCCAGATGACCGCTGTGATCAGCTCTGCTTTAACAGAACTGATCAATTAAACATCACTCCTGAAAATGAGACCCCATGTCTCAATGGGATTACCTGTATAAATAAGGTCAATAATAAATAAACAGCGTGGCTAGTACCAGCAGCGTAACACCGGTCCCGCTGAGGAAGGAGAAGCCGCCAGACTCCCCTCTCCTGGACTATGTGTTCTCATATCTCTGTATCTGGCCATTTCGCTCCGGTCATGTCGGTATTAACTTTACATTTTAGATATTACAGCGGCCAGGACTCACGGTGTGCTGTTTACAGGGGAAAAGGAATTTGCAGTGTCCAGTAAATGTGCCGTTACTGTGTGTCTGTAATGCCTGACGGTTTCAGTCCTGAACACCTCCCACCCCCCCACCCCCCGAAATTTTGAAGTTTGAAGTTGTTGTGCGGTCAGAGTCGACAAAAATATGATTTTATTTATTTTTTTATTTATTTGTTTTACGATCCAGTGATAAAGGGAAGAAGATTGATTAAAGAGAGCACAAATCAGCTGTCTGCCATGCTTGCTGCATCCTCCACCGCAGAATTGTCATGTCTGTCTCACTTCAGTGAGGAAAAAGTCAAATGAAATGTGACATGACTGTTCAGACTGAGGTCGCTTTGAAAAACATCAGATACGTATCCGAATTAGGACCACATATGAAAGTGGCCTGGGTCTGATGTGAAAACATTGGCTCTGTGCTCTTCAGACTGTCATTAAAAATCAGATATGGGTCACACTGTGCAAAAAAATCTGAATTGAGCATTAAAGTCCTCGGACGGTGACATTTTTTTATTGAACCAATAAACTGATTGTATGAAAATATTCCATTCTGGCCATTCCCGTGATTTAAAATGTGTCACCAGCCTCCATAAATGACTTTATTTGTTAATAGCCCATCTTTCACTTAGTGATGCTGCAGTACCGCCATCTCTCGATAGGGGCGGGCAGCAGTGACGTCAGGTCAGGGAGAAGTGAGGGTGATATTGCTTGCCTGTGCTGTGAGCTTCATCAGAGAAACATTCCCATCGGATCACTACAAGGGATTTTGCCTACCAAGATTAGATTTGTGAAAAATGATATTTAAATAAAGTTTTGTAAAATCATATGTTGAGTTTATTAATGTTCATGTCAATTTTATAATTCTAATATTTCAGCATTCATCAAAGTCGCATGTCATATACATTTTAATAATTTTTCTACCATTTTATGGTATAAAATTCGGGTTCAATTCGGCACTCAATGTGGTGGGAACTCTGGCTTGTACATAGTGCCACTGCTCCCATAAGTGGGTTGGATCAACCAAGGTTTTGTTGAACAGAGTATTCATCAGATCATCCACATATTCTGAAAAAAAATATATTCAATAAAAATTAGACATCCATTTGACTACAGTATGAAATACAAATTTGACCCAAATTAACATAATTTGATAAAAGCTATGAAATGTGAAAGTTGAATGAAGACCAACCCTCCACCCACTGGAAATACCGGCTCACCATCACGATTCTGTGCCTGCTTGCGGCCTGCATTTTCATTAAAGTGCATTGCAGCTAAACAAAGTCTGTAATTAGAATATTATCACAATGATTTATTTTTGGACATATAAGTGATCTATCAGCAGAAACTCTATGTAATTGGCACTGTTATTGTCATGACGGCCGCTGGGCCGTCATCCCGCTCATCAGCTCCAGCTGCGCACAGAACAACAGGTGTTAATCAGCGGCTCTTAAAAGCCAGCGTCACACTTGCACTACACTCTCACATTTGACAATAAAGAATAACTATTTTGTATGTGTCTGTGTCTGTCTCTTGGGTCCTGAAACATGTCAGTTATTATAATTGCATTTCATATTTTTGGTCACATATTGCATCTCCTCACCTTGTCAACATTCCAAGGAATGAGAAGTGTACACTCTTTGGTGCAAAATGAATAATCAGACTGTGGAAAGCCTCCACATTTGAAGTTTGCTGCCCTGGACTCAGCTTTCGCACATCCCTGAGGACCCGTGTTTTGTTGATCATAACTTATTCACAGCCCTTTGTGCCTGAAATAAATTGTAGGTGTGAGATATGTCACCAAAAATGATGAAAATCAATGGGATAATTTTTATATATATATAATACATGCACTGTTTCATTGTGTGAAACTGTTTTTTGTGTTAGGTTGCAGTCTCTCAGGAGCTGGGGGATTGTATGTAGTGCTCGCATCTTTGTACTGGTTGATGCACTGGCAGCAGAGCAGCGCGCCGTTCAGCCGGAAAAAAGCAGAGGACAAGGGTAACGGGCACCACACCGAGACAGGGATAATCGGTGATAATGTTGTTTACTTGCAGGGACAGGTGGCTGGCGTCAGCAGCTGACGAGGCGCAGGTGTGCGCGCAGCTGGAGCCGCGAGTCGTGACACAGATTGCATCTTATTCTCGAAATCACTGTCAACGAAATGTCTACTGCACATGTTGAGTGATTTACCGACATCATTCCAATTTTTTCGCGTTTTCTGAACGAATTTCACCCATGCCGTTCTGATTTTCCCAGGGACGGGAAATTCATAAACACTCACCGCATGCTCCTCTGATATACCGTCGCACCCGTAGACAACACAACGCCAAACCATAATTAATTCGATTACTGAAATCCTAATCTAAATAAATAATCTATTTGTAATCCACAAGTACTCCGAGAAATATCCGTAATCGCCGATTTTAAAACTTAAACAAGCAATGTCCGCCGAGCGTGTGCATGTCTCTCCCTGAAATTACGTCACACAGTCAGTGGCCATCTTAGCCGCTGATCGCTTGAATGAGTCAGACAGCTCTCAAGGACAGCGTACTTAAAGAGCGCATTGTCACCTTATGCGACATTTGTTGACACCAAAACATGTGCGGTTCAAATTAGCTCGTCTCACACAAAAATTTAAGATATGATTTAGCGATATTGAATTTTCGTCCGGCCGACGCCTTTAAGACCTGCAATGTGACCTGAGACCCTGACCTCTGAATGTGGGTTTGGGGTCAAAACGTTAAAGGTCGAGGTTAGTATTCCGTATGCCGTCTTATAATAGGGGGCTTATCCAGGACTTTGTGGACTGGTGCCATCGGAACTGCCTCCAGATCAACGCGAGGAAAACTAAGGAGCTGGTGGTGGACTGCCGCAGGCATGGGCAGCCCCTCACAGCACCAGTAAATATACAGAGAACAGACATCGAGATGGTGACATCCTACAAGTACCTGGGTATTCATCTGAACAATAAACTAGACTGGTCACACAATACTGACGCACTCTACAAGAAGGGACAGCGCAGGCTGTTCCTGCTGAGGAGACTCAGGTCTTTTGGTGTACAAGGGGCGCTGCTGAAGTCATTCTATGACACGGTGGTGGCATCAGCCATCACTTTTGGAGTGGTCTGCTGGGGCAGTGGCATTACTGCAGCCGATAGGAAGAGACTGAACAAACTGATTAAGAAAGCTAGCTCTGTCCTGGGGCAACGCCTTGATCCGATGGAGGAGATAGGAGAGAGAAGGACGGTGGCTAAACTGTCATCTCTGCTGGAGTCCGAGTTCCACCCTATGCAGGACATACTGGATGCACTGAGGAGCTCATTTAGCAGCAGACTACATCATCCCAGGTGCACAACCGAGAGGTTTCGTAGGTCCTTCCTACCAACGGCTGTCAGACTGTACAACCTAAGCAGGGCTGCTCGCAGAGATAGCAAAAAGACGTAACAAACTAATAGTTTGGGGTTTTTTTTGAATGCAAAAGATGCAATAGACTTACACAATGGTCCTCTCCGGCATACAACTAGGAACATACCGGTCGCTATGGAGGGTGAGAATATGTATGGGCACATAATCATACCATGTAGGATAACTAAATAGACGGTTATGCTGTTTCATCCCACCTAGCAACAATGCTCTGCACTGTGTGTGTTTATATATTTACATATTTATTCCATCTAGCTACAATGCTCTGCACTGGGTGTGTTTATATTTATATATCTATATATTTATTCCATCTAGCTACAATGCTCAGCACTGGGTGTGTTTATATTTATATATCTATATATTTATTCCATCTAGCTACAATGCTCCGCACTGTGTTTTTATATATCTACATATTATTCCATCTAGCTACATTGCTCCGCACTGGGTGTGTTTATATACTTGCATATTTATTCCACCTAGCTGCAATGCTCCGTACTGTGGGTGTTTATATATTTACATATTTATTCCATCTAGCTACAATGCTCTGCACTGTGTGTTCATATATTCATATATTTATTCCATCCAGCTACAATGCTCTGCACTGTGTGTCTGTGTGTGTGTGTGTGTATATATATATATTTTATAGTAATATGTACATATGTATATTAGCTGCTCTTGCTTGCTTGTTTTTTTTTTGTTTTTGTTTTTTTCTTGCCTTCTGATTGTTGCTCTGAGTGTTGCTATCCCTGTGCTGTTGCAATCCTGGAATTTCCCCGTTGTGGGACTAATAAAGGCTTATCTTATCTTATCTTATCTTAATAGTAGTAGTGAGTAAAGCTTTTTAGGGTCACCAAACTTGCATCACAGGTTAGCATCCTGACTTACAACTATGGGTTGTATAAAATTATTTTTGTTGTATATTCATGGATGGTAGGCTTAACATAATTTGGTTCTGCCTCAATAATTACATGGAAAAAGTTGAAAACTGCTCTCCTTCAGTAACATATTGGGATCTTCAAGGAAAACAGAGGCTGGGCATATTGCACATGCCTCAGAGTGCTCTTGTCCATTTTTGATTCCGTCTGCCTTATGCACTTATACTGTACATCCAAGCCTAGGGCACTGGTTTCACGGACGCAAATAGGACACTGCACGCTCAAAGTAGGTTGGCACATTTATTAACTTAAGCACAAGCAAGAACGTTGCATACAAATACTTAATGAAGTGCAAGGCGACAATAATGAAACAAACGCTGGAGGAGAGTGGGGCTCAACGTCCAGGGAGACAGGAAGCCAGGGGACGCCTGACCAGGGGTGGAACCCAGCCAGAGCACTCCTGAAGGCTGCGGGGCTCGACGGCTGAGAAAACGGGAAAAACGCACCTGGATGGAGTACTCCAACTCACCTCGACAGTGGAACCCCAAACACACTCAGGAAACGGCGGTAGCGATCCAGAGGATGGGTTCACATACAAGAAGGACATGACAACCCGCAGAGGTTGTCATGCCCCTTAAATACAACGCATAATCAGAGACAGGTGTGGATTCATGAATAACAGAATGGACAGCAGCTGTGCAGCCCCGAACAGATTGACAGCCGGAAGCTGCACAGCGCTGTCAAAATAAACAAACCGGAAACCATAAAAATTCAAACCCCACAGAACTCAAACAATCATAATAATCTTACAGATAACAGGGAAGACAGAAAAATGCTCACTGGACAGGGAAACTAGGCATGGCTGCCACCCATTCCCCAGGATCATGACAGAGCCCCCTCTTCAAGAGGTGGATCCCAGACACCCCAGGGTAACATCACAAAAAAAAAGAACCCCCCCCCCACACACACACACACACAGAAAAATGACCCACCCCAGGGGGGGAGGAGGAGGAATCAAGGCACGGAAGGACCACAACCAAAGCAGACAACCCAAAAAACAAAAGAAAACACTCATGAATCACACACTGTCCACCAGGTGGCAACACAAGACTCTAAGCCCGACTGATAGAGGGCGGAGCAGTTCGGGCGGTCTTCCTGAGTCCCAAGACCACTGGCGTCTGTGCTGGAACACATTGGGTGGCCTTCCCGTGCCCCAGAACCAACGAAGCAGGAGGAGCAGCCCATTAGGCGGCCTCCCAGCATCCCTAAGCCAATGAGCCGCGGGAGCTAGGAGGGGGCATCCTCCAGCAAAGGGCGACCGATCAACGGGAGCCTCCCGAGACACACTCATGGTGGCCCCAGTTTGGGGCGTAGCAGCACCCACGGCGGCCCCGGACTGAGGTGTAGCTGCACCTGCAGCGGCCCCAGATTGGGGTATAGCTATACCCACGGTGGTCCCGGGCTGCAGCGTAGCCCCCATGGCGACTCTGGACCAAAGCATGATACCCATGATGACCAAGCTGACCCTCGAGAGCACCAGGACAAGGAGGTGGTAAACCAACAGGGCCCTAGACGGAGGTGTTGTATCCCCGGTGGCCCTGGACTGGGGTGGCACTGCACCCATGGTGGCCCCCGACTGGGGCGTTGCTGCACTCGTGGCGGCCCCGGGCTGGGGCATTGCTGCACTCTCGGTGCCCATAGACAGCGGGCCGGCAGCACCTCCAGGGACCATAGACGGCGGGCCGGCAGCACCCCTGGGGACCACAGACAGCGGGATGGCAGCGCCCTCGGAGACCCCGGACCGGGGTGCCGCCGCACCCACAGTGGCCTTGGACAGAGGCGTTGCACCCACAGTGGCCTCGGGCAGAAGCGCTGCACCCACGGTGGCCTCGGACGGAAGTGCTGCACCCATGGCGGCCTCGGATGGAGGCGCCGCACCCACGGAGGCCTCAGACTGAGGTGCAGCACCCTACGGAGTTCTCGGTGACCCTGGATAGTGGCTTAGGGACAGGGACACACACACACACACACACACACACATGCTGAGTCAGGGTCACCGGCAGCGGTGGAGTCCGGTGAGGAGAGGTCAGGCGCAGCTGATGGCTGTGCCTGCAACTCCCCACCAGGAGCCAGGCAAGATCTCTCTAGAACTGAGAACATAAAAACAAGAAAGAGCACTTGCCTGAGCTCGAGCTCCACCACCATCCAAGACTCCAGCGATCCAGGCTGGGGCGTCTCGGTCCTCTTCACGTGGGCGTCCAAATCAAACACAGCCACCTCAGGAGAAGGGGAGCCTGGACTCGTGGGGACAGATGGTGCAAACTCCGTGCATCCGGATCCAGGGGACACTCATCGGTTTGCTCAGGATCCGGGGTCCTGGTGGCACTCTCCTCCCGTCCAGGGTGCGGCTGCAGGGCAGAGGCAAAGATCTCCAGAGCAGCAGGCTCCTTTGTAGTCCAGTGGCTGCCACCCAGAACTGACAGAAACTTGGACACAGCAGGAGAGACGGGAGAAGGAGAAGAGTTCAACTCAGCAGCACCAGAGGGGGAGAGTTCAGCCGAACTACGTGGCTGCAGCTGAGCCCCCCCCCCCCACACACACACACACCAGGATTTAAGCAAGGCAATTGATCATTAGGTGTTACGAAATGAAAAATTACTTGCCTTAACTCCCGGGCTGTGTTGGTAGCTGCTGCTGGTGTCCCTGGAGGTCTCCCCCCGAACAGGGCAGTGGGCGGGGGCACCATCGCCACGACAGGTGGAGCCGGCCTAGCAGACCTGGTGATGATGGCTCAGTCCGCAGCTGCGGTGGAGGGGTCCTTGCGGCACTCAGCTGCTGGATGGCGACGAGGGGTGTGGAGAATCTGCTCCCGGGGATGTCTCCTCATCTGCTTCGCCCTGGGCGCCCGCGACAGCAGATCTCGCAGCAGGCTGCGGGGGTCTGTTTGGATATCTGTGATGGAATAAAGTAGCCCCGTATACCTGGGGTAGCGCCCTATTCCAGGATGTGCCTCCATGATGGTTGCAGCTGCCTCCACGTTCCAGCAAACCTCCTCCAGTGAACGGGAGGTGAAGGCTGCGTTCACAAACGCTTGTGCAAAATCCGCCGCCCACAGTTCATCAATAGTGGGGCCAGCCGCTCCAAATTTCCTTTGATTAGCGGGGCCCCGGCGCGCTGGTGGCATGACGAACGCGCGTGTGCTTCCCAGAAAACAAGGGGGAAACAGAAAAATGGTTATGAAAGAAAAACGCCAAAACTTACAGCAGCTGGTGTCCACTGTTGGTCGTGTCCTTCTGTCATAGGGTGCCAGTTTCACAGGCACAAATAGGACACCACACGCTCACTGTAGGTTGGCACATTTATTAACTTAAGCACAAACAAGAACGTTGCATACAAATACTAAATAATGAAGTGCAAGGCGACAGTAATGAAACACAAATGCTGGAGGAGAGCGGGGCTCAACATCCAGGAGGACGGGAAGCCAGGGGATGCCTGACCAGGGGCGGAACCCAGCCGGAGCACTTCCGAAGGCTGCGGAGCTCGACAGCTGAGACAACGGGAAAAACGTACCTGGACGGAGTACTCCAACTCACCTCGACAGCGGAACCCCAAACACACTCAGGAAACGGCGGTAGCGATCCAGAGGATGGGTTCACATACAAGAAGGACACGACAACCCGCAGAGGTTGTCGTGCCCCTTCAATACAACGCATAATCAGAGACAGGTGTGGATTCATGAGTAACAGAATGGACAGCAGCTGTGCAGCCCCGAACAGATTGACAGCCGGAAGTTGCACAGCGCTGTCAAAATAAACAAACCGGAAACCATAAAAATTCAAACCCCACAGAACTCAAACAATCATAATAATCTTACAGATAACAGGGAAGACAGAAAAATGCTCACTGGACAGGGAAACTAGGCATGGCTCCCACCCATTTCCCAGGATCATGACAGAGCCCCATAAACTTTGGTGCACTGCTAATTCGTTAGTCAGAGCAGAACTCGATCCGTTTTTTAACATCAAACAAACTTTTGAACTTTCTTCAAAGGCATCCATGATTGATGAACAACCACCCCTGCTTGCTGATAGCGTGGGTACTTCTGAAGAGCATGTACAGCTTTTTGTTGGACAGTTTTCAGGCTTGACAAATCTCTCATTGCTGCCATTTTCTCGGGAGATCAAGTTGTGCCTTTTTGCAAAGGACCTCGGTCATACACCCATAATACAAAGTCACATTTTTGTTTTAAAAAATTCTCAGGCGAGACTATGAATTATTACTGTTGAGTGCCAACATCAAAGTGTGTTACTGCCTGCTACAACTCTGGATGTCATGGCCGCCAATCATGGCACCTGTGTACGCACCTGCCTGTCATCTCCTGCGGCCCCATTTATTCCCATCAGGACCAGTGCTGGGCGCGGAGTCGTCTGATTCTTTCTGTGAATCACGCCACACCCTGCCTCTGTGCTTCCCTGCACTGAATTCTCCAGCCATCGGCTTCCAAGCCCAGCTGTACGACGTCCGGGTCGGTTTTGCCTGGACCAACAACCAAGTAAGCGTTATTGCTTCTAAACCTGTCCATTCCCCTGTGCGCAGGCGGAGCCCGCAACGGCGGACCTCCTTCTCCCTCCAAGCGGTGGACTTTTATTCCACCTCCAGCTAACCTGCCTGCAGACACTGTCTCCCTGGCTGCAGCTTTGGCGCCACCTGAAGACACTTCAACATCTGTTGACAGGTTGCCAGTCTGTATGGTGCTCTGCTGGCCCACCTGGAATACACGGATTGCACTACACAACATTACACCATATAACCGCACTCACGCACCCAATCACTCACATTAACAAATTAAAGTACGTTAATTGCGTTAATCCTGAGTTGTGTCTGTTCTGTGGGTCACCTGAACCATGTCAGTACGACTCCGCCAAAGTGACCCGGCAGACAGCGCACTTGTGCGCCGTATTAACCTTCTAGAGCAGGGGTCACCAACGCAGTGCCCGCGGGCACCATGTTGCCCGCAGGGACCACATGTGTCGCCCGCAGGCCTGTTCTAAAAATAGCACAACTCGCAAGTGAGCTGCGTCTAAGATGTAATTTTTTCTGCCGCTATTTTTTATTTTATATTTTTATATTTTTTAAAATCACACTTGCATTTATATAGATTTTAAAATGACAATGTCTTAAAAATAGAAAAAATGAAAATATGTTTATTATACGTAAAGTTAAGGTGAACTCTGACCTAGTTCAAAGGTCAGTATTGTGCGCATGACAAAACCTTTGCGCTTGTGGAGCGTAAGCTTAGCTAGCGGGCCGTTAAGATGGTGAGCGCAGTGCGGTTTCCAAGCCCAAAAACATGGCAAAAAAAAGACAGAAAATTTATCATTTTCAAAGTGAGCGGGAGGAAGAGTTCTTTTTTACTACCGTGAAAGGAAGCTGCGTGTATTTCATTTGCGGGGCGATGGCGAAGCGCCACTTCACTACCCACTCTTTTTTTTTTTTTTGGACTTATCTTGTACCTGTAGGTAGATTTGTACTGCAGTCCGGTGACAAGCCACCAGCCGCTGCGTGCGCAAGCGCCCCTTAACTCCCTAACCTGCATGTTTTTGCATGAAAAACGAGAACATGCACCACCAGAACATGCAAACTGCACACAGATCACTGTTGGCCGGGGGCAGGGATCAAACCCGCGATCCCCGCGATCCCCCGGCCGAGGGTAAACTGCTGCCGCGGTGCTAACCACTGCTCCACTGTGCATATAACACTCTCAGTGCTTGTTTAGTTTCTTCTCATGAAAGGACAGTGCTGGTTGCTCAAGCATGATTCTTGGCAAGAACTGTATGGATATAATTCCAGTGAAGAAGAACACACAAAAGTGTGTTTATTAAATGTAACAGATTTTGAGCAGAATTGCAGCAGATTTGTTCAGTTAAAAATGTGATAAGATTTATTTAATATGAAAGTTGATTTTTCTTAAATGTTGCATAACTTTTTCAAACATGGTTCAACATAGTTCATGAATTAAAAGGGTTTAGTTTTTTATGGTTAAAAGGGACTGGTGAAAACTGGACTTTTTTTATGAAATGTAGAAGGGATCATCTGAACAGTTGCTGAGATTAATAAAAATAAAGTGTTGAATATTGATCTTGTCTGTTACCCACTCTAAGTTATTGATAATTATTTATTTATGTATATATATACTGTATAGTATGTATACACACACACACACACAATTTGTTATTTTAGAGGAGTGTGTCAAGCTGGTGCCCTTCACATGACTCGATACCCATGAAGTAGCTCTTGGTTTCAAAAAGGTTGGTGACCCCTGTTCTAGAGGCTTGGGTAGACCAATTAGCGTACCAACAACAGGTGATGCTAACTCAGCTAACCCGCATCACCGATAGGTTAGATCGCTTAGCTAGCCCACAGGGGTTCCCCACAGCACCAGCTAGCTCCTCAGCTCCCGCTAGTTCCACCACTAGCTCTTCGCCTAGCCCTCACTCTACAGGTTCCGCTGGTCGGCTCACTCCCGTCCCTACTCCCGCCCGTTTTAAAGGGGTGTTAGGAGAAGCCAGGGGGTTCCTCATGCAGTGTGAAATCGTGTTCCAACGGGTTCCCGGAGATTTTCCCACTGACCAGAGCCGCATTGGCTATATTATCAATCTGTTAGAGGGGCGGGCTTTAGCATGGGCTTATGCGGTTATGGCTAGGGCCGATTATGCTTCTATGACATATGTTCAATTTACCCAGGAATTTCAGGAAGTGTTTAGTCACTCAAACCGGGAAGATGTACTCACCTCTCGCCTATTAAGCCTTCGGCAGGGGTTGAGGGCAGTCGCCGATTACGCTGTTGACTTCCGGGTCGTAGCTACGGAGGTCGAGTGGGAAGATGCCTCCCTGAGTAGTATATTCCTGAGAAGTTTGAGTCCTAGCCTGCGGGACGAGCTGGCCCGCCTGGAGAAACCCTCCACGCTGCATGAGTATATCTCCCTGGCCATTAGCCTTGACAACCGCCTGAGGGAATGAGCTGCGGAGCGTAAGACTTCCGGCCGCGCCATGCTCTCCAGCCCCCCCTACTGGCCCTCCCGTCTACTGACCTCTCTGAGGACCAAGAACCAATGATAGTGGGGGGGTCGAAACTTCCTGCAGAGGAGAGACAGCGCCGCCGTGAGTTGGGGTTGTGTGTCTATTGCGGGAGCAAGGAGCATGACCTGAGTTCCTGTCCTAGGCGGCCAAAAGGGGAGGTCCGTGCGTCGAAGTAGGGGGACTCACGGACGTAAATGATAACAATCCCCTCACCCGCTTTCTCATTCCTATTCGGTTTTGCTTTGGTCACAAAGAACATAAGACACATGCACTCATTGACTCAGGGGCCGAGCAGAGCTTCATTTCTAGGAGTCTGGCAACCCGTCTGGGTCTACCTATGCAGCCGTTAAAAACTCCCCTTAAGATTATTGCCCTGTCGAAGGCGGCGTTGGCCACCGTCACTCATCGGGTCGCTTTGGTGCCAGTCATCATTTCGGGCAACCATCGGGAGGAGTTAAATCTGTTTGTCCTACCGGTGTTATCGTCCCCGGTCATTCTGGGCTACCCTTGGCTGCATCTGCTCAACCGTTCAATTGACTGGCGTTCGGAAAGTATCGTGTCGTGGAGCCCTTTCTGCCTGAGTGCCTGTCAGCAGTCTGCTGCATGCTCGCCTGCCACGCCTTTGGATGTCCCTGCCTCTCCTCCCCCGGATCTGTCAAAAGTGCCACCGGAATACCATGACCTTGGGGCCTTCTTCAGTAAATCCCAAGGCCTTTCCCTCCCCCTCACCGACCGTATGATTGTGCTATTAATCTGCGGGCCGGCGCTCCTCTGCCATCTAGCAGACTTTACAACCTGTCTGCTCCGGAGCGCGCGGCCATGGACTCATATATTAAGGAGTCTCTCAGCTCAGGTATCATTAGACCTTCATCTTCGGCGGTGGGGGCGGGGTTTTTCTTCGTGGGGAAGAAGGACGGCTCCCTCAGGCCCTGCATCAACTTCTGTGAACTTAACAACATCACTATCAAGGATAAGTATACTCTCCCCCTCCTTAACTCTGCATTCGATTCCCTCCGGGGGGCTTGCTGCTTTACCAAATTAGACCTGCGCAATGCCCATCACCTGGTGCGGATACGTGAGGGGGATGAGTGGAAGACGGCCTTTAGGACCCCTAGTGGGCATTTTGAATATCTGGTCATGCCGTTCGGGCTGACCAATGCCCAGCCGTCTTCCAGCGTCTTATTAATGATGTTTTGAGAGATTTTCTGGGCACCTTCGTGTTTGTCTACCTTGACGACATTCTAATCTTTTCTCAGTCCATGGAGGAGCATCGCGTGCACGTCAGGCGAGTCTTGCAGTGGCTGCTGGAGAATAAGCTCTACGTCAAGGCAGAGAAATGTGAGTTCCACGTCTCCAGGACCTCTTTTCTCGGCTTCATTATTGCCCTGAAGGAGATCATCCCAGACCCAGTAAAAGTGAAGGCGGTGGTGGACTGGTCCACCCCCGCATCAAGGAAACAGTTGCTGCAACTCTTGGGCTTTGCTAACTTTTATTGCCGGTTTATTAAGGACTACAGCCGTATCGCCCTCCCCCTCACGAACTTGACCTCCACCAAGGTTTCCTTTCGCTGGACAGAAGAGGCGGACGCCGCGTTCTCAGAGTTGAAGGTTAGATTTTCATCATTGCCTATCCTGACGGAGGTGGATCCCACCCTTCAGTGCCTGGTGGAGGTGGACGCCTCTGATTCTGGGGTGGGGGCTGTGCTGTCCCATCGTTCTCCGGCAGACGGTAAGATCCGCCCTTGCGCCTCTTCTCTCGCCGCCTGTCCCCAGCAGAACAAAACTACGACATCGGGGATAGGGAGCTGTTGGCAGTGAAACTGGCCCTGGAGGAGTGGCGGCATTGGTTGGAGGGAGCGTCACAGCCATTCATTGTCTGGACCGACCACAAGAACCTGGAGTACCTTCGGATTGCCAAGAGGCTGAACGCCCAGTAGGCCCGCTGGTCGCTGTTTTTTGGACGGTTCAACTTTACCATCACCTACCGCCCTGGGTTGAAGAACGCCAAGCCCGACGCCCTGTCTTGTCAGTTCGCCCCAGAGACAGCAGAGAAGGCCGAGCATCCCATCCTCCCTCCAGCATGTGTCATGGGCGCCCTCGCTTGGGGTAGTCTGATGAAGCTGACCCGGGGGGGGGGGGGTCCAGCAGGCAAATTATTTGTTCCCACAGCGGTCCGAGGGGAGGTCATCCAGTGGGGGCATACCCCTAAATTCGCCTGCCATTCGGGTAGGGCACGCACGGTGGTGCTCCTACAAAGGTCGTTTTGGTGGCCATCCCTCCAGAAGGACGTGGGGGAGTACATCCGTGCCTGTCCTGAGTGTGCTACTGGGAAGACGTCCTCATTGCCGCTGGCCGGGCTGCGCCACCCCCTCCCCGTCCCGGGTAGACCATGGTCCCACGTGGTGCTGGATTTTGTCACAGGCCTCCCCACGTCCAATAACTTCACCACCATCCTCACGCTGGTGGACAGATTTTCCAAGGCGGCTCATTTCATCCCTCTGTGGGGGTTACCGTCTGCCAAAGAGACAGCTGATCTGCTGGTTCAGCATGTAATTCGGCTGCATGGCATCCCTCAGGACATAGTATCGGACCGAGGGCCCCAGTTTATCTTCAAAGTCTGGAAGGCCTTTTGCACCGCCATAGGGGCTACGGCGAGCTTGTCCTCCGGCTATCACCCGCAATCCAACGGGCAATGTGAACGAGCCAACCAGGAGGTGGAAGCAGCGCTACGGTGTGTCACTGCTGCCAACCCATCATCATGGAGCACACACCTCCCTTGGATTGAATACGCCCATAACACAGCAGTGTCCTCGGCCACCGGCATGTCCCCCTTCGAGGCATTGTTGGGTTACAACCCCCCGCTGTTCCCTAAAGAGGAGGGGGACATTGCCATTCCATTGGTTCAGGCCCATCTAAAATGTTGTCGGCGGATTTGGAAGGCAGCCAGAACAGCACTGCAACGGACGGCGGAACGCAACACTGCGGTGGCAAATCGACGTAGGGTTCCGGGCCTGGCTTATCAGGTGGGTCAGCAGGTATGGCTCTCTACTAAAAACATCAACCTGAAGGCGGAACGCAACAAGACTGCCCAGCGGTTCATTGGCCCGTTCCCTATATGTTGAATTATTAACCCAGTGTCTGTGCGTCTAACTCTCCCCCCCTCCCTCCACATCTGTCCAACTTTTCATGTCTCTCAGGTTAAGCCTGTCTCCTCCAGCCCGTTGTGTCCCCCTCCCAGGTCTCCACCTCCACTGAGGGTAATCGACGGCAACCCGGCGTGGTCCGTCTCTTCCATCCTGGATGTCCGCTGCCGGGGGCGTGGCCTGCAGTACCTGGTGGACTGGGAGGGCTACGGGCCGGAGTGGAGGTCCTGGGTGTGTCCCGCCCTCGTGCTCGACAAGCAGCTCATCAGGGACTTCCATCGGACGCATCCGGGTAGGTTGTAACGCACACCGAGAGGCGTGCCGTAGGGGGAGAGTACTGTCATGGCTGCCAATCACTGCACCTGTGTACGCACCTGCCTGTCATCTCCTGCAGCCCTATTTATTCCCATCAGGACCAGTGCTGGGCGCGGAGTCGTCTGATTCTTTCCGTGAATCACGCCACACCCTACCTCTGTGCTTCCCTGCACTGAATTCTCCAGCCATCGGCTTCCAAGCCCAGCTGTACGACGTCCGGGTCGGTTTTGCCCGGACCAACAACCAAGTAAGCCTTATTGCTTCTAAACCTGTCCATTCCCCTGTGCACAGGCGGAGCCCGCAACGGCGGACCTCCTTCTCCCTCCAGGCGGCGGACTTTTATTCCACCTCTAGCTAACCTGCCTGCAGACACTGTCTCCCTGGCTGCAGCTTCGGCACCACCTGAAGACACTTCAACATCTGTTGACAGGTTGCCAGTCTGTACGGTGCTCTACCGGCCCACCTGGAATACACGGATTGCACTACACAACATTACACTATATAACCGCACTCACGCACCCAATCACTCACATTAACAAAATAAAGTACGTTAATTGTGTTAATCCTGAGTCGTGTCTGTTCTGTGGGTCACCTGAACCATGTCACTGGAGTGTTAATGTAGGAAAGCCAAAGACTGTACAGTCTATGGAAGCCTGACGGTTTAATGGTCTTTTCCTTCAGGAAGGCCTCACCCTTAATTTACCCTCTGTGCTGGCTGGTAGGTTAATCAAATTCACCAGCCACTTAAGGGGCTTTTCCACTAGCCTCGCTTAGCCCTACACCGCACCACTCAGCCCGCATTTGAGCATTTTCCATTAGCCCCAGCACCGGTTAGCAGGTGCTTTTTTAGTACCTGATCCAGGGCAGGGTCTAACCGAGCTGAGTAGGGCTGAGTATGGCTGTGATATGATTTTAACAGACTGGTCGCCGCTGATTGGTCAGGTCGTAACGTCACGAAAGCGACTTTTTCTGCTGAATTTACTACACGACCGCCGTTTGTAGTTGTTCAGCCAGTGAACACAGTGCGTCCCTTTAATACTGTATTTTCACACTCTGAAGATGTCTTCTCGTAAGGCTGTCCCCTGGTCAAACGAGGAGGTGTGCAATTTTCTTTCTATATTAGCCGACGATCGCATCCAGCGCGAGTTGGACGGATCTACTCGAAATGAAAAAATATACCAGCAGGTGTCCGAGCAGATGGGTTCCCAAGGGCACATCCGTACTGCCAAACAGTGTTGGGAGAAGCTGAAAAAGCTGAAAAGCGATTATGGAGCGGATCGGAAGGAGTGGAAGTGGTTTGCTGAGATGGACGCGATCTATGGACATAGGCAGAGACATTGGGCTCGACACGGCCACAGTCACGGCCACAGTCACGGCCTTGGAAACCGTGGATGGTGAGTGTTGTTTTGATATTGCGCGTCTTTTCGCCAATTTATCCTTTCTGTGCCAAGCTCACTGTTTTTAAGAAATAGGAAGGTTGTTAGATTGTGGGTAATGGTTGTTACTGAGGCTTGCCTATTGTTTTGCAGCCAACTGCAGATTCACGCTTGCTTTGTGTTAAGTATTAGTGCGAACAAAACGCTGAATTACGCTTATTGTATTCCGGTTAAAAACTTTAGAGTGTTGTGTACATGTTGCACTTTGGTGTTAAGTTTTAAATTGCGTGCATTTTCTTTCTAGAATCGCAGTTCATATCACAGGGGTCCACCTCAGTGGACATGGACACACCGGACTCTCCTGCCTCTGCCTCTGCGTCTGCATCTGGCGGAGCGCCAGCTGGATCGACTACGATGTCAGCCACATCACCAGCTCCATCTGGATCACGTTCAAGTGCCGGTAAGGCACAATAACCACGATTTTTTTTTTGGGTGAAACAGGTCAAGCGGAAACCAGGGTCGAAAATCCATCCATCCATCCATCCATCTTCTACCGCTTAATCCTTTACGGGTCGCGGGGGGGCTGGAGCCTAACAAGTTATGTACCAAATTGATTAATGCAATTTCCTATAGCTGCATATTAATTGAAAATGTCTTTTTAAATGTACAAAAAGGTTATTCTTTGGTCTTCACTTATCGGTGTTCCACAACGTGGTCCCATTTTTAGGTGTGGTGATTGAAGTGTTGTTGTAACTCCTGTTTTAGAAAAACAAATAAAGCTCATGAACTGCCGTTGAAATCAACATGCTTCATTGAAATGCTTCGCGTCAGCTGACTGTATTAACCCATTCAGATTTCTGCGGCCACACTACAAGCAACTGTTTTAAACATTACCCATCCATCCATCCATCCATCCATCCATCCATATTCTTAATCTTAATCCTTTTTAGTTTTGCGGGGGGGCTGCAGCCGAAGACAGCACCCTGCGTGTTGCAAAATCTGCTCTACTGAGGGGCAGCAACATGACAGTTCAGCTTATATACAGCAATGAAGCATAATATAATAGTGACATTCCACCACAGACTTTCACCAGTGTAATTCCATAATATATGTAGTGATCCAGTTTTAACAACCATGCCTTTCTGTCTTTCCATCTAGGCAAGAGGAAAACGGACAACTCCATCGCTGACCTTACATCAGCGATGGTCAACATGCATGACGAAGAGATGCGGCTCTTGGAACGGCAACATGACCAGCGGCAAGAACACCATCAGGAGTACATGCAGCATTTGCGACAGGTGGCCGCAGATGTGCGGGCAGATGCGCGTGAAGCCCTGGAGCAGGACGCTGCGTTCCGAAGGGAAGAGCTCACAGAGATGTCAACATTCAACAGAGATTTCCTGACCCTATTTGGCAGGCTTGTGGACGCATTTAGCAGTCGGCGTGTCTAACCATGTCTCCCCACGCCCAGTCTGTTTTTTTGTTTGTAAATTTTGCTTCTGGAATAAAATTGTATTGTTTGCATCAAAAGTCTGGTTTATCTGTTATGACACCGTATGAGAAAAGCCAATAATTACATACACATTCCATTCTCTGTTCACTCCACATGCTGCTGTTCATCAGGTCAGGTGTATAGCCTTCTAATAGTAATTTAATTTTTAACAACACAACGAAACGTAATGTCTTGGTAGTTTTTTTTAAAATTTTAAACAAATTTGCAATGCTGAATCCATTTCTCTTGAACGGGTACATTTTTTATGTTATAAGCAGTTGTACAGGTGTACTTTAACTTGTACAGTAGACACTGATAAAGGTAAGTACATGTAAATTGAATGTTGCATCACCAGTCAAAATTTAATAAATTAAGAAGGAACCTAGCAAAAATTTGGCACTAATAACATTAGACACAACTGTGTTTTTGTTGCACACAACTGTTGTTACCAACAAGTTGTGCAAAATTTATATTCCCTTTTCCCAAAAATTAAAAATCAATTTGTAAGTAAAAGTGGGAGACCTTTACATGGGAATATGACATGTATCAGCACATGATTTATAGTTCAATTTGCATTTCCACCTAAGCAAAAGTGGCTTGTCGAGCTGGATTTTTGTGAAGATGGCCTGTGCGGTGTTTCTGCATGTAATTACATACCTGTCAAGTGATACGGTTTTGCTGTATTTTAATACGGGGAAAATGCAATTTTAGCAAATACGGGTGTATTGCCATTTCTGTACGCCAAAAAGAAAAATATACGGGAAAAAAAATTATTGAGAGTGTGGAGGAACACGTCGTGTGTGTGACCCCCACAGCGTCCGAGGCTGGCAGAGCGCTCAGCGTGAGCAATTATCACAACAGTGAGAAGTGTGGACTCATCATTAGGCTGATGGCTTAACAGATAAGCGTTATGAACAACAGAGGACAGGTAGATGGAACATGCACAACATTTTATTTACAAAAAATATTTTTGAAATATGTATGCACATAAATGTGGGCGAAATTACATTTCTACCTATTGCTAGACAAGTACTGCATCACAGCATCTCGTATATCGGCACCCTGCTCCTCTGCTCCCTGTGCCGCTGCCACCACTGGTTCATCTACTGCATCATCCAATGTAGTGTCAAACGTCTCTCCATGACTCTCACACAGATTGTGCAGAGCACAACAAGTCAGCACCATAGATTTCACCAGTTTCATGTCACAGTCATTCCTCTCTCCTTCCTCCTTCCTTCTCTCCTTGTCATCAGCCATTTTCTTTGTTGTGGAGGATTCGGTCGCGTGTTTCACGTCGCAAGAGTGTGGCGCCGCCTCGCTGTTCAAGAAATCCCACCCACCGCAGGTGTGCCAGCAGGTGTGCCATCAGTAATGTTGAAAAGTGTCACGCCTCGCCGCCCATCTGCGGCGCCAGCTGCACGCACACCTGCACCTCATCAGCGGCGAGGGATTTAAGCCGCCTCGCCCTGGGCTTCGGCCTGAAGCCGTCAGTCTTCATTCGCTTCCCTTGCTGCGAGGAATCCCAACCGATCAGCAAATATTCAAGTAAATCTCTTACCTCCTTCTACTCCTAGTCTGCTCCCCTGTGCACAGGTGGATTTCCAGGCGGATTTCCCGACCATGGCGTCCAACCCTGCGTCCTGGAGTAACCACCTCGCCTGGGTTGAGTACGCCCACAACACCGCCCGCTCTTCTGCCACTGGGATGTCTCCCTTTAAGGCGTCCCTGGGCTACGACCCCCCTCTGTTCCCAGCGCAGGAGAGTGAGATAACTGTCCCCTCAGTTCGGGCGCACCACAGGCGGTGCCGTTCTATCTGGGCGTCGGCGCGCAATGCGCTTTTACGCACAGCAGAGCGCAACAAATCCACGGCGGACCGGCACAGAAGACCTGCCCCAGCGTACCAGGTGGGTCAGCGTGTCTATGTGTCAACCCAGGACGTCATTTTAAAGGGTGAGAGGAGGAAGCTGGCACAGCATTTTATGGGCCCATACCCCATCACCAGGATTATCAACCCGGTGGCTGTGCGTGTAGCTATTCCCCCCTCCCTCCGCATCCATCCCACCTTCCACGTTTCCAAGGTGAAGCTGGCAGTCTCCGATCCCCTTTGCCCTTCTCCTGCTGCGCAGCCCGCGCCCCGGATGATTGATGGTCATCCGGCCTGGCCTGTCTCTTCTATCCTGGACTCCCGGCGCCGGGGTCGCGGGTTGCAGTACTTGGTGGACTGGGAGGGTTATGGGCCTGAACATCGGCAATGGGTACCCTCGTCATTTGTGTTGGACCCGTCCCTCATTACTGAGTTCCACCGAGCGCACCCAGAGAAACCATCGCCAGGAGGCGCTGCTAGAGGGGGGAGTACTGTCACGCCTCGCCACCCATCTGCGGCGCCAGCTGCACGCACACCTGCACCTCATCAGCGGCAAGGGATTTAAGCCGCCTCGCCCTGGGCTTCGGCCTGAAGTCGTCAGTCTTCATTCGCTTCCCTTGCTGCGAGGAATCCCAACCGATCAGCAAATATTCAAGTAAGAATCTCTTACCTCCTTCTACTCCTAGTCTGCTCCCCTGTGCACAGGTGGATTTCCCGGCGGCGGACCACTCCTCTCCGTCACCGTTCCCTCGCTGCTGCACCGGGCGCTCCAGGTCGCTGTCTTCCGGGCTTCACCCTTGCTGTGCCAGCCACCTGCCATTTCCAAGTAAGCCAGTCATCGTTATCATATCTCCTGTGTTGGTGTGGTGCCCATTACCCTTCTCCTTTTGCTTCTCCCATAGGGTTGTCCGGCTGTACGGCCTCCTGCCTCCGTGCCCGACGCAGACGCCACCACCAACACATTTACATCTCGCAGACACACATTCATACACGCTTGTTGTTAATAAAGCTATTAGATCTACCCTGAGCCTGCGTGTGTGTCTCCTGAGCCGTGCATTATGTCAAAAAGCAACCGAGGCAGAACCGAATCGAAGTGAGTTGAGTCGGGTTTTCTAATCGGGGCTAGTGGAAAAGCGCCTTTAGAGAATTCACCCACAATTAGCTGATGGTGGGTGCTAATTTCCACCCTTGTTGTAGCCTCTGAGTTTTCTATACATTTATTATTAAGTCTCATTCATTGGATTTTTTGCAATTCTATGACAATGTTCCTTTGGTCCAGTTGTGGAAACCATTTAGTTTTGTTCTTGCATTCAAGATGACCTCCCTGGTGACCATTCTGTCTGTGTTTGCCTAGTCAGCTCATGTACTGTTTTACATTTGTAACTTAAGGCGATTACTTCATTATAAGTATATTATTGCTGCATGCTGTGTATCTTTTGGCTCATGCAGGTGACAAGCTTCATCAGAGAGGAGTCCAAAGAGAACATGCAGATCATCGTCATCTCCCTGAAGGAGGAGTTCTTCTCTCAGGCTGATGCTTTGCTGGGAGTCTACTCAGATGTAACCAAACTTTTATAACATGCTGCAAGTTTTTATATTTATTTGATGGTGAAATAACTTTGCTGTTTCCCTTTTCCAGTATAATGAGTGTATGTTCAGCCGTATCCTGACCATTGACCTGCGTCCTTACCCTCTGGTTGAAGAGGAAAATGTGAAGCAGATGGACAAGGAGCCCAGAGAGGACAGTAGGCAGGAGTAATGTAGCCAGGCCTCACCCAAGTAATCACTTGTTATCAGATGTTGTTCTTAATGTTTTTATTGTTTTACTTGTTGCTCAGGATAAAGGCCTGATGTTTTTAGTTAGGGCCACTCACTGAACCTACAGTTTTTAACACCAAGGTACTGAGTGCTTTGCTAGATTTGTGGTCACTTCATAGGCAGGTTGTGTTTTAATTTGGGTTCAGTTTTGGCCTAAATGCCAAATTTTGGCAGATTTGATCAATAAACATGACCAAGAGTTAGGACCCTTGTTATAAAGTATAGAGAAACACCTCTGTTAATGTTTCTAAATGTTATTCCTCCAGCTGAGTTGTTTAAAGTTGGTAAATGTTCTTAAAATTACAGTGTGTATTGTTTTTATTACTTAAATGGTTTTAAGCTGGACTTTTGTTCTGCTCATTAAATATGCATCTCTGAAGATGTTGGGTGTGTTTGCTCTTATTTCCAGCAGGTTTAAGCTCTTATTTTTTGCAGTGTAACATAAAAGTTGATCAATATGTCTGCCAATTTTCAGTCATGCATCTTGTTCATGTAGCTCATTTACAAAATGCATTGTTTACAAGTAAGTCATTTCATATTGTTGCAGTTTAATTTTTGTACATTTTTAGATGATAAGATCTGATTAAACAGCACTGTGAGCTATCTATTCTTTATGACTCGTTTGTTCTTCACTTTGGAAATGGAGAAGAAAAAGCTTTATTAATCATTCCTGAGCATTTCTAATTATGTACAGAATTTCATTATAATGTTTTTTCAGTAGATAACACTAACAACTTAATAGGTTCCTGTGTTGAAACTTTTGCTCAACAAATCATTGTGTTTGGAGTTACATTCTCTGTCATGAGCGTGTGCTTTACACAGGCACAAATGGAATAGACAAGCCCACTAGCAGGTGAAGAGAGTGTTTTAATAAGTAAGGAATCAAACGTACAACAATTGTCCAACATGGGATTCCAGAAACAGTTCGCAGCACAGCAGGTTAACACAGCTCAGCTCAGGTTAGGACTTAGGGAAAAGCAGTTCACATAAGCCCCCAGGGAAACACTGGCCACTGGGGGAAACCAAGAAATGTAAACCAGGAAGCAGGACTTACATGGAAGTGTTGGAGCGCAGCTGGGCTCTGGGACAAAACAACAGCAACCGTAGTCCAAAGGGAAAAGTCCAAACACAAGGAGCAGGCAGAGCAGAACAACTACTGTGTGCAGGGAGTAGACAATACAATGCACCGGCGATACGCAGGAGTATGGACAGGGCTTAAGTACACCAGCCCTGATCATCACAATGATTGCCGGTGCAAGAAAGTGATTGTAGAGCGGATGGAAAGCAGGTGTGGATGATAGAGTGAGTAAGAGTGAGAGAGTGTGTGAATGTATGAACCTGGGCAGGGAAATGACAGATGGGAATCACTTGTCAAAACTGACAGAAGAGAGGGGGAGTGGCTACCAGAGGCAGAAGGCACAGATAATATATGGAAAGCCAAAGGTAGCATAAAACACAGATGATATAGAACAGGAGCCCGCCATGAAGCCATGAAGCCCCCTTCCTGATTTCTCATTTTTTTGTATGTTTGTCACACTTAAATGTTTCAGATCATCAAACAAATATTAGACAAAGATAACACAAGTAAACACAAAATGCTGTTTTTAAATGAAGGTGTTTATTATTAGGGGTAAAAAAAAAATAATCCAAACCTACATGGCCCTGTGTCAAAAAGTGATTGCTCCCCCCGTTAAAACATAAATTAACTGTGGTTTATCACATCTTTGGAAAGCTGAGTTCAGTTTCTCTAGCCACACCCAGGCCTGATTACTGCCACACCTGGCCTCAATCAAGAAATCACTTAAAAGGACCTGCTTGACAAAGTGAAGTAGACCAAAAGATCCTCAAGCTAGACATCATGCTGCGATCCAAAGAAATTCAGGAACAAATGAGAAGCAAAGTAAATGAGTTCTATCAGTCTGGGAAAGGTTACAAAGCCATTTCTAAAGCTTTGGGACTCCAGCGAACCACAGTGAGAGCCATTATCCACAAATGTTGAAAACATGCAACAGTGGTGAACCTGCCCAGGAGTGGCCAGCCGACCAAAATTACCCCAAGAGCGCAGCAACGACTCATCCAAGAAGTCACAAAAGACCCCACAACAACATCCAAAAAACTGCAGGCCTCACTTGCCTCAGTTAAGGTCAGTGTTCATGACTCCACCATAAGAAAGAGACTGAGCAAAAATGGCCTGCATGGCAGAGTTCCAAGACGAAAACCACTGCTGAGCAAAATGAACATAAAGACTAGTCTCAGTTTTGCTAGAAAACATTTTGATGATTCCCAGGACTTTTGGGAAAATACTCTGTGGACTGATGAGACAAAAGCTGAACTTTTTGGAAAGTGTGTGTCCCATTACATTCGGTGAAAAAGTAACACAGCATTTCAGAAAAGGAACATCATACCAACAGTAAAATATGGTGGTGGTAGTGTGATGGTCTGGGGCTGTTTTGATGCTTCAGGATCTGGAAGACTTGCTGTGGTAAATGGAACCATGAATTCTGCTGTCTGCCAAAAAAATCCTGCAGCAGGACAATGACCCAAAACACACCAGCAAGTCCACCTCTGAATGGCTTAAGAAAAACAAAATGAAGACTTTGGAGTGGCCTAGTCAAAGTCCTGACCTGAATCCGATTGAAATGCTGTGGCATGACCTTAAAAAGGCAGTTCATGCTCGAAAATCCTCTAATGTGGCTGAATTACAACAATTCTGCAAAGATGAGTGGGCCAGAATTCCTCCACAGTGCTGTAAAAGACGCATTGCCAGTTATTGCAAACGCTTGATTGCAGTTGTTGCTGCTAAGGGTGGCCCAAGCAGTTATTAGGTTTAGGGGGCAATCACTTTTTCACACGGCCATGTAGGTTTGAATTTTTCTTTCCCTTATTAATAAACACCTTCATTTAAAAACTGCATTTTGTGTTTACTTGTGTTATCTTTGTCTAATATTTAAATTTGTTTGATGATCTGAAACATTTAACTGTGACAAACATACAAAAAAATGAGAAATCAGGAAAGGGGCAAACACTTTTTCACACCACTGTATGTACAGTTAGGCCCAGAAATATTTGGACAGTGACACAATCTTCATGATTTGGGCTCTGCATGCCACCACATTGGATTTGAAATGAAACAACTACAACAGAATTGAAGTGCAGACTTCAAGTTTTAATTCAAGGGGGTTGAACAAAATTATATGACTAAACATGTAGGAATTGTAGCTATTTTTATACAAACGCTCCTCATTTCAGGGGCTCAGAAGTAATTGGACAAATAAACATAACCCTAAGTAAAATGTTACTTTTCAATATTTTGCTGAGAATCCTTTGCAGGCAATGACTGCCTGAAGTCTGGAACCCATGGACATCACCAAACGCTGGGTTTCCTCCTTTGTGATGCTTTGCCAGGCCTTTACTGCAGCTGTCTTCAGTTGTTGCTTGTTTGTGGGTCTTTCTGCCTTAAGTTTTGTCTTGAGCAAGTGAAATGCATGCTCGATTGGGTTGAGATCTGGTGATTGACTCGGCCATTGCAGAATATTCCACTTCTTTGCTTTAAAAAACTCCTGGGTTGCTTTTGCAGTATGTTTTGGATCATTGTCCATCTGTACTGTGAAGCGCTGTCCAATCAACTTTGCTGCATTTGGCTGAATCTGAGCAGAAAGTATATCCCTATACACTTCAGAATTCATCCGGCTGCTTCTGTCTTTTGTCACATCATCAATAAACACCAGTGACCCAGTGCCATTGGAAACCATGCATGCCCATGCCATCACACTGCCTCCACCATGTTTTACAGAAGATGTAGTGCTTTGGATCATGAGCTGTTCCAATTCTTCTCCAAACTTTCTTCTTCCCATCATTCTGGTACAGGTTGATCTTAGTCTCATCTGTCCAAAGAATGCTGTTCCAGAACTGGGCTGGCTTCTTCAGGTGTTTTTTGGCAAAGTCAATTCTGGCCTTTCTATTTTTGACTCTGATTCATGGATTGCACCTTGTGGTGAATTCTTTGTATTTACTCTCATGAAGTCTTCTCTTTATGGTAGACTTAGATACTGATACACCTACTTCCTGGAGAGTGTTCTTCACTTGAGTGGATGTTGTGAAGGGGTTGTTCTTCACCATGGAAAGGATTCTGTGATCATCCACCACTGTTGTCTTCCGTGGATGTCCAGGCCTTTTTGAGTTCCCAAGCTCACCAGTGCACTCTTTTTTTCTCAGAATGTACCAAACTGTTGATTTGGCCACTCCTAACATTTCTGCTATCTCTCTGATGGATTTCTTCTTTTTTTTCCGCCTCAGGATGGTCTGTTTCACCTCCATTGAGAGCTCCTTTGACTGCATGTTGTGTGTTCACAGCAACAGCTTCCAAATGCAAACGCCACACCTGGAATCAATTCCAGACCTTTTAACTGCTTAATTGATGACAGGTTAACGAGGGAAGAGCCCATGCAGCCTTGTTATTTTTTTTGCAGCCTTCTGAGTCAATTGTCCAATTACTTTTGGTCCCTTGAAAAAGAGGCGGCTACGTATTAAAGAGCTGTAATTCCTAAACCCTTGCTCCAATTTGGATGTGAATACTCTCAAATTACAGCTGAGAGTCTGCACTTTAAGCCCATATTGATTATATAATTGTATCCTGAATATGTTTTCATAAACAGCTAAAATAACAAAACTTGTGTCACTGTCCAAATATTTCTGGGCCTAACTGTATGTACTGTATATATGTGTGTGTGTGTGTGTGTGTGTGTGTGTGTGCATGTGTGTGTATGTATGTATGCATACACATTTAGTTACATTTACAGGGAGAAGAGAAAAAAAGAGTTCAACTCTTTTCATGTAAGCCAACTTTCCTGACATGTTTTGAAATTATAAATGATGGAACTGCTCTTTAAATCATTCTCTATGGCAGGGGTCTGCAACCTGCAGCGCTGGAGCAACATGTGGGTCTTTTGGTCATAGCCAGTGGGTCCTTAAGGCCTTGACAAAAAATTCAAAATTTTCAGTAAAAAGAGGACCCATATTTATAAGGGAAAAGAAATGTAAATTTACAAGAAAATACATTTATAAGAAAAGCTGAAGATTTATGCCAAAATTCTCACAAATTTAGGGAAGAAGGCTGCAATTTTTAATGGGGAAAATACCACAACAAATTTGCAAGAAATAGTCACAAAATTTCTGGGAAAAAAACAAACTTTCACTGCAAAAGTTGTAATTTTTCAATGATGTTACAAAATTTTGTGAATAGTGCTGTAAATTTACCTGAAAAAAAGGTAACATTTGCAAGAGAGAAGAGAACAAATTTATTAGAAAAGCAGAAAATTTATGCCAGAAATATGACAAATTTAGGGAGGAAAGTTTGAGAAAAACTTGCAAATTGAAATGAAAATACAACATTTCTGGAAAAAAAATAGACTTACTGGACGCATTGCATTTTTACAAGAAAAAAAGTCACAAATTTATGTGGAAAGAGGCTGCAATTTTACCTGAAAATGTAACAACATAGAAAACAGAAAAATATGACACATTTATTACAAAACCAGGAAAATTATACCAAAAATCTCACACATTTTGGGGAAACAAAATTATGAGGAAAAACCTCTTAATACTGATGGTGTCAGGCCAGTTTGTACTGGAAAAGTTGCTGGTTTACTTAGTTTTCAGGCTTAGATATTTTTGTGGCTCCATGCGGAATTTGCTGGTCAAAAATCTCTCAAAGTGGCTCTTTTCGTAGTAGAGGTTGCTGATCCCGGCTTTGGGGAGTTCCGCAATCTGATTACTGACACACCTGTTTCAGCACACTGATGGAGTCTTTTTCACACCTCTGTACAATATGAAATGAATGGCAGAACAGAGCAATATAGCATTCTAATATGATCTAAAACCTTTGATTTCTTCATAACAAAAAGATTTCTACATTTAATATAGCAAATCTTTTATCTGACCAACTATACAGTAACCTAGATATAAATCATCCTTTTAACAGTGTTTATTGTCAGTTTAAAGATCCTACTTTTATCTGAGCTCATCTTCTTGCTTGTATTTGTCCTTAAAAAAAATAAGTGGCATCAAGTTTGACATTTCTTAGCAGTCAGCAGCAGGGGGCAGTATTGCGACAAAAATAAACCCGACTGACTCGTGATGGCCTGGGTGACGTGATCAGTATTTACGGAAGTGTGACTCGTATGAGGAGCAGAAGTCAGCGCTCGGTTGTTGTGTGTATTGAATATTGTGATCATGAAAATATGTTATTTTAAGGTAAATCACAGACCATTAAGAACGGATTCTGTCCGGGACTAAAAAGCATTAAAAGACGCACCGCAAACATCTTTAGCACTTTATAGCTAGTGTTAGCTATCAAAGCTAGCTCGTCAAAGTGTTGCACACCAGCCTCTTGCGGTCACAGTGGGCTTTTAGACACTTCGGTGATGCTTGACGATTAAAATAAGTTTAAGTTTTTCTTCTGGTAAAAACAGTTACTTGCTCACATTTTGGGGAAACTTGAACCAAAGGTAACTGCTAGCCTGCTAAGCCAACGTTAGCATCATGGGAGCCGAGCAGAGCGGAGATGCTGAGCACAAACACTCTGATTACAGCTCGTCAGGTAAGATTAAAATTAAGTTTTTAAACTAATAACACACTCCATGTTCCAGCATGCTGTTTCTTCTCCCAAAATGCGCATGCACCACTCATGCAATCGAACTGTGTGCGTGTTTGGTTTGTAATACATAAAAGATTTGCATTGCAGTGGTGCCATCTCCAGCAAAGCATAAGGCAAAGATGGATGATATTGTGGTCGTCGCCCAGGGGACCCAGTCAATGCGAAACATCCACAACGACCCCGATGTCATTAAGCTCCAAGAGATCCCCACTTTCCAACCACTTTTAAAAGGTAATTTCTGGTTTTCATATGTGCTCTGTTTGATTTGGTTTCTCTTATTTACCCACATTAAGAGTCAGTAGGTTCAGTCACGAATTTAAACCAATAATGAAACCTGTAATGTTTTAAAAACTTTTTTGAATGTATGATGACAAATTCAGTGTTCAGCCGCCAATGGGTATAAATTTCACTTTCACTCCAGATTTTTCTGCCGGTGGTTAGACATCTTCCTGCAGCTGGTCTCTGTCCTCACACTCGTCATGTGGTCGTTTATTTTCCTCTTCCTGTCATTTCTCTATAGCCAAAGCCAAAAGCTTCATTTTCCTGTTTCTTCATATGAGTCATTGAACACTTGTTGTACTTCGATGTTTGTCCAGTGTTTATTAAAGGTTCTTCACAGATGAACACACAAGGCTACATAGCAGCCAAACTCTACCCGATATATATATATACATATATATATATTTTTTTTCCCCCAGCCAAAGCAATCTTGCAAACACACAAGATATGGTGGCGTTTCCGTTGAGGGATTCTGCACAGAAAACAGCTCTGTTCTGTCAAATTGTCACAAAAGAAAGCATCATGTCGTGTGTCTGTGTTACCAACAGACAGCTCAGTTTTCCTTGACAATTTTAAGAAGCCAAAGAAAAACAAAAAAATAAACAAGGTAATTGGCATTTTTTCCACCTCACTAAATATGGGTTAATTATAAAATGAACTCCATATAGCACACGTGTATCAAATATCTTCACATTACACAGATATGATTTATAACTTCCTGTGTTCACATCTTTTATCTGACATTCAACAAGTTTCTTTTTAATTTTCAGTTGATCCGTATTGACACATTTTTAAATCCTATTGTGAATGTAAATGTCGTCTCAGCCCATTCGTGTCCGAGGGTGGATAATGAGCTAAATTTTCTGTGTAGGCACACTCTTGAAATAGCAGTCTGGATGGCTCTTTCAGACCCTGTGCATGGCTAATTACAGCAATTATTGAGCATTTCTCTTGCTTCGCGTGTAAGTCCTTCTCTCTTTCCTCTCCCCAGGAGTGCTGAGCGGTCAGACGTCACCCAGCACCGTGTGTCTGGAAAGGTTGGACGCCACTCAAGTTCTGCAGCTCTGCACCCGCTACCAGGACCACCTTCACCAGTGCGCCGAGGCTGTGGCTTTTGACCAGAATGCCCTCGTCAAGAGGATTAAAGAGGTACGACAGCCAAGAACAACAAGCTAGTAGCCTACACTGAGTTTTACTGGGAAGTCTTTAGGCATTTGTCAGATGTATAAACATTTTAGCAGCTTATTTTTTATTTTTTTCAGGCTCATTGTTGTCACTCATGATTGGGGGTGTAGGTGAAGGATTACCACCTGCATTTCTGTCAGATAACACACCTCATAAAAAACTTCTTGCAGTTAGAAATGATGTAGTGTTCTCATGTTTATTTCTTTTGTTTGCATTGAAATGACAAACAACTGAGATCCAAGTAATCCACACATACAAAGAAATCAAGGCAACTGTGTTCACAAAACAAGTTATATTTGTTTTGTGAATGCATATATTTATATTATATTTGTTTTGTTTTTCTTTTGAATTCTTGGATGGAATATGGGTGGGCAATATAAGCTGCGGCTTCAGCCATCACCCATTTCGGATAACTTATGTTGAACTGTATAATCAGAGGAGTTATTGTCTAAGTTGACCTTGTTGGATTTTCTTTCCCCCTTTGTTATATTATTCTGTTTATTTTTTAATCTCTACTTTTAATCTATCCGAAATAAAGATTCATTCATTCATATTTAATAAAGTGGGATGACACAGGGAATAAGTATTGGACACATTAAGAAAAAGAGATGCAAAAAGGCATAGAAAGCCAAGAAACCAGCTGAAATCTATCAGAATTTAGGAAGCCATTCCATCCCGTATGAGTGCAAATTAAATTCAGCTGGTTAAGTCCTGACTGATAGCCTTTGAAAAGGTCTGTTAATATCAGATTGTCACACCAGAAAGAACTCGTGATGGGTAGAAAGAAAGAACTCTCTAGTCCTTTGCAACCTTATTGTTGCAAAATATAATGATAGCAATGGTTACGGATGCATTTCTAAACTGCTGAATGTTCCAGTGAGCACTGTTGGAGCCATCATTCGGAAGTTGAAAGAGCATCATTTTACCATTAACTGGTCACAACCAGGACCTCCTCGCAAGATTTCTGACAGAGGAGTCGAAAGAAGTATCAGAAGAGTTATCCAAGAGCCAAAGACCACTCGTGGAGAGTTCCAGAAAGACCAGGGGCCTCATGTACAAAGACTTTTGTGGATTTCCTACTGAAAGATGACATGTGTTTAAATCAAGAAAATGCCGTAAGCAAAATAAATAAAACCAGATGTATGAAACAGTGCATACTCAAGAAACCAAGCACATTTCCTTTGTACACCCCACCCTACTTGAAATTGAACACACGTGAGGAAATACCAGACTCCTCCCTTGACACGCCTCCATTTAAATATGCAATTGGATGCAAATAGATATATACATGCCCTGCACGTTTGATTCTCCTGAATCCACGATCAAAAATAATGGATTTAATGGAATTTCACGGCTTGTGAGTTGGAGGTGCTCCTGAATGAAGTAGAGGCACGTAAAAATGTTTTGTTTGGCATGCAGTCCTCTGGTATTGGCGCCAAACGCAAGGAGTGAATGGGACAGTGTGTGTGTGCAGTTGTCAATGCTGTGGGGTCAGAGCAGCACACCCCCACAGAAATAAAAAGAAATGGTCAGACATAGAGGGGGAAGTGAAGCAGAGGACCGCTGCCCATCACCAAAGCATGGCCAAAACAGGAGGGGGGCAAGGAGAGGCTGAACTCAGTCCGTTTGAGCAGAGAGTCACCAGTCTTGTGGGTGACACCTCACGGGGTAGTGGCATGACATTTTTTATTGTTGTTGTAGTGTCAACCCCTTTGGTTCCAATCTATAAAATCACTCTTCAATTTAAAGAAATTGTTTCACCCATAAGTCTGGTCATGAACTGCTTCTCTCACCCAAGGACCAGAGTTGTAATACAACCCATCGGCCATAAAGTGGAAGTTAATCCCTTCTCCAGGACTTAGTCATTCTCCTTTTTCTCTATTTGGCAAAGGAATGCCCCAAATGACAGATTTATGGTTGATATAGTCCAGGTGGGGAAGTAAAGATTCTTCAGTAAACAACCAGACAGCTTCACAGTGCCATCTGGTGGATGGCTCAGGAATTTTTTTTTCCTCTCTCCCTGCAGTGGAATTTCTGAGTTATGGACAAATGAATTAATTCATATTCTTTCTCTCAAGACGGCATCTGCTACTGAAAACATGGCTGAACCCTGTGTCGGACAATTGTTTTTTTTTCCACAATATTTTTATTGAACCTTTTTTTAACAAACATGACACCAACAATCAAACCCTAACACTAAAGTAAATTAAAAATAAATGTTCTAAAAACACCAACAACCATTAACAAAACAAGTCAAACAATGCTCCTCTGTTTAGCCTAGGTGATCCATTGCATAAGTATACATATTATATTATATTTTTTTTATTTTTTTATTTATTTTTTTTTTTCTTGCCTTCTGATTGTTGCTCTGAGTGTTGCTATCCCTGTGCTGTTGCAATCCTGGAATTTCCCCATTGTGGGACTAATAAAGGCTTATCTTATCTTATCTTATCTTATTATACATTCCCCAATTTGGAATTTACAAGGTCCACACATATCATTCACCTTCTTCTTCAGAAGTTATGTTTAGTTTCTTTACATAATCAATGAAAGGTCTCCATATATTCTCAAACACATTTTCCTTTGATTTCAATATGCATGTTATTCTTTCTAGTGGAAGGTTTGTTAACATGTGTCTTAACCACTGAGTCACATCTGGTCTATGAGTCTTTTTCCACAGTAGTGCAATACATTTTTTGGCGTTAAGCAAACTGAGGTCTATGAATGTTCTTTCACTCTTATTAAAGTTATGCTTTTCTGGATACAGACCCAACAAAAACAATTTAGGATTCAATACGAGTTGTTTTGAAATTATTTTTTCAATTGTTACCCTCACCTCTTCCCAAAACATTCTAATTTTTCTACATTCCCATAAACAATGAAATAGAGTTCCTTTACTTTCCATACATTTTGTGCATATATCTAGTATGTTTTTGTTATATCTATTTAACTCCACCGGTGTAGCATACATCCGCATTAACCATTTAAAATGTATCAATTTAAGACCAAATCTACCTACGGGTACAAATAAGTAACAAAAAAAAAAAAAAATTAAGACGTACTTTTATTTTTTTTTTTTTTCCACAATATCTTTATTGAACCTTTTTTTTTTTTAAACAAACATGATACAAACAATCAAACACTAACACTAAAGTACTACAAAAAAAAAAAATGCACTAAAAAACACCAACAACCACCAACAAAATCAAATCTTCAACAATGCTCCTCTGTTTAGTCTAGACAATCCAACACATAAGTATACATATTATATTCACCAGTTTGGAATTTACAAGGTCCGCACATATCATTCACCTTCTTCTTCAAGAGTTATGTTTAAATTTTTTACATAATCAATAAAAGGTCTCCATATATTCTCAAACACAATTTCCTTTGATTTCAGTATATATGTTATTCTTTCTAATGGAAGGTTTGTTAACATCTGTCTTAACCACTGAGTCACATCTGGTCTATGAGTCTTTTTCCATAATAGTGCAATACATTTTTTGGCATTAAGCAAACTGAGGTCTATGAATGTTCTTTCACTTTTATTAAAATTATGCTTTTCTGGGTACAGACCCAACAAAAACAGTTTAGGATTCAATATGATTTGTTTTGAGATTATTTTTTCAATTGTTACCCTCACCTCTTCCCAAAACATTCTTATTAATCTACATTCCCATACACAATGAAATAGAGTTCCTTTACTTTCCATACATTTTGTGCACGTATCTGGTATATTTTTGTTATATCTATTTAACTCCTCCGGTGTAACATACATCCGCATTAACCATTTGAAGTGTATCAATTTAAGGCGTACATTTATTGATTTGTTTTGAGCTTCTGTACAAGCCAATTCCCATTGTTCCTCTGGAATTTCAGTTTGCAGATCTTCTTTCCAGTAGTTTAATCTTTTCAGTGAGTTTTCACTTGAAAATAGTGTCAATGAGTTATAAAACTCTGAAATAATACCCTTTCTTTTACTATCTTTCATCAACATTTTTTCCAAGGATGAATAAATAGGTCGAGTGAGAGCATTATTTTGATTTGATCGAATAAAGTTTCTAAGTTGAAGATATTTAAAAAAATGTGTTCTATTGAGATTAAATTTGATCCTCAACTCTTCAAAAGACATTATGTTTTCTGCACATGGCAAATATAAATCCTGAATCTTTTGTATCCCTTTTAAATTCCATACTTTAAATACAGCGTCCGCTCTCCCTGGTTTAAAATATTGATTACCCCATATTGGACTAAATTGTGACAATAACTGTGGTTCTTTTAAATAGTTTTTAGCTTCACACCATATTTTGATCATATGCTTTACAAATGGATTTTTAACTTGTTTTTGTAATTTTTTTGCCGAATCTGAGTATATGAATATGGGAAGAGGTAAAGGTAAATTGTATGATTCCATTTCAGTCCAGTGAGGGAGATCATTTGATGAAAAATAATATGTCATAGACCTCAGTTGTGCCGACCAATAATACAACATAAAATTTGGACATTTCAGACCTCCACGATCAAATGGTAAATATAATAAAGACAGACGTAATCTAGCCCTCCTGTTGTTCCATATAAATTCCACTAACTTTTTTTTAATTCTTGAGAATAAATCTAAAGGTGGTGGTAAGGGAATGTATTGAAATAAATAAAGTATTTTAGGTAAAATATTACTTTTAAGTATATTAATTCTCCCGATCATCGACATTGGTAGTGACATCCATCTCTGAAGTAACTCATCAATATCTGTCATTAAGGCTTCATAATTGACACTGGCGACTGATTCTAGCTTAGGCACAATTTGGATTCCTAAATATTTGAACTGATTTACAACATTGAATTGATTTACCTCAGGGGCTGGGTAATTTCTCTGGGTCTCATTTAGCATTAATATTGAAGATTTAGTTTTATTTATTTTATATCCTGATATTTCCCCGAAATTCTTTATTAAATTCAACAAGGTCGGAATTGATTTTTTAAGATTCGACATAAACAAAATTATGTCATCGGCATACAGGGAGATTTTATGTTCTGTTGGTCCAACTTTAATTCCATATATTTGTGACTGTAGACGTATCGCCATCGCTAAAGGTTCAATTGCCATAGTAAACAGTAAAGGTGAAAGTGGACAGCCTTGTCGACATCCTCTATTGATTTTTATTGATTTTGAAATATTGTTATTTGTTAGAATTTCTGCAGTAGCATTATTATATATTATCTGAACCCATTTTATAAAATTATTTCCAAGTCCAAACCTTTGTAAGACTTCAAAAAGAAAGGGCCATTCAACTCTATCAAAGGCTTTTTCGGCATCCAGTGATAAGAGAGCTGTATCCGGTGCTTCTTTATTAGAATAAATAATATTAAATAGTCTTCTTACATTATGGAAGCCTTGTCTTCCCTTTATAAAGCCATTCTGATCTCGATTAATAATATTTGGTAAAATTTCTTGTATTCGTCTTGCTAAAATTTTACAAATTATCTTAAGGTCGGCATTTAATAGGCTTATTGGTCTCATATTTTCACATTTATTAGAGGGCTTACCTGGTTTTGGCAACAGTATAATTAAGGCATTATTCATATATGATGGTAAATTACTATTTTGAAATGCTTCTAAAACCATTTCCAAAAAAGGTTTTGTTAATTTATTCTTAAATTTTTTTATAAAGGTCAACTGGAAGACCATCTGGTCCTGCACTTTTTCCTGATTTCATATTATCAATGGCTAGTCCAACTTCTTCTTGACTAATTTTAGACTCCAGTATCTCCCTATTTTCATTTGGAATACACGGTATAAATAGTTCATTCAAAAACCCATGTAGTTTTGTTAAGTCAGATTCATTTTTGGTATCATATAATTTTTCATAGTAATCTCTAAAGGCTCTATTAATTTCTGAAGGATCTATAACTACCTGTCCATTACTTATAATACTGGTAATTGGTGTTTTACATTCTAATTGTTTAATCTGCCATGCCAATAACTTTCCTGATTTTTCACCTTGTTCATAAAAAGATTGTTTCAATCTTAGAAGACTCGAGGCAGCTCTATTCGCTGATTTTTTTATCATATTCAGCTCTCAGAATCAGTAATTCGTTCTCCAACCTTGGATCTCTTCCTGCATATACTCTTTCTTGAAGAATTTTTATTTTATGTTCCAATTGGACTCTCTCCTCTCGAGTCTTCTTAGATTTTGAACCTGTATAACTAATAATATGTCCCCTAATAAAAGCTTTGAAAGCCTCCCACTTTACACATGCTGATGTTTGTGTAGTATTGATATCAAAGAACTCGTCTATCTGTTTTTCTATATACTTAACAAATTCCTCATCCTGAAGCCATTTATGCTGAAATTGCCATCTACCTGGTTCCTTTGTCAATTTCTTATCTACATACATTAGACAGCAGGGTGCATGATCAGAGATCACGATGTTATCATAAAAACAGTTTTGAATCTTGGACCTTAATTCTGTGGAGATCAAAAAATAATCTATACGTGAGAATGTCTTGTAGGTATTGGAATAACAAGAGTATGCTTTAACTTGTGGTTTCATTTCTCTCCATATATCTATCAATTTCAATTCTTTCATAAAAGGATTAATGGTCATCCTACATCCATTGTGCGTACAGTCCAGTCCTGTTGATCTATCTATACTGGGATTCAATGTACAATTAAAATCCCCTGCTATTATATGTTGCCCTGTAAGTGATGATAAGATAAGAAATAAATTGGCAAAGAACTTTTGATCATCTATATTGGGACCATATAAGTTCACCAAATTTATGTTTTCTAATAGCAAAGATCCTTGAATGATTACATATCTTCCAAATTTGTCTCCAATTACATTTTTCACTTGAAATGGGACTGATTTATGTATGAGAGTCATAACTCCCCTGGCTCGGGATGAAAATGATGAGGTGAAAACATTTCCTTGCCATCTACTCCTAATTCTTTTTACATCTTGCTCTATTAGATGAGTTTCTTGTAAAAACACAATTTTTGAACCCATGTCTTTTATTTTATTCATAACTTGTTTAAGTTTTTTTAAATTTTGTAGACCTCTGCAATTCCATGAAGTTAAATTAAGATTAACGCTTTGATTTATAATCAATAGGGTGTTTGGGATTACCTTGCAGTGTAAACATGCTCAAACAGAAAAGCAAAAAAAATGAGTGGTTGGACATTCACCCTACAAACTACACACAAACAAATTCCCCCTTTCCACATTTGTGGCAATCCCCCCAAAAGCAAAAGAAAAATTCCGTCTCCCGATATAGCCATCGACCGTTCCACACCCACGAGGAACAGCCAAAGCCACTCCTTCTTCATCCTCCTAATCACCCTAACTCTACTGCTTTTAATAACGTAACATTAACTCTCTTCTGTAATTTTCCAATTTAACTCCAAATTTTTTTAACAATTTTGTACTTTTTTTTTTTTTTAAATATGTAATACATTCTATATTTTGTAATCTTGTTATATGCTTCTAATCAGTTAAATGCTCAAATATTCTACCCTATATTCTGTTCATGCTTAGCTTCCACCAGTCTCTTCCTGGATCTTCTTGATGAGCTCCTGCGCCTCCTCGGGGGTCTTGAAGATGCGTGTTCTGCCCTCATATGTGACCAGAAGTCTTGCAGGGTGAATCACTCCATGACGAATCTCAAGGTTGCGCAGTTCTTTGCGGATGGGGTCAAACTGCTTCCTTAATTGTTGGATTCCTGAGGCCAAATCTGGGTAGAACCGCACCTGCTGATCTTGGTATTTAATTTCTCCTTTGGCCCGCACCGCGTTGGAGATCGTCATCCTGTCTCTGTAGCTGAGAAACTTCATAATTAGCGTCCTCGGTGCTGCCTTGTTACCTCTCGGTGGGCCAATTCGGTGGGAGCTTTCCAAGACGACTGATGATTTTAGCTCCGCATTGTTCAGCGCCTCCGGGATCCACCCCTCCAAAAAGGAGCATGAATCACGACCTTCGGCTCCCTCCGGTAAACCCACCAGCCTCAGGTTGTTCCTTCTGGACCGAGATTCCAAGTCCAGAACACTATTTTCCAGATCTTTATTTTTTTTTTCCAAAGTGCGCACCTTTATTTGAAGTCCGCTAATTTCATCCTCCGCACTTGAGACACGAAGCTCCGCCTGCGTCACTCGCTCCACGCAGTCACCCAACTCCTTTCTCATTGCATCCAACGCTGCCATAATCCCATCAAGTTTAGCGGAAAAGTCTGCTCTCATTGAGCTAATGGCAGCCAGCACTGCACCTGTGCCGTCATCGTCAGCAGCAGCAGTTACCGCACCACCGCTAGTTTCATCCGCCATATCCGCAGCTTTTTCTACTGCGCCACAAACTTTAAAGTCCGTTAATTTGGACTGCTTCGGCGATTCAATTTTTCCCCCTCCTGATTTCCCAGCCTTAGTCTTCACCGGCATATCCTCACCCAAACGCTGGGAAAAGTTCTGTTCCAAATGAGAGAGTTATTTGCCGAATTTTTATTTCCAAGGGCAGAGCAGAGTGATGCGTGTCCTTCTAGGCGGCCGCCATAACCGGAAGTCCGAGACGTACTTTTATTGATTTGGTTTGAGCTTCTGTGCAAGCCAATTCCCATTGCTCCTCTGAAATTTCAATTTGCAGGTCTTCTTTCCAATAATTCATTCTTTTCTGTGAGTTTTCACTTGAGGATAATATCAGTGAGTTATAGAACTCTGAAATAATACCCTTTCTCTTACTATTTTTCGTCAAAATTTTTTCCAAGTATGAATAGGTAGGTCGGGTGAGAGCATTATTTTGATTTGATCGAATAAAATTCCTAAGCTGAAGATATTTAAAAAAAATGTGTTCTATTAAGATTAAATTTGGCCCTCAGTTCTTCAAAAGACATTATGTTGTCTGAACGTGCCAAATATAAGTCTTGAATCTTTTGAATCCCTTTTAAATTCCATAATTTAAATACAGCATCCGCTCTCCCTGGTGTAAAATATTGATTACCTCATATTGGGCTAAATTGTGACAATAAGTGCGGTTCTTTTAAATATTTTTTGATTTCATACCATATTTTGATCATATGCTTTACAATAGGATTTTTAACTTGTTTCTGTAATTTTTTAGCCGAGTCTGAGTATATGAATAAGGGAAGAGGTAAAGGTAAATTGTATGATTCCATCTCCGTCCAGTGAGGGAGATCATTTGATGAAAAATAATATGTCATAGACCTCAGTTGTGCTGACCAATAATACAACATAAAGTTTGGACATTTCAGACCTACATGATCAAATGGTAAATATAGTAAGGACAGACGTAATCTAGCCTTCCTATTGTTCCATATAAATTCCACTAACTTTTTTTTAATTCTTGAGAATAGATCTGAAGGTGGTGGTAAAGGAATGTATTGAAATAAATATAGTATTTTGGGTAAGATATTACTTTTAAGTATATTAATTCTCCCGATCATCGACATTGGTAGTGACATCCATCTCTGAAGTAACTCATTAATGTCTGTCATTAAGGTTTCATAGTTGATACTAGCGGCTGATTCTAACTTAGGCACAATTTGAATTCCTAAGTATTTAAACTGATTTACAACATTGAATTGATTTACCTCAGGAGCTGGGTGCTTTCTCTGGGTCTCATTTAGCATTAATATTGAAGATTTATTTTTATTTATTTTATATCCTGATATTTCCCCAAAGTTCTTTATTAAATTTAACAAGGTCGGAATTGATTTTTTAAGACTCGACATAAACAAAATTATGTCATCAGCATACAGGGAGATTTTATGTTCTGTTGGTCCTACTTTAATTCCATATATTTGTGGATGTAAACGTACTGCCATCGCTAAAGGTTCAATTGCCATAGTAAACGGTAAAGGTGAAAGTGGACAACCTTGTCGACAACCTCTATTAATTTTTATTGATTTGGAGATATTGCTATTTGTTAGGATTTCTGCTGTGGCATTATTGTATATTATCTGAACCCATTTTATGAAATTCTTTCCAAGTCCAAACCTTTGTAAGACTTCAAAAAGAAAGGGCCATTCGACCCTATCAAAGGCCTTTTCAGCATCCAATGATAGGAGAGCTGTATCCGGCGCTTCTTTATTAGAATAAATAATATTAAATAGTCTTCTTACATTATGGAAGCCTTGTCTTCCCATTATAAAGCCATTCTGATCTCAGTTAATAATATTTGGTAATATTTCTTGTAGTCGTTTTGCTAAAATTTTACAGATTATCTTAAGGTCTGCGTTTAATAGGCTTATTGGTCTCATGTTTTCACATTTATTAGAAGGTTTACCTGGTTTTGGCAACAGTATAATTAAGGCATTATTTATATATGGTGGTAATGTACTATTTTGAAATGCTTCTAAAACCATTTCCAAAAATGTTTTTATTAATTTATTCTTAAATTTTTTATAGAGGTCAACTGGAAGACCGTCAGGTCCCGCATTTTTTCCTGATTTCATATTATCAATGGCTAGCCCAACTTCTTCTTGACTAATTTTTGACTCCAGTATCTCCCTATTTTCATTTGGAATACACGGTATAGATAATCCGTCCAAGAACCTATTTAGTTTTGTTAAGTCAGTTTCATTTTTTGTATCATATAGTTTTTCATAATAATCTCTAAAGGCACTGTTAATTTCTAAAGGATCTACAACTGCCTGTCCGTTACTTATAATACTGGTAATTGGTGTTTTAAATTCTAATTGTTTAATCTGCCATGCCAATAATTTTCCTGATTTTTCACCTTGTTCATAAAAGGTTTGCTTAAATCTTAGAAGACTCGAGGCAGCTCTATTCGCTGATTTTTTGTCGTATTCAACTCTCAGAATCAGTAATTCATTCTCTAATTTGGGATTACTTCCTGCATACACTTTTTCTTGAAGAATTTTTATTTTACGTTCCAATTGGACTCTCTCCTCTCGAGTCTTCCTAGATTTTGAACCTGTGTAACTAATAATATGCCCCCTAATAAAAGCTTTGAAAGCTTCCCACTTTATACATGCTGATGTTTGTGTAGTGTTGATATCAAAGAACTCATCTATCTGTTTTTCTATGTACTTAACAAATTCCTCATCTTGAAGCCATTTATGCTGAAATTGCCACCTACCAGGAACCTTTGTCAATTTCTTATCTACATACACTACCGTTCAAAAGTTTGGGGTCACCCAGACAATTATTTTGTGTTGTCCTTGAAAAGTCACACTTATTTACCACCATGAGTTGTAAAATGAATAGAAAATATAGTCAAGACATTGACAAGGTTAGAAATAATGATTTGTATTTGAAATAATAATTTTTTCCTTCAAACTTTGCTTTCGTCAAAGAATCCTCTATTTGCAGCAATTACAGCATTGCAGACCTAACATGATTGCACAAGGGCTTTCTAATCATCCATTAGCCTTCTGAAGCAATGAGCAAACACACTGTACCATTAGAACACTGGAGTGATAGTTGCTGGAAATGGGCCTCTATACACCTATCTAGATATTGCACCAAAAACCAGACATTTGCAGCTAGAATAGTCATTTACCACATTAGCAATGTATAGAGTGTATTTCTGATTAGTTTAAAGTTATCTTCATTGAAAAAAAGTGCTTTTCTTTCAAAAATAAGGAAATTTCTAAGTGACCCCAAACTTTTGAACGGTAGTGTATATTAGACAGCAGGGTACGTGATCAGAGATCACAATGTTATAGAAACAATTTTGAATCTTGGACCTTAATTCTGTGGAGATCAAAAAATAGTCAATACGTGAAAATGTCTTGTAGGTGTTAGAATAACAAGAATAGGCTTTGACTTGTGGTTTCATTTCTCTCCATATATCTAGCAATCTTAATTCTTTCATAAAATGATTAATGGTCATCCTACATCCATTGTTCGTACAGTCCTGTCCTGTTGACCTATCTATACTGGGATTCAATGTACAATTAAAATCCCCTGCTATTATATATAGCCCTGTGAGTGATGCTAAAGTAAGAAATAAATTAACGAAGAAGTTTTGATCATCTATATTGGGACCATATAAGTTCACCAGATTTATATTTTCTAATAACAAAGATCCTTGGATGATTAGATATCTTCCCAATTTATCTCCAATTACATTTTTCACTTGAAATGGGACTGATTTATGTATGAGAGTCATGACTCCCCTGGCTCGAAAATGATGAGGTGAATACACTTCCCTGCCGTCTACTCCTTATTCTTTTTACATCCTCCTCTATTAGATGAGTTTCTTGTAAAAACACAATTTTTGAACCTATGTCTTTTATTTTATTCAAAACTTGTTTAAGTTTTTTTAGATTTTGTAGACCTCTGTAATTCCATGATGTTAAATTAAGCTTAACGCTTTGGTCTATGATCAATAAAGAGTTTGACATTACCTTGCAATATAAACATGCTCATACAGAGAAGCAAAAACATGGACGGTTGAACATTCATCCCACAAACTACACACAAACAAATTCCCCCTTCCCACATTCGTGGTAATCCCCCCAAAATCAAAAAAAAAAAAAAAATTCTGTCTCCCGTTATAGCCTGAATCTGCTCCTCCCCCATGAGGATCAGTCAAACCACTCACTCTTTCTCCTCTCAATCACCCTGACTCTGCTACTATTAATGACATGACCATAACTCTCTTCTGTAGTTTTTCCAATTTAACTCCAAAATTTTATAGCAACTTTGTACATCATAGCCTTTTTTTTTATATAATACAATCTATATTTTGTAGACATGCTATATGTTTCAAATCAGTCAGATACTTGAACACTTGCTTAAATATTCTACCTTTTATATCTTGTTCTTGCTTCATGCTTGGCTCTCGCCAGTCTCTCCTTGGATCTGCTTAATGAGTTCCTGCGCCTCCTGAGGGGTCTTAAAGACTTGGGTTCTCCCTTTATACGTGACCAGCAGTCTTGCAGGATAAATCACTCCGTGATGAATCCCAAGGCTGCGCAGCTCTTTACGGGTGGGGTCAAACTGTTTCCTTAATTGTTGGATTCCTGCGGCCAAATCTGGGTAGAACCGCACCTGTTGATCCTGGTATTTAATTTCTCCTTTAGTACGCGCTGCGTTGGAGACCGTCATCTTGTCCCTGTAGTTGAGGAACTTCATAATCAGCGTCCTCGGTGTTGTCTTCTTATCTCTCGATGGGCCTATTCGGTGTGCGCTCTCCAAGACGACTGATGACTGCAGCTCTGCATTATTCAGCGCTTCTGGAATCCACTTTTCCAAAAAGGAACACGCATCCTGTTCCTCCGCCCCCTCCGGAAGGCCCACAACCCTTAAATTATTCCGTCTCGACCGGGATTCTAAGTCCAAGACGTTATCTTCCAGACGTTTATTTTTTAATTCTAATATTTGGACCATTGATTGCAAGCTGGTGACGTCATCTTCAGCGTTGGAGATCCGGAGCTCTGCCTGCGATATTCGCTCCATACAGCCGCTTATTTCTTTTCTCATAGCTTCTATCGCAGCTATAATCCCATCAAACTTAGACGAAAAGTCTGTTCTCATAGCGCTGATGGCAGCAAGGACCGCATTCGTTCCTTCGGCAGTCACCGCACCACCGCTAGCTCCCTCCTCAGCCATGGTTACAGGCGATTTATCTGCTGCGTCACGAGTGTGGAAATCTGTTAACTTGGCTTGTCTCGACGACTCAGTTTTTCCTCCGCCTGATTTCACAGCCTTAGTTTTTACCATATCCGCCCCCAAACGCTAGAATAAGTTTTTGTTCCAATTGGGAGAGTTTTAGCCTACATTTTTATCATTAGGAGCAGAGCAGAGTGGAGCACACCCTCCTACGCAGCCGCCATAACCGGAAATCCGTGTTGGACGATTGTGGTTTGAAATGCTTTTACTGATAGGTGTTGCCTTATTTTCAGGAAGAAATTAATATTCATGCTCACTATCACAAATTAACCACAGTTACAATGTAGACACAGGTTCCTGTGTAGGTTCCTTTTATCAAGTAGGATATGTTAGTCACTAAAGTTTAAAGAATTTATGCTTTATTCAGCAGCATATATGTTTGCAGGAGGATTTCACTTTCCATATCAAGTTTCTTTCATCTCAGATTTCCCCCTCCTCTTTCTGCTGGGAGACCCACACAGCCCTGAACGTTGAACTGACCAATGGGCCTCTAGGCTCCACTGCATCTCCTTTTTTGGCCTAGTTTATGACTTCTGTTGAACAAGAAACTCAATGTAATTGGTCCAGGTCAGTTTTAATCAAAGTCAGTGGAATTCTGCCACACCCGAAAAAAATCTTCTTTGTTCAGTTTTTGGGCGGTGGTCAAGCTGTAAGGAGCAGACTTCTCTGCTCTCCCATTTTTTTAATTTTTTTTTTTTTTTTAAGTAGGTCCAGAGTGTTCCATGCTCCGTGAAAATCCTTTTTCTTTTCTTTAAAGTTCACTTTTTCCTTAATTTAATCCTTTTCTTTAAATTACAGTGATCCCTCACTTATCGCGGTTAATGGGTTCCAGAACCGACCGCGAAAAGTGAAAAACCGCGAAGTAGCGTCACCCCTAATGACGTCACCCATAAATAACACATACGTTCATTCGCTCACTCTCTCTCATATGATACGTGTGTGTGTGTGTGTGTAAGTGTACATACATACGTAGATGTAAATAAAGTGTACATAAATATGTTTTTAGAACTCTTTTATTTTTATAACAAGATACGTAACTCAAGATGAAGATGATTTACGTACTGCACAGGTTAATGAGAGCTTTACTGCTCCTCAGGTGACGCCTCCTCGTCAGGTGCTAGAGTCGAGGGCAGCTGCAGGAGGCGGCGTAGTGGCTCGACGGGAAGACTATTTCACACAAAAAGGGACAAGAGAACAGCGAAAAGTTCCACGCTGCGAGACTAGCGATAAAGAACAATGAATGCGGTCTTCCTTCGGTGGGTATGGGCGCTCTGCAGGGATAGAAGCTGGGTAAAACGTCTCGGCCAATCAGCTTGCGAGATTCCCGACCAGTGAAGAGGTGGGCAGAGAGGAGTGGAGCGGTGGTCAGAGAGGTGGATTTTGAGTTGAGCGGCTGTCCGTGTTGATACCTGATGTTCTAATGTAGTCTCCCTGCCTTCTGCTAGCGCCCGCCCATTTTTTCTCAATTTTGAATTTTTGATGAATATTTCTGAAAAATCTGCGATGCACTGAGGGCGCGAAAGGTGAAGCGCGAAGTAGCGAGGGATCACTGTACCTTGTAAGAAGATTTTGTTTTATTTTTACCAAACTTAAACCTACTCATTCCAGCCACAATACATCGGAAGAAACTGATCTGTGGCGTGTTTTTGTCCCAATCTGACTTTCTGATTGGACCTTGTACAAAAAACAAATTCCTTCTTCAATGCATAAGAAGAGACCTTGCCCAAGCTTGCCGGAAAACTCAGCTCCCGGTTTGCGATCTCAGGAGCACGGCCTTGTAAAACCTGTCTACCAGTCTGTCTCTCAACAGACTCCATGGACATCCAGCTGAATCAAGGTTGGCATGTGGGGGCCCTGCTGCCACGGGGACACAATCTGACTCTGTGCTGATGGTCTGTTGTTTAATTTAAACTTAATTCTTCAGAATATTTCTGGTATAAGTTCTTTAAACTTAATTTTATGCAACTCCTATCAGAATTTCAAAATGCATCTTGTCTTTTCATTAATTTCCGTTCCTTTTTAGAATAACACCAATTTTTCCTTTTATAAATAGCTTAATCATCATTTTCTTCATAAAATTGCATCCACTTTTCTTAACCAATGCTATTTTATGGTTTTCCAATTTCCAGTATTTCGCCAAGTCAAACTACGGTTCTTTGGTTCCACAAATGTTTGATTCACATGTGATGCTCAGTTGTTCAATAACCGTCTAGGATGCCCATGATACAGCTTGAATTCTCTGTTGTAAAGTTATCCAAATGTGTTAACCTTTTCTGACATTTCTTATTAAACTATTGAAAGACATATGGGAGTTATTGTTTGATTTCATGTCCATCTTCTTGATTATAAGCAGACAAGAACTCACAAGGGTTGTTTTTTTTAAGACTGATTCATAATTGGTACAAATAAAGAATTATTACTAAAATTGTCCATTATCTGGACTTGTACCCTACGAGGATATGAGTGTGTAATGAAAGGAAATCTTCATTCCTACTCACATTCATATTTACATTAATACTTGTACCAACAATAAAACACCTATAAACCCATTAATCTAAATCCACTACATTGTATTTTGTATACTTTATTAATCCCAGAGGGAAATTCAGGGCATCCACCTGGATGGATGAGGCACCCACGGCACGGCGCCAATCCCTTCACCATTCACACCTACATTCACACTGAGGGCCACTTTAGAGTCTCCAATTAACCTAACTTGCATGTTTTTGGCCTGTGGAAGGAAACCAGAGTTCCCGGGGTAAACCCACACAGACACTGGAAGAACATGCAAACTCCACACAGAATGGTCACCGATTATCGGGGTGGGATCGAACCCACAATGGTCAGGGGTTTAATCGATCCTGTGACCTTCTTACTGTGCTAACCCCTGTGCCGCCGAGCTGCCCACATGTGGGGGATTCAGATTTCCCTCAAGGTGCATACAGTCATATGAAAAAATTAGGACACCCAAAATAAGCCTCTGTGTGTGTGTGTGTGTGTGTGTGTGTGTATTTTACATATTTGGACATATGGATATTTAATATCAGTGTTAAAAAATACTGGGAGATTCATGTAATACAACTAAACAATTAAAAATGAATTAAATACTTTTTACAAATTTCCTGTAAAATGTAATTCTAAACAGTGAGGAATAAATTAGGACACCCCCCATCTTTTTTAGGATACCCCCACATTCATTCCCACTTAAAATGGCTAAAATAAATGTTAAAAAATTTAAATGAAAACAAAAACAAGGTTAGACATAGATAGTCGCGATGTTACGATTGCAGCAGTTCACGTGAAATCAGCACAACTACTGCGTGACCTTGCAACTTTGTCCAGTCACCGCAACTTTCCTGCAATTTTGTCCAATCCTTGTCAACTTCTGCCAGTTTCACCAATCAAATTTGTCACTAACTGGTGGTAAAACGCTCGGTGTAACCAATCAAATGCAACGCTGCACCGCATTCACTTCCATGTTTACAGTGAGTAGTGAGTTTATAGTTTACAGTGAGTAACAGAACACATCAGCAAACAGAGTGTGTGATTTAAGAAAAACCCTCACCCGCGAGGTTTTCAACACCGTCCCTTACTCCATCTCCCCAGCCTGTCCGTGGACGCCTCGCCACGTCTCCGTCCTGACCATGTGTACGAAGCACTGGGTTTGTGTTGAAAAACATGCGCCTGCCCAAAAGCACCCCGTCGCGGGAGCGCGTGTGAGGAGAGTACACTACACTACAGCGAGTGTTTGAACATTTATATATCTTTAGAGGTAAAATCATTACTACATTTGGTCAGTGAGCTTTAAAACTGAATCTCCGGTGTGGACGGACAAACGCATCCACCCATTCCCCCCCGTAAATGAAAGGGGTGTGTGTGTGTGTGTGTAGACCAACATGCAGCACAGACAGGTAGGCATGGAAAGAGAGAATATTCTCTATTTTATTTTATTTTTTTTTTTTCAGAAAAACACAATAGCCAATACAGAGCAACAGAATAAATTATTTATTTTTTCCTCTCCGCTTGGTACCGAGTGGTTGGGAACCGTAGGGAGTTTTCAAATGAAGGTGCTGCCAGTAATTCTAAATCTCTACTCTTTAACATGCATTCAGTGGAATTTAGCTGTTGTAATGGATATTGTGTTAATGTTTGTATTTGCTGTTGCACAGAAGAGTTTTTCTGTAAAGCAGAAGTTTTGGCTTAATTTACAAATCACTATAATAGGAAATTTTTTGACAATCCTGAGCTTTTCTTATATTGTTATATTGAATATTACTGCAGTAAACTGGAAAAAAGCATCCGCTTTAAAATTTGGAATTCTTCCCACAACTTTTAGTGCAAAAAACACTAAAAACATTGCAACTTTTAAAAAACAACGTCCATGAATTCAGGCTTTTTGGCCTGCAACAATCATAAAAACATCCCACGAAATCCTGGAGGGACTGATAAAGAACTGAATATTTAATGTCCTAATTTTTTCACACGACTGTAAACACTTATTTGCATAACTCAAATGTGATCAATTTACGGGTAATTCAGTAGCCTGCTCAGAGCCCTATAACATTAGTTTACTGTTTTTCTTTATTCAGACAGGGATGAGAAAATGTCTGTTTTACCTTGACATGTTTCGACTGACATCTGCAGTCCTCAAAAGCGTCAGCTGCTCACTGTGATTTGTGGGTCAGCTCGTTGAATAAAGGAAAACCGTAATGAAAACAAAGACTATGAACCTATTTCGTGGGTAGCCACTTACACCTGTCAGTTGAAAGCAGATCATATTAGACTCATCAAGTACATATTTTATGTCCAAAATGCAGATCTCATCCTTTATAGTTATATACAACTTACATGGATTACAAACACGACTATTGTTAAATGAATGTAGAAGTGTGCTGGGGAAAGGGTGAGACTGTTGCATTGCAAACTTTATGCATGTGTTTATTGCCATAACTACTGTACACACTGAGGCAATTGGGGGCTTGGTAGACTGCTGTGAAACTGTAGTTTAATCAGCAAAAAGAGAAAGTCACTTACTCGAGCCACTTACTTATAATGAAGCCTTGAAGACCGGGTGATATTTGGGGGCACAAGGGCATGTTGCACATGAGGTGGGTTATTTAGGACAATTACATTAATTTACTCACTAAGAAGCCACCCATCCGCACAGTGCTAGCTTGTAGTTTGTTCCCAACAATGCTGTTCATTGGAATGAATGAATCATGCGTTGAACCAGGCCACCTTGCAACAATGTTGGTTAGTCGCATATGCACATTAAATATTATTTGTATATTGATAGAATGGAAATGTTTCCTGTTAACATACAGATATTCATCTCCTGAAGGTGATATTATAGTAATGTGGGTGCAGTCAATATCTTCGATTATATTCGGAAAACTGGCTCTCACTGCAAATTGTGCTTTGATGTTGGCTAGGACTGTGCGATATGGCAAAAAGTTAATATCAGGATATGTCATCTTATATCATGATAACATCCATCCATCCATCCATCCATCTTCTACCGCTTTTCCGGAGGTCCGGGTCGCGGAGGCAGCAGTTCAAGCAGAGAAGCCCAGACTTCCCTCTCCCCAGCCACCTGCTCCAGCTCTTCAGAGGGGATACCAAGGCGTTCCCAGACTAGCTGGGAGACATAGTCTCTCCACCGAGTCCTGGGTCTGCCCCGGGGTCTCCTCCCAGTGGGACGTGCCTGAAACACCTCAAGTGGGAGGCGTCCAGGAGGCATCCTAATCAGATGCCCATACCACCTCAACTGACTCCTTTCAATGTGGAGGAGCAGCGGTTCTACTCTGAGCCTCTCCCGAATGACTGAGCTCCTCACCCTATCTCTGAGGGTGAGTCCAGCAATCCTACGGAGAAAGCTCATTTCAGCCGCTTGTATCCGCGATCTCGTTCTTTCGGTCATTACCCAAAGCTCGTGACCATAGGTGAGAGTAGGAACGTAGATTGACTGGTAAATCGACAGCTTTGCCTTAGAACTAAGCTCCCTCTTCACCACAACAGACCGGTACAACGTCCGCATCACTGCAGATGCTGCTCCAATCCGTCTGTCGACCTCTCGCTCCATTTTCCCCTCACTCGTGAACAAGACCCCAAGATACTTAAACTCCTCCACTTGGGGCAGGAGCCTGTCCCCAACCCGGAGAGGACAATCCACCTTTTTCCGGCTGAGGACCATGGACTCGGACTTGGAGGTGCTGATTCTCATCCCAGCCGCTTCACACTCAGCGGCAAACCGTCCCAGCAAGAGCTGTAGGTCATTGCTGGATGAAGCCAACAGGACAACATCATCTGCAAACAACAGAGATGAGATCCTGTGGTCACCAAGCATGACGCCCTCCATTCCCTGGCTGCGCCTAGAAATCCTGTCCATAAAAATTATGAACAGGACCGGTGACAAAGGGCAGCCCTGGCGGAGTCCAACTCTCACTGGGAATGACTCCGACCGAGTGTTGGCAATGCGAACTAAACTCTCACAACGGTCGTACAGAGACCGAATAGCTCGTAACAACAAGCCCGATACCCCATACTCCCGAAGCACCCCCCACAAAAATCCACGAGGGACGCGGTCAAATGCCTTCTCCAAGTCCACAAAACACATGTAAACTGGTTGGGCAAACTCCCACGAACCCTCAAGAATTCTCGAGAGGGTAAAGAGCTGGTCCGATGTGCCACGGCCAGGACGAAAACCACATTGCTCCTCCTGAATCCGAGGTTCGACCAACGGCCGGACTCTCCTCTCCAGTACCTTGGCATAGACCTTCCCAGGGAGGCTGAGGAGTGTGATCCCTCTAAAGTTGGAGCACACCCTCCGGTCCCCTTTTTTGAAGAGAGGAACCACCACCCCGGTTTGCCATGCCAAAGGCACTGCCCCCGACCTCCACGCAATGTTGCAGAGGCGTGTCAACCATGACAACCCAACAACATCCAGGGCCTTGAGGTACTCGGGGCGAATCTCGTCCACCCCCGGGGCCCGGCCACCAAGGAGATTTTTAACCACCTTGGCGACCTCAGCCCCTGTGATAGGCGAGTCATCCCCCTCGTCCCCAAACCCTGCTTCCTCTGTGGAAGGCGTATCAGTGGGATTGAGGAGATCCTCGAAGTATTCCTTCCACCGCCCGACGATATCCCCAGTTGAAGTCAACAGTGTCCCATCCGCACCATACACAGTGTGGACGGGGAGCTGCTTTCCCCTCCTGAGCCGCCGAACAGTTTGCCAGAATCTCTTTGAAGCCGACCGAAAGTCTTGTTCCATGGCCTCACCGAACTCCTCCCATACCCGGGTTTTTGCTTCAGCAACCACCCGAGCTGCACTCCGCTTGGCCTGCCGGTACACCTCAGCTGCTTCGGGAGTCCCACAAGCCAACCAAGCTTGATAGGACTCCTTCTTCAGCTTAATGGCCCCCCTCACCACTGGTGTCCACCACTTGGTTCGGGGGTTGCCACCACGAGATGCACCGACCACCTTGCGGCCGCAGCTCTGGGCTGCCGCTTCAACAACAGAGGTGGAGAACATGGCCCATTCAGACTCCATGTCTCCAGACTCCCTCGGAATGTGGTTGAAGTTCTTCCGGAGGTGGGAGTTGAAGACCTCCCGGACAGGGGCCTCAGCCAGACGCTCCCAGCACACCCTCACTATACGTTTGGGTCTACCAGGTCTGAATGGCTTCCTCCCCTGCCATCGGATCCAACTCACCACCAGGTGGTGATCAGTTGACAGCTCTGCACCTCTCTTTACTCGGGTGTCCAAGACATACGGTCGCAGGTCTGATGATACGATAACAAAATCGATCATCGACCTGCGGCCTAGGGTGTCCTGGTGCCAGGTGCACATATGGACACCCTTATGCTTGAACATGGTGTTCGTTATAGACAGACTGTGGTTAGCACAGAAGTCCAATAACTGAACACCACTCGGGTTCAGATCGGGCAGGCCGTTCCTCCCAATCACCCCCCTCCAGGTTTCACTGTCGTTGCCCACGTGCGCATTGAAGTCCCCCAGTAGGACAATGGAGTCTCCAGGAGGAGCACCCTCCAGCACCCCAGTCACAGACTCCAAAAAGGGTGGGTACTCTGAAACATCATTTGGTGCATAGGCACAAATGATGGTCAGGACCCGTTTCCCAACCCGAAGGCGCAGGGAAGCAACCCTTTCGTCCACCGGGGAAAACTCCAATATAGAGGCAGCAAGGTGGGGCGATACAAGAATACCTACCCCTGCTCGTCGCCTCTCGCCCGGGGCAACTCCAGAAAAGGCCAAGCTCCAGCCCCTCTCCAGGAGACTGGTTCCGGAACCGGAGCTGTGTGTTGAGGTGAGGCCGACTATATCTAGCCGGTATCGCTCAATCTCGTACACCAGCTCAGGCTCCTTCCCCACCAGAGAGGTGACATTCCACGTACCAAAAGCCAGTTTAGAAAGCTTGGGATCAGTCCGCCAAGGTCTCCGCCTTTGACTGCCACCTAATCCACATAGCACCGGACTTCCATGATCCCTCCTGCAGGTGGTGAACCTACTGGAGGGCGGACCCATGTAACTCCTTCGGGCTGAGCCCGGCCGGGTCCCATGGGTGGAAACCCGGCCACCAGACGCTAGCCTTCGAGCCCCTCCCCCAGGCCTGGCTCCAGGGTGGGGCCCCGGTAACCCCATACCGGGCGGGGTACACTGAATCCTTGATATACAATTTATCATGAGAGTCTGTTGGATCGTTCTTCGTCTGGCCCTTCACCCAGGACCAGTTTGTCTTGGGAGACCCTATCAGAGGCAAATTGCCCCGGACAACATAGCTCCTGGGATCACTGGGGCACGCAAACCCCCCCACCACGACAAGGTGACGATCCATGAGGGGGATATTGTTATCATGATAACAATATCACGATATACAGTTTGTGTAAATTTTACAGTTTAGATAAAAAATATAAAAATGACCATCTCTTTTTTTTTTTACGTGTACCATTTTCCTCATAATTTTGCAGTGTTATAAAATAGTTTTGTAATGTGCACTTGAGACTTGAGTCTCATAAATTTCAGGTTTTTCTTCTAAATCATATCTGAATAGAAAGTAAACATCAATAAGTTAAATATTTCCTGAGCCGAAGAAGAATAGCCAAAAAAAAAATGTCTGAAAATGAGAAAATTACCCATGGCTGTCACCTACAGATAGAAACTAACTGTTAGTTTAAATCAATGAAAGTTTAAGTGGAGACCTGCAGACTGCCATTCTGGCCTGATTTAACCTGTTTGCTTCTTAGTAAAAATACTCCAGATTGGTCATGATCTGAAGATCAGACACAAAAGGTAATGTAATAAAATAATGTAATAAAATACATGTGATGACTTTAACTTTATTCGTTATCACTACTTGACTAATTAAAATGATTAGAAATCAGATAAATTACATTAAGAGCAAACTTGCTCCTCCGACCAGTTTTAATGTATTTATTATTTATTTTGCATGCATGTGCCACCATCATACACTTTTGCAGCTTTAATAAAAGTTTGTCAGACATAACTAAGAAACTCAGCAGTAATTTACCAAAAAAAAAAACCAAAACAAAAAATGATGGTCTGCTACAGTTTCCAGTTAGCACAAATGACGATCATTTAGCATTTTATAATTAGACATGGTGTTAACGTTACTTACCTCCTATTAAAATGAGATTAGCGAACTATCCTGTCTGACACAGCACGATGATAAACAGTCCCACATCCCGGGCAAACAGAAGTAGCAGCTATCTGAACCGGTAGTTTGGAGTTAGCATTAGCAACCACCGGACTGAAGCCTAGCCAGCCACCCACCACACCTGTTCCGCTGTGCACAATCGCGCACTGCAGGGAAGAGACGGGGCACTAACAAGTAGTGGTGAGGTAGGAGCTTTACTGAATAAACAGGGGTATGGGCATTTTGAAAAATGATGTAAACGATAGAGTATTCTATGAAACGATAGACGTTTTTATATCATCATCCAATATATATCGTCATATCGCACAGCCCTGTTGTTGACCTGTCCATCTGCATTGTATGGGAATATGATGTACCTGGGTGACAGCCGGATAATGCCATCCCACACAGCTGGCATAGCTTGGCTCAGGGTCGACTGGAAAATTCCTGATTGGTCTGCCAGCTCCGTCTGGAATGCCCCTGTTGCCTGGAACCCCAGTGTTGTCAGCACCTGCACTGGGACGGGCAGCGCACGGCTTCTCGCTGTGTCGCGCTCCAAGGATTCATTTCACAAGGATTGCCCGTGGAAACCTAAACCGGCTGACAAGCCAGTCATCCTGAGCCAGAAAATCTTTCATCTCTAAATACCCTTTCTCTTCTCACTGTGCGATTTACAATATCCTCTAATAATGCCAATGCCATTGTTGTTAGAGGCATTTTCTGCACTTCTTTATGCTTGCTTTTATATCCACTCATCTAATTGCCCACACGTGGATGTTTGTTCATCATGTGTCTGTGGTGTGTAGAATAATTTTCACGTCATTATCAGTCTCCCAACATCACCTCTAAGTGTCGCCAACGGACCAATAACAGTAGAAACGTACGTATGCCAGCCATGAAGCTGCTGTGGGGCTGCGCATATTTCCACGGTCATTTCATTCTTGATACATCTGAAATTTTGTGTGGGAAAAGGACCTACGCCATGTTTTTGTGCTTAAGTATTCTTTGTACATGAGGCCCCTGGAGTTAGCAGACACTGCTGTTTCAAAGAAAACGATAAGTAATTCACTCAACCAACATGGGCTCTATGCCCGCTCACCTCGCAAGACTCCATTGCTGAAGAAAAAGCATGTTGAAGCTTGTTTAAAAGTTTGCTGCACATTTGGGGAAGCCAGTAAAATACTGGGAGAATATAGTCTGGTCAGATGAGACCAAAATTGAACTTTTTGGATGCCGCAGCACAGAGCATGTTTGGAGGAGAAGTGGCACTGCACATCAGCCCCAAAACACCATACCAAGAGTGAAGTTTGGAGGTGGGAACATCATGGTGTGGAGGTGTTTTTCAGCATATGGTACAAGCAGACTTCATATAATTGAAGGAAAGATGAATGGACAAATGTACAGAGACATCCTTGATAAGAACCTGTTAGATGAAATGAGGGTGGACATTTCAGCAAGACAATGATCCCAAACACACAGCCATGGTAACTCTCAACTGGCTCCAGAGAAGGAAAATAAAGCTGCTTGAATGGCCCAGTCAAGTCATCTGATCTGAATCCAATTGAAAATCTATGGAACGAACTGAAGATCAGAGTTCATAGAAAACACCCACGGAACCTTCAAGATTTGAAGACAGTTTGTGTGGAAGAATGGACTAAAATCACTCCTGAGCAATGCCTGTGCCTAGTTTCTCCATAAAGGAGGCGTCTGGAAGCTGTTATTACCAACAAAGGCTTTTCAACTAAATATTAAATGAATTTCACCAAGCGTGTTCAATACTTATTCCCTGTGTGATTCCACTTTATTAAACATAACTTGTTTTGTGAACACGGTTGCCTTGATTTCTTTGTATGTATGGATTGCTTGAGTTGTTACTGATGTCTGGTTAAAATCTCTATTTACTAATTTTCTCAAACATTTTTTATAAATTTACATCCCCAGTCAGAAAAATATTCCTCCCATTGTCACACTGTTCTGTTTTGTTTTGTTTTTTTTAAATTTTGTGGGGATCGAGACCCCAAGGTGAACATGTGTGTTCGCCCTGATGTTGTCTGTGTTGTTGGCTTTATAGGAAATGTTACAGGTCACATACACCTCATTGGGGACGCTCACACACCTGTGCGACCCAAGGGCAGCAGCCTGTGTTTGTGTTTGGTCTTGTCAATTTTAACTTCGTCAGTTTTAACTTTTGTCACCACCAAGAGTACTTAACACATCGTTTCCACCATGAGAGGAGTGTATTTGGGGGTTCTTGCCACTTTGTGGACTTTTTTACGCCATTTTACCAGGGGACATCTCAGCAATGCCACCGTTTCCATCAACAGGATTAACTACAGTCGGGAGACACTTCTCTCCCTCCATCCAAGTGTGAGTGTAAATCCTCATCTACTTCATCTGAATGATAACAAATTTCGGTAAATGGATTATCACTGCTGATGAGTTGTCAGAGGAAAAGAAGGAGAAGAGGGGGAATACAGCGCAGAATAAGGAAGTATGGCCTACGTGACAGACGCCGACTTCCCCCGCTCCCCACTGTCCTGCTGTCAAATGTCCAGTCCATCCGAAACAAGCTGGATGAGCTGGAGACCAATGCTCAGTGTAACCGGGATTTTAAGGAGACCTGTATTCTGGCATTTATGGAAACATGGCTTAAGGACACAGCTCGTGATGAAGACCTCTGTCTAAAGTGGCTTTGGATGTCCGGTGCGCTTGGAACGGTCGCTTCTCATCACAAATAAGTCCTCCTCCAGAGGAGTGAGTTTGTATATCAGCCAGCGGTATTGTAACACTGTGGTGGTTTGGGAAAAAACATGCACCCCCGATCTGGAGTTCCTGTCTGTTTCATTTCGGCCCTTTTATTTACCAAGGAAGTTTCCACAGATTTTCTTAACACAGGTCTATATTCATCCACGGGCTTACGTCACATCGGCCATCCAGGTGACAGAGGAAGTGACCAACAGGTTGGACTCTGTCTGTCCGGATGTGCCAAAGTTCATTTTAGGGGATTTTAATCACTGCCAGCTACATAAGACTCTAAAAACGTACGATCAGTATGTGACATGTGGCACAACAATGAGGAATTCAACTATTGACTTGTGTTATGGCACAGTGCCTGGTGCTTATAGATCCTTGCCTCTGCCCCCTTTTGGAGCATCCTATCATAATAGTGTTCAACTCATTCCTATTTACAAGTCCAGGTGTAAACAACAAAAGCAAACTGAGAAAACAGTGAAGTGCTGGTCAGAAAACGGCATCACCAGCTTGCAGGCTTGTTTGGACTGTACTGACTGGGATGTTTTTTTTATAGCTCATGCACAGACTTGGATGAACTGGCAGAGATTGTCTCATTTTATATCTCTTCTGCGTGGACACAAACATTCCATGTAAAACCATTACAGTCTTCCCCATTAACAAGCCATGGGTGACAAAAGAGCTAAAAACTGTCATAAATAAGAAAAAAACATGTTTTTTTCACTGGTAACACTGAGGAAAGGAAAGAAATTAACAGAGGGGTTAAGAATGAGATAAGGAAAGCAAAAAGACTGTATAAGGAAAAGATGGAATTGAAATACAGCAGTGGTAATCTGAGAGCAGCCTGGAGAGGAATTAAGTCCATGCCCGCTATAAATCAGCAAGTAAATGGAGGTAACAGGAAACTTGTAAGAATTGAGGGTGTGGATGATGTGAATCTTGCTAATGTTTTTAATGACTTCTTTTGTCGTTTTGAAAAGCACGATTTTTCTGTGAGAATGTCCCACCTTAAACAGTCTCTTTCTTCAAATAATATTATTATTAAAGAGGAGAGTGTTAGGGATTACCTTAAGAAGGTTAATATTAGAAAGGCTCCAGGTCCAGATCTTATCTGTGGCTGTACACTCCGGTATTGTGCTGATCATCTTAGCAGTGTCCTTCACTATATCTTCCAGATGTCTTTGAACTGCAGTCATATTCCTGCCATCTGGAAATTGTCTACAGTCGTGCCTATTGCTAAGTCCACTTCTCCTAAAAGGATTTCAGACCTGTGGCTCTAACATCATTAATGATGAAAATCGTTGAGAAAATTGTAAGAAATCTTGTTCCACAGTCTGTTCAAGATAAACTTGATCCACTTCAGTTTGCATACCAAACAAAATAGGGTGTTGACGATGCTAAGCTTTTCATTTTAAATTATGTATATAAACATCTAGAACAACCACAGGCCCATGCCAGGCTTCTGTTTGCTGATTTTTCATCAGCTTTTAACACCATGCAACCTCATCTTTTAACAGAAAGATTAATTTATGATTTTAATTTATCTCACCAACTCGTGCTTTGGATTATGGACTTTTTAACTGGCCAGACTCAAATGGTACTTGTAAATGATCACCTTTCAGACTGTCTGAAAACTTCTACAGGGTCACCACAAAGGTGTCCTTTCACCCCTTCTTTTTATTATGTACACAGATCAATGTAGGAGCAATTATGACGGCAGATATATTGTCAAATTTTCTGATGACACAGCTTTGCTGTCCCTTCTTCAAGGTCCACAATCGGAGCATGGTTTGGTTCTGAATGATTTTATCTCCTGGTGTGACGACAACTTTTTGGATTTAAATGTGTCTAAAATCAAGGAATTAATTCTTGATTTTAGAAAGAAAAAAGAAGCTGTTCAGGAGACTAGCATTCACAATGACAAAGTCAAAACAGTAAGGTCATACAAATACCTTGGTACGTATTTTGATGATAAACTGAAGTTCAATGTAAATACTGAGGTCATTGCAAAGAAAGGGCAACAGAGGATCTACCTTTTAAGGAAAGTGAACTCCTTTTCAGTGAGTCAAATGATTCTCTACCATTTTTATCAGTCTTTTATTGAGAGTTTGCTTTGTTTTTCTTTTATCTGCTGGTTTAATGGTCTCACAGTTCAAGATAGGAATAGTTTGAGCAATATTGTTAAGATCTGTTCCAAGATTATCGATGTGAGACAGAGAAATCTGAATTTCTTTTGTAACCAGCAGATCATTCACAAAGCAAAATGCATTTTATCTTCTCCTGATCATGTCCTTTCAAATGAATTCTCTCTTTTGCCATCAGGGCGCCGTTATGTTTAACCCGCTAGCAAAACTAATCGGTGTGCCAAGTCCTTTATTCCCTTAGCAATAAAGCTACTAAATGCTTCTTGAGGTTGTTAAATGTCACACATAGGTTTTTTTTTTTTTTTAACATATATTATTATTTATTATACAGGTTTTAGGTTTTTGTTTTTATCATGACCATTCTTTTATTCTTTTAGTAACCCCCAATCTTATCTTATTGTTGTATTTTTTTATAGTACTATTTATTATAATGGTTGGTTAGATGTGACTTTTAGTTTCTTCCTGTATTGTCTATTTTCTCTTGTGTTTGCACAACTTGGTGCATCAATGTACAAGTTGCTTTTTAAATCAGTTGCCCCTTGAGGGATAAATAAAGTTGTTTGAATTGAATTGTGTAGAGATTAATTTCAAAATTTAAAACCCTCAGGGACATACAGATGTTTTTAAGGCTTGAAAACCATTTTTGCTTTAATAGTTTATTAGAAAACCTTTCTACAAAACCTCCTCTGAAACAATTGGTTTTCGGCCTGTTCTAACCCTAACCCTTAGACCCTAATCAGATTGGATAAAAAAAAATTTTGAGTGGGCCAATCACAAGTAACAAACCAGTCAGTCATTCTGTTTAGTTTGCTGACTTAAGACATTTGGGTAGTATAAGCGTGTGATGGAGTAGATGTCACAGCACAGCGACAGAGAGTGTAAATGAATCAGAAGGCTGTCTGTCATTATTCTGACATTATTTTTATTCTTTTAAATTTAACCTTTATTTATTCAACAGAGGTCTTTTTCAAGGATATCCTGTTCATATTCACACCTGGAAGCTGCCCAGTACAACCACAGACTGACCTGTGGCGACTGAGCAGTTCCACTGGAGCAGTTGGGGTTAAGGAGGGTGCGGCAAACACTGCTTTGTTATCTGTCCCACCCAGATCTGATCCAGTTGGTCCAGGGATTGAACTCAGGGATTGAACTGACAACTCTCCAGTCACCAGTCCTCATCCCTAACTGTGAGGCCACCACTGCCCCATTATATTAATTTCAAAGCTGCAACAGGCAATTACACAAATGTCAATGTGGCTGAGAGTGAGAAGAAGAGCTTTTATTAGACACTCACACAGAGTCTGTAGTGGCTCTGACCGTCTCCGGCTGCTGTGAAGCTGATACCTGCCTGTCCTGGTTCCGTGTGGGGCAGTCTCTTTGTTCAGCTTCGCTCGATGCTCATCTTTGCGTCCTGGTTCACCTCGCATTAACGTATCTGCTCCTCTTTTTTTGCTAGACACACCACATCTCTTCTTGTACATATGAAAGTATTCAGCGCCTATATGTAAAAAAAAAAAAAAAAAAAAAGACAACTTGTATCGCTGCCATAGCCCTTTTACTCATGGTGCAGCAAAGTTACAATGGTGCATGAACGTTAACTCAATTATCACAGCATCCAAACCTTGAACGTACATAGAACAGTAACACAGAGTACGCGTACAGTCTAACTAAGGAGATGATGCTTATTTTCCAACATTTATTATGTCCCATCACCCACAAGGGCTGCAGACTGATGCACTAGGGGGGCCCAAAGGGCAGTCTTGCTTAGGACACCCCAAAACCAGATGATGGCTCTGCTCACGGCGCATTTGTGTAACGGCAGCATTGTGAGGACATGAAACTTGACATGCCGGAGAAATGCGCTGTTATTGGTGGGAGATCAGACCCACGTCTCCTTGAAGTTTGAAAAAGCCATGGAAGGTTATTGAGGTGTTGGTTTATGCTACTGGAACCCGCGCTTGCAGCGTGCCAGTTGTAATTTGAAAGCAGCTTTAGAGAACTGAAGGTGGGGCTTGTCGTTTGTGACATCACCAAACCCTGCAAGTGCAGTCTGCTCACTTCTGTAAGACTTTAACAGAATAAAAATGGTGTGTATTTCTTTATGAAGTGAACATTTTGATAATTTAATGCTATAAATTTGACGCGTGGATGTATGTTATACAACACCCACAAAAAAACAATTTTGCAGTTGTTGTTGTTGTTTGTCCGTCGTTCTCGACGATGACCAAGGACATCACAGGGAAAAGGACTGGGTGCGGTGTGTTCTGCTGTGGCTGATCAGTCCAAGGCGGGCATGGAAGGCTCTGCCACAGGTCGGGTATAGGTGGTCTGCATAGGCAGAAGAAACAGGGGTGGCTCTGGACTTGCGAAGCTCATGTTTTCTCTGGGCCTTGGCAATCCTGTTCAGCTCAAAGGAGGCAGCACCTTTGCTGGTACGGCTGCACCAGTCTGGTTGGGCTAGCGCTAGGGTCTCCCAGGTGTCAGGACTGATGTTAAAGCTCTTCAGGGAGGTCTTAAGAGTGTCTTTGTAGCGCTTCTTCTGACCACCTTGTGAGCGCTTGCCCTCTGCTAGTTCACCGTAGAACAGTCTCTTTGGTAGGCATGAGTCAGGCATACGAACAAGGTGGTCAGCCCACCTAGTCTGGGCTCTCTTGAGCAGGGTGTGGATGCTAGGCAGCTCAGCTCGGGAAAGGACCTCTGTGTCAGGGATTTTGTCCTGCCAGGTGATCTTCAGGAGCTTTCTGAGGCAGTTCAGGTGGAAGTGGCTTAGCTTTCTGGCAATGCGCTTGTAGACTGTCCAGGTCTCGCAGGCGTACAATAGGGAAGGCAGGACAACTGCCTTGTACACCTTCAGTTTTGTGGTCAGCCTGATGCCTCTCCTTTCCCTCACTGTTGCACGTAGTCGTCTGAATGCTGAGCTTGCCTTGGCAATGCACGAATTGACCTCATCATCGATGTTGACAGACCTGGCGGGTGTGCTGCCGAGGTACGTGAACTTGTTGACAGCCTTGAGGGTCTCCCTGTTAACAGTGATAGCGGGTTCCACGTAAGTCTTCTGTGGTGCGGGTTGGTGCAGGACCTCGGTTTTCTTTGTACTGATTGTGAGCCCAAAGTTGTTGCAAGCAGTGGAGAAGCAGTTCATGCTCTGCTGCATCTGGGCCTCTGTAGCGGCATTGAGTGCGCAGTCATCTGCGAACAGGAAGTCACGCACTGAGTCCCCTTTCACCTTGGTTTTGGCTTGGAGCCTCTGCAGGTTTAAGAGCCTGCCATCCATCCTGTGTCTGATCCTGATGGTGCTTTCTTCATCATTGCAGAAGGTATCAGACAGCATGGCTGTGAACATCATGCTGAAAAATGTGGACGAGAGTACACAGCCCTGCTTGACCCTGTTGGTGATTGGGAAAGCTTCAGAGGAGTCTCCATTGTCCAGTACTCTAGCAAGCATGCCATCGTGGAACTGGTGCACCATGCTGATGAACTCGTCCGGGCATCCGAACTTCGTCATGATCTTCCACAGCCCCTCACAACTGGTGGTATCAGAAGCCTTGGTCAGATCTGCAAATGTTGTGTAGAGGTCCCTGTTCTGCTCTTGACACTTCTCCTGAAGTTGGCATGCGGTGAAGATCATGTCGGCAGTTCCATGACTCTCTCTGAAGCCACACTGGCTCTCCAGCAGGTGACCGCCTTCCATGTGCTGAATGAGGCAGTTGAGAAGGACTCTTGCGAGGATCTTGCCGGCGATGGCGAGGAGAGAGATCCCACGGTGGTTGTCGCAGGACTGCCTGTTTCCTTTTCTCTTTTGGAGATAGACAATGGAGGCATCCTTGAGTTCCTGGGGGATAACTTCCTGCTGCCACATGGTCTGAAAGAGCTCATTGATTTTCTGTATTAGAACTGGTCCTCCTGCCTTGTAGATTTCAGCTGGGATGGAGTCAGAGCCAGCTGCTTTGCTGTTCAAAAGGAGTTTGATTGCTTTTTGGACTTATGATTCTGTTGGAGGTTCTGCCAGAAACGTGTTCACCTCTACTTGGGGCATGTGAGTGATGGCTTCTGCACTGATGGACAAAGGTCTGTTCAGGACGCTGCTGAAATGTTCTGCCCATCTTTCCAGGATTGCGTTCTTGTCGGTGAGGAGAGTGAACCCGTCAGCACCGAATAGTGGTGATGTTTCAGAAGACTGAGGCCCGTAGATGGTCTTAAGGGCATTGTAGAAGCATTCGGAGTTTTTGCTGTCAGCGTTCTGCTGTATTTCATCTGCCTTTTTGCTGAGCCAGAAGTCCTGCATCTCTCTGAGCTTTGCCTGCACCTTTCCTTTGATGGAGTTGAAGGTTGCCTTCTTAGAGGCAGATCTGCTGTCTTGCTGGTACGGTCTGTGGGCTTCACGCTTCTTGTCAAGCAGCTTTTGGATGTCCTCATCATTTTCATCGAACCAGTCTTGGTGTTTGTGCATGTTCTGGCCCAGATGAGTGAGTGAGTGATGTCTCTGAAAGCTGACCAGTCGTCTTCTGTTCCGTACGCCCCAAGGTTGAGCTGACTAAGCTTGCTGTCCAGGTCCTCACTGAGGTTCTGTCGCACAGATTGCTGTTCCAGCTTGCTGACATTGAGTCAATTGTTTGCTTTTTTCCCCTGTGGATGGCGTTTGGGCTGGATGTGCATGTTGAGCTTTGACAGAATGAGTCTGTGATCCATCCAGCAGTCTGCGCCACACATCGCGTTCATCACTCTAACGTCCTAACTTTAACATCCTGTCTGTCTCTCCTCACAATGATGTAATCGATCAGATGCCAATGCTTGCTGCGTGGATGCATCCAGGAGGTCTTGTTGTGATTAGGCAAGCGGTAGGTAGTATTAGTGATCAGAAGGTCATGAGAGGTGCACGTCTCCAACAGGACAAGACCGTTGCTGTTGCACTTTCCAACTCCATTTCTCCCAAGGACTCCCTCCCATGTCTGGTAGTCTGTACCAACTCTGGCGTTAAAGTCTCCAAAAACAGTGAGTTTGACCTCCTTCGGTACACCTTCAATGAGAGTCTCTAAGTCCTTGTAAAACTTGTCTTTGATCTCATCTGGGTTCGTCATGGTGGGGGCATATGCACTGATGAATGTGGCATGGCGTTTTCCTCGGAGGAGGAGCTGCAGGGTCATGAAGCGGCCGTTGGTTTCTTTGGGGAGGCTGGTAAGCTTGCTGATCAGATTGGATCTGATCGCGAAACCCACTCCTGCTTCATGGCGTTCTTTGCTCCAGAAAAAGGTGTAGTCGGCTTTGACTTCTTGTCAGTTGACCTTCGTCTGCAAACCTGGCCTCTCTCAGAGCTGGGATGTGGATGTTGCATCTGCTGAGTTCTCTTGTGACAAGTGCTGTCCGTTTCTCAGGTCTGTCCGCTTTGGAGCTGTCCATGAGCATTTGCACATTCCAAGTGCCAGTGGTGAGTGATGTCACCTTAGTTGATTTCTTCTGAGAATTTCGACCGCTAGGGTGGGATCCCCACCAGCCGCGACTTGCTGGCCAGGGTGTAGCGAAGCAGGCTATGTTTAGGTTGCCTTTTCTAGCCCCTTCCTCAGGCCATGGAGTTGAGCAGAGTGAATCCTAAAGAGGGCTGCTCAGACACCCAGGGGGCTGCCGAACTCCACTGCTGCTTCGGTCCAGTAGAGAGTGACTCTATGCCCTGGGCTGCCTGTGTGTGGGATTGTGGCTACAGCTTCCAGTGTATCTGTACCTGCTGCTTCGTCACTTGCCCATTGCCTCAGGACTTGGGGGGGTGGATTGGGAGGGGGGGTGATGTCTTGACTTGCGCGTGAATTTGAGTTAAGTGAGGGAGAGTTGTGCAGGGTTGTCAGCCTCACTCTCTCGTCCCAGCCTATCTGGATCCAGTGGCAAGACGTAGTCAAGATGGCTGGAGATAGGTTAGGATGCAGTGGACGGCCAGCAGTGTCCTACGCATCTCACTGTGCCCTAGTTGCGCTCCACAACGCTTTGCTGGGTCTGCCTTCCTGCCCATTGAGCCAATCTGTTGGTTTCCTCCGCGCAGTCTGCCAGGTCCAGTCTTAGCATGTGTAGGTAGATAAACCCTACCTCACCGAGGGTTTCAAACACGTCGCCTACCCTCAACTGGTTTTGCCCGCCAGTGGAAGCGGTTTACCGGGGGTGTGGCCATTGTTGCATGCAATCAGCTACTTGGAGCCACAGGTCAGATTTGAGTGCCAATATCCGGGTTATAGTTTTCATCGACCCAGATGAGCCCTGGTGTGCTTTGCTACCAACTCTTTGTTGTTCTAAGCTTTTTTTGTGTGTGATGTTTCCATTGGAACAAATAAAAATAATTGAGAATACAAAAATTGCAGCAATTTTCTGGGAGAAGTAATGTGGTATCTGCAAAAACATGTGCTTCAAATACTAGGAACATCATAATTTCAATACTATAGAAGTCTTCTGTCAGTACTGATTGAGGTTTATGTATTTTACTTTTACAAAGTTATATTTTAAGAGACATAGTGCTGTCAAAATCCTGAATTTAAATATATGGGTGTTTTTATTTATTAGGGGTCCAATGTGTGACATTGGTGGCAAAATTTAAAACTGATCAAATCTGCACATGAAATTGACTAATCACTATCCAATTGTGTCAGGTTTATGAAACTATTAACTATTTTCGTAACGGCATTCGCGTTCAGGAACTCTTGAGGATGAGCGCTCACTTCAACTACTTGTAAATGGAGACGTAAACGGGACACTCGGGCTTTTGTTTCCCCGTGTGCCAATGCACTTTGCAATGGCACACGTTTTACACGAAACAACTTCAACACTTCCAGTATTTTTCACGCATCAAAACTCATCAACAGCTACATTTTCATGACATATTAAGATGTGATAACGTGTATACATACCTTCAAATTCTCCCTGTTTGTTGGATAAGACGTAAAATCACAAAAGGCGTAAATGCGGGACACGGAAGTTTGGACCTTCGATAACTTCAATATAAAGTGGCCACGGTTAATCCTCTCCACATGGGTTGAGCACATCCGGGGTAGAGAAAATAAAAGTGCTTTCCCAGGGCGGTCACCTCGCCAGACGGGGCTGCGCGCGGCTGACCAAGACCGAAGACGTAAATTTTTTAAAGGACACCATATTTGATGTGTCATAAATGTTTGAGATTTTATTGAAATATTCTACATCTGAGCTTCACAAAGACTGATCTCCTTTTTACGTGTATGGTTTGGGATTTGAAAGGTGCAAAGTGAAAAGCATCAGCACTTCCTTTTTTCTTGTTACTTTACCAAATAACTTGCATGTTGCTGCGTAAATTTGGGGACACGGAAATTTACGTCGTACGAGTAAATTTGCAGGGGTCGCCGTACAAAAACCATAGATCCGATCACATTGGGGAATGTTTTATTTTGAATTTGCATTACAACTCTGTTATCTCTTGCATAAATGAGTAGAAAGAGTTACTCAGAGATCACTTTACAGTACTTTGAAATTGATGCGATTTTCATGTCACACAAAAACTGGGAAAAATGAGGGGACACGATCAATAGTTTCAATTCTAACGGCAAAATCAATGATTTTTTTTTTTAAAATTGCAGTGCAAGTCTGAAACTCTTATGTTCCCTTGCGTATTATAAAAACGAAACCGACATCTGCAAATTACAGAAAAGGAGAGAGTGCTTGAAAGTCGGATACCCCTGATATAGTGCACTGGACCCCCCCCCCCCCCAAAAAAAAACCCCACCCATATATAATAATTCTGAAACAGCAATAATAAGAAAAAGATAATTCAGATGTTATTTTTGGGCAGAATCTGGTACAGTAAGAGGCTGAATAACTGCTCAAATTCATCACCACGATGACCATGTGATGCCATGATTGGCAGTCCTTTCTTCTTGAAGGACTGTGGTGTAACTCAGTTTTCATTAGTTTGAGTGGCGCTTCATTATCAGCCTTCAGATTTATTTATACCTTAATTTTAATTCCGTCACAGACGCTGAAGGCCTCGTCCCTCTAAAGGTAAAAAAACTAAGTAGGCCGAAGCATCGGTTGCTTTAGCTGGACCCTGAGCCTTCATACATGGCTTCAGTCTGCTACTGCAGCATGTGGTTTTACTTTTATTGATAATTTTAACCTGTTCTGGAACCGTACGTTGTTTTATTGGAGAGATGGTATACATCCAAGCAGGCTGGGCGCTCGCATTTTAACAGACAATATTTATTCTGTTTTAACTGCTCCATCAGCCTGACTGTTTTCTGCTGTAGGTGCATTTTTCCCATAAGCTGTGCCCCCTCCCCACCACACTTCACCACCCCCCGCACCAGCCCTCCCTCACCATCCACCCACCCCATTCCCCCATTATCTCCAGCTACAGACCACGCAGGATTTGGACTGGTGGAGTAAACTGTAAGAACCATGTCAAAATTAACTCAAATACCCAACAAACCACTTCACACACAACCCATCAGTAATCACTATGGCACTTTTAAACATCCGCTTCCTTTTAAATAAATCTTTTATTATTAATAATTTGATTTAAGATCATAAACTGAACTGTCTGTTTTTAACTGAGACATAGCTGGGTACCGACGCATCAGTTGTTCTCACGAGGCCTCTCCACCCAATTTTAACTTTTTATTTTCTACAAGGAGGAATCACAAAGGTGGTGGAACTGCAGTGATAATCTCTAGTGATTTTAACTACAAAGAAATAACACTTAATGAGTACACGACCTTTGAATACCATGCCTTTGTTTTTAACAGCCCCACAATTTTATGTATTCCAGTTTATAGACCACTGAAACCATGTGCAGCATTTATTAATGCATTCTCTGACATGCTGTCAGTCATTCATCTAAAATATAGCAAGGTAGTCATAGCTGGTGATTTTAATCTTCACATAGATGATCCTTTTAATTCTTTTTCTAACAAATTTTTAAACCATCTTAACTTTATGGACTTTAAACAGCACACAACACAGTCGATTCACAACAGAGGACACACCTTAGACCTTGTCATCACTTACGGTCTGTCCACTAGTGTGTCCTCTGTTGTAGACTTGGCTGTCTCAGATCACTTCTGTGTGTTTTTTGACATCACCAGTTTTATTCAGCAAGAGACCCTGGTGAGAACTGAGGAAGCACCATCTGACCTCTAAAAGTGGCTGCAAGTTTTATCAGGGTTTTAAGTGACACTCCTGCTGAGGTTCTACCTGCATCATCTGATTTTATTACTGACGTTTTTTTTACCTTTTGTTCTTATTAAAGACAAAAATAGAAAGGAGATGTTTTTACCTTCTTTACATGTTTCGACTGTGCACTGCAGCCTCCGTCAGAAGACTTCTTCGAAGGCTGCAGTGCACAGTCGAAACATGTAAAGAAGATAAAAACATCTCCTTTCTATTTTTGTCTTTAATAAGAACAAAAGGTAAATAATTATAAGAAGACAAAATGAACCTACTTGTGTTATTACTGACAGTTTTAACTATAAACTAAAATCAGCACTGGACTTGGTTATGCCTTTGAAGATCAAAAACACAAGAACTGAACCTGTCCCACCCTGGTGGAATGATGAGGTAAGACGGCAGAAAAGAAAATGCGGAGCAGCAGAGAGAAGGTGGAGAAAAATAAAATTAACTGTTCATTATCAAATCCTACAAGAACAATTGAAACTATATATTACTATGAAGCAAGCCAGAAACTCTCACTTCTCCAAAATAATAAATAATCACAAAAACAAGCCTAGATTTCTTTTCTTCACTATTGATCACCTGATCAACCCTGATTTTATGAAGTCTGGCATTATGTGAGGATTTTGCAGACCACTTCTAAAGAAAAATAGATGTTCTTAGATCCAGTCTTTTATTACAAGATACTGTTTTTAGTACTGTGGAACCCTTGCTTTTATCTGAGGAAATGCTGGAGAATTTTGCCCTGGTTGATGCTGCAACTCTTGGTTGAGTTTTCTCCCAAGTCAATCCAATGGCCTGTCTTTTAGATCCCGTTCCCACATCACTTTTAAAAACATTTTGTGGATTTTTCCAGGAGGAACTTCTAAACATAGTGAATGACTCTCTTCAGGAGGGTGTTTTCCCCGCTACCTTTAAAATGGCAGTGGTGAGACCTCTCCTGAAGAAGAGTAATTTAGATCCTGATAACCTTAATAATTACAGACCAGTATCCAACTTAACATTTTTAAGCAAAATTTTAGAAAAACTTGTAGTTACTCAGTTAATTTTTTTTTTTTTAAATATCAAATAACATTTGATGAAAATCAGTCTGGTTTTAGGATGAACCACAGTACCAAGACAGCCCTGGTCAGGATTGTTAATGATCTAAGGTACAACATGGACTCATGCAGAAATTCAGTCCTGGTTCTACTAGATCTAAGTGCTGCCTTTGATATAGTAGACCACCATATTCTTTTAACCAGACTAAAGGATCTGGATGGTATCTCTGATACTGTTCTTAATTGGTTCAAGTCCTACCTCACAGACAGGAACTTTTTGTTAAGTATGGATACATGTTCTTCCAGAGTCTACAAAATAAATTGTAGTGTGCCCCAAGGTTCAAGGGAGATATTGGAGTCTAAAATTAGTCAAGAAGAAGTTGGGCTAGCCATTGATAATATGAAATCAGGAAAAAGTGCAGGACCAGATGGTCTTCCAGTTGACCTTTATAAAAAATTTAAGAATAAATTAATAAAACCTTTTTTGGAAATGGTTTTAGAAGCATTTCAAAATAATAATTTACCATCATACATAAATAATGCCTTAATTATACTGCTGCCAAAACCAGGTAAGCCCTCTAATAAATGTGAAAATATGAGACCAATAAGCCTATTAAACGCCGACCTTAAGATAATCTGTAAAATTTTAGCAAGACGAATACAAGAAATTTTACCAAATATTATTAATCGAGATCAGAATGGCTTTATAAAGGGTAGACAAGGCTTCCATAATGTAAGAAGACTATTTAATATTATTTATTTTAATAAAGAAGCACCGGATACAGCTCTCCTATCATTGGACGCCGAAAAGGCCTTTGATAGAGTTGAATGGCCCTTTCTTTTTGAAGTCCTACAAAGGTTTGGACTTGGAAATAATTTCATAAAATGGGTTCAAATAATATACAATAATGCTACAGCAGAAATCCTAACAAATAACAATATTTCAAAACCAATAAAAATCAATAGAGGATGTCGACAAGGCTGTCCACTTTCACCTTTACTGTTTACTATGGCAATTGAACCTTTAGCGATAGCGATACGTTTACATTCACAAATATATGGAATTAAAGTTGGACCAACAGAACATAAAATCTCCCTGTACGCCGATGATATAATTTTGTTTATGTCGAATCTAAAAAAATCAATTCCAACCTTGTTGAATTTAATAAAGAATTTTGGGGAAATATCAGGATATAAAATAAATAAAACTAAATCTTCAATATTAATGCTAAATGAGACCCAGAGAAATTACCCAGCCCCTGAGGTAAATCAATTCAATGTTGTAAATCAGTTTAAATATTTAGGAATCCAAATTATGCCTAAGCTAGAATCAGTCGCCAGTGTCAACTATGAAGCCTTAATGTCAGATATCAGTGAGTTAACTCAGAGATGGATGTCACTACCAATGTCGATGATCGGGAGAATCAATATACTTAAAAGTAATATTTTACCTAAAATACTTTATTTATTTCAATACATTCCCTTATTACCACCTTTAGATCTATTCTCAAGAATAAAAAAAAAGTTAGTGGAATTTATATGGAACAACAGGAGGGCTAGATTACGTTTGTCTTTATTATATTTACCATTTGATCGTGGAGGTCTGAAATGTCCAAATTTTATGTTGTATTATTGGTCGGCACAACTGAGGTCTATGACATATTATTTTTCATCAAATGATCTCCCTCACTGGACTGAAATGGAATCATACAATTTACCTTTACCTCTTCCCATATTCATATACTCAGATTCGGCAAAAAAATTACAAAAACAAGTTAAAAATCCATTTGTAAAGCATATGATCAAAATATGGTGTGAAGCTAAAAACTATTTAAAAGAACCACAGTTATTGTCACAATTTAGTCCAATATGGGGTAATCAATATTTTAAACCAGGGAGAGCGGACGCTGTATTTAAAGTATGGAATTTAAAAGGGATACAAAAGATTCAGGATTTATATTTGCCAGGTGCAGATAACATAATGTCTTTTGAAGAGCTGAGGATCAAATTTAATCTCAATAGAACACATTTTTTTAAATATCTTCAACTTAGAAACTTTATTCGATCAAATCAAAATAAAGCTCTCACTCGACCTATTTATTCATCCTTGGAAAAAATGATGATGAAAGATAGTAAAAGAAAGGGTATTATTTCAGAGTTTTATAACTCATTGACACTATCTTCAAGTGAAAATTCACTGAAAAGATTAAACTACTGGAAAGAAGATCTGCAAATTGAAATTTCAGAGGAACAATGGGAATTGGCTTGTACAGAAGCTCAAACCAAATCAATAAATGCACGCCTTAAATTGATACATTTCAAATGGTTAATGCGGATGTATGTTACACCGGAGGAGTTAAATAGATATAACAAAAATATACCAGATACATGCACAAAATGCATGGAAAGTAAAGGAACCCTATTTTATTGTTTATGGGAATGTAGATTAATAAGAATGTTTTGGGAAGAGGTGAGGGTAACAATTGGAAAAATAATCTCAAAACAAATCATATTGAATCCTAAACTGTTTTTGTTGGGTCTGTACCCAGAAAAGCATAATTTTAATAAAAGTGAAAGAACATTCATAGACCTCAGTTTGCTTAATGCCAAAAAATGTATTGCACTATTATGGAAAAAGACTCATAGACCAGATGTGACTCAGTGGTTAAGACAGATGTTAACAAACCTTCCATTAGAAAGAATAACATATATACTGAAATCAAAGGAAATTGTGTTTGAGAATATATGGAGACATTTTATTGATTATGTAAAAAATTTAAACATAACTCTTGAAGAAGAAGGTGAATGATGTGTGTGGACCTTGTAAATTCCAAACTGGTGAACATAATATGTATACTTATGTATTGGATTGTCTAGACTAAACAGAGGAGCATTGTTGAAGACTTGATTTTGTTGGTGGTTGTTGGTGTTTTTAGTGCATTTTTTTTTTTTGTAGTACTTTAGTGTTAGTGTTTGATTGTTTGTATCATGTTTGTTAAAAAAAAAAAAAGGTTCAATAAAGATATTGTGGAAAAAAAAATGGTTTTATTAATTTATTCTTAAATTTTTTATAGAGGTCAACTGAAAGACCGTCAGGTCCCGCACTTTTTCCTGATTTCATATTATCAATGGCTAGCCCAACTTCTTCTTGACTAATTTTTGACTCCAGTATCTCCCTGTTTTCATTTGGAATACATGGTATAGATAATCCGTCCAAAAACCCATTTAGTTTTGTTAAGTCAGTTTCATTTTTTGTATCATATAGTTTTTCATAATAATCTCTAAAGGCACTGTTAATTTCTAAAGGATCTACGACTGCCTGTCCGTTACTTATAATACTGGTAATTGGTGTTTTAAATTCTAATTGTTTAATCTGCCATGCCAATAATTTTCCTGATTTTTCACCTTGTTCATGAAAGGTTTGCTTCAATCTTAGAAGACTCGAGGCAGCTCTATTTGCTGATTTTTTGTCATATTCAGCTCTCAGAATCAGTAATTCATTCTCTAATTTGGGATTACTTCCTGCATACACTTTTTCTTGAAGGATTTTTATTTTACGTTCCAATTGGACTCTCTCCTCTCGAGTCTTCCTAGATTTTGAACCTATATAACTAATAATATGCCCCCTAATAAAAGCTTTGAAAGCTTCCCACTTTATACATGCTGATGTTTGTGTAGTGTTGATATCAAAGAACTCATCTATCTGTTTTTCTATGTACTTAACAAATTCCTCATCTTGAAGCCATTTATGCTGAAATTGCCACCTACCAGGAACCTTTGTCAATTTCTTATCTACATATATTATACAGCAGGGTGCATGATCAGAAATCACAATGTTATCATAGAAACAATTTTGAATCTTGGACCTTAATTCCATAGAGATCAAAAAATAGTCAATACGTGAAAATGTCTTGTAGGTGTTAGAATAACAAGAATAGGCTTTGACTTGTGGTTTCATTTCTCTCCATATATCTAGCAATCTCAATTCTTTCATAAAATGATTAATGGTCATCCTACATCCATTGTGCGTACAGTCCTGGCCTGTTGACCTATCTATACTGGGATTCAATGTACAGTTAAAATCCCCTGCTATTATATATAGCCCTGTGAGTGATGCTAAAGTAAGAAATAAATTAACAAAGAAGCTTTGATCATCTATATTGGGACCATGTATGTTCACCAGATTTATATTTTCTAATAACAAAGATCCTTGGATGATTAGATATCTTCCCAATTTATCTCCAATTACATTTTTCACTTGAAATGGGACTGATTTATGTATGAGAGTCATAACTCCCCTGGCTCGGGATGAAAACGATGAGGTGAATACACTTCCCTGCCATCTCCTCCTTATTCTTTTTACATCCTCCTCTATTAGATGAGTTTCTTGTAAAAACACAATTTTTGAACCTATGTCTTTTATTTTATTCAAAACTTGTTTAAGTTTTTTTAGGTTTTGTAGACCTCTGCAATTCCATGAAGTTAAATTAAGCTTAACGCTTTGGTCTATGATCAATAAAGAGTTTGAGATTACCTTGCAATATAAACATGCTCATACAGAGAAGCAAAAACATGGATGGTTGAACATTCATCCCACAGACTACACACAAACAAATTCCCCCTCCCCACATTCGTGGTAATCCCCCCAAAATCAAAAAAAAAAAAATTCCATCTCCCGTTATAGCCTGAATCTGCTCCTCCCCCGTGAGGATCAGTCAAACCACTCACTCTTTCCTCCTCTCAATCACCCTGACTCTGCTACTTTTAATGACATGACAATAACTCTCTTCTGTAGTTTTTCCAATTTAACTCCAAAATTTTATAGCAACTTTGTACATCATAGCCTTTTTTTTTTAATATATCATACCATCTATATTTTGTAGACATGCTATATATTTCAAATCAATCAGATACTTGAACACTTGCTTAAATATTCTACCTTTTATATCTTGTTCTTGCTTCATGCTTGGCTCTCGCCAGTCTCTCCTTGGATCTGCTTAATGAGTTCCTGCGCCTCCTGAGGGGTCTTAAAGACTTGGGTTCTCCCTTTATACGTGACCAGCAGTCTTGCAGGATAAATCACCCCGTGACGAATTCCAAGGCTGTGCAGCTCTTTACGGGCGGGGTCAAACTGTTTCCTTAATTGTTGGATTCCTGCGGCCAAATCTGGGTAGAACCGCACCTGTTGGTCCTGGTATTTAATTTCTCCTTTAGTGCGGGCTGCGCTGGAGACCGTCATCTTGTCCCTGTAGTTAAGGAACTTCATTATCAGCGTCCTCGGTGTTGTCTTCTTATCTCTCGATGGGCCTATTCGGTGTGCGCTTTCCAAGACGACTGATGACTGTAGATCCGCATTATCCAGCACCTCTGGGATCCACTTCTCCAAAAAGGAACACGCATCCTGTTCCTCCGCCCCCTTCGGAAGGCCCACAAGCCTTAAATTATTCCGTCTAGACCAGGATTCCAAGTCCAAGACGTTTTCTTCCAGACGTTTATTCTTTAATTCCAATGTTTGGACCTTTAATTGCAGGCTGTTGACGTCATCTTCAGCGTTAGAGATCCGGAGCTCCGCCTGCGTTATTCGCTCCATACAGTCGCTTATTTCTTTTCTCATAGCTTCAATCGCAGCTATAATCCCATCAAACTTAGACGAAAAGTCTGTTCTCATAGCGCTGATGGCAGCAAGGACCGCATTCGTTCCTTCGGCAGTCACCGCACCACCGCTAGCTCCCTCCTCAGCCATGGTCACAGGTGTTTTATCTGCTGCGTCACGAGCGTGGAAATCTGTTAACTTGGCTTGTTTCGTCGAATCAGTTTTTCCTCCGCCTGATTTCACAGCCTTAGTTTTTACCATATCCGCCTCCAAACGCTAGAGCAGGTTTTTGTTCCAATTGGGAGAGTTTTAGCCAACTTTTTTTATCATTAGGAGCAGAGCAGAGTGGAGCACACCCTTCTAAGCGGCCGCCATAACTGGAAGTCAGGTCCAATACTTTTTAATCTGTATATGCTGCCCCTTGGGGATGTTATCGGGAGACATAGCGTTAATTACCATAGTTATGCTGATGACACACAACTGTATGTCGCTGTGTCTCCTGATGACATGGAACCAATTAACACCCTTTTTAACTGTATTTTAGACATTAAGTCATGGATGGCAACAAACTTTCTTCAGCTTAACCAGGACAAAACTGAAGTTTTATTTATTGTTTCTAAAGCTCAGAGTGAGAAAATTTTACCAAAATTACATAGTTTGTCCTTTACTGTATCCCAACATGTTAAGAATTTGGGTGTTATATTAGACTCTGAGCTTGGTTTTACTTCACATATTAAAAACATAACACAAACAGGATTTTACCATCTAAAGAATATAGCCAGAGTCTGCCCACTTCTCTCTCAAGCAAACACGGAGATACTAATGCATACTTTTATCACCAGCCGTATTGAGTACTGTAATGCCCTGCTGTCTGGTCTTCCCAAAAAGACAATTTCAAATCTGCAGTTATTACAGAATTCAGCTTCACGTATTCTTACGAGGACCAGATGGCAGGCTCACATCATGCTGGTCTTAAAGTCATTGCACTGGCTCCCTGTGTGCTTCAGGATCAATTTTAAGGTTCTTTTACTGGTTTATAGATGTCTGCACAGTCTTGGGCCTTCTTATTTATCAGAACTGCTTTTGACATATGAGCCTCCATAGCCCCTGAGGTCCTCTGGCACTGGTCTTTTAACTATTCCTACTGTCAGAACACACACCCATGGTGATGCTGCTTTTAGCTACTCCAGCCCACATCTGTGGAACAGCCTGCCGGAGAGCATCAGGACTGCCGAGAGTGTTCATGTTTTTAAAAACAGGCTCAAGACCTACTATTTTAACTTAGCTTTTGATTAGTTTCCTATTTTAATTTTCTTAATTTCTTATTTTATGTTGATCTTGTTATAATTATTCACTTTGTTATTAAATACTATTACATTTTAAACTTTGAGTTTAAATGGGGGTGTGTGTTTATGATTATCTTTTTATTAACAAATTATCTGTTTTATTATTTATTATGAGGAAGAAAACAAACAAACAAAACAAAAAATAAACAAAACAAACAAAAAACTTATGACTGACTTGAGTAGACATCAATTATCCCCAGTTGGAGGAAGTCATTTGACACAGAGTGAGGAAATTCAAACTCAATATGCCATTATGCTGAACATAAACTACAAGAGATGGAAAATGATATTGATCCTGATAATCACTTTTTCAATAATACTCATAATCATTGTGAATATTACACTGAAAAGCAATTCAAAAGTCAAGTGCAACTAGATAGTAAACTATCAATAATACACTTCAACAGCAGAAGTCTTAACAAAAACTTTCCACAGATTGAGGACTATTTAAAACAGCTAGACAGAAAATTTACAGCTATCGCGGTCTCTGAAACTTGGCTTAATGAAGAGCAGGCTCCCCTGATGGCAATAGAGGGATATCAGATGTTTCATATTAACAGATCTCAAAAAAAGGGTGGTGGTGTTGCACTGTATATTGATGATCTGTATAGGTGTAAGCTTGTAAATGGAATGTCCTTTGCACTATCAGGGATTTTGGAATGTGTTACTGTTGAGATTGACCAAGATAAAACAAAAAATCTAATTATAAGTTGAATATATAGAACGCCGGGAACTTGCATTGAGACATTCAGAGATAAATTAGTCGAGCTGTACAATAATATTACTAGTAAGAAAGTGGTAGTAATTTGTGGAGATTTCAATATTGATCTACTAAATCCATATCAACAAAATGTAATTACAGAGTTCATGAATTCTATGTACAGCATGAGTCTATATCCCACAATAACGCATCCCAGTAGAATCACAGTTCACACTGCTACACTTATTGACAACCTGTTTGTTAATATTATTGATAAGAAAATAGAAAGTGGATTATTGTTGAATGATATAAGTAACCATTTGCCAACCTTTGCACTTATCCATGGCCACACGGGGGCCAATACAGGAAAAATTTTTAAAATCGTTCAGATACAAATCACAAAATGCAATCAGTTCTTTTAAAGAAGACTTGCTGAAGCAAGACTGGACAAAAGTCTATGCATCAGATGTAAATGAAGCCTATGACACATTTATAAACATTGTAACCACTCTTTATGAAAAAAAATGTCCATTAGTAAAGAAAAAGCTTAAACATAAATTTGCCGATAAGCCATGGTTAACCAAAGGATTACAAAAGGCGTGTAAAAAGAAAAATTTATTATATAAAGTTTTCCTAAAGAAAAGGACAAAAGAAGCAGAGCAGCAGTATAAAACATACAAAAATAAGTTAACATATATAATAAGATGTAGTAAAAGAGACTATTACAGTAAAGAACTGGAGAAAAACAGAGACAGTATTAAAAATACATGGACAATACTTAACAATATTCTTGGAAATAAAAACAGAAATACAAGCTACCCAACCAATTTTTCAAAAAATAATAAAACGACTCAGAGTGTGAATGCAGCTTCACCTGCAGATGAATTTAATAACTTTTTTGTTAACATTGGTCCTAATTTGGCTCGAGAAATACCCATTACGGCACCCACAGGTGATACAATAAGCAAAAACACTGCTATAAAATACTCCATTTTCATGAAGAACACAGACGAGAGAGAGGTCATTGAAATTGTTAAATTGTTTAAAAGTAAAACATCTACAGACTGTGATGGTATTGATATGCTCTTAGTCAAAACTATTATTGAATGCTTAGTGAAACCAGTGACGTATATCTGTAACCTGTCTCTCCAAACAGGTATATTTCCCAATGCAATGAAAATAGCTAAAATAATTCCGATATACAAGACGGGTGACAGAGGGGAACTTTGAAACTATAGACCAATTTCACTATTGCCGCAATTTTCCAAGATACTTGAAAAAATATTCTATGAGAGAGTTGACAACTTCATAATGAAGAATAATTTATCGTGTGAGCAGCAATATGGGTTCAGACACAAGAGGACAACTGCATTTGCTCTTATGGAATTTATAGAAAAAATATCAACTGCTGTTGAAAATAAAGAGTATTCAGTTGGGGTATTCCTGGATCTTAAAAAAGCATTTGATACAGTAGATCATAATTTATTATTAAAGAAACTACAAAATTGTGGTATTAGGGGGGGTAGCACTGTCCTGGTTATGTAGTTACTTAAAGAATAGATATCAGTATGTACACTACCGTTCAAAAGTTTGGGGTCACCCAGACAATTATTTTGTGTTTTCCATGAAAAGTCACACTTATTTACCGCCATGAGTTGTAAAATGAATAGAAAATATCGTCAAGACATTGACAAGGTTAGAAATAATGATTTGTATTTGAAATAATAATTTTTTCCTTCAAACTTTGCTTTCGTCAAAGAATCCTCCATTTGCAGCAATTACAGCATTGCAGACCTAACATGATTGCACAAGGGTTTTCTAATCATCCATTAGCCTTCTGAAGCAATAAGCAAACACATTGTACCATTAGAACACTGGAGTGATAGTTGCTGGAAATGGGCCTCTATACACCTATGTAGATATTGCACAAAAAACCAGACATTTGCAGCTAGAAAAGTCATTTACCACATTAGCAATGTATAGAGTGTATTTCTGATTAGTTTAAAGGTATTTTCATTGAAAAAAAAGTGCTTTTCTTTCAAAAATAAGGAAATTTCTAAGTGACCCCAAACTTTTGAACGGTAGTGTATGTGTTGGTAACAAAAACTCAGTTACTGAAGGTTACTTGTGGAGTCCCACAGGGTTCAGTTTTGGGGCCATTGTTATTCAATATGTATATAAATGATATATGTAAAGTTTCAGAAAAAATGGATTTAATATTGTTTGCCGATGACACTAATTTATTATGCAGTGGAATCAATTTGGAACAACTTTTGGATACACTCGGAAAGGAATTAGGAAAGCTTAAACTGTGGTTTGATTCAAACAAATTAACACTCAATTTAAGTAAGACAAAATTTATAGTTTTTAACAACCATCACAACAACTTAGTATCTAAACTCAGTGTAAATGGTGTAGAGATTGAAAGGGTATCCGAAACTAAATTTCTTGGTGTAATAATTGATAATAAACTGTGTTGGAAGTCACATATTTTTTTCCACAATATCTTTATTGAACCTTTTTTTTTTTTTAACAAACATGATACAAACAATCAAACACTAACACTAAAGTACTACAAAAAAAAAAATGCACTAAAAAACACCAACAACCACCAACAAAATCAAATCTTCAACAATGCTCCTCTGTTTAGTCTAGACAATCCAATACATAAGTATACATATTATGTTCACCAGTTTGGAATTTACAAGGTCCACACACATCATTCACCTTCTTCTTCAAGAGTTATGTTTAAATTTTTTACATAATCAATAAAAGGTCTCCATATATTCTCAAACACAATTTCCTTTGATTTCAGTATATATGTTATTCTTTCTAATGGAAGGTTTGTTAACATCTGTCTTAACCACTGAGTCACATCTGGTCTATGAGTCTTTTTCCATAATAGTGCAATACATTTTTTGGCATTAAGCAAACTGAGGTCTATGAATGTTCTTTCACTTTTATTAAAATTATGCTTTTCTGGGTACAGACCCAACAAAAACAGTTTAGGATTCAATATGATTTGTTTTGAGATTATTTTTTCAATTGTTACCCTCACCTCTTCCCAAAACATTCTTATTAATCTACATTCCCATACACAATGAAATAGAGTTCCTTTACTTTCCATGCATTTTGTGCATGTATCTGGTATATTTTTATTATATCTATTTAACTCCTCCGGTGTAACATACATCCGCATTAACCATTTGAAATGTATCAATTTAAGGCGTACATTTATTGATTTGGTTTGAGCTTCTGTACAAGCCAATTCCCATTGTTCCTCTGAAATTTCAGTTTGCAGATCTTCTTTCCAGTAGTTTAATCTTTTCAGTGAATTTTCACTTGAAAATAGTGTCAATGAGTTATAAAACTCTGAAATAATACCCTTTCTTTTACTATCTTTCATCAACATTTTTTCCAAGGATGAATAGATAGGTCGAGTGAGAGCTTTATTTTGTTTTGATCGAATAAAGTTTCTAAGTTGAAGATATTTAAAAAAATGTGTTCTATTGAGATTAAATTTGATCCTCAGCTCTTCAAAAGACATTGTTTTCTGCACATGGCGAATATAAATCCTGAATCTTTTGTATCCCTTTTAAATTCCATACTTTAAATACAGCGTCCGCTCTCCCTGGTTTAAAATATTGATTACCCCATATTGGACTAAATTGTGACAATAACTGTGGTTCTTTTAAATAGTTTTTAGCTTCACACCATATTTTGATCATATGCTTTACAAATGGATTTTTAACTTGTTTTTGTAATTTTTTTGCCGAATCTGAGTATATGAATATGGGAAGAGGTAAAGGCAAATTGTATGATTCCATTTCAGTCCAGTGAGGGAGATCATTTGATGAAAAATAATATGTCATAGACCTCAGTTGTGCCGACCAATAATACAACATAAAATTTGGACATTTCAGACCTCCACGGTCAAATGGTAAATATAATAAAGACAGACGTAATCTAGCCCTCCTGTTGTTCCATATAAATTCCACTAACTTTTTTTTAATTCTTGAGAATAAATCTAAAGGTGGTGGTAAGGGAATGTATTGAAATAAATAAAGTATTTTAGGTAAGATATTACTTTTAAGTATATTAATTCTCCCAATCATCGACATTGGTAGTGACATCCATCTCTGAAGTAACTCATCAATATCTGTCATTAAGGCTTCATAATTGACACTGGTGATTGATTCTAGCTTAGGCACAATTTGGATTCCTAAATATTTAAACTGATTTACAACATTGAATTGATTTACCTCAGGGGCTGGGTAATTTCTCTGGGTCTCATTTAGCATTAATATTGAAGATTTAGTTTTATTTATTTTATATCCTGATATTTCCCCAAAATTCTTTATTAAATTCAACAAGGTCGGAATTGATTTTTTAAGATTCGACATAAACAAAATTATGTCATCGGCATACAGGGAGATTTTATGTTCTGTTGGTCCAACTTTAATTCCATATATTTGTGACTGTAGACGTATCGCCATCGCTAAAGGTTCAATTGCCATAGTAAACAGTAAAGGTGAAAGTGGACAGCCTTGTCGACATCCTCTATTGGTTTTTATTGATTTTGAAATATTGTTATTTGTTAGGATTTCTGCAGTAGCATTATTATATATTATCTGAACCCATTTTATGAAATTATTTCCAAGTCCAAACCTTTGTAAGACTTCAAAAAGAAAGGGCCATTCAACTCTATCAAAGGCTTTTTCGGCATCCAGTGATAAGAGAGCTGTATCCGGTGCTTCTTTATTAGAATAAATAATATTAAAAAGTCTTCTTACATTATGGAAGCCTTGTCTTCCCTTTATAAAGCCATTCTGATCTCGATTAATAATATTTGGTAAAATTTCTTGTATTCGTCTTGCTAAAATTTTACAGATTATCTTAAGGTCGGCATTTAATAGGCTTATTGGTCTCATATTTTCACATTTATTAGAGGGTTTACCTGGTTTTGGCAACAGTATAATTAAGGCATTATTCATATATGATGGTAAATTACTATTTTGAAATGCTTCTAAAACCATTTCCAAAAAAGGTTTTGTTAATTTATTCTTAAATTTTTTATAAAGGTCAACTGGAAGACCATCTGGTCCTGCACTTTTTCCTGATTTCATATTATCAATAGCTAGTCCAACTTCTTCTTGACTAATTTTAGACTCCAGTATCTCCCTATTTTCATTTGGAATACACGGTATAAATAGTTCGTTCAAAAACCCATGTAGTTTTGTTAAGTCAGATTCATTTTTGGTATCATATAATTTTTCATAGTAATCTCTAAAGGCTCTATTAATTTCTAAAGGATCTATAACTACCTGTCCGTTACTTATAATACTGGTAATTGGTGTTTTAGATTCTAGTTGTTTAATCTGCCATGCCAATAACTTTCCTGATTTTTCACCTTGTTCATAAAAAGATTGTTTCAATCTTAGAAGACTCGAGGCAGCTCTATTCGCTGATTTTTTGTCATATTCAGCTCTCAAAATCAGTAATTCGTTCTCCAACCTTGGATCTCTTCCTGCATATACTCTTTCTTGAAGAATTTTTATTTTATGTTCCAGTTGGACTCTCTCCTCTCGAGTCTTCTTAGATTTTGAACCTGTATAACTAATAATATGTCCCCTAATAAAAGCTTTGAAAGCCTCCCACTTTACACATGCTGATGTTTGTGTAGTATTGATGTCAAAGAACTCATCTATCTGTTTTTCTATATATTTAACAAATTCCTCATCCTGAAGCCATTTATGCTGAAATTGCCATCTACCTGGTTCCTTTGTCAATTTCTTATCTACATACTGTATATTAGACAGCAGGGTGCATGATCAGAGATCATGATGTTATCATAAAAACAGTTTTGAATCTTGGACCTTAATTCTGTGGAGATCAAAAAATAATCTATACGTGAGAATGTCTTGTAGGTATTGGAATAACAAGAGTATGCTTTAACTTGTGGTTTCATTTCTCTCCATATATCTATCAATTTCAATTCTTTCATAAAATGATTAATGGTCATCCTACATCCATTGTGTGTACAGTCCAGTCCTGTTGATCTATCTATACCGGGATTCAATGTACAATTAAAATCCCCTGCTATTATATGTTGCCCTGTAAGTGATGATAAGATAAGAAATAAATTAGCAAAGAACTTTTGATCATCTATATTGGGATCATATAAGTTCACCAAATTTATGTTTTCTAATAGCAAAGATCCTTGAATGATTACATATCTTCCAAATTTGTCTCCATTTACATTTTTCACTTGAAATGGGACTGATTTATGTATGAGAGTCATAACTCCCCTGGCTCGGGATGAAAATGATGAGGTGAAAACATTTCCTTGCCATCTATTCCTAATTCTTTTTACATCTTCCTCTATTAGATGAGTTTCTTGTAAAAACACAATTTTTGAACCCATGTCTTTTATTTTATTCATAACTTGTTTAAGTTTTTTTAAATTTTGTAGACCTCTGCAATTCCATGAAGTTAAGTTAAGATTAACGCTTTGATTTATGATCAATAGGGAGTTTGGGATTACCTTGCAGTGTAAACATGCTCAAACAGAAAAGCAAAAAAATGAGTGGTTGAACATTCACCCTACAAACTCCACACAAACAAATTCCCCCTTCCCACATTTGTGGCAATCCCCCCAAAAGCAAAAGAAAAATTCCGTCTCCCGATAGACCGTTCCACACCCACGAGGATCAGCCAAAGCCACTCCTTCTTCATCCTCCCAATCACCCTAACTCTACTGCTTTTAATAACGTAACATTAACTCTCTTCTGTAATTTTCCAATTTAACTCCAAAATTTTTTTAGCAATTTTGTACTTTTTTTTTTTTTTAATATGTAATACAATCTATATTTTGTAATCTTGTTATATGCTTCTAATCAGTTAAATGCTCAAATATTCTACCCTATATTCTGTTCATGCTTAGCTTCCACCAGTCTCTTCCTGGATCTTCTTGATGAGCTCCTGCGCCTCCTCGGGGGTCTTGAAGATGTGTGTTCTGCCCTCATATGTGACCAGAAGTCTTGCAGGGTGAATCACTCCATGACGAATCTCAAGGTTGCGCAGTTCTTTGCGGATGGGGTCAAACTGCTTCCTTAATTGTTGGATTCCTGAGGCCAAATCTGGGTAGAACCGCACCTGCTGATCTTGATATTTAATTTCTCCTTTGGCCCACACCGCGTTGGAGATCGTCATCCTGTCTCTGTAGCTGAGAAACTTCATAATTAACGTCCTCGGTGCTGCCTTGTTACCTCTCGGTGGGCCAATTCGGTGGGAGCTTTCCAAGACGACTGATGATTTTAGCTCCGCGTTGTTCAGCGCCTCCGGGATCCACCCCTCCAAAAAGGAGCATGAATCACGACCTTCGGCTCCCTCTGGTAAACCCACCAGCCTCAGGTTGTTCCGTCTGGACCGAGATTCCAAATCCAGAACGCTATTTCCCAGATCTTTATTTTTTTTTCCAAAGTGCGCACCTTTATTTGAAGTCCGCTAATTTCATCCTCCGCACTTGAAACACGAAGCTCCGCCTGCGTCACTCGCTCCACGCAGTCACCCAACTCCTTTCTCATTGCATCCAACGCTGCCATAATCCCATCAAGTTTAGCGGAAAAGTCTGCTCTCATTGAGCTAATGGCAGCCAGCACTGCACCTGTGCCGCCATCGTCAGCAGTTACCGCATCACCGCTAGTTTCATCCGCCATATCCGCAGCTTTTTCTACTGCGCCACAAACTTTAAAGTCCGTTAATTTGGACTGCTTCGGCGATTCAATTTTTCCCCCTCCTGATTTCCCAGCCTTAGTCTTCACCGGCATATCCTCACCCAAACGCTGGGAAAAGTTCTGTTCCGAATGAGAGAGTTATTTGCCGAATTTTTATTTCCAGGAGCAGAGCAGAGTGATACGTGTCCTTCTAGGCGGCCGCCATAACCGGAAGTGGAAGTCACATATTAATTATATTAAAGGTAAAATATCCAAATCAATTGCAATACTACACAGAGTGAAATATTTGCTGAATCAACCCACACTATATACCTTGTATCATTCATTAATACTCCCGTACATGACACCAAATAAAGGAGAAACAATATCATTTCAGAGGAACATGTATATTTCAAAAACCTTCAGTGAGAACTACCACCAAGCAACACTGTGTTTCAGTGCAAGGAGTCAGATTATGGAACGATTTTGGACCTGAATTAAAATCATGTACAACGCTTGGACAATTTAAACAAAAACTAAAGGAAGAAATACTCCAAACATATATACAAGATGGCATATAAAATCACATAAGGATTGTCATATCCAGCCTGCATTGTGTTGTTGCTTAGTTTTTTTTTGTCACATTTTGTCTTAGCTTTGTTCTGAATTGTAATCGCTCTTGTTTTGTTTTTCTTTTGAATTCTTGGATGGAATATGGGTGGGCAATATAAGCTGCGGCTTCAGCCATCACCCATTTCAGATAACTTATGTTGAACTGTATAATCAGAGGAGTTATTGTCTAATTTGACCTTGTTGGATTTTCTTTCCCCCTTTGTTATATTATTCTGTTTCTTTTAATCTGTACTTTTAATCTATCCGAAATAAAGATTGATTGATTGATTATTATTATTATTATTATTCATTGATGGTTTTATTTATCTTATTATCCTGTTCTAACTCCAGTGTTTCCTCATGGGGAGCCCTCCCACGGGGGTTGGTTCGGGCTGCAGGGCGCCGGCCTGTGACTGCCCTGGTCCACCCAATGCCTGGTCTTGGGTGGTGGCAGAGGTGGTGTCCCTGTCGCTGTGGACTTGGCGCTTCCCTTGTGTTGGGGAATGAGTGAATGTGAGTGGACAGCAAGGTGGGCAGCTGTTCACAATGTGACCACCGTTTTTCTTTTTTTAAATTACAGCACTGTCGATGTGTCGTATTTTTTTCCACTGAGTTGTTCATATTTATTCAGCCTGCATTAGGTAGAGTAGCCAGAAATTGTACTCAAGTAAAAGTAGTTACCTTATGATATTAATTACTGAAGTACAAGTAAGAGTAGTCAACAAAAAATTACTTGAAGAGTAAAGAAACATCTACTAAAAAGTTCACTTGAATACTGAGTAACGACTTTAAACTCATAAATACATTTTTTTTTTGTTACTTATTTGTACCCGTAGGTAGATTTGTTTTGCAGTCTGGTGACAAGCCACCAGCTGCCGGTCGCTGCGTGCGCAAGCGCCCTGTATCCCTAACCTGCATGTTTTTAGCATGTGGGAGGAAACCGGAGAAATCCCGGAGTAAACCCACACAACACGGGGAGAACATGCAAACTCCACACAGATCACTGTTGGTCAGGAGCAGGGATCGAACCCACGATCTCACGATCCCCCGGCCGAGGGAAAACTGTGCTGCCACAGTGCTAACCACTGTGCCACCGTGCAGCCCAAACACATGACTTTTTTCCTCATAAATGTGACTTTTTTTCCTCAAACGCATAACTTTTTGTGATAAATTTATAACTTTTGCTTGTAATTTTGCAACATTTTCATATAAATTTGCAAAAATTTTTCTTTAAATTTGGCTTTTTTCCTCATGAATTTTTAACTTTTTCTTGTAAATTTGCATCTTTTTCTTGAAGTTTGTGACTTTTTTCTCATAAATATGCGACTTTTTTTCTTGTGAATTTGAAGATTTTTACTCATAAATTTATAACTTTTTTTCACATAAATTTTCAACTTTCTTCTCTTAATGTAGAAAAGACTGCCGCTCCACTCAGCTCAAGGACTTTGTAAGGTGTTGGACAATCAACCAAGTATGAACAGAAATAAAGATGTCTGCACACTTAGTGCAGTTTTCACGTTTTACTGCTAAGCTTTTGGTTTTGTTAAACCTTCATCAGAGCTTTCTTCTTGTAAATTTGTGGTGTTTTTCTCATAAAGTTGTTACATTTTCTCATAAATTTGTGACTGTTTTCTCCTAAGATTTTACCTTTTGTCATAAATTGGTGATATTTTTCTTTTAAAAATTCTTAATTTCCATCCATCCATCCATCTTCTACTGCTTTTCCGGAGGTCCGGGTCGCGGAGGCAGCAGTTCAAGCAGAGAAGCCCAGACTTCCCTCTCCCCAGCCACCTGCTCCAGCTCTTCAGAGGGGATACCAAGGCGTTCCCAGACCAGCTGGGAGACATAGTCTCTCCACCGAGTCCTGGGTCTGCCCCGGGGTCTCCTCCCAGTGGGACGTGCCTGAAATACCTCAAGTGGGAGGCGTCCAGGAGGCATCCTAATCAGATGCCCATACCACCTCAACTGACTCCTTTCAATGTGGAGGAGCAGCGGTTCTACTCTGAGCCTCTCTCGGATGACTGAGCTCCTCACCCTATCTCTGAGGGTGAGTCCAGCAATCCTACGGAGAAAGCTCATTTCAGCCGCTTGTATCCGTGATCTCGTTCTTTCGGTCATTACCCAAAGCTCGTGACCATAGGTGAGAGTAGGAACGTAGATTGACTGGTAAATCGACAGCTTTGCCTTAGAACTAAGCTCCCTCTTCACCACAACAGACCGGTACAACGTCCGCATCACTGCAGATGCTGCTCCAATCCGTCTGTCGATCTCTCGCTCCATTTTCCCCTCACTCGTGAACAAGACCCCAAGATACTTAAACTCCTCCACTTGGGGCAGGAGCCTGTCCCCAACCCGGAGAGGACAATCCACCTTTTTCCGGCTGAGGACCATGGACTCGGACTTGGAGGTGCTGATTCTCATCCCAGCCGCTTCACACTCAGCGGCAAACCGTCCCAGCAAGAGCTGTAGGTCATTGCTGGATGAAGCCAACAGGACAACATCATCTGCAAACAACAGAGATGAGATCCTGTGGTCACCAAGCATGACACCCTCCATTCCCTGGCTGCGCCTAGAAATCCTGTCCATAAAAATTATGAACAGGATCGGTGACAAAGGGCAGCCCTGGCGGAGTCCAACTCTCACTGGGAATGACTCCGACCGAGTGTTGGCAATACGAACCAAACTGTCACAACGGTCGTACAGAGACCGAATAGCTCGTAACAACAAGCCCGATACCCCATACTCCCGAAGCACCCCCCACAAAAATCCACGAGGGACGCGGTCAAATGCCTTCTCCAAGTCCACGAAACACATGTAAACTGGTTGGGCAAACTCCCACGAACCCTCAAGAATTCTCGAGAGGGTAAAGAGCTGGTCCGATGTGCCACGGCCAGAACGAAAACCACATTGCTCCTCCTGAATCCAAGGTTCGACCAACGGCCGGACTCTCCTCTCCAGTACCTTGGCATAGACCTTCCCAGGGAGGCTGAGGAGTGTGATCCCTCTAAAGTTGGAGCACACCCTCCGGTCCCCTTTTTTGAAGAGAGGAACCACCACCCCGGTTTGCCATGCCAAAGGCACTGCCCCCGACCTCCACGCAATGTTGCAGAGGCGTGTCAACCATGACAACCCAACAACATCCAGGGCCTTGAGGTACTCAGGGCGAATCTCGTCCACCCCCGGGGCCCGGCCACCAAGGAGATTTTTAACCACCTTGGCGACCTCAGCCCCTGTGATAGGCGAGTCATCCCCCTCGTCCACAAACCCTGCTTCCTCTGTGGAAGGCGTATCAGTGGGATTGAGGAGATCCTCAAAGTATTCCTTCCACCGCCCGACGATATCCCCAGTTGAAGTCAACAGTGTCCCATCCGCACCATACACAGTGTGGACGGGGAGCTGCTTTCCCCTCCTGAGCCGCCGAACAGTTTGCCAGAATCTCTTTGAAGCCGACCGAAAGTCTTGTTCCATGGCCTCACCAAACTCCTCCCATACCCGGGTTTTTGCTTCAGCAACCACCCGAGCTGCACTCCGCTTGGCCTGCCGGTACACCTCAGCTGCTTCGGGAGTCCCACAAGCCAACCAAGCTTGATAGGACTCCTTCTTCAGCTTAATGCCCCCCCTCACCACTGGTGTCCACCACTTGGTTCGGGGGTTGCCACCATGAGATGCACCGACCACCTTGCGGCCGCAGCTCTGGGCCGCCGCTTCAACAACAGAGGTGGAGAACATGGCCCATTCAGACTCCATGTCTCCAGACTCCCTCGGAATGTGGTTGAAATTCTTCCGGAGGTGGGAGTTGAAGACCTCCCGGACAGGGGCCTCAGCCAGACGCTCCCAGCACACCCTCACTATACGTTTGGGTCTACCAGGTCTGAATGGCTTCCTCCCCTGCCATCGGATCCAGCTCACCACCAGGTGGTGATCAGTTGACAGCTCTGCACCTCTCTTTACTCGGGTGTCCAAGACATACGGTCGCAGGTCTGATGATACGATAACAAAATTAATCATCGACCTGCGACCTAGGGTGTCCTGGTGCCAGGTGCACATATGGACACCCTTATGCTTGAACATGGTGTTCGTTATGGACAGACTGTGGTTAGCACAGAAGTCCAATAACTGAACACCACTCGGGTTCAGATCGGGCAGGCCATTCCTCCCAATCACCCCCCTCCAGGTTTCACTGTCGTTGCCCACGTGCGCATTGAAGTCCCCCAGTAGGACAATGGAGTCTCCAGGAGGAGTACCCTCCAGCACCCCAGTCACAGACTCCAAAAAGGGTGGGTACTCTGAAACATCATTTGGTGCATAGGCACAAATGATGGTCAGGACCCGTTTCCCAACCCAAAGGCGCAGGGAAGCAACCCTTTCGTCCACCGGGGAAAACTCCAATATAGAGGCAGCAAGGTGGGGCGATACAAGAATACCCACCCCTGCTCGTCGCCTCTCGCCCGGAGCAACTCCAGAAAAGGCCAAGCTCCAGCCCCTCTCCAGGAGACTGGTTCCGGAACCGGAGCTGTGTGTTGAGGTGAGGCCGACTATATCTAGCCGGTATCGCTCAACCTCGTACACCAGCTCAGGCTCCTTCCCCGCCAGAGAGGTGACATTCCACGTACCAAAAGCCAGTTTAGTAAGCTTGGGATCAGTCCTCCAAGGCCTCCGCCTTTGACCGCCACCTAATCCACATAGCACCGGACCCCCATGATCCCTCCTGCAGGTGGTGAACCCACTGGAGGGCGGACCCATGTAACTCCTTCGGGCTAAGCCCGGCCGGGTCCCATGGGTGGAAACCCGGCCACCAGACGCTAGCCTTCGAGCCCCTCCCCCAGGCCTGGCTCCAGGGTGGGGCCCCGGTAACCCCATACCGGGCGGGGTACACTGAATCCTTGATATACAATTTATCATGAGAGTGTTGGATCGTTCTTAGTCTGGCCCTTCACCCAGGACCAGTTTGTCTTGGGAGACCCTATCAGAGGCAAATTGCCCCCGGACAACATAGCTCCTGGGATCACTGGGGCACGCAAACCCCCCCACCACGATAAGGTGACGATCCATGAGGAGGAATTCTTAATTTTTTCTCATTAATTTGACTTTTTTTCCATTGGAATTCAAAGCTTTTTGTAATACATTTGTAACTTTTTCTTGCAGTTTTGCAAAAAAAAAAAAATTCTCATTAATTTGCAACTTTTTTCTTGTAAATTTACAGCTTTTTTCTTAAGTTTGTCTTTTTATCCCCCGCTGGATGACACCCAAAGGGGGTCGAAGAGCCCTTTAGGCGAAGACCGAAGGGAATTATGTAATAGGTCCGTCCATTCATCTGCCCCACTTTTGTGAAATCAGCTCCTCCTACAGTTTTATCCTGATTGTTTTGAAACTTGGTACAATGGTTTGATATACACTGATGATGCACATATTCCAATTTGGTTCTGATCGGATGATTTTTGCAGGAATTGTAGCCCCTGACCCATGACCTTCTGTTTTCATCTCACTTCATAGACAGTAGCTGTCTTGTGAAATCAACTCCTCCTGCAGATTTGTTCCAATTATTTTGAAACTTGGTACCATGGTTTGATACACTCTGATGATGCACATATTCCAATTTCACTTTCAGTGGATGACTTTGAGGTCTAAAGTCAGGGGTCAGATTTTTCCTAAATCTTCTAAACACAATAACTACTGAAAGAAATGATGTAGGCTTTTCAGATTGATACAGGAGTTGTCTCTAATACACATCTTGGATCATTTACACCCGACCTAACTATGAGTTTGGGGTCAAGGGGACAGAGGTCAAAGTTAATATTGCAGTTGTACTATGGTAAATGGTACATTTACTATTACTATAAAACAAGTAAAGCTAGGGCAACCAAACCTGGTATACAGGTTCACCTTGGGATCCTGACCTCTGACTATGGGTTTGGGGTCAAAAGGTCAAAGGTTAACATTGGGGCTGTGCAATATATATTGGTGACATGATAAAAAACGTCTACCATTTCATATGAATTTATCGTTTATATCGGGACACATACCTCGTTTCTACTTGTCACTGCCCTGCCTTTCCCCCGCAGTGTGCCAGGCGGGTTCCGTTGGTTAGCGCCACAGCAGCTAAAACAGCAAGCTAATGTTTTGCCACTACTTCTGTGGAGCCACTACTTCTGTGCCAGGGATGTGGGATTTTTTCCCCACCGTGCTGCGTCAGAGAGGATAGTCCTCTAACCTTGTTTTAATTGGACGTAAGTAACGTTAACACCATCTCTCTCCAATTATAAAATGGCAAATGCTAAATGACGATGCTAACTTGTTGCTAATAGGAAACGTGTATCAGACCATCATTCTGGTTTGAATTACTGCTGAGTTTAATTTTGTCTGAAAAAATATCACTAAAGCTGCAAAAGTGCATGACAGCGGCCGCATACACACTAAATAAATAAATTAAAACGTGTTGAAGGAACAAACTGATTCTTAATGTAACTTGATTTCTAATAATTTTTAGTTAGTCAAGTAGTGATAATGATAAAAGTTGAAGTCATCTCAAATACACATTAAAAACAGTTTTATAACAACACTGCAAAATTAATTGGGGAAAAAAGTGCATAAAATTAATGACAGGAATTTGTACAGTTGATTTTTTTCAGTATGTAATTTAAAAATGTAGAAAAAGAGATGGTCCTTTTATTGGTTATTGTATATAAACTATAGAATTTACTGGAAATGTATATCGTGATATATATTGTTATTGCCAAATAAGATTACTTATATCGTGATATGAAATTTTGGTCATATCACACAGCCCTAGTTATCGTTAACATTCCGTATGTCTTATTACTTTACAACGAGTAAAGTTAGGGTCACCAAAGTTGGTACACAGGTTCACCCTGTGACCCCGAAGTGTGACTGTGGTTTTGGGATCACAACTTCAACATCACCTTTTCCAAACAATACCGGTAGAACCTCCCAAAAAACATGGCAAGAGCTGGACAGAAGGATCTCAAGATTCATATGGCAGGGCAAGAGACCTAGAATCAGATATAGAACCCTACAGCTAAACAAAGACAAAGGTGGGCTCGCGCTGCCAAATATCAGGGACTATTTTAAAGCTGCACAAATTAAAACTTTAGTAGAGATATGTAACCCAGTCTACACTGCACAGTGGAAGGAGATGGAATGCCAAATAACAAGTGACATCCCCCTACAGGCGATAATAGGGAACAATGCCTTATCTAAACTTTTGAATAACACTAACCCGTGGATAGAGACCCCGCTAAAAATTTGGTTTAAGATAGTCAGAGAGAATCAAACTAAAGAACCCTATCGATTATTGCAATGAATTTCCTATGATCAGGACTTTACTCCTAATAAAACAGACACTAGATTTAAAAAGTGGAAAGAGAACGGACTGATAAAATATTATGATTTTTTTAAAGGGCAAACTTTAAGAAGTTTTGAAGATTTGAAAAAACAAGGTCTAGTAAATCAAGACCTTTACAGGTTCTTTCAGCTTAGACACCACATAAACAAAATACTTAAAAAGGAGGATTTGGAAAGGGCCCAGTCAGGTGTTCTGAAGGTCTTCTTAATGGCATATAAAGGGATCTCAGGGATCAGATACATTTCTAAAATATACCATGGTCTTCAAGACTTAAAAGGAGACAACACATCATATATAAAAGAGAGATGGGAAAAAGAGGGGAATTTCACTTTACAACTGGAAATATGGGAAAAGCTAAATAAGCAACAATGGAAAAGTACCTTATCCCTGCAGTGGAGAGAATTTGGCTGGAAAAATTTGGTAAGATTTTTCAGAACACCTGCACAAAACAAATTTACTTGTAAGGGGTTGAATTGTTGGCGCTTGTGTGGTGAAAAGACTGCAAATCATTTTCACGTGTTTTGGTCATGCCCAGTTATCCACCAATATTGGACCAATGTACAGACAATATTGGGGAAAATATTCAAAGTAACAGTTCCCTTTTCTTTTGTAACTTTGTATTTGGGTTTACTACCGGAATCACTGGAAAGACGAGGAGAAAAATACTTATTCAGTGTTTTAATATTGGCAAGTAAAAAAGCCCAAACTAAAAAATGGATGTCGAAAGACTGTCCTGCAGCTGAAGATTGGATTAACATGATTCGGGACATTTATTTGATGGAAAAGTTGACATTCGCACTGAGACAGGACATGGATGGGTTCTTGAACTTTTGGCAACCCTGGAACGCATATGTGTCTTCCATCAGATCTAATCTTTGACAAACACCATTTCAATAATGGTTCTGCTCTTTGTTCCAACACTACTGAGATGCTCTTTTATTTTTCTGCTCTTTTGTTTGTTTGTTTTTTCTTTTCCTGTTTGTTTTGTTTTTTTCTTTGTTTTTTGATCTTCTTTTAATTTCTCTTTTTCTTTCATTTAAAAAAAGGGGTGTTGTAATAATTTTTTTCCAATGTTGTCAAAAAACAACAAAAAAGGGGGAATATGTGATGAAAATGTAAACAATGCAATGCTGTAATGACATGAATACCCTTTACAAAAACTTAAATTAAAAAAAAATGTCTTATAAACTATAGCTCAAGAACAAAGAAAGCTAGGCTCACCAAACTTGCTACACAGGTTCACTTTGGGATCCTTCCCTACAACTATAGGTTGTCTACTTTGTTGTATATTCGTGGATGATGGGTTTATCATAATTTGGTTCTGCCACAATAATTATATTGAAAACTTGAAATCTGCTCTCCATCAGTAAGTATTGGGATCTTCAAAGAAAACTGAGGCGGTGGATATTGCACTCGCCTCAGAGTGCTCTTGTTTCTGGTGGATTTGAAAATTTTCCTCATAAATTTGTGACTTTTTTCCTTGCAAATTTGCAATATTTTTCTCAAAAATCTGTGACTGTTTTCTTGTGAATTTACAGCTTTTTCCTTATAAATTTGCAACTTTCTTCTCTTAAATTTGTCATGTTTTTATCATAAAATTGTGACCTTTTCCCCATAAATTTTTTAACTTTAGTCATAAATTGGTGACACTTTTAACTTTTTTCCCCTCTAAATTCATAGCTTTTTGTGATAAATTTGTAGTCATTTCTTTCAGTGTTGCAGCATTTTTTCTCATAAATTTGCAACTTTTTTCTTGTAGATTTGTGATGTTTTTCTCATAAATTTGAGAGTTTTTCTTTTAAAAATTCTTATAATAACTACATGACTTTGTCAGAAATTTGACTTTTTCCCTCTAAATTCAAAGCTTTTTGTGAAAAATTTGTAACTTTTTCTTGCAGTTGTGCAACATTTTTTTTCTAATAAATTTTCAGCTTCTTGTAAATATGGATTTTTTCTTTTAAACATAGAACCCTTTTCTTGTACATTTATAACTTTTTTCAACGGTAAATTTGCAATTATTGCAAAAAAATGAGTCACAGTGCCATCTAAACTCAGAGCCGTCTGCTTCCTTCCAGATGGACCTATCGGTGGAAACCCTGTTCAGCATAATGCAGGAGCGCCAGAAACGCTACGCCAAGTACGCCGAGCAGATCCAGAAGGTCAACGAGATGTCCATGATCCTGAGGCGCATCCAGATGGGCATCGATCAGACGGTGCCGCTGATGGAGCGCCTCAACAACATGCTACCCGAGAGCGAGCGCCTGGAGCCCTTCAGCATGAGGCCCGACGGGGAATCCGCCACCAAGTAGCCTCCCGAAATCAAACACAGCTGCTTTCTACCTGCTCCTGGATCTGCTCGCCATCTGCCCAGGAGGAACAGCCGTGACATTTTGGGTTGGATTCATTGACTCAAACAGGGAGAAGAAGTAATAGATACGTGGTCAAAATGACCTCCATGTGCTCTTTGAAATTCTCCTGCAGCTTTGTAAAGACTTAGAATTCCTGCTCTGGTGAGTTGCTGCAGAATTAGCACTGATGGACGATTTTATCCTGAAACTGCATGTAAATTAATTGTTCATTTTGGGATATTGTGAAGGTTATCTCAGAGACTGGAGGGATTATTCATGCTACTGTACTATATAAGAATATTGTTAAAAAAAAAAAGTGAACTTGCACTTATTGGGAGGGGAATCTGACTTTATTTGGGTGCTTTTATGTTTATGTCAAAGTCTGTTTACATTTGAAATAAGTGACAAACTGTGGACTGATCAGATACACTTTTGTTTGTATAGACAATAAAGGTGGATGAAAGACACTGAAAATTCCACACATGAGCTCATGCATGTTTGTCCGTCACTTTACTGCCCAAATGAAACTGGGGTAAGGAGTCCCAAGTTTTACAGGATGGAAAAAGTCTCAAATTAACAAAGGTAAGGGGAGGAGGGAGTAGCAATGTTACAAGAATAAGCACAAAGTCAGACTTACAAGATGGGAAAATGTAAAAAATTTGCAGTGGGGGGGGGGGGGGAGACACAAATTTGAATGAAAACTTGAACATTGAAATGAAACTGGAAGATGAAGTCGATAATTTACAGGACAGGAAAAAGGTGCAAATGTGCATGAAGTAATTTGACAAGACTGGGGGAAAAAGGTCAAATTTACAAGTCAGGAAAATGTAAATTTGTGATGAGGGGAAGTCAGATTTACAAGGGGAAAAGCTGCACATTGACAAGATGGGAAGAAGTTTCAAACTTCTGGGACTAGAAGGGAAAAGCCAAATGAACGAGAAAAAATTGCAAATTTACGGAACTGGTGGAAAAGTTGCAAACTTGGTGGAGTGTCACAATTTTATCAGGGGGCTGGAAAAAATATACCAGAGGGCCATATTTGCCTTTGATATTGATACCAGTGATGTATAGTAAGGGATTTATAAGCAACATAAATTATTGCGTGGGGTCTTTGTGCAGCACTTTGACACTATTGCTTATAAATAAAGTGGATTGGACTGAACATAAAATCATTTTCACATGTGAACATCAGACATTTTTTGCAGGAAATGGTCAGCTCTGTGGCTCTGCTGATGGAACCACTTTGATTGAGCCGGAAACACGACGCCCACCTTCTGGTCCCGAATCCTCTGGACAGTTAATCTCTGCACTACTTCACAACGGGATGTTGGGAAATTAAAAACTGGGGAAAATGTCTCGGGTAATCGACAGAAAACCTCAGGACCAGTGCATGGTTGAGAATATATTTAGAAATGTTCTTTGTGGCACACATATTTGAGTTGCTTAGGCTGCATATGTATATTACTGTTGCCCACGTTTCAGAATGAACAATAAGTCTGGACCTCCTGGGGATGACAGGAGGATGTGAAATGTGACCTTTTGAGATGGCCTTGAGAGGCTTCCTGACCACCAGGGTTTTGGGGGAGAGGAGAAGACCTGGGGGTTATGTATTGTGTCTTGGGATTAAAGACAATGTGACTCTGTACTTTGATGTCCCAGGTATAAAAGGGACAGGTGTGGGAGGAAGGGTCTCTTTTCTGTTTGAGAGGATGTTGGAGATACGTGAATGATTAATAAACCTGAAATGAGAAATAAACTCAGCCTCATCTTTTCACGCTCTCCACATCTTTACCATTAAAAGGGATATCTGTGACCAAGTGCCTTGACTGTCCTTAAAAAAATGTCTGTTATATAGTAATTTTTTTTAATCAGAATTGCCCATAATCCATCAATTTGTTTTAAAGGCTATTAAAACTGGTAAGAATCTACCGCACGTACAGTGTACTGTATGAATTACAGTGGTGTAAAAAAGTGTTTGCCCCCTTTCTAATTTCTCATTTTTTTGTATGTTTGTCATACTTAAATGTTTCAGATCATCAAACAAATTTAAATATTAAACAGATAAGACAAGTAAACACAAAATGCAGGTTTTAAATGAAGGTTTTAATTATTATGGGAAAAAATCCAAACCTACATGGCCATGTGTGAAAAAGTGATTGCCCCCTAAACCTAATAACTGGTTGGGCCACCCTTAGCAACAACAGCTGCAAACAAGTGTTTGCAATAATTGGCAGTGAGTCTTTTACAGCACTGTGGAAGAATTTTGGCCCTCTCATCTTTGCAGAATTGTTGTAATTCAGCGACATTGGAGGGTTTTCAAGCATGAACCACCTTTTTAAGGTCATGCTGTGGAGAAAGGAAGCAGACGAGGCAACCAGCTGGACAACACACGAACTTTATTCCTGCTCCAACATTAAGTACAGTTAATTCTCCCTGGGTCTCTGTGAACCCTCTTTTTATAACTGTTAATTCCATGCATTGAGACCCAGGAATCCTGACCATAATACATTGTGTGGACCAAAGACATGCGTGGCATATTAACATCACATAGCGCCAGTACTGCTTCTCACACCCTTTTCTCCTCCAGTGGCTCTGGCCCTTCCTCAACTCCCTGGGGGGCGAATAGACCTTACTGTCCCATCTGAGACCCCCCGGTAACACTTCCTCCTTCAGCACATTGTTTCCTCTTTCCCTAGCTGCCATCTCTGGGTGGAGAATCCCCCACCCGTGCCACCACAATGCCACAGCATCTCAATCGGATTCAGGTCAGGACTCGGCCACTCCAAAGTCTTCATTTTGTTTTTCTTAAGCCATTCAGAGGTGGACTTGCTGTTGTGTTTTGGATCATTGTCCTGCTGCAGAATCCAAGTGCGCTTCAGCTTGAGGTCATGAACAGATGGCTGGATATTCTCCTTCAGGATTTTTTGGTAGATAGCACAATTCATGGTTCCATTTACCACAGCAAGTCTTCCAGGTCGTGAAGCAGCAAAACAGCCCCAGACCATCACACTACCACCACCATATTTGTATGATGTTCCTTTTCTGAAATGCTGTGTTGTAGCACCTTGGGGGAGCCAGATTTTCTAGCATCTCAGACAGGAGACAGTGGATAAGCATGGGAGAACAAAGAGCAGGAGATTCCTGGTGAGATAGCAGGAAGGAGTCAGGGATGAAGGGGGTTGAATGCAGTGTGATGCAAATGTCATGTTGTGTGTGATATAAATGCCATGAAGCTTAAGAGGAGAGTTTCTGCTTAAATGTTCAGTCTGTTCTGTGCTTGTGAAGTGTGAGTGTGTAATAAATCGTCTGAAATGAATCTGCCTCTTCATTTACACGCTCCACACTGGTGACCCAAGACGTATTATGGAACACGAGGCAAGATCCCCGGAGCCGGCCCGGTCAGGAAGCTACAGTGAGGCGGCAGCCATCCCACAGACAGCCAAGACTGGAACCTCCAGCCACGCGTGTGTGGTTTCAGTCAAGCTACCGGATTTCTGGCAGCACAACCCGCGCTCTTGGTTCCACCTCACCGAGGCTCAGTTCGCCCTCCAGGGAGTAACGGCAGACGACACCAGATTCTACCATGTGGTCGCAGCGCTTGACACCCGCACAGCTCAACAGGTAGCGAGCCTGCTCGATCAGCCACCAGCCAGCAACAGATACGAGGCACTCAAGGCTGCACTCACCCAGCGCTACACGCTCTCGGACTGTGAGAGAGCGGAGAGGCTCCTGATGTGGACCGAGTTAGGAGATAGTTCGGCTGTAGACCTGATGGAGAAGATGCTGGCGTTAATGGGCAAGGACGACGGGCACTTTCTGTTTGCCCACCTCTTCCTCCGGAACCTTCCGACAGTGGCGAGAGCGGCTCTGGCCAATTCGCCGTTGCTGGCCGCGCAAGACTACCGTGCGCTAGCCCAGGAGGCAGACCGGATCATCATCATCACCAGGGCGATAACAGTCAACGCAGCAGCGGCGGAGCCCAGTGAGACGACCAGAGGAGGCGAGGAGCCACCGACGGTAGCAGCAGCGGGGGCCAAGGAGCGCCAGAGAGACACGCTCTGTATCTACCACCGCCGCTTCGGAGAGAAGGCACGCAGATGTGCGCCACCGTGCCAATTCAAGCGCTCGGGAAACGCCAAGGTCGGGGGTCGGTAGCAGCCGCGACCCTCGGTGAAGAGAACAAGCTGCTCTACTTGACAGACGCACGCTCGGGGAGGCGTTTCCTCGTGGACACCGGAGCCCAGAAGAGCTTCATCCGGCCGACCTACGCTGACCGGCTGGCAGAACCTAGCGGCCCCGAGATGTTGGCAGCAAACGGCTCGGATATTAAGACCTTTGGTGAGAGGACTCTGCTCTTATCTCTACACGGCCGTACATATGAGTGGACTTTTGTCGTAGCAGCACTGAATTACCATATACTGGGGGCTGATTTTCTGTGTGCACATGGTTTACTGGTTGATGTTGCTAACAGGCGCTTGGTTAATGCACTGTCCTTTGACTCTCTCCCCTGTATAGCTCGAGCGACCCAGCCAACAGCACAAGCCAACGTCACAGCTACAGGCGGTAAGTTCCACACACTGCTCACTCAGTTCCCAGCACTCACGGTCCCGACGTTTTCCGCGGCCATCGCTAAACATGGGGTGGAGCACTTTATCACCACCACCGGGCCGCCCGTTTTTGCAAGACCTCGGCGCTTGGATGCAGCTAAACTGGCCATAGCGCGCGAGGAGTTCGCCAACCTGGAAAGGTTGGGCATCATCAGGCGCTCGAACAGCCCATGGGCATCCCCGCTACACATGGTCCCTAAGGCTGAGGGATCGTGGCGACCGTGCGGTGATTTCCGCAGGTTGAACAACACCACAGCGCACGACCGCTACCCAATTCCCCACATACAGGATTTTTCCATTCACCTTGCCGGAGCACGCATTTTTTCTAAAATAGACCTGGTCCGCGGTTACCACCAAGTCCCAGTGCACGCTGAGGACATACCCAAAACAGCAGTAATAACTCCGTTCGGTTTATTCGAGTTCCTGCGCATGCCATTCGGGTTAAAAGGAGCGGCACAGACGTTCCAGCGCATGATGGATGCAGTGCTGCGCGATCTCCCGTTCGTGTTCGTCTACCTGGACGATATGCTGGTAGCCAGTGCGTCCGAAGACGAACACGAAACCCACCTCACGACGGTTTTCCGGAGGTTGGAGGAGCACGGGTTAATAATCAACCCGGCGAAATGCCAGTTCGGCGTGACAGAGATTGATTTTTTGGGGCACCGCATCTCTCCGGAAGGAGCGATCCCGCTGCCCGACAAAGTGCGCGCCGTGGCAGATTTTCCCCGGCCTCAGACGGTCAGGGCGGTGCAGGAATTTTTGGGAATGGTGAACTTTTATAACCGTTTCCTCCCCTGCGTGGCACAGCTCATGCAACCATTGTACGCCGTGCTCAAGAAACAGAAACCCGCGGATAGGGTCGAATGGACCCCGGAGCGAGAGCGGGCGTTCTCAGAAGTTAAAGCAGCCCTGGCAAACGCCGCACTGCTGGCACATCCGGACCCGACGGCCCGCATAGCGCTCACCACTGACGCTTCAGACGTGGCCATAGGGGCTGTCGTGGAGCAGTGCGTTGCCGGGGCTTGGCAGCCGCTCGCCTTTTTCAGCAGAACTTTGCGCGACAGCGAACGTAAATACAGCGCATTCGACAGAGAGTTGCTGGCTCTTCACCTGGCCATACGCCACTTCCAGTTCTGGCTGGAAGGGCGCAGCTTCACCGCGTTCGTGGACCACAAGCCACTAACGTTTGCGATGGCCAAGGTTTCAGAACCGTGGTCGGGCCAGCAGCAGAGACAGCTGGCCGCGATCTGAGTTTACTACCGATATTCAGCATGTGTCTGGTAAACTGAATGTAGTGGCGGACTGCCTCTCGTGCGCCGTGGTGGCCCCGGTCTGCGTGGGGATAGATTACGCAGCCATGGCTGCGGAGCAGATTAGCGATGCAGACGTGCGCGCGCTCCAGTCTGGACCAACAGGGTTAAGGCTGGAGAGCAGGGTGCTGCAAGATGGCGGCCCCCCCCCTAATCTGCGATGTCTCCACGGGTCGCCCGCGTCCGGTGGTCCCGGCCGCGTGGTGCCGCCGCGTGTTTGAGTCGGTTCATACTCTGGCGCATCCAGGAGTGCGCGCGTCAGTCAAAATGGTGGGAGAGAAGTTTGTGTGGCCGAGCCTACGCAAACAAGTGAAAGAGTGGGCTGCAGCCTGCATGGCGTGCCAACAAGCCAAGGTACAAAGACACACGAAGGCTCCTTTGGAGCCGTTTCGTATTCCGGCTAAGAGGTTCGACCATGTTCATGTGGACCTCGTGGGCCCCCTCCCGCCATCACAGGGGTGTACACACCTCCTGACAATGGTGGACCGCACCACGCGCTGGCCAGAAGCGGTCCTGCTGGCGGCAACCACGTCCGCAGACGTAGCGCGCGCTTTTTTAACAGCATGGGTGGCACGTTTTGGAGTCCCGTCGGACATTACGTCCGACAGAGGCCCTCAATTTGTCTCCGAACTCTGGTCCGCGATGGCCCGCAGCCTGGGTGTTACAATTCACCGCACAACCGCGTACAACCCACAGGCCAATGGGTTATGCAAGCGTTTTCATAGAGGCGCAGCCATTACGGCTGCCCAGGGAATTTCTGCCAGATAATCCCGCGCCGGACAGCTGCCCGTCTCAGCTTTTGCAGCGTAGCGCAAACACAGGCACGCTGCCGGGCCCTGCCCACCACAGTTTTCCGCGTGTTTTCGTGCCTAAAACTTTGAAGAGCGCGGAGTTCGTGCTTGTCAGACACGATGCCCACCGCCCTCCATTGCGCCCACCCTATGATGGACCGTTCAGAGTGTTGGAAACAGGGGATAATCATTTTTTGCTAGACTTGGGGGGTAGGAAGGAAAAAATTGGCATAGACAGACTCAAACCCGCTTTCGTTGTGGCGGACGAGCAAGTGCTGTTGGCTGAGGCCCCTCGGCATGGAAGACCCCCACGGAGAGCTCCCCAGGGAAACGATTCGCCAGAGCAGCCACACGGACAGACCGAAGTGCCCCCCCCAGCAACAGCCCACCCGCAGTCAGACACACTCCCAGCAGCCCCCCACCGGCACAGCAGTGCCGCGGAGGCGGTAAACCCCAGTTACAGCAGATACGGGAGGAGACGGAAGCCCAAACAGCATGTGGACTGATGTTCTATTGTTCTGTCTAAGATGCTGGGGGGGGGGGGGGGTAGCACCTTGGGGGAGCCAGATTTTCTAGCATCTCAGACAGGAGACAGTGGATAAGCATGGGAGAACAAAGAGCAGGAGATTCCTGGTGAGATAGCAGGAAGGAGTCAGGGATGAAGGGGGTTGAATGCAGTGTGACGCAAATGTCATGTTGTGTGTGATGTAAATGCCATGAAGCTTAAGAGGAGAGTTTCTGCTTAAATGTTCAGTCTGTTCTGTGCTTGTGAAGTGTGAGTGTGTAATAAATCGTCTGAAATGAATCTGCCTCTTCATTTACACGCTCCACAGTGTTACTTTTACACCGGATGTAATGGGACACACACCTCCCAGAGTTCCAAAACGTTTTGTCTCATCAGTCCACAAAGTATTTTCCCAAAAGTCTTTGGGATCATCAAGATGTTTTCTGGCAAAACTGAGACGTGCCTTTATGTTCTTTTTGCTCAGCAGTTTTTGTTTTTTTTTTGTTTTTGTTTTTTTATCTTGGAACTCTGCCATGCAGGCCATTTTTGCCCAGTCCCTTTCTTATGGTGGAGTCATGAACACTGACCTTAACTGAGGCAAGTGAGGCCTGCAGTTCTTTGGATGTTGTTGTGGGGTCTTTTGTGACCTCTTGGATGAGTCGTCGCTGTGCTCCTGGGGTAATTTTGGTCAGCCGGCGACTTCTGGAAAGGTTCACCGCTGTTCCATGTTTTTGCCATTTGTGGATAATGGCTCTCACTGTGGTTTGCTGGAGTCCCAAAGCTTTAGAAATGGCTTTATAACCTTTTCCAGACTGATAGATCTCAATTACTTTGTTTCTCATTTGTTCCTGAATTTGTTTGGATGATGTCTAGCTTTTGAGGATCTTTTGGTCTACTTCACATTGTCAGGCAGGTCCTATTTAAGTGATTTCTTGATTGAGAACAGGTGTGGCAGTAATCAGGCCTGGGTGTGGCTAGAGAAATTGAACTCAGCTTTCCAAAGATGTGATAAACCACAGTTAATTTATGTTTTAACGGGGGGGGGGGGGGGGGGGGAATCAGTTTTTCACACAGGGCCATGTAGGTTTGGATTTTTTTTTACCCTTAATAATAAACACCTTCATTTAAAAACTGCATTTTGTGTTTACTTGTGTTATCTTTGTCTAATATTTAAATTTGTTTGATGATCTGAAACATTTAAGTGTGACAAACATACAAAAAATGAGAAATTAGGAAGGGGGAAACACTTTCTCATACCACTGTATGATATATTAAATGGTGACAGCAGAGATGTTTCTACCAGACAATGCAAATGCTACAGCCCCCCTCAGCCACTAGGGGGGCTTAAGCTATATGTTCACCCTTAATTTTTGCTTGTTTTTGACAAAACAATTAGATTTACCTTTACCTTTTTCTTATATATGGGCAACACGGGGGCGGAGTGGTTAGCACTGCGGCAGCACAGCAACTCACCCTTGGCCGGGGGATCCTGGGTTTGATCCCAGCCCCCGACCAACAGTGATCTGTGTGGAGTTTGCATGTTCTCCCCATGTCTGTGTGGGTTTACTCCAGGATTTCTCCGGATTCTTCCCACATGCCAAAAACATGCAAGGTCGGTCAATTGGCATCAAACTGGGGATTCTAAATTGTCCTTAGGTGTAACTGTGAGAATGAATGGTTGTCTGTCTCTCTGTGTTGGCCCTGTGAAGGACTGGTGATCTGTCCAGGGTGTACCCTGCCTCTTGCCCAAAGATGCTGGGATAGGCTCCAGCGCCCCCTGACCCGAAAAGGATTAAGCGGAAGAAAATATATATTGTGGGGAACCCACTCAGTAGTTTTCCCTCAGACTGAAGTGGCAGATCAAAGGTGGGGAGTGTGGGGAGTGATATGTTAATGCAGCACCCCAGATAGCAGAGAAGTGTTAATGCTGTGATATAAAAGAGAGTGCCTGCAACCTGGTGGGGATTTTTTCTGATTCTGGTAAATGTGAGAGAGAGTGGAATAAAGTTTCATCTGCTCGGAAAAGTTTGGCCTGGTTATTCTCCCCACTATATACAGTATATATATATGGTAAAGCCAACTTTATTGTCATTCGGTCAATCATGTACAGTAGAATGAAATTACGTTTCTCTTATCTACAATCTTAATCACATCTAGAATCAGAGTGGTCGCTGCCATGCAAGGCGCCGCCACAAATTTCCCTCCTCTGTTCCATTATTGCTGAGCACTAAGCTGGACGGCAGGAAGTTCTGCTTTGGACAAAATTGTTGGTACCCCTCTGTTAATGAAGGAAAAACCCACAATGGTCACAGAAATAACTTGAATCTGACAAAAGTGGTAATAAATAAAAATTCTATGAAAATTAACCAATGAAAATCAGACAATGCTTTTGTGGTTCAACAGAATTATTTTAAAAAACAAACTCATGAAACAGGCCTGGACAAAAATGATGGTACCCCTAGAAAAGATTGAAAATAATGTGACCATAGGGACATGTTCAACCAAGATGTGTCCTCTAATTAACATCACAGGTGTCTACAAACTTGTAATCAGTCAGTCGGCCTATTTAAAGGGTGACAAGTAGTTACTGTGCTGTTTGGTGACATGGTGTGTGCAACACTAAACATGGACCAGAGGAAGGAAAGGAGAGAGTTGTCTCAGGAGATTAGAATGAAAATTATAGACAAGCATGTTTAAGGTAAAGGCTATAAGACCATCTCCAAGCAGCCTGATGTTCCTGTGACTACAGTTGCACATATTATTCAGAAATTTAAGATCCACGGGACTGTAGCCAACCTCCCTGGACGTGGCCGCAGAAGGAGACAGATAATACGAATGGTAACAAAAGAGCCCAGAACTGACATAATGTCTGGCTCAGGAGACACACACGCAGGCTCAGGATAGATTTAACAGTTTTATTTAACAAGCAGGGGTGTATGAATGCGTGTGTGAGATATGTATATGTACTGTGGGAGAACTTCAGTGCGCAGGCAGCAGAGCAGTTCGCTGTACAGCCGGGCAACCCTATAACGAGAGAGCAGAGGGACAGGGTAAAGGGCACCACACCTATACAGGACCGTGACAAAGACTGCTGCTTACTTGGTATAACAGGTGGCTGGCGTTGGCAAGGAGAGAGCCCAGGAGACAGCAACCTGCAGAGCCTGTGGCGACAGCGAGGATGAAGTGGCGAGACGAGGAGTCCGCCGCCAAGGAATCCACCTGTGCACAGGGGAGAGGACTGAGGAGAAAAGGTAAGGATGCTTATGTAGAGAGTTGTCTTGCTGGCAATGGGGGTTCCAATAGCGAAGACGAGCTGAAGGGACCAGACGGCTTCAGTCCGAAGCACAGGGCTAAGTGGGTTAAATAGTCTATTGCTGACGAGGCGCAGGTGTGCGCGCAGCAGGAGCCAATGACGAGTGGCGAGTCATGACAGTACCCCCCCCCCCCCCCCCCAGCAGCACCTCCTGGTGCTGGTTTATCCGGGTGCGCCCGATGGAACTCCGTGATGAGACTTTTGTCCAGAACCAGGGACGAGCGCACCCATTGCCTCCACTCAGGACCGAAGCCCTCCCAGTCCACCAGATACTGTAGCCCGCGACCTCGGCGCCGAGAATCTAAGATGGTGGTGACTCTCCAGGCCGGGTGGCCATCAATCATCAGGGGCGCGGGCGGCGCCGCGGGTGGGGGCAGAGGGGATCGGACACCACAGGTTTGATCTTGGATACGTGGAAGGTGGGGCAAATACGGAGGGGGGGGGATAGCCACATGCACAGCCACCGGGTTAATAATTTTGGTGATGGTGAAGGGTCCAATGAAGCGTTGAGCCAGCTTTCTCTTCTCACCCTTCAGGTTGATGTCGTGAGCAGAAACCCAAACTTTCTGACCCACCTGGTAGGCAGGGGCCGGTCTTCTATGACGATTGGCAGTGGTGCTGTTGCGTTTTGCTGTGCGCAAGAGCGCATCGCGCGCCTTGGACCAAAGACTCCGGCACCGCCTCAGGTGCGCCTGGATGGACGGGACAGCCAACTCACCCTCCTGCACCGGAAATAATGGTGGGTCGTACCCCAGGGAAGCTTTGAAGGGGGACATACGAGCGAGGCCCACCTGGTGGTCTCTTCTTCGCTAAGGGGGTCACCATCATGCCCAAAGACTTCCAGCTGGCCCGCTGCATCCGTGGAGAGAGAGCTTAGACTTTCTGCTGCACATTCACCAGCCATAATGCTCTGCACTGTGTGTCTATATATATATACATTTATAGTAATATGGACATATGTTTACTAGATGTTGTTTTTTCTTGCCTTCTGATTGTTGCTCTGAGTGTTGCTATCCCTATGCTGTTGCAATCCTGGAATTTCCCCATTGTGGGACTAATAAAGGCTTATCTTATCTTATCTTATCTTATACCAGCGGCAGACGATCGAGTGGAGTTGTGGGCGTATTCCACCCAGGCCAGATGCGTGCTCCAAGAGGCCGGGTTGGAGGCGGTGACGCAGTGGAGGGCAGCTTCCAGCTCCTGGTTGGCCCGTTTGCATTGCCCGTTGGACTGCGGATGATGGCCGGAGGAGAGGCTTACCGTGGCTCCCAGGGCGTTACAAAAACACCTCCACACCTCAGAGACGAATTGGGGCCCTCGATCCGAGACGACGTCCACCGGTATCCCGTGCAGTCTGACCACATGTTGGACCAGGAGATCCGCTGTTTCCCGTGCCGTAGGAAGACCCCGCAGCGGCACGAAGTGGGCGGCCTTGGAAAAACGATCGACGATGGTCAGCACTGCGTCGTAGGTGTTGGAGACTGGGAGACCGGTGACGAAGTCGAGGGCTATATGAGACCAGGGCCTGCCTGGGATCGGTAGGGGCTGGGGTAGACCTGCAGGGGGGGCGTTACCTGACTTGCCGGTGACACATACTGGGCAGGCCCGGACGTAGTTGACGGTGTCCCTCTGCAGACCAGGCCCCCAGAAGGACCACTGGAGGAGATCGACCAGCCGGGAGACCCCAGGGTGGCATGCAAACTTGGAGGTGTGGATCCAGTGAAGAACTTCCCCCCAAACCAAAGATGGAACGAATAGCCTCCCCTCCGGTCCGCCGCCAGGATCCGGTTCGGTCTCCTGCGCCTTCCGGATCTTGTCCTCTATGGCCCAGGACATTGCCCCCACAATACACGAGCTGGGTAAGATGGTATGCTCCGGCTCCTCGGATGTCTCAGGGGCGAATTGCCTGGACAGGGCATCAGGCAGGCCGTTCTTCGAACCAGGGCGGTACGTGATGGTAAAGCGAAAACGGGCAAAGAACAGGGACCAACGCGCCTGGCGGGCGTTCAGACGTTTGGCAGATCTCAAGTACTCCAAGTTCTTATGGTCCGTTAACACAATGAACGGCAAAGCTGCTCCCTCCAGCCAATGGTGCCACTCCTGCAGGGCGAGCTTGATGGCGAGAAGCTCCCTGTCCCCGACGTCATAGTTGCGTTCAGCCGGTGACAGGCACCGAGAGAAGGCGGCGCAGGGTCGCTTGGTCCCGTTGGCGGGTGACCGCTGGGACAGCACCGGCCCCACTCCCGTATCAGACGCGTCGACCTCCACCAAACACTGCAACGCGGGGTCGACCTGCGTTAGGACCCGGGAGGAAGAGAACTCCATCTTCAGTGCCTGGAATGCCGCAGCAGCCTCTTCAGTCCACCGGAAGGGGGTATTAGGTGAAGTGAGGCGGGTCAAAGGGCCGACGATGGCGCCGAAATTTGGGACAAAGCGGCGGTAAAAGTTGGCGAATCCTATGAACTGTTGTACCTGCTTCCTGGAGGTCGGTGTGGGCCAGTCGACCACCGCTTTCACCTTCATGGGGTCGGGAAGGACTTGGTCATGCGAGATAACAAACCCCAGGAAGGAGGTGGTCTTGGCGTAGAATTCGCATTTTTCAGCCTTGACGTACAACCTGTTTTCCAACAGTCGCTGCAGGACCCACCTCACATGGACCCTGTGTTCATCCCGAGACCTGGAGAAGATTAGAATGTCGTCCAGGTATACGAAGACAAAGAGGCCCAGGAAGTCCCGGAGGACGTCATTAATGAGGCGCTGGAACACTGCAGGGGCGTTGGTTAATCCGAACGGCATCACCAGGTATTCAAAGTGACCAGTAGGCTTATGGAAGGCTGTCTTCCACTCATCTCCCTCCTGGATCTGGACGAGGTGGTAGGCGCTACGGAGGTCCAATTTGGTGAACCAGGTTGCCCCCTGGAGGGAATGGAAGGCGGTGTCCATCAACGGCAGGGTGTAGCGGTCCTTCTCCGTGATGTCGTTGAGGGCCCGATAGTTGATGCAGGGGCGGAGAGAACCGTCCTTCTTGGACACAAAGAAGAATCCCGCGCCGAGCGGGGATGAAGAGGGGTGGATGATTCCTGTGCTGAGTGACTCCTTCAGGTAGGTGTCCATCGCCTCCTTCTCCGGCGCCGACAGGCTGTATAGCCTCCCTGAGGGTAAGGGAGCCCCCGTGCGGATGTTAATGGCACAATCGTAGGGCCGATGAGGAGGGAGAGACATCGCCTTGGACTTACTGAAGACGAGGCCCAGATCATGGAACTCCGGAGGCACCAGGGTGAGGTCCGGCGGTGCAGCGTCCTTGGCTGAAGGGGGTGAAGCCGGGGCGCAGGCTGCGGACTGAAGGCAGGTGCCCATGCAAAACGAGCTCCAGGCAGCGATCCTACCGGCCTGCCAATCCAGCACCGGGTTGTGTAGGCGCAGCCAGGGGTAGCCTAGAATGACTGGCGAGACAGAGGAGGACAGGACATAGAGCACAAGTTCCTCCCGATGGTTACCTGAGATGATTACAGGGATTGGCCTGGTCCGATGAGTCACTCGTCCGAGGGGTGCTTGAGAGAGGGTGATCAGGCTGAGCAGAGTTGGCAGAGGATGACAGGGGATGCCCAATTGGGTTGCCAGGCTCTGAGAGATAAAATTCTGCTCTGCTCCTGAGTCCACCAGTGCGTGAGTGAGATGCCCCATGGCGGTGTGACAAAAACGGATGGGCAGTGTAAGATTAGTGAGGGGATTTGACCGGTTAGAGTCCGCGAGGCCCCCTACAGTGACTCGTGGACCTCCCCGTTTGGCTTCCCCGGGCAAAACTCCACGGTATGTTGGTTGCCTCCACAATACATGCACAGGCCCAACTGCCGGCGGCGCTGTTTCTCCGCTAGGGGGAGCTTTGACCGGCCAACCACCATTGCCTCCGACTCCTCGGAAGGCTCCGGGGGAGGCAACGCCAGGGGGCGAGCTTGAGGCGTGTGGACGGGGCCTCCTCACGAGCGGCTGGTCAACTTCCGCTCGGAGGAGCGCTCGCGCAGCCTGTTATCCAAGCTAATAGCTACGGAGATTAGCTCTGAAAGGGTCTCCGGGAGGTCTCGACCGGCCAGTTCATCCCTCAGACTCGGGCTGAGGCTGCGGAGGAAGATGCCACAGAGTGACACCTCTCCCCAGCCTACTTCCTCGGCGGCGACCCGGAAGTCGATAGCGTGGCCTGCTGCTGACCGACCTCCCTGCTGGAGAGCAAGGAGACGGTCAGTTAGGACACTATCGCGCCGGGAATGATCAAACACGTCGAGAAACTGCCGCACGAATTGGTCATAGGAGAGGTTCGCGTAACTGGGCTTCGCCATTACGGCGTAAGCCCAGGTAAGCGCTCGCCCCTCCAGGAGATTTCCTATATAACCAATCCGGCTGTGGTCTGAGGGAAAATCCCCGGGAACGCGCAGGAACACCGACTCACACTGCATTATGAAACCCCGAGCTCCACCAAGTTTCCTGCTGAAGCGGGCAGGAGTCGGGATGGGTGTGAGCCGGGTCGGCGGCCCCACGGCAAACTGGCCAGCCACCGGAGCAGCAGGAGCCAATCCTCCCTGACGAGCTGGGGGGAACACCTGCTGGGGGTCCAGGCGGTCTAACCGGTGAGTGATTGTAGTCAATTGATTCAAAATCACCTGCTGTTGGTGGGCTATTAAATCTACCCGAGCCTCGAGGGTGGAAAGACGGCGTGCGAGCCCGCTGTCTGCCGAGCCGCTCTGCTGAAGCCGTACTGACATAATGTCTGGCTCAGGAGACACACACGCAGGCTCAGGATAGATTTAACAGTTTTATTTAACAAGCAGGGGTGTATGAATGTGTGTGTGAGATATGTGTATGTACTGTGGGAGAACTTCAGCGTGCAGGCAGCAGAGCAGTTCGCCGTACAGCCGGGCAACCCTATAACGAGAGAGCAGAGGGACAGGGTAAAGGGCACCACACCTATACAGGACCGTGACAAAGACTGCTGCTTACTTGGTATAACAGGTGGCTGGTGTTGGCAAGGAGAGAGCCCAGGAGACAGCGACCTGCAGAGCCTGTGGCGACAGCGAGGATGAAGTGGCAAGACGAGGAGTCCGCCGCCAAGGAATCCACCTGTGCACAGGGGAGAGGACTGAGGAGAAAAGGTAAGGATGCTTACGTAGAGAGTTGTCTTGCTGGTAATGGGGGTTCCAATAGTGAAGACGAGCCGAAGGGACCAGACGGCTTCAGGCCGAAGCACAGGGCTGAGTGGGTTAAATAGTCTATTGCTGACGAGGCGCAGGTGTGCGCGCAGCAGGAGCCAATGACGAGTGGCGAGTCATGACAAGAACAACCTCTAAACACATTCATGGTGAACTCCAAGGTCAAGGTACATCAGTGTCAGATCGCACCATTCGTCGTTGTTTGAGCCAAAGTGGACTTCATGGGAGACAACCAAGGAGGACACCACTGTTGAAAACAAATCATCAAAAAGCCAGACTGGAATGTGCCAAACTGCATGTTGACAAGCCACAAAGCTTCTGGGAGAATGTCCTATGGACAGACGAGACAAAACTGGAACTTTTTGGCAAGGCACATCAGCTCTATGTTCACAGACGCAAAAATGAAGCATGTGGCGGGTTGATTCAACCCCCCACAACACACAGGACAGTCAGCTCTTTTCTCTTGGTTTTTCCCGCTGCACTACTGAGATGTAATGTGCCATGCATGTATTGTGATGTAATGTGCCATGCATGTATTGTGATGTAATGTGCCATTCATGTATCGTGATGCAATGTGCCATTCATGTATTGTGATGTAATGTGCCATTCATTTATAGTGTTCATGCGTCCTGTCCTTACTGTGACCTAGAGGCTGAGATCAATATGTAGATGTGCCTTGTAACCTCTTTGTCCTGCAAGCCGGAGCAGAGGCTGCATCTGCCTATTGTTATGTAGGTCTTACAAATGCAAATGTCTCATGCCTGTTCTGCAGTCCCTTTGATCAGACCAACTGCTGTGAATCTGCTTTGATGTATTGTTTGAGTTTGGTATAAATACTGCACAGATTCTGTAACTCGCTCTCTCAATCTCACTTCTGCATCTGCTGCTGCTGGACTCAGACTCTTGTGTCCTCCTTCTCTGAGAGCCGTGGGCTCGCTCCCGGCGCGCATGCACGGCGCCGGGAGCGGAGCCCGTGACGGCGGTATGATATAATAAACCTCCTTAAAACCACAGCATTGCTGCTTATTTTTTATTAGCCGCCGCACTGGTGACCCGACGCTGAAAGAAACACGCTGCCGGCGAACGCAGCACCCGGCGGTGATGCTCCGACGACAAGCGAACGCAGCAGCTGCCTTCTGCTTCAGTGAACTCTCAGGACATCACCCACGACCGGGGAAGCCGCAGCAAACTCCATGGTGGGATCTGCACGCCTAGATCGGCACATCCACGCGGGACCGGCCGCGCAGCTCCTCCACATCAGAGCACATGCGGGCGACTCCCATGGCCGACGGAGCACACGGGGACCTGAACGCACCACGGCCGAACGGTGCCAAAAGATCGTCTATTCCCTCCCACCGCTCCAACGCATCTGCACGAGCCTGAGGGACAAAAGATCGTCTATTTCCTCCCACCGTTCCAACGCACCATGGCCAAGCTGCAGCCACAGCTTAAACCTGGATTTTATCGGGGCCGTCTGCGCCGATCTCCACCAAGATTCTGCACCCTGACTCGTCACTCCAGCGGCCCACCCAAGCACGGAACCCCTGCGCGCGCACCGGGGAGTTACCAGGACGGCACACCACGCACGGGACAAGAATGGCTTCACTGACCGCCTTCCTTCTGCTGCACACTGGCTCTTCAGGCTTGCTTGTACACCTGAGGCCCACAGCTTGTTCACTGGATTTTATGGTCTTAGCCACGGCACACAAGGGGAATTCAGCTGTCTGCTGTCCCCGAGGCTTTAGGGTCACGCCTGCCCTAAAGTCAACACGCCAGTCCCTCTGTTTTTATTTTTTTTTTCTTACAGCCGCTCCTGCTTTTCTTCATGGCCACGAGAGGAGTCAGAGACAAATTTTTCTTCTTGTGATCTCTGCACGCGCAACGGGACAGCCCCTCGACGTCGCGGAGCAGCAAGCAATTTTTGCGCGGCTCGGACGATTTCACAGCCCCTGCCGGCACACACTACCCCTCCCCTCCCTCCCCCTCCGCCTGCAGCGAGCTTCTCCCACAGCTCGCTCCCATAGATGGATTATCGAGGTCTCGGCCCCCTGCCGTGCCCTCTGGGGGGGAGCGTGTGGCGGGTTGATTCAACCCCCCCACAACACACAGGACAGTCAGCTCTTTTCTCTTGGTTTTTCCCGCTGCACTACTGAGATGTAATGTGCCATGCATGTATTGTGATGTAATGTGCCATGCATGTATCGTGATGCAATGTGCCATTCATGTATTGTGATGTAATGTGCCATTCATTTATAGTGTTCATGCGTCCTGTCCTCACTGTGACCTAGAGGCTGAGATCAATATGTAGATGTGCCTTGTAACCTCTTTGTCCTGCAAGCCGGAGCAGAGGCTGCATCTGCCTATTGTTATGTAGGTCTTACAAATGCAAATGTCTCATGCCTGTTCTGCAGTCCCTTTGATCAGACCAACTGCTGTGAATCTGCTTTGATGTATTGTTTGAGTTTGGTATAAATACTGCACAGGTTCTGTAACTCGCTCTCTCAATCTCACTTCTACATCTGCTGCTGCTGGACACAGACTCTTGTGTCCTCCTTCTCTGAGAGCCGTGGGCTCGCTCCCGGCTCGCTCCCAGCGTGCATGCACGGTGCCGGGAGCGGAGCCCGTGACGGCGGTATGATATAATAAACCTCCTTAAAACCACAGCATCGCTGCTTATTTTTTATTAGCCGCCGCAAAGCATACCAAGAAAAGAACACTGTCCCTACTGTGAAACATGGAGGAGGTTCTGTTATGTTCTGGGGCTGCTTTGCTGCATCTGGCACAGGGTGTCTTGAATCTGTGCAGGGTACAATGAAATCTCAAGACTATCAAGGTATTCTAGAGAGAAATGTGCTGCCCAGTGTTAGACAGCTTGGTCTCAGTCGCAGGTCATGGGTCTTGCAACAGGATAATAACCCGAAACACACAGCTAAACACCCAAGAATGGCTAAGAGCGAAACATTGGACTATTCTAAAGTGGCCTTCTATGAGCCCTGATCTAAATCCTATTGAACATCAGTGGAAGGAGCTGAAACATGCCGTCTGGAGAAGGCACCCTTCAAACCTGAGACAACTGGAGCAGTTTGCTCATGAAGAGTGGGCCAAAATACCTGTTGAGAGGTGCAGAAGTCTCATTGACAGTTACAGAAATCGTTTGATTGCAGTGACTGCCTCAAAAGGTTGTGCAACAAAATATTAAGTTAAGGGTACCATCATTTTTGTCCAGGCCTGTTTCATCAGTTTGTTCTTTTAAAATAATTCTGTTGAACCACAATTCAAAAGCATTGTCTGATTTTCATTTATTACCACTTTTGTCAGATTCAAGCCATTTCTGTGACCATTGTGGGTTTTTCTTTCGTTAACAGAGGGGTACCAACAATTTTGTCCACGTCTGTATGGTCTTCAGCATGACCTGGGCAGGATTTGAACCCAGGCCTCCCGGGTGTGGGGTGAATACTGTACCAACTGAGCCACCACTCCGTCCGACAGACCGACCGACAGACGGACCTTACAAAAAGTGAGGGATATTTGGCTTTTGGGTGAAATTTATGAAAGATGTAAAAAGTTCACGCTACAGTGACATTATATCATGAAAGTATGGCATTTAAGTAGAAGCATGCAATAATCTTTTAAATTGACAAACATCATATGTGTAACTCGTGGCAAAATTTGATCAGGATCAAAAGATAATTTCGCTCTTGCCATTCATTTCAGTGGAGATGTTTTCCAATTTAAGGTCCCATGTGCGGAAGTAGAGGGTGTTATGTACTGTATGTAAAAACCTGAGTGAAGGATGAGGCAGGATGATGGTTGGCGAACACAGCTTTACTGAGAACTATGTACAAGCAGTGACATGGTATGCACCAGCAGGATCATCCGGCAAAAAGACCATAAGATGGATGGATTTATAGGGCGGTGCAGTGACGTGAAGGGAAGTGCACGTCACTACACCGCACTTCACAATAATGTGCCGGAACCCGACACCACATTCTTCCCCCCCCCTTAGAAAAGTCCAAAACCATGCACACAATTGAAAACCTCCCCAAATTTGGGACCCAAGTTACACACTAACATAATGAAAAACAATCAGAATCAGAATCAGATTTATTGCCATTGTTCATGTAGTACACAAACTAGGAATTTGTCTCGGTGCCATGCTGCAACATTAAAAACATGATGAGATAAAGAGATAAACTAAAAAACTAAAACACTAAAAACATGCAATAAGTGTAGAATAATAAGTAATAATAATAATAATGAGTAATACTAGTCAAGGCAGTTTTAAACAATGTACTAAAATGGCCTAATGCATTCACACAACATAAACTAAAATAGGGCTGACAGGTGGACTACCGTGCAGGCCGCACAGCGCGGTGAATTATTCTGCTACCAACTTAAACGAAAAAAAGTCACACCCCTGGAGACCACAGACCCCCGGAGCGATGGCCGACCCTCTGGATGACGAAGCCTGGATCCCACACTGCCATCACCTACTCCTGTCCAGCCTCACCACCTGGAGCGTCTTCCCGGACACGCCAAAGCTGACTGGCGTGTCTCGACAAACTGTCGGACAACCTGAAGCACGCTGTGCCCAGCTTAGCCACAATGCACAGACACCCTCGATGTATTGCTGGCTGTTGTTTGGCCCATCTTCGCCCTGGACGTCCTTCACCCCAAACCCGAACCAAGTCCATAGCCTGGAGAGGCATTTTACTCGGCCCGATGTGTCGCTGCTGAGCAAGCGGTAACTCCATGCTTGTCGGTCTGGCCCCATCCTCTTCTATAAACGTTGTGGTGTTCACTGTCATAGCTGCAGACCCCCCCAGTCAACTGTGGCCAAGAACCGGAGGCATCTGGGGCTAGCACATTGGTGTCACTCGCCGGCATGGGTACTGACCCTGAGCGAGAATTGGTCAAATTGAAAGCGAGGGCGTCCGTTAGCCCTTCATACCCTTCGCTCCCAGTGTCCGTTGGGGCCAAGCGGGGTGATTTCTTCCTTGGGTTCCCCGAGTTAGACAAACGGCACACCCTGGCATAGTGATTCAAGTGTCCACATTTATCACAGCGTTTTCCTCTAGCCAGGCATTTCTTAGCTTTATGGCAGTGCATGGCGGACCCGCAACCCCTGCAACGGGAGTTTCCCAGGGCAGACCTTTGGCTGGCAGCATTGATTTCCCAAAAATCCTTGTTCGAGCTATCCCCTCTATCAGGGTCCACAACATTAGCTGAGGCGAGCCTCCCATGGCTGGCGCCAATTTAGCTCCACAGCTAGCTTATCAACGGCTTCCCACCAGAGAGCTAGCTCCATTGCTTTAGCTAATGTTAATTCATTGGTCACCATTAATAGCCTAGCACGCAACTCAGCATTACACGTGTGTTCTGCTAGTTGATCGTGTACCATTTCATCTTCAAGCGGTCCAAAACGACACTCGCTGGCTAGCTGCTTCAAGTCAATGACATACTGGCAGATAGGCTCGCCTACCCGCTGATGTCGCTGCCGAAAACGAATCCTCCAGACAGTCACGCTGTCTGGGGTGGAGAAATGATTAACTAGCAGCTTCAGAATGTACTCACATGAGTCCGCCATGCCGAGCGCCTGCAGGACCCTCCGGCCTACCCAGGTTGTTAATGAGAAGTGCCCGCTTTCTCGCCTTATCGAGTTTCCCGAGGCCCAGTGCCGTAACATACATCTCATAGGCCCCCCACCAATGCTGCCATGAAACCGGTGGTTCACCCGGGAGCTCGAGAAAGGGACGAAGCGGGGTGATGCACACCTCCACGAGTTAATCCTCAATCGCCAAATGTTATATATGGAAATACCTGGGTGAAGGATGAGGCAGGATGATAGTTGGCGAACACAGCTTTATGGTGAACTATATACAAGCAGTGACACGGTATGCACCAGCAGGATCATCCGGCAAAGAGACCATAAGATGGACGTTCTCTGGTATTTATAGGGTGGTGCAGTGATGTGACGGGAAGTGCACGTCACTACACCGGACTTCACAATAATGTGCCAGAACCCGACACCACAGAGGGGGCATGACAGGCTGCATTCACACCAGGTTCTCTATTAGGCACATTATGCACTGTGCGCAGGGCCCCAAGTGCTTAGGAAGGCACCAAAATGATCAACACACTCATACTAATCATTATGGTTAATATTTCAAATAAAAAAAAAAAACACTTGTAACTGTGAGATATGTATCTTCCTGTGAAGTGTGAGATGGTGACGTGCACCTCTGGTGACGTCTCCGCCCCACCCTATATAAGGCCGGATCAGCCATCTTACTTTCTCTTGTTTCGCCTGTGCCTTGGCCAGGGCCCTGTCTGTGGCCGCCGTATCCAGTGGGTCCAGTGGAGCTGTGTTCCGTGGGTCACCTCACCTCATCTGTGAACCAGGGTAATTTCAGACATAACATTGGCAAAGTCGGATTAAACCACTGAGGTGTGCATAGCTCCAATTCGGCCTTTTCTCAAGTTTCCCAGGGAGCCGCCAGTGTCCTGGCCTAGGTGGTTTGAAACCTTTGAAACTTATGCTGCCGTGCTGGGACCCGGTGAGCTCGATAAGCTAAGAGCCCGGGTGCTTCTGGTTCACAATTTGGGTATAGAGGGCCAGTGGGTCCTGTGAACGCTCAGTCCCTCGGACACTTATGAAAAGGTAGCAGAGCTGCTAGCTAGCCATTTCCACACCCCGGATAATGTGATGGTCCAGGGGATCCGCTTTCAGCAGCAGCTTCAGAGTGTAGGTGAACCCGTTCGGCAGTTAGTCGCTGACTTGAGGCAGCTAGCTAGCGAGTGCCTTTTCGGAGCACTGGAAGAAGAAATGATTCGTGACCAGCTGGCGGAACAGATATGCAGTGCAGCATTGCGGGCTAGGCTACTTATGGCGCCTAGTGACCTTACATTAGCCAGAGCCGTTAAACTAGCTCTCCAAATGGAAGTTGTGGACAAGCTAGCTCTGGAGCTAACTGAGTACTAGTCATAGCAGCAGCCAGAGCCTCTCCTCGCGGCAAATGCTGCGGACATGCATAGCAAAGATAGTTTGGATGATGACGAGACGGAAGCCAGCGCTACTAGCAGAAGGTCTGCCCTGGGAAAATTCCTTTGCATGGATTGTGGGTCTGCTAAGCACCAAAATAAGGCCAAGGACTGTCCAGCGAGAAGAGCACGTTGTAACAGATGTGGTCACTTGAACCATTTTGCCAGGGTGTGCCGTGAAGTTAAGCAGGAAAGCCCATGGGATAAATTGCTCAGCCCGCCTCCGACAACAATCCACACTGTGTCCCCCAACACGAACGGGTACACATTTTGCACAGTGGGGCTGGACGACGTGGAGCTGCCACTGTTGACTGACACGAGGGCGGAGGGGTCGTTGCTGAATTGGGCCATGGTGAAGAAGTTTTTTCCCCACCGCAGGATTAAAGGTAACTCAGCACTGTAGTACGGTTATGGAGGTGGATGGCTGGACACGGTTGGGACTTTGGAGTTGACTGTTTGTACAAATCTGTGATGGTGACCGGCTTCACGTTCCATGTGACAGCACGGGGTGATAACATCATGGGCTGTGATTTATTTTACGGACTGGGTTTCGCCATTAAAGATGACGGGGAGTCTGCGACTATGAGGGTGCACGCTACAACAGCGTTAGAAGATGTTGGGGCAGGGCCGAGAAGCACGGAGGATTAGCGTGCTCTACAACAATGTCTCAAGCCGAGCTGGGTCCCGTTGAAGGTCCTGGATTGGGTTTGGAGTCGAGATGAGGGACGTCCGTGGCAAAGATGGGCCAGACGACAACCTGAGGAGCATCGGGAGTGTCTGCGCATAGTGGACAAACTGGGTGCAGCACACTTCAGGCTGTCTGACGGCTCAGTGTGGCATGTAAATCGGCTTCGGCATGTCTGGGAGAAAACTCCGGGAGACGAGGCTGGACGTGGGATGAAGTTGATGGTGAGGAGGAACGGCTTCAGTGTCCGAAGGGTCAGCCATCACTCCGAAGACCGGCTGTTTCCAGGGTTGCATCTGCTGAGAGGGTGCCCTGGGCCCCCATGCCAGTTATGTTTTTTACCTGAAGAATTGGGTCGTAAACAGTATATATTGAAGTTCTGTTGTTGTTGTTTAAAAAAATGTTATATAAGGCATTATTTTGTTTGTTTTGTTCTAGTTTAGGAGCACAGGGTACAGTTTTAGTTATCAATGGACTTTGACCTACTTTAGCAGGTGGCAGAATAGCCCACCTTGCTGTGCAGGCAGGACGGCAGTCCACCCGTCCGCCCTATTTTAGGTTTTGTTGTGTGAATGTGTTAGGCCATTTAGAGACATTAGTTTTCATTTGTTAGTGCTTGATTCGGGTCCCAAATTGGGGAGGGTCTTAATTGAGTGAGTGGTTTTGGACTTTTAAAGTGTGTGTGTGTGTGTGTGTGTGTGTGTGTGTGTGTGTGTGTGTGTGTGTGTGTGTGTGTGTGTGTGTGAGATATGTATCTTACTGTGAACTGTGAGATGGTGACACGCACCTCCGGTGACATCTCCGCCCCACCCTATATAAGGCCAGAATGGCCATCTTACTTTCTCTTATCTCGCCTGTGCCTTGGCTGGGGCCCTGTCTGTGGTCGCCATATCCAGTGGGTCCAGTGGAGCTGTGTTCCACAGGTCGCCCCGCCTCACCTGTGAACCAGGGTAATTTCAGACATAACATTGGCGACGTCGGATTAAACCATGGAAGCGTGTGTAGCTATTCGGCCTTTTCTTGAGTTTCCCGGGGAGCCGCCGGTGTCCTAGCCTAGGTGGTTTGAAGCCTTTGAAACTTATGTTGCCACTCTGGGACTCGGTGAGCTTGATAAGCTAAGAGCCTGGGCGCTTCTGGTTCACAATTTGGGTATAGAGGGCCAGCGGGTCCTGCGAATGCTTGGTCCCTTGGACACTTATGAAGAGGTAGCGGAGGTGCTAGCTAGCCATTTCCACACCCCAGATAATGTGATGGTCCAGAGTGGGCCCAGAGGAGCTGTGTTCCGCAGGTCACCTCCCCTCATCTGTGAACCGGGGTAATTTCAGACATAACAGTAACATTTAATATTAGACAGTTGTATGTGATCTAAACTACGCATACTTGTTTGAAATAATAATAATTTGGTTATTGTGCCCCTCCACCCATCTCTGGTGGTTTAGTCTTTGCACACCTGCGGAAAACCCCCCCGAAACAAAACAAAAACCAGACCTCTGACTGTTGTATCTAAACTGCAGTAAAACTTTGAGAATGGCATTGAAGTACAGCAGGAGTCAGGCGGACAAAAAGAGGGAAAAATCCGTGACTGGGGTTCATCTATGGCTTTAGGTATGTAGAAAAGTTAATAAATTATGTGAAATTTTGCTTAAACCTTGTATTTAATGTGTAACATGCAGAGACAGATAATTAGCCAGTTAACGGATAATTATGAGCGTAATCAGACTGCTGACCTGCGGCAGCTGTTTTCTCCTCTGAGGATCATCAATCTGAACTACATGTAACGTGAATGACTAAGTATTTAATATTTTCTACATCAGAGCTCTGACTGCAGTTTCGGAGGTGAGAGGAAGATGTTTGTGTTCCAGAACTTCATCAGACCATCATCAAAAATCACATCGCTGATCACTGTTATCATTTTATTTCTCCTGTGAAGTTTTCAGAGTTCATTGTTGTTTACAGCTCGTCGGTTTCCAATGATCTTACAGTGTTGACTGACTTTACAACTTATATATTAGGTAGGATTATTTGTATTCTTATGATACTGATAATTTTCAGTCCCATTTTAATGTTGCTGTTTGATAGTATTAAAAATTCACACACTGACCACTAGGCTGATATAAATGTAAAGTTAAACATATTCCATCTGTGACTTGATGGCGTGATATTCACAAACAGCATGTGTGCATTACAGTTTTAATAAAATAGATGAAAAATATTTACCCTGAAATAATAATAGTGCAGGAAGCAGATCAGAAATTGTGGGTAGAGATTTTCCAGAATATTAAGATAAGATAAGATAAGATAAGCCTTTATTAGTCCCACAACGGGGAAATTCCAGGATTGCAACAGCACAGGGATAGCAACACTCAGAGCAACAATCAGAAGGCAAGAAAAAAAAAAAAAAAAAAAAAAAAACAAGCAAGCAAGAGCAGCTAATATACATATGTACATATTACTATAAAATATATATATACACACACACACACACACAGACACACAGTGCAGAGCATTGTAGCTAGATGGAATAAATATGTAAATATATAAACACCCACAGTACGGAGCATTGCAGCTAGGTGGAATAAATATGCAAGTATATAAACACACACAGTGCGGAGCATTGTAGCTAGATGGAATAAATATATAGATATATAAATATAAACACACCCAGTGCAGAGCATTGTAGCTAGATGGAATAAATATGTAAATATATAAACACACACAGTGCAGAGCATTGTTGCTAGGTGGGATGAAACAGCATAACCGTCTATTTAGTTATCCTACATGGTATGATTATGTGCCCATACATATTCTCACCCTCCATAGCGACCGGTATGTTCCTAGTTGTATGCCGGAGAGGACCATTGTGTAAGTCTATTGCATCTTTTGCATTCAAAAAAAAAAAAACTATTAGTTTGTTACGTCTTTTTGCTATCTCTGCGAGCAGCCCTGCTTAGGTTGTACAGTCTGACAGCTGTTGGTAGGAAGGACCTGCGAAACCTCTCGGTTGTGCACCTGGGATGATGTAGTCTGCTGCTAAATGAGCTCCTCAGTGCATCCAGTATGTCCTGCATAGGGTGGAACTCGGACTCCAGCAGAGATGACAGTTTAGCCACCGTCTTTCTCTCTCCTATCTCCTCCATCGGATCAAGGCGTTGCCCCAGGACAGAGCTAGCTTTCTTAATCAGTTTGTTCAGTCTCTTCCTATCGGCTGCAGTAATGCCACTGCCCCAGCAGACCACTCCAAAAGTGATGGCTGATGCCACCACCGTGTCATAGAATGACTTCAGCAGCGCCCCTTGTACACCAAAAGACCTGAGTCTCCTCAGCAGGAACAGCCTGCGCTGTCCCTTCTTGTAGAGTGCGTCAGTATTGTGTGACCAGTCTAGTTTATTGTTCAGATGAATACCCAGGTACTTGTAGGATGTCACCATCTCGATGTCTGTTCCCTGTATATTTACTGGTGCTGTGAGGGGCTGCCCATGCCTGCGGCAGTCCACCACCAGCTCCTTAGTTTTCCTCGCGTTGATCTGGAGGCAGTTCCGATGGCACCAGTCCACAAAGTCCTGGATAAGCCCTCTGTACTCAGCTTCATCTCCGCTGGAGATGAGACCAACGATCGCAGAGTCATCAGAGAACTTCTGTAGATGGCAATGTGTTGTGTTGTGTGAGAAGTCCGCAGTATAAAGAGTGAACAGGAAGGGAGCCAGCACCGTTCCCTGGGGGGCCCCCGTGCTACTGATGATCGTGTCGGAAACACAGTCCCGGTTTCTCACAAACTGAGGCCGGTTTGTGAGGTAGTCCAGGATCCATGATGACAGGTGCTGGTCCACCCCTGCGCGCAGCAGCTTGTCCTTCAGGATCATCGGTTGGATGGTGTTGAAAGCACTGGAGAAGTCAAAGAACATGATCCTCACCATATTCCCGGGCTTCTCCAGGTGGGACAGAGAACGGTGAAGGAGGAAGATCACCGCATCCTCCACCCCAATGCCATGCTGGTAGGCGAACTGGAGTGGATCCATCGCTGGTTCCACCAGGGGGCGGAGATGAGCAAGGAGCAGTCTCTCCAGGGTCTTCATCAAGTGGGACGTCAAGGCCACCGGTCTGAAGCTGTTCAGGTCTTTGGGGTGGGAAGTTTTTGGTACAGGTACCACACAAGATGTTTTCCACAGCTGTGGTACCCTCCCCAATTACCATTTAAACTTGACCTTTTATAAGGAAAATTCCCTCAATATTTCTGGAATAAACTTCATTAGATAATGTTTTACTTAGACCATCAAATATAAGGTCTTGTTTAAGTTGTAGTCCAGTAACTGTGTTTTTTATTTCTTTTGTGAAAGTACAGTAAAATATAAAGTTATTGCTGTTTGTTGCTTAAATAAAGTCTTTATACTTGATTTAAACCGTTGACTCTTCTTTCAGTTCATTCCTTTGAGGGGAAAAAGTTTCTTGAATTTTTTTTAAAAAATTGCTAATTAATCTTGCTTGTATTTCTGAACTGATTTTAGGTCATTGCTGAAATTTGCAAAGAGGCACCCAGGATCACCCAGAGGATCCAGGCTCACAGTCATCTACAGCAGATCTCAGCACTCTGGAAGAGAACCAGAACCAGAACCAGAACCTGGACCCAGAACCATCTATAGCAGTTCAGGCTCAGGTAACAGACAGAACACAGGAACTTAGTCCATCTCAGTAAATTAGAATATCATGATTTCTAATTACAAAAATGTATATATAAAGTCATCAAAGTGAAATAAAAAAAAGCTTGACATATTTCACTGTGTATGTAATTAATATTTAATGCATGAAAGTTTATCTTTAACTTGTAAAATAACTTATTTATGATTTACTTGGATACACTAGTATGTTATAGATTTCTCATTTTTATTTTATTAAAGATTGGACTCTTATTTTTTTATTTTTTTTTTTAGCCTGTTCTAACTAATAACTTTGCAAAGTTTGGACAATTTTATAACTTTTTTCAATAGTGTGACTGATTTTACCTCCGCCAAGGAGGTTATGTTTTCATCGGCGTTGGTTTGTCTGTCTGTTTGTTTGTTTGTTTGTTTGTTTGTTAGCAAGATAACTCAAAAAGTTATGGACGGATTTTCATGAAATTTTCAGAGATTGTCAGAAATGGGGTATTCTACAGATGATTAGATTTTGGTGGTGATCCGGATCACCGTCTGGATCCAGGAATTTTTTTAAAGGATACTTTTTTTTAAATTTAACATTGCGACATAGGGCCATTTTCAATATTTTTTCAATATTTTTTTTTTTGTGCATGTAACTCTGCCAAAAAATCGTCACAACACTTGGAAAAAAAAAATACAGGATGAAAAAAATAAACACTGTATGGGGGGAACTGTGGCGTTTGGCGGAGGTCTGCACTCTCCGAGTGCTTTTCTAGTATAATCTGTAGCAGTGGTAATGGAACTATGGTGCTTTGACTTATTTACTGAAAGCTGCACTTCCACATATTTGGGGGTGGGTTTTTTTCCAAAATCATCTCCTCCGTTAACCTGCCACCCTCCATCCCCATCAAGACTGCAAAGAGAGTTTATCCAGGGAAACTTAGTGTATCAGTGAGGGTATAGTAGCAAATGTACAAGAAAATGAGGGGGGAAAAGTTGCAAATTTATAAGTATGTTGTTGTAATTTTGTGCATGGGGGAAGATAAGTTTATTGCAAAACATGGCAAATTTATAGCAAAAAAAGTACTGAATTTACTAGAGAAATAATAAATTTGGCAAGAAAAAGTTGCAAATTTATCCCAAAAAAACTTAGCCTTCTGAGAAAAATGTTGACCTTTACAAAGAAAAACCTCACTAACTGGTGAGAAAATTGGACATACGAGGAGGGGCTGAAAAGTTCATAGGTTGACCATGATGCAGTGGTCAAATTTGACCAAATGTGGTTTATTTTTCATCATAGGCTCCAGTGTCAATGGATATGAAAAGAAATAATGCAGTTAGTATCAGAAGACACGGTGGCGCAGTGGTTAGCACTGTGGCAGCACAGTTTACCCTCGGCCGGGAGATCGCAGGGATCGTGGGTTCGATCCCTGCTCCCGACCGACGGTGATCTGTGTGGAGTTTCCATGTTCTCCCTGTGTTGCGTGGGTTTACTCTGGGATTTCTCCGGTTTCCTCCCACATATCAAAAACATGCAGGTTAGGGATACGGGGCGCTTGCGCACGCAGCAACCGGCAGCTGGTGGCTTGTCACCAGACTGCAAAACAAATCTACCTACGGGTACAAAAAAAAAAAACCATTGCTGTAGCATAACTCCTTCTTAGTCAGCCTATGAACTTTTCAGCTCCCCTCGTATAGGAGAGATTATTTTTAAATTATAAAAATGTTCTACAAAATTGGCAAAAAATATATATATTGTTAATGTAAGCCACCAGCTTGTCACCAGACTGCAAACCAAATCTACCTACGGGTACAAATAAGTAACAAAAAAAAAAAATGTGACTGTGTTTTAAATTTATGGCTTTTCTCCTTGATTTTTTTTTTTAGCATTTGGAAGGTTTTTTTTTTTTAGTAAATTTAGGACTTTTTAAATTGTAAATTAGTATCTTTGATCATATTTTTGCACCTTTATTCTTACAAAGCTGTACTGAAATTACATTTGTTCTAAATTTATGAATATCCCCCCACATCCACCACCCCCCTTGTTAAAAAATAAATCACCTTTCGTGTACTTGTGTAGCTGTCACAACAGCAACAAAAAATACCAAGGCTGAGAAAAATTAAAACGCTGGCCTGACTCTGCTGGAAACGCAGAAGCGCTGCAGCTGCTGTGGCGACATGTTTGTTCGACGCTCATGCACTGGTCACACAGAATTAACTGGATGTCAAAACAGAGTTAGCGGACATTAAAACACATTTTATTGGAATTAGTGTTGTTAGTGTGTGTGTGTGTGTGGGGGGGGGGGAATTACAGTCTATAATATCTTTAAAAGAAAAAAAAAACCTCCAGATGGGCACTTCAGAGGGCAGAGGGGCAGGCTTAGAGCATCGCATGGGCCCAATTTGTGCACGTGCTCCATCAGCAGGAGAAAGTATCCTAAACAATAAAATCACTAAAGCACAATGTTGTGAAAAAGAGACCTGAGCAAACGTTACTTCCCACCCATATATAGGTTGCCACGGTAACGACTTGAGCATCGTGTGTGTGTAAGTGGGTCTCAAATCAGGATGAGGGATTAAATGATTTTCACTCAGAAAAGGTCTGCTGCTCATGTTCCTCTCGAGACTCGGGACTGGATGGGTTATTTTCCTCCCTCCCTTGAGCAAGTTTAGTCTGGTTAGAATTCCTGTGAATGTCGTTGAATTGTTCATTAGCGTGTCAACATCCTGAACGCCACTGCACCGACGAGAGGCTCCTCCCCCAGCCTGCCGCCCCTTTGATGACATGCAGAACACAGGTTTGCTTTTGAGTTTGAAACAGAAATCCCCCTCAGAGGAACAGGTAGGCAGCGGCGACGATCCCAGCCAGCATGGGATTTGAATTTCAGTTCAAAAACGCCTGGGAACTACCTGAGAACAAAGCTGTGTAATATATTCATTTTTTGTGGTATTGTTACAAAATTTTGACCTCAGCTGGATAACACTTGGTTCTACATTTCTGTTGCATTTTCCAGCCCGGATCTGAAGCTGTGTGTTATTTGCAAGCATTTGTATCCAAAAAAACACCCAGGCGAAATTTATTTTCTTCAAGTTCAGTATGTTTAGATGACTGTTACTCAGTGGCCGGAGCACTTAGAGAGATTATGACTGTTTTGCCAAAAATTCAAAGTGTTTTCTTTTAAATGAGACCAACCCCATGAAGATGCTACAAAGGGTTGAAGAACAGCTTTTGATTTACTTTGGGCACATTATTTTTTGGCATTTTTAGGGAAATTGACCGGAGTGCAAGGGGTTAATGTGACCTATAACCTGTACAACTCAATTGAAAAACAAACTGAAATCTTTTAAGGGGAAAATAAAAAAAACTTACAATAACCTGGTTGCACAAATATGCACACCCTCTTATAACTGGGGATGTGGCTGTGTTCAGGATTAACCAGTCACATTCAAACTCATGTTAAATGGGAGCCAGCACACACCTGCCACCATTTAAAGTGCCTCTGATTAACCCCAAATAAAGTTCAGCTGTTCTAGTAGGCTTTTCCTGATATTTCTGTAGTTACATCTTACAGCACAAGCCATGGTCCACAGACAGCTTCCAAAGCATCAGAGGGATCTCGTTGTTCAAAGGCATCAGTCAGGAGAAGGGTACAAAAGAATTTCCAAGGCATTAAATATACCATGGAACACAGTGAAGACAGTCATCATCAATTGGAGAAAATATGGCACAACAGTGACATTACCAAGAACTGGACGTCCCTCCAAAATTGATGAAAAGATGAGAAGAAAACTAGTCAGGGTGGCTGCCAAGAGGCTGACAGCAAAATTAAAGGAGGTGCAGAAATTTCTGGCAAGTACTGGCTGTTCAGTACATGTGACAACAATCTCCCGTCTTCTTCATATGTCTGGGCTATGGGGTAGGGTGGCAAGATGGAAGCCTTATCTTACAAAAAAAACATCCAAGCTTGGCTACATTTTGCAAAAACACGTTTTTGAAATCTCCCAAACGCATGTGGGAAAATGTGTTATGGTCCCATGAATAACCTTCCAGTTTGGGATCAATAAAGTACATCTGTCTATCTAAGGTTGAACTTTTTGGCCATAATTCCAAAAGGTATATTTGGCACAAACACAACATGGCTCACCAAAAGAACACCATACCTACAGTGAAGCATGGTGGTGGTGGCATCATGCTTTGGGGCTGTTTTGCTTCAGCTGGAACTGAGGCCTTAGTCAAGGTGGAGGGAATTATGAACAGTTCCAAATACCAGTCAGTGTTGGCATAAAACCTTCAGGTTTCTGCTAGAAAGCTGAAGATGAAGAGGAACTTCATCTTTCAGCATGACAATGACACAAAGCACACATCCAAATCAACAAAAGAATGGCTTCACCAGAAGAAGATTAAGGTTTTGGAATGGCCCAGCCAGAATCCAGACCTGAATCTGAATATCTGTGGGGTGATCTGAAGAGGGCTGTGCACAAGAAATGCCCTCGCAATCTGACAGATTTGGAACATTTTGCAAAGAAAAGTAGGCAAATATTGTCACATCAAGATGTGCCATGCTAACAGACTCAGACCCAAAATGATTAAGTGCTGTAATAAAAGCCAGAGGTGGCTGCACGGTGGCGCAGTGGTTAGCACTGCGGCAGCACAGTTTACCCTTGGCCGGGGGATTGTGGGGATCGTGGGATCGTGGGTTCGATCCCAGCCCCCGACCAACAGTGATCTGTGTGGAGTTTGCATGTTCTGCCCATGTTGCGTGGGTTTACTCCGGGATTTCTCCGGTTTCCTCCCACATGCCAAAAACATGCATGTTAGGTTAATTGGCTGTTCTAAATTGTCCCTAGATATCTGTTTCCTATAGGCCCTTAGAATAGAGGGTTAGTATTAATGAAAGCGCTTTGAGTGGTCTTTGTGACTAGAAAAGCGCTATATAAGTGCAGGTTAGTTAGTTAGTTAGTTAGGTGCTGCAACAAAGTATTAGTTTAAGGGTGTGGATATTTATGCAACCAGGTTATACTCCTGAATGGGCCATGTTCTCCACCTCTATTGTTGAAGCAGCGGTCCAGAGCTGTGGCCGCAAGGTCGTTGGGGCATCTTGTGGTGGCAACCCCCGAACCAAGTGGTGGACACCAGTGGTGAGGGGGGCCATTAAGCTGAAGGAGTCGTATCAAGCATGGTTGGCTTGTGGGACTCCCGAAGCAGCTGAGGTGTACCGGCAGGCCAAGCAGAGTGCAGCTCGGGTGGTTGCTGAAGCAAAAACTCGGGTATGGAAGGAGTTTGGTGAGGCCATGGAACAAGACTTTCGGTCGGCCTCGAAGAGATTCTGGCAAACTGCCTGACGGCTCAGTAGGGGGAAGCAGCTCCCTTTCCACACTGTGTATGGTGCGGATGGGGTGCTGTTGACTTTGACTGGGGATATTATTGGACGGTGGAAGGAATACTTCGAGGATCTTCTCAATCCCATTGATACGCCTTCCACAGAGGAAGCAGGACTTGTGGACGACGGGGACGACTCACCTATCACAGGGGCTGAGGTTGCCAAGGTGGTTAAAAATCTCTTTGGTGGTCGGGCCCCGGGGGTGGACGAGATTCGGCCTGAGTACCTCAAGGCCCTGGATGTTGTAGGGCTGTCATGGTTGACACGCCTCTGCAACATTGCGTAAAGGTCGGGGGCAGTGCCTGTGGCATGGCAAACCGGGGTGGTAGTTCCTCTCTTCAAAAAAGGGGACCGGAGGGTGTGCTCCAACTTTAGAGGGATCACACTCCTCAGCCTCCCTGGGAAGGTCTATGCCAAGGTACTGGAGAGGAGAGTCTGGCCGTTGGCCGAACCATGGATTCAGGAGGAGCAATGTGGTTTTCATCCTGGCCGTGGCACATCGGACCAGCTCTTTACCTTCTCGAGAATCCTCGAGGGTTTGTGGGAGTTTGGCCAACCAGTTTACATGTGTTTTGTGGACTTGGAGAAGGCATTCGACTGTGTCCCTCATGGATTTTTGTGGGGGGTGCTTCGGGAGTATGGGGTATCGGGCTTGTTGTTACGAGCTATTTGGTCTCTGTACGACTGTTGTGAGAGTTTGGTCCATATTGCCAACACTCGATCGGACTCATTCTCATTGAGAGTTGGACTCTGCCAGGGCTGCCCTTTGTCACCGATCCTGTTCATAATTTTTATGGACAGGATTTCTAGGCGCAGCCAGGGAACGGAGAGTGTCATGCTTGGTGACCACAAGATCTCATCTCTGAACTGAGCTTTCTTCGTAGGATTGCTGGACTCACCCTCAGAGATAGGGTGAGGAGCTCAGTCATCCGGGAGAGGCTCAGAGTAGAACCGGTCCTCCTCCACATTGAAAGGAGCCAGTAGAGGTGGTATGGGCATCTGATCAGGATGCCTCCCACTTGAGGTGTTTTGGACACATCCCACTGGGAGGAGACCCCGGGGCAGACCCAGGACTTGCTGGAGAGACTATGTCTTCCAGCTGGTCTGGGAATGCCTTGGTATCCTCTCTGAAGAGCTGGAGCAGGTGGCTGGGGAGAGGGAAGTCTGGACTTCTCTGCTTGAACTGCTGCCTCCGCGACCTGGACCTCCAGAAAAGTGGTAGAAGATGGATGGATGGATGGAGGTTATTCAAAGTTTTTTATGTTTTATTCTTCTCCTTAAAGGTTTTCAGTTTGTTTTACAATTGGGTTGCACAGGTTATAGGTCGCATTAATGGTGGAAAAAGTTTACAGACAGACAGATAGATAGATGAACTTTATTGATCCCAAACTGGGAAATTACAGTGTAACAGCAGCATGATGGTAGATGACCAAAATGACAGAAACACACACAGCATAATAGAAGAAGGAATTACCCAGGGAAAGTAAAACTGCCTAGATAACTTTATATACATCGCAGATGATGACCCGTATAGATACATGAATAATACTCGCTGTACAATGCAGGACTATCGGGCGCAGGGTGAAATGTGAGTTACCAATTAGACTGCAAGGTGCAGTATGGCAGCATTGTTATGACCAGAATTCAACATTAGAGTGAGTTATTGTACAGTGAAATGGCATGTGACAGGAAAGATTTCCTGTACCTGACCATTGGGCAGCGAGGCTGTAGCAGTCTGCTGGAGAAAGCGTTCTGCTGTCTGTCCAGTGTGTGGTGGAGGAGGTGATCAGGGTTGTCCATGATGGATAACAGTTTGTTCAGTATCCTCCTCTCCACCACAGTCTCAAAGGTCTCCGACCTGAGACCAATTATATACATAATCTTGTCAAGTCGGGCAGCGCGGTGGCGGAGTGGTTAGCACTGCAGCAGCACAGCAACTCACCCTTGGCTGGGGGATCCTGGGTTCGATCCCAGCCTGATCTGTGTGGAGTTTGCATGTTCTCTCCGTGTCTGCGTGGGTTTACTCCGGGATTTCTCCGGTTTCCTCCCACATGCCAAAGACATGCAAGGTAGGTTAATTGGCATTGAAACTGGGGATTCTAAATTGTCCTTAGGTATGACTGTGAGAGTGAATTGTTGTGTGTCTCTCTGTGTTGGCCCTGCAATGGACTGGCGATCTGTCCAGGGTGTACCCTGCCTCTCGCCCAAAAGATGCTGGGATAGGCTCCAGCACCCCCCCCCCCACCCCACGACCCGAAAAGGATTAAGCAGAAGATGGATCTTGTCAAGTCTGTTGGTGTCACTGGCTCTGATACTGCTACCCCGACAGACAGCAGCAAAGAAGATGGTGCTGGCAACAACAGCCTGGTAGCATCTTGTTGCACACGTTGAAGGATCTCAGCTTCCACAGAAAGTAGTGTCTGCCCATTCTCTTCTTGTACACAGCATCGGTGTTGGTTTCCAGTCCAGTTTGCTGCTGATCACGACACCCAGCTATTTGTAGTCCTCCTTTTCCCCCACAATTTCCCCCCTCATCTGCAATGGCTGTGAAGGTGTCCTCTTCTTCCTGAAATCAATCACCATCTCTCTGGTCTTGCTGACGTTCAGCCTCAGGTGATTCTCGGTCCACTCCACAAATCTGTCTACCAGTGCCCTGTACTCCCCCTCCTCTTCCCCTCTTATACACCCAACAACAGCCGAGTCATCAATTTCTGCAGGCAGCATGACTCAGAGTTGTACTGAAAGTCGGTGGTGTATAAGATGAAGACAAAAGGAGAAAGCACAGTCTCCTGTGGAGCTCCTGTATCATTAACCACCACATCAGACAAGACACTGCTCAGCCAGACAAACTGTGGCCTGCCTGTCAGGTAGTCAGTAATCCAGGAGATCACAGAGCTGTCGACCCCCATCCCCCACAGCTTCTTCCCAGCAGCAGTGGCTGGATGGTGTTAAACGCACTGGAGAAATCAAAGAACGTGATTCTCAAAGTGTCTCCTCCACCATCCAGGTGCAAATGGTCTTGTTGCAGCAGGTAGATGACAGCATCTTCAACTCCTAAATGGGGCTCATATGCAAACTGCAGAGGATCCAGCCATGTCTTCATCTGCAGCCTCAAGTAGGCTTAGACCAGTCTCTCCAGGACCTTCATCACATGAGATGTGAAGGCAACTGGATGATAGTCATTCAGGTCCGATGGAGACAACTTCTTGGGGACATGAACCAGGCATGACGTCTTCCACAGCACCAGTACTCTCTTCAGACTCAGGCTCAGGTTGTACAGGTGTTTCAGTATAGGAGATAGCTAGTTGGTGCAGGTCCTCAGGATCCTGGCGGAGATGCCATCAGAGCCCGCAGTCTTCCGCTGACCGAGTCTCTCCAGCTGTTCCTTAACCTGGTCTGTAATCACAGTGATGGGAGGGAGAGGGAGGTGCTGCACAGGAGGGTGAGGGGTGTGTGTGGGGGGGGGGGTCTGGCTGTGTTGTGGGGGTGACAGATGGTGAGTTGAACCTATTAAAAAAACAGATTCAGCTCATCAGCTCTCTCAAGACTCCCTAATGTCTGTCTGTCCCTCCCCTGACACCCAGTGATGTGTTTCATTCCCAGCCACACATCCTTCACATTGCTTTGCTGGAGTTTATCCTCCAACTTCCTCCTGTAATTGTCCTTACACATCCTCAGCATCTCTCGGTTCACGCTGCACTCTCCTCAGTTCCTCCCTGTCTCCAGACCTAAAAGCCCTGTTCTTCTTGTTAAGAAGTGCTTTCAAGTCACTGGTGATCCATGGTTTGTTGTTGGGGAAACAGCGCACAGTCTGGGCTGGCATGGTTGTGTTTTCACAGAATTTGATGTATTCTGTGACGCAGTCAGTCATATTGTCTATGTCCACCCCATGTGGTTCACAGAGTATGTCCCAGTCCGTCATCTCGAAGCAGTCCTGTAGTGCATCAGCAGCCTCCTGTGTCCACCTCCTCACAGTCCATGTGTAAGCAGGCTGCCTGTGCACAAGGGGACCGTACTTCGGTGATAACAGGACCAGGCTGTGGTCTGATCTGCTAAGTGAGGGTAGAACTGTGGCACTGTATGCATCCCTGACACTGGCATACAGTAGATCCAGTGTCTTATTTTCTCTGGTGGGACAGTCAACAAACTGGTGGAAGTTTGGTAGTGTTTTGTCTAATGAGACATGATTAAAATCACCCGTGATGGCCATAAATGCGTCAGGGTGCTGTGCCAGTAAAGTGGCAGTAGTGGAGCTGATGATGTCACAGGCCACCGCTGCATCAGCTGACAGAGGGACGTAAACAGTAATCACAATGGCACACGTGAACTCTCACGGCATATAATAAGGTTGCATACTCACAGCAAGCAGTTCAATGTCCAGGCTGCAGCGCCGTTCCTTTACATAAATGTGTCTGGGATTACACCACCTCTCATTCACAAAAAGTGCCAATCCTCCTCCCCTCCTTTTCCCACTACTTATAACATCCCTATCCAACCGGATAGTCTTAAAGCCAGGTATCGCTACATTGTTGTCCAGGATCTGTTAGTGTAACCACGTTTCTGTAAAACACATAATACTACACTCATGATACTCCCTTTGCATCCTGACCAGCGCTGTGAGCTCATCCGCCTTGTTTCCCAGCGACCTCACGTTACCCGTGATGAACATCGGTACAGCCGGTTTATGCTTCCTCCTCCTCCTCCTCCTCACCTTGGCTCCAACCCTTCGCTCGCGGCATCTCCTCTTCAGCTCATCTGGGCAGCAGCGTTGTCCTCCCTGCACAATCAGCTGGTTGCGTGCATAAACAATGCGTTTGCACCCACTTCTTTTACTCTCCATTGCCCCGAGAAAGAAAAATAAATGAAAGACAAGGAGAAAAATAGAAAAACTTGGTCCAGTCATTAATCTGAGTCTTACTACCAAGCCCTGATGAAAAGAACCACACTACATACAAGAAAAAGCTAATAAAGACACAAAAACACAAGAGCTGCTGCTGTTAAAGCCGCCTCTCCTTATGGCACCAGGAAAAAAAATGGTTATATATTGTCCAGGTTATAGGTTAGTTTTGAAATGATTTATCTTGGTCTTATTTTTCCATCACAAAAACCTGGCATTTGAACAGCGGTGTATAGACTTTTTATATCCACTGTATATGCTTCATATTTTGTGTCTGCTAGGCCTTTTGAACAGAGGTTGGTTCTTGTGCATGTGTACTCAACGTGCACAATGCAGTCACAAAATCTGGCCTCAGCCACGAAGGGGACTGGAGCTGATGACAAAATTTATGTCACACAAGCCTTGCACTCCAGCAGACATGCAGAGCAAAGGTGGAGCATAAATAAGTCTTTACACCAATATAGAAGGCCCAATGCTTGTGTGACTAAATATGCCACTGATCTCCTTTTATGTGTAAATTTAAATGGTTAAAACATCTGAATTAGTACCTCAGTGGGCGTTGTTTGAACACTGCAGCAGAAATGGCAACTGTGATAGCGTTTTTCAGGTGGCAAGGAGCTGCAAAAGTTTCTCCTGACACTCAAAGCTTGATATGATGATACAATACCATCTGCCACCTGGAAGCTCATCCTCTGAAATGAAAGAGGAATTCAATTTCCCCTGTATACTTCTCATTTGAATATTAATCAAAGGCTGGTTTGCTGCCATTTTCCCTACCTCTCTTTTGCAACCCGAAATTAGAGACATGAAATTAAGTCTGGGCCTCTTGTCTGTGATCTTTTAGTTGGAAACGTGACATCAACACGGGTTGTTTCCTGAGATAAGAGGAGAAGAGTTTGGGTTCCAGATGAAATTCAGTTCAATTACATTTTGGTTACTGACACAAACGTTCATTATATTTTTCATACTGAAGTTCTGTAAGAGGCAGGGCTGTTTCTAGTTTTTTTGGGGGGCCCTATGCAAGATTTTGTTTGGGAGCCCCTATTTTTTGAAATTTGGAAGAGTTCAAACCCTTCAAAATCCCCCACCCTGCAACAAAAATGTAAAAAAAAAAAAAAAAAAAAAAAAAAAAGTCTTGATGAACAGAACAAAAAATACCCAGTATCTATTTGGATGTAAATTTACAAGAAAAAGGTCATGTCTGTATGAGTAGAAAAGTTGCAAATTTACAAGAAAAAGGCAGCAAATACATAAGAAAAAGGCTGCAAGTTTATGAGATAAATGTTGCAGAATTACAAGAAAAAGTCACACATTCAAGTGCAAAAATGTGCAAGTCTACAAAAAAAAAAATCTGAAGATAAAACTAATTCTCTTCAGGAGGAAAAACGTTGAGGGGGAGCGTGTATCTTAGGGGCGTCCTAGTGGCTGAGGGAACTCAGAACTCAGAACTCAGAACTCAGAAAAGATTTATTGCCAAGTATATTCACAGTAAACAACTGATAAACATACGAGGGATTTGACTTGACACTGAAAACGACATAGTTGACATTTTCAGTGACGCGGCAGCGTCAGTGACGCGCCTGTCAGCAGACGGGGAACAGGAAGCATGAGGGAGGAAAGGGATAAACACAATAGGAGAGAGAAAAAAAGCATTGTTTGTCAGAATACAGGTCATAAATGATCAATATTATGATTACAAGAAAAAAAGCTCTCAATGCACAAGTAGCAGACAATAGAATCTATACAAGGACACAAAGAGAGCAGTGAATGAATAATCTTCTCATCAGTATAGTGAGTCAGTATGAGTGAGGTGTTGAGTGAGGGTGTTTATATCAGTTAAGAACAACAAAGTCTCTTCAGCAGGAGATGTTATGTCTACCATCTGGCAAAGGCTTGTGTCCTTGCACAGCAGATGGTATAGTTTGCCAGACAGCTGGCTGTCCTTGAGAGTCAGTGCTGCTCACATGTTTTGAAAACAAAAAACTGCAGATAATCTGGAGGACTGTGACTGTGAGGGCAGGTCGAATGAGTCGAATAGTACTGACTTCAGAGAAAAAAACCTTTATATTCTCTTACAGATTCAGTACTTGAATCCTTCATTGCTGGACGTTGAAATCATCATGGACGGCTCTCAGCGTAATCATGATGTAATCCATTTTCCTAGACAGTTCTCCATTAGCCGCTGTCAGAGTCCTGCCCAATTGGTCAATTTGATGGTTAAGCCTCGCCGGGTCAGCATTTTGATAGGCTCCGTCCATCTTCTTCAATTTACGGTACACCAGAACAATCCCAGATCCAATCAGTAGAATTCCGATGACCATTGCTACGAAGAGGTATAAATCTTCAACATCTTCGATAGAGAGATCACACAGGCACAAGAGTTTCCAATTACTTGTGTCCTTCAAATAGCCCGCGGCCGCTGTTCCTGCGGGGCAAACCGGCTCCCCCGGGCCACTTTTCCTCGTTGAAAAAATAGTGTCAATTGCGTTCAAAGCCCAGCTTATTAAATCCATAATTTCGTTTGATAATCAGCAGTAGAGACACGCAGACAGACAATAGCAAGCTGGGATCCAGTCAGTTAGGGGAGGAGAGAGATAAAGAGCCGGAGCTGGAGAAAAAGCGTCTGCTCTCTTTGGGAGGCGGAAGTGAAAAAATACTATAGGGGACCCATAGTATTTACAATTCTGCCACCAATTTAAAGGGGTCACTAGCCATGTTTACATGGACACAGGTAACCGGATTAAAAATCTGAATAAAAATGCTTCATGTACCCAAGGTTGGAGAATGAATTACTGATTTTGAGAGCTGAATACGACAAAAAATCAGCGAATAGAGCTGCCTCGAGTCTTCTAAGATTGAAACAATCTTTTTATGAACAAGGTGAAAAATCAGGAAAATTATTAGCATGGCAGATTAAACAATTGGAAATTAAAACCCCAATTACCAGTATTATAAGTAATGGACAGGTAGTTATAGATCCTTTAGAAATTAATAGAGCCTTTAGAGATTACTATGAAAAATTATATGATACCAAAAATGAACCTGATTTAACAAAACTAAATGGGTTTTTGAACGAACTATCTATACCGTGTATTCCAAATGAAAACAGGGAGATATTGGAGTCTAAAATTAGTCAAGAAGAAGTTGGGCTAGCCATTGATAATATGAAATCAGGAAAAAGTGCAGGACCAGATGGTCTTCCAGTTGACCTTTATAAAAAATTTAAGAATAAATTAATAAAACCTTTTTTGGAAATGGTTTTAGAAGCATTTCAAAATAATAATTTACCATCATACATAAATAATGCCTTAATTATACTGCTGCCAAAACCAGGTAAGCCCTCTAATAAATGTGAAAATATGAGACCAATAAGCCTATTAAACGCCGACCTTAAGATAATCTGTAAAATTTTAGCAAGACGAATACAAGAAATTTTACCAAATATTATTAATCGAGATCAGAATGGCTTTATAAAGGGTAGACAAGGCTTCCATAATGTAAGAAGACTATTTAATATTATTTATTTTAATAAAGAAGCACCGGATACAGCTCTCCTATCATTGGACGCCGAAAAGGCCTTTGATAGAGTTGAATGGCCCTTTCTTTTTGAAGTCCTACAAAGGTTTGGACTTGGAAATAATTTCATAAAATGGGTTCAAATAATATACAATAATGCTACAGCAGAAATCCTAACAAATAACAATATTTCAAAACCAATAAAAATCAATAGAGGATGTCGACAAGGCTGTCCACTTTCACCTTTACTGTTTACTATGGCAATTGAACCTTTAGCGATAGCGATACGTTTACATTCACAAATATATGGAATTAAAGTTGGACCAACAGAACATAAAATCTCCCTGTACGCCGATGATATAATTTTGTTTATGTCGAATCTAAAAAAATCAATTCCAACCTTGTTGAATTTAATAAAGAATTTTGGGGAAATATCAGGATATAAAATAAATAAAACTAAATCTTCAATATTAATGCTAAATGAGACCCAGAGAAATTACCCAGCCCCTGAGGTAAATCAATTCAATGTTGTAAATCAGTTTAAATATTTAGGAATCCAAATTATACCTAAGCTAGAATCAGTCGCCAGTGTCAACTATGAAGCCTTAATGTCGGATATCAATGAGTTAACTCAGAGATGGATGTCACTACCAATGTCGATGATCGGGAGAATTAATATACTTAAAAGTAATATTTTACCTAAAATACTTTATTTATTTCAATACATTCCCTTATCACCACCTTTAGATCTATTCTCAAGAATAAAAAAAAAGTTAGTGGAATTTATATGGAACAACAGGAGGGCTAGATTACGTTTGTCTTTATTATATTTACCATTTGATCGTGGAGGTCTGAAATGTCCAAATTTTATGTTGTATTATTGGTCGGCACAACTGAGGTCTATGACATATTATTTTTCATCAAATGATCTCCCTCACTGGACTGAAATGGAATCATACAATTTACCTTTACCTCTTCCCATATTCATATACTCAGATTCGGCAAAAAAATTACAAAAACAAGTTAAAAATCCATTTGTAAAGCATATGATCAAAATATGGTGTGAAGCTAAAAACTATTTAAAAGAACCACAGTTATTGTCACAATTTAGTCCAATATGGGGTAATCAATATTTTAAACCAGGGAGAGCGGACGCTGTATTTAAAGTATGGAATTTAAAAGGGATACAAAAGATTCAGGATTTATATTTGCCATGTGCAGACAACATAATGTCTTTTGAAGAGCTGAGGATCAAATTTAATCTCAATAGAACACATTTTTTTAAATATCTTCAACTTAGAAACTTTATTCGATCAAATCAAAATAAAGCTCTCACTCGACCTATTTATTCATCCTTGGAAAAAATGATGATGAAAGATAGTAAAAGAAAGGGTATTATTTCAGAGTTTTATAACTCATTGACACTATCTTCAAGTAAAAATTCACTGAAAAGATTAAACTACTGGAAAGAAGATCTGCAAACTGAAATTTCAGAGGAACAATGGGAATTGGCTTGTACAGAAGCTCAAACCAAATCAATAAATGCACGCCTTAAATTGATACATTTCAAATGGTTAATGCGGATGTATGTTACACCGGAGGAGTTAAATAGATATAACAAAAATATACCAGATACATGCACAAAATGCATGGAAAGTAAAGGAACCCTATTTCATTGTTTATGGGAATGTAGATTAATAAGAATGTTTTGGGAAGAGGTGAGGGTAACAATTGAAAAAATAATCTCAAAACAAATCATATTGAATCCTAAACTGTTTTTGTTGGGTCTGTACCCAGAAAAGCATAATTTTAATAAAAGTGAAAGAACATTCATAGACCTTAGTTTGCTTAATGCCAAAAAATGTATTGCACTATTATGGAAAAAGACTCATAGACCAGATGTGACTCAGTGGTTAAGACAGATGTTAACAAACCTTCCATTAGAAAGAATAACATATATACTGAAATCAAAGGAAATTGTGTTTGAGAATATATGGAGACCTTTTATTGATTATGTAAAAAATTTAAACATAACTCTTGAAGAAGAAGGTGAATGATGTGTGTGGACCTTGTAAATTCCAAACTGGTGAACATAATATGTATACTTATGTATTGGATTGTCTAGACTAAACAGAGGAGCATTGTTAAAGACTTGATTTTGTTGGTGGTTGTTGGTGTTTTTAGTGCATTTTTTTCTTTTTTTGTAGTACTTTAGTGTTAGTGTTTGATTGTTTGTATCATGTTTGTTAAAAAAAAAAAAAAAGGTTCAATAAAGATATTGTGGAAAAAAAAATGCTTCATGTAAACACGCCAATCTGAATATTCTGACACGATCACACTCATTCGGATCAAAGTTTCCTTCCGATTGAGAGGGGTGGGTTATGCTGATTGTTAATCCGAATGGTGCGCATATAAACACTTATTCCGAAGCTTGGATAGAAAATGTTTACTGTACATGTCTGTACGTCAGCCACACGTCGACATGACGTATTTCCGCCTTTACAGCAGCTAGCGGAAGACATGGCGGGAGTAAAACAAAACTGGTCCGTATCGTCCTGCTGTCTCCCTCTGTTCGTCATATGCAGAAGTATGTACTTGTAGCTTCATTACGGAGACCAGCAGAAACAAAAGTACAGTCTGAATAACACAATACAGGTCCATTTCAAAAACAAAAAGACACAAAGCGGGGTTTGTTTACATCGGAAGTTGCTTCTTCTTCTACTATTTTCGGAATGTCAGATAATTGTGCGCATGTCAAAATGATTTTGTTTGTTCAAACGTGTGACACATGAAGACGCACGTTCTAATCTGATCAACTTTTTCAGGATCCATGTAAACAGTAAAGCTCTAATCGGAATTGTAATCAGATTGAAGAAATTTTGCCCATGTAACCGTGGCTACAGATTGCACTTTTTCCACATGTTGACAGCTCCCACAGGTCTTAATGAAATGTTTTTGACATGCAAGGGGGGCTGAAAAGTTCCTCTTGGTCAAATATGGTAAATGGCACTCACTTATATAGCGCTTTTATTCTCATCTCTTGATGACCAAAGCGCTTTACAGATCCTGCTATCCACCCATTCACACATACTGATGATGGCATGCTGCCTAACATGGCGCTTCCAGACCCACCAGGAGCAATTGGGGTGGAGTGTCTTGCCCAGGGACACAACGGCAGGATACCTGGGGAAAGCGGGATTTGAACCGCCAACCATGTGGTTATTGGACGACCTGCTCTACCTCCTGAGCCACTGCCGTGTGGTTTATTTTTCAACTGCAGGGATGCAAGTGCTGCAACACTGATGGAAGAAGCGTGTGAACCAAAGAGGAGACTATGTTGAAAAATAAAGCATATTTGGTAAAATTTGACCACTATGAACTTTTCAGTCTATTTCAATTTTTCTTTAATTATTTAGTTATTGCAGCGTTATTTGGGAATCATCTTTTGCAGCATTCCCCAGAATGGCTCTTTTTAGTGCATGTCTCTTTAAAGTGTCTGTGACACAATGTAGGAAGTATGGCTCAATATTCAGTATAAATTTATCTTCAATCGTCCACATAGTTGGTTCTGTTGACTTAGAACGCTAAATAAGTAGAAAAATATTTCTAAGTGAATTTAAATTTAGCGCCGTGTTGCAGTAACACGATATCCGGAGACTCGCCTCGCTTCCGGATATGACGTCATGAGAGGAGTTTAATCTTGGCTGATCCGTGTGCTGTCAATGTAAACAGGCTGTTTAGCTTCTGTATCAGCGAAGAAATGTCAGAACTCAGAACTCAGAAAAGATTTATTGCCAAGTACATTCACAGTAAACAACTGATAAACATACGAGGGATTTGACTTGACACTGAAAACGACATAGTTGACATTTTCAGTGACGCGGCAGCGTAACGCGCCTGTCAGCAGACTGGGAACAGGAAGCATGAGGGAGAAAAAGGATAAACACAATAGGAGAGAGAAAAAAAGCATTGTTTGTCAGAATACCAGTCATAAATGATCAATATTATGATTACAAGAAAAAAAGCTCTCAATGCACAAGTAGCAGACAATAGAATCTATACAAGGACACAAAGAGAGCAGTGAATGAATAATCTTCTCATCAGTTTATTGAGTCAGTGTGAGTGTGGTGTTGAGTGAGGGTGTTTATATCGGTTAAGAACAACAAAGTCTCTTCAGCAGGAGATGTTATGTCTACCATCTGGCAAAGGCTTGTGTCCTTGCACAGCAGATGGTAAAGTTTGCCAGACTGCTGGCTGTCCATGAGAGTCAATGCTGCTCACATGTTTTGAAAACAAAAACTGCAGATAATCTGGAGGACTTTGATTGTAAGGGCAGGTCAAATGAGTCGAATAGTACTGACTTCAGAGAAAAAAACTTTATATTCTCTTACAGATTCAGTACTTAAATCCTTCATTGCTGGACGTTGAAATCATCATGGACGGCTCTCAGCGTGATCATGATGTAATCCATTTTCCTAGACAGTTCTCCATTAGCCGCTGTCAGAGTCCTGCCCAATTGGTCAATTTGATGGTTAAGCCTCGCCGGGTCAGCATTTTGATAGGCTCCGTCCATCTTCATCAATTTACGGTACACCAGAACAATCCCAGAGCCAATCAGTAAAATTCCGATGACCATTGCTACGAAGAGGTATAAATCTTCAACATCTTCGATAGAGAGATCACACAGGCACAAGAGTTTCCAATTACTTGTGTCCTTCAAATAGCACGCGGCCGCTGTTCATGCAGGGCAAACTGCCTCCCCCGGGGCACTTTTCCTCGTTGAAAAAATAGTGTCAATTGCGTTCAAAGCCCAGCTTATTAAATCCATAATTTCGTTCGATAATCAGCAGTAGAGACACGCAGACAGACGATAGCAAGCTGGGATCCAGTCAGTTAGGGGAGGAGAGAGATAAAGAGCCGGAGCTGGAGAAAAAGCGTCTGCTCTCTTTGGGAGGCGGAAGTAGATGAAATGTCGAAATGTCGAATCGTTGCATGGCAGCTGGGTGTTCTAATTGCTCCAGTGAACATACAGTATAAGCCTGTTCTCATTTCCAAAAGTTCCTGATCTTCTTAAAAAATGGGCGAAGCAAGTACAGAGAACAAGGGACAAATGGCAACCAACACCATCTTCTGTACTCTGTAGCGGTCATTTCACTGCAGACAGTTTTGAGGAGGCGCCTGCTTTACAGGAATCTTTAGGCATTGTTACAAACGAGTTCTAAAACCAACTGCCATACCTACGGTTTTTAAATGAAAACCGACAGCTCAAGACAATATCAGCATATCAAAACAGTGCAGAGAAGCAACAGTGTCAAAACTCGTCCGGAAAAGAGTTTGTGTAATTGATTTTTTTTTCCACATAAGGCAATCGTGATTTTATTATATTTTTTCCACTGAAAGTAAAATTCTCCCCTATGAATTTTGAAGCCGAGTGTTGACTTTACTCCAAACGGAACAACTTTGTGTTAAAAAATGTTATATTACTTTTTGCAGTTTTCATTTTTATAAATCTCATTGCTTACCAAAACTGAATATCTGAGCTTTTTTTTTGTTTCCCCGACCACCTGATGGCGGAAATAAAAAAATAAATTGAAGCCAAAACTTCTTTAAACCAAACAATTACAGTGGGGCAAAAAAGTATTTAGTCAGCCACCAATTGTGCAAGTTCTCCCACTTAAAAGATGAGAGAGGTTTCCAATTTTTATCATAGGTATACCTCAACTATGAGAGACAAAATGAGAAAAAAAAAATCCAGAAAATCACATTGAAGGATTTTTAATGAATTAATTGGTAAATTCCTCAGTAAAATAAGTATTTGGTCACCTACAAACAAGCAAGATTTCTGGCTCTCACAGACCTGTAACTTCTTCTTTAAGAGGCTCTTCTGTCCTCCACTCGTTACCTGTATTAATGGCACCTGTTTGAACTCGTTATCAGTATAAAAGACACCTCTCCACAACCTCAAACAGTCAGACGCCAAACTCCACTATGGCCAAGACCAAAGAGCTGTCAAAGGACACCAGAAACAAAATTGTAGACCTGCACCAGGCTGGGAAGACTGAATCTGCAATAGGTAAGCAGCTTGGTGTGAAGAAATCAACTGTGGGAGCAATTATTAGAAAATGGAAGACATACAAGACCACTGATAATCTCCCTCGATCTGGGGCTCCATGCAAGATCTCACCCCATGGGGTCAAAATGATCACGAGAACGGTGAGCAAAAATCCCAGAACCACACGGGGGGGACCTAGTGAATGACCTGCAGAGAGCTGGGACCAAAGTAACAAAGGCTACCATCAGTAACACACTACGCTGCCAGGTACTCAAATCCTGCAGTGCCAGACGTGTCCCCCTGCTTAAGCCAGTACATGTCCAGGCCCGTCTGAAGTTTGCTAGAGAGCCTTTGGATGATCCAGAAGAGGATTGGGAGAATGTCATATGGTCAGATGAAACCAAAATAAAACTTTTTGGTAAAAACTCAACTTGTCGTGTTTGGAGGAGAAAGAACACCATACCTACTGTGAAGCATGGGGGTGGAAACATCGTGCTTTCGGGCTGTTTTTCTGCAAAGGGACCAGGACGACTGATCCGTGTAAAGGAAAGAATGAATGGGGCCATGTATCGTGAGATTTTGAGTGAAAACCTCCTTCCATCAGCAAGGGCATTGAAGATGAAACGTGGCTGGGTCTTTCAGCATGACAATGATCCCAAGCATACCACCCGGGCAATGGAGGAGTGCCTTCGTAAGAAGCATTTCAAGGTCCTGGAGTGGCCTAGCCAGTCTCCAGATCTCAACCCCATAGAAAATCTTTGGAGGGAGTTGAAAGTCCGTGTTTCCCAGCAACAGCCCCAAAACATCACTGCTCTAGAGGAGATCTGCATGGAGGAATGGGCCAAAATACCAGCAACAGTGTGTGAAAACCTTGTGAAGACTTACAGAAAACGTCTGACCTCTGTCATTGCCAACAAAGGGTATATAACAAAGTATTGAGATGAACTTTTGTTATTGACCAAATACTTATTTTTCACCATAATTTTCAAATAAATTCTTTAAAAATCAGACAATGTGATTTTCTGGATTTTTTTTTCTCATTTTGTCTCTCATAGTTGAGGTATACCTATGATGAAAATTGGAGACCACTCTCATCTTTTAAGTGGGAGAACGTGCACAATTGGTGGCTGACTAAATACTTTTTTACCCCACTGTACATAACGATCGCCTTATGTGGAAAAAAATTACCTAAATGCATGATTGTTACGTATAATTTTTTATTTTTAATTTTTAGATTAGGGGTAAAAGAGAATAACCACTGAAATGAAGGAGACCGGCTCTCGGCTGTCTAGCCACTTCGATTTACAACATAGCAAAGGTACATGATCAAAGTTGCACATCCATTTCTTTTAGATCTATCTGTATATTACCATTCAGTATTTTGGAGGCGACCGATGTCCATCTCTAACCCTTCACCATCGGACCCTTCATCCTCTGAAACATGCGAGTCATCGTCGCATGTTTCGCAACCAATCGTCGCATGTCGCAACCAACTCGCTCTTCTTCATCACTCGGTCCCTGCTCATACTAGAATTTAATTATGCTGGTTACATCCCACAGGCTGGGCAGCGCGGTGGCAGAGTGGTTAGCACTGCGGCAGCACAGCAACTCACCCTTGGCCATGGGATCCCTGGTTCGATCCCAACCCCTGACCAACAGTGATCTGTGTGGAGTTTGCATGTTCAAATCAAATCAAATCAAACTTTATTGTCATATTGCTGTACATACAACTGTAGTGCAGGCCAGATGAAATTGCGTTTCTCTCGGCATCCATATAAATAGAAGTAGCATGATTTAAGACACACTCACACATAGCTTCACCCCCCCCCCATCCTTTCACACATCCCTGAGATATACTTGGGGAAAAAAACTAACTAACTATAATATACAAATAATATACAAAATGTCCGTAGGTGCAGTAGTGTGTATGAGAGATTCCGGGTCAACTGTTCAGCATCCTGACAGCTTGTGGAAGGAAGCTGTTGATCAGTCTGGTGGTTCTGCCTCTGATGCTCCGGAATCGTTTACCAGATGGAAGAAGTTCAAAGTGTTTATGCAGAGGGTGAGAACGGTCCTTGACAATGTTCAGTGCCCTGCTCCTACAACGGTTCTGAAAAAGTTCTTGAACAGAGGGGAGGGAGACTCCAATTACCCTCTCAGCCCCCTTGACTATCCTTTGCAGGGCTTTTTTGTCTGACATACTGCAGCTGGAGTACCATGTAGCAATGCAGTACGTCAGGACACTCTCCACCACACCCCTGTAGAAGGTCCTGAGGATGCAGATGGGGAGAGAGGCCTGTTTGAGTTTCCTCAAGAAGTGCAGTCTCTGCTGAGCCCGCTTCCTGATCCCCAAGGAATTCTTGCTCCAGGTCAGGTCCTGCGAGATCTGCACTCCGAGGAACTTAATGTTCTCCACTCTCTCCACTAAACGGTTGCCGATGCTGAGGGGGACGTGCTCAGGCTGTGACCACCGGAAGTCGATAATCATCTCCTTCGTTTTGTCCACGTTGAGCACCAGATTGTTCTCCCTGCACCAGCCCTCCAGGTCTCTCACTTCTTCCCTGTTCTCCCTGTGTCTGCATGGGTTTACTCCGGGATTTCTCCGGTTTCCTCCCACAAGCCAAAAACATGCAGGTTAGGTTAATTGGAGACTCTAAAGTGGCCCTAGGTGTGAATGTGTGTGTGAATGGTTAAGGGATAGCGCTGTACCGTGGCTGCTTCATCCATCCAGGTGGATGCCCTCAATTTCCCCTCTGGGGATCAATAAAGTACACAAAATTAAAAAAAAAAAATTCTTCCTCAAACACTATTGACAAATCGCTCAAATCTTTGCTGAAATTGCTCACAATTTCCCCCGCTTCAGTGTACTCAGCCGTGCTTGTTTACGTACAGTGGGGCAAAAAAGTATTTAGTCAGCCACCAATTGTGCAAGTTCTCCCACTTGAAAGATGAGAGAGGTCTCCAATTTTCATCATAGGTATACCTCAACTATGAGAGACAAAATGAGAAAAAAAAATCCATAAAATCACATTGAAGGATTTTTAATGAATTAACTGGTAACTACAAAATCAAGAAGAACCCAACGCCGACGTATGGATATAGTGGTCACAGACTGTGCAATGTCGGAACAGTGGAACTGACTGTTTACTGCAAGCCCAAAATTGTGTACAACTTCACGTTCTGGGTGACAGCGCGTGGTGACAACATTATAGGAGGAGACCTTTTCTACAGACCGGGCTTTGCTATCAGAGACAGTGCTGGGTTTGAATGGTCTGGGTGCAGCAGCTGGGGCACAGCGGACCTGGATGACGGCGTTGTGGTGTGGGATGAGGTAATTGAGGATGGCATCGATACCAAAGCGCACACTCCATGCTCTCAGGAGGAGAGCCGCACGGTGAGAGAGCAGCGATCAGACTCGCCTCTGTTCCCCCCCTCAGCCAGAATCAGAGCCGTGAGAGGGGGAGCCCGAGCATGCAGAAAACCCTGAAGCACAGCAGCAGCAGCCAGGCACAGACACAATGCACGACGCGGCACCAGACACCTTCTGTACCCGCAATGAGCCGCAATCGACGACAGAGACAATGGGTGGAGGGTCCGCAGCGAACACGGTGACTGCGGAACCGCCACAGCATGGCGGACGTCCTGAGCCAAATGAGCACACAGAGCCACCGGGAGTGCAACAACAACGCATAAAACCAAGTAAGGCACCGCTCCAAGGGACTGGGTTCGGGTTTGCACCGGCGAGAGACCGGGATGGTGACTGACCGGGCCGCAGCCAATGAAACAACAGGCGCCACTGAGGATCGTGGAAAAGCTGAAAACGGCGTGCTTTTGGCTGACAGATGGTTCGGTTCAGTACGCGAACCAACTACGGCATTTCCGTGTGGCAGCTCCAGACGGCGGGGCTCCGCGGGAGTCAATTGCCGCAGTGTGGGACCTGGGGCCTGGCGTCATAAGGATTGACCCTGGGCGTCCGACAGCTCCAGAGATGAGGCCGCCACGGGCCCGCCGCAAAATCCCTCAGGCAGAACTGTCCCTCCCATGGAAGACTGTAAGAAAAAAAAAGTGACTGCTTAGGTAGGAGCATGGCTGGGAAAAAAAACAAAAACAAAAACAAAAAACAAGTGACAGAATACTCCACTTTGCTGTGCCGGGTCTGGTGGCAGTCTACCCACAGACCCTAGTTCCAGGTTCTGTTGGAAGTTTTGAAAAAATAAAAGAATGTGTTGAATGTTAACTATGCATGCTTTTAGGGGGTACTAAATTGGGAGAATTAATTGGCCAACTAATTGTTTAGAGTGTGTTTTGTAAAGGGGGAGAATGTGATGATGGGATATGTTGTGATATGTGGCATGATGACGCAGCCACCTGGTGACATCATCACGCCGGCATATATATGGGAGAGTCCGCCATTACAGGGCACTCTTTGCCCAGGTGACTCGGTACAATACAGTATGTCTAATGCCGTGTACATAGTTCTGCATTAAAGCCCAGTTCCAGTGCAGCACCCTCGTCCGTCTCTTTACTGCCAGGTTTGTGGACATCCTCTCAGACGAGGCTGCAATCATTTTAGCAGAACTCTCAGTCTTAATTCTTGGCTGTGTTTTACTTGTCCTATTTTTAACATTGGTTTTGTTGACAATTTTAACTTATTTTGGAACCGCCCATCACTTATGAGGCCAGACTTGGTGCACGTGTTTTAAGAGACAATCTTTTCTATTCTACTCGGTGTTTTTTGGTACAGTGACACTTGGTGTGTTTACTCACTCTGAAGTTTCTGGGTTTGCCAAACTGCCCTTTTTTGGTTCTGTTCCCACGTATTGTATTGATCCCATCAACTCATGTGGTCTTTACCGTTTGGATCAGCCTTTGATTTATAATCCTTCAGAGATTGAGTCTGTCTCCCGTTGTCCTAAATTTTGTAACCCAGGACAATTACAACACAACCTGAAAAACACTCGCACTTTTGCAGCTCCTCCTCTTCCACCACCTTTCAACCTTGCCCCTGTCTCCTCCCTTAGAGAACCTTTTTCTGCTTCCTCTAAAGTTAATAAAAAAGTTAAAAAAAAATAGAATGCATAAACTTCCCAGATTGATTAAACAAAATATTGGTAAAATTCTAATCCAGCATCAAGTCCCTAAAATTAATAAAATTAATAATTTGACCTCTGTTGACTTCCAGTTATGGCCACATAGGAAGACGTGTTTCACCCTGCTCTGCTCCTAAAAATAAAAAGTTGGCAAATAACTCTCTCAGTTGGAACAAAACCTATCCCAGCGTTTGGGCGCGGATATGCCGGTAAAGCCTAAGGCTGGGAAATTAGGTGGAGGAAAAACTGAATCGTTGAAACAGTCCAAGCTAACAGACTTCCACGCTCGTGACGAAGTAGAAAAATCTCCAGATATGGCGGAGCAAGCTAGCGGTGGAGTGGTGACTGCTGGCGAGGGCACAGGTGCGGTGCTCGCTGCCATTAGCTCAATGAGAGCAGACTTTTCCGCTAAATTTGATGGGATTATAGCAGCGATAGAAGGAATGAGAAAGGAAATAAGCGACTGTATGGAATGAGTATCACAGGTGGAGCTCAGAATTTCCAGCGCTGAGGATGACGTCACCAGCCTACAATTAAAGGTGTGCACATTGGAATTAAAAAATAAACGTCTGGAAGATAGTGTCCTGGATTTAGAATCCCGGTCGAGACGGAACAATTTGAGGCTGGTGGGTCTCCCGGAGGGAACGGAGGGACGGGACCCATGTTCCTTTTTGGAAAAGTGGATTCCAGAAGCGCTGAACAACGCGGAGCTGCAGTCATTGGTTGTCTTAGAGAGCGCCCACCAAATCGGCCCACCGAGAGATAATAAGGCACCACCGAGGACGCTGATTATGAAGTTCCTCAGCTACAGAGACAAGATGGCGATCTCCAACGCGGCGCGAGCTAAAGGAGAAATTAAATACCAGGAGCAACAGGTGCGGTTCTACTCAGATTTGGCCACAGGAATCCAACAATTAAGGAAACAGTTTGACGCCGCCCGTAAAGAGCTGCGCAGCCTCGGGATTCGTCATGGAGTGATTCATCCGGCAAGACTGCTGGTCACATATAAAGGGAGAACCCACACCTTCAAGACCCCTCAGGAGGCGCAGGTGCTTATCAAGCAGATCCAAGAAGAAACTGGTGGGAGCTAAGCATGAACAATGAAAATGAAAATGTTATGTGTAATGACAATAAAGTTATGTGTAATGACAATAAAGTTGAATCTCATCTCATCTCATCTCAACAAGATATAAAGGTAGAATATTTAAGCATTTGCACAGGCATCTGACTGATCTGAAGCATATAGCAAGTTTACAAAATATAGATTGTATTATATATATAAAAAAAACCTATGATGTACAAAGTTGCTATAAAATTTTGGAGTTAAGTTGGAAAACTACAGAAGAGAGTTAATGTTATGTCATTAAAAGTAGTAGAGTTAGGGTGATTGAGAGGAGAAAGAGTGGTTTTGACTGATCCTCGCGGGTGTGGAGCAGTCAATGGCTATAGCGGGAGACAGAATTTTTTATTTTTATTTTGGGGGGATTACCATGAATGTGGGGAGGGGGAGTTTGTTTGTGTGTAGTTTGTGGGATGAATGTTCAACCACTCATGTTTTTGCTTCTCTGTATGAGCATGTTTATATTGCGAGGTAATCTCAAACTCCTTATTGATCATAGACCAAAGCGTTAATCTTAATTTAACTTCATGGAATTGCAGAGGTCTACAAAATTTAAAAAAACTTAAACAAGTTATGAATAAAATAAAAGACATAGGGGCAAAAATTGTGTTTTTACAAGAAACTCATCTAATAGAGGAGGATGTAAAAAGAATTAGGAGAAGATGGCAGGGAAGTGTGTTCACATCATCATTTTCATCCCGAGCCAGGGGAGTTATGACTCTCATACATAAATCAGTCCCATTTCAAGTGAAAAATGTAATTGGAGACAAATTAGGAAGATATCTAATCATCCAAGGATCTTTGTTATTAGAAAATATAAATCTGGTGAACTTATACGGCCCCAATAAAGATGATCAAAACTTCTTTGCTAATTTATTTCTTATTTTATCATCACTTACAGGGCAACATATAATAGCAGGGGATTTTAATTGTACATTGAATCCCGGTATAGATAGATCAACAGGACTGGACTGTACGCACAATGGTTGCAGGATGATCATTAATCATTTTATGAAAGAATTGAGATTGCTAGATATATGGAGAGAAATGAAACCACAAGTCAAAGCCTACTCTTGTTATTCTAATACCTACAAGACATTCTCACGTATTGACTATTTTTTGATCTCCACAGAATTAAGGTCCAAGATTCAGAGCTGTTTCTATGATAACATTGTGATCTCTGATCATGCACCCTGCTGTCTAATATATGTAGATAAGAAATTGACAAAGGAACCAGGTAGGTGGCAATTTCAGCATAAATGGCTTCAAGATGAGGAATTTGTTAAGTACATAGAAAAACAGATAGATGAGTTCTTTGATATCAATACTACACAAACATCACCATGTATAAAGTGGGAGGCTTTCAAAGCTTTTATTAGGGGGCATATTATTAGTTATACAGGTTCAAAATCTAAGAAGACTCGAGAGGAGAGAGTCCAGTTGGAACATAAAATAAAAATTCTTCAAGAAAAAGTGTATGCAGGAAGTGACCCAAAGTTAGAGAACGAATTACTGATTCTGAGAGCTGAATATGACAAAAAATCAGCGAATAGAGCTGCCTCGAGTCTTCTAAGATTGAAGCAATCTTTTTATGAACAAGGTTAAAAATCAGGGAAATTATTGGCATGGCAGATTAAACAATTAGAATTTAAAACACCAATTACCAGTATTGTAAGTAACGGACAGGCAGTTGTAGATCCTTTAGAAATTAACAGTGCCTTTAGAGATTATTATGAAAAACTATATGATACAAAAAATGAAACTGACTTAACAAAACTAAATGGGTTTTTGGACGGATTATCTATACCGTGTATTCCAAATGAAAACAGGGAGATACTGGAGTCTAAAATTAGTCAAGAAGAAGTTGGGCTAGCCATTGATAATATGAAATCAGGAAAAAGTGCAGGACCAGATGGTCTTCCAGTTGACCTCTATAAAAAATTTAAGAATAAATTAATAAAACCATTTTTGGAAATGGTTTAGAAGCATTTCAAAATAGAAATTTGCCACTATACATGAATAATGCCTTAATTATACTGTTGCCAAAACCAGGTAAACCCTCTAATAAATGTGAAAATATGAGACCAATAAGTCTATTAAATGCTGACCTTAAGATAATCTGTAAAATTTTAGCAAGACGACTGCAAGAAATATTACCAAATATTATTAACCAAGATCAGAATGGCTTTATAATGGGAAGACAAGGCTTCCATAATGTAAGAAGACTATTTAATATTATCTATTCTAATAAAGAAGAACCGGATACAGCTCTCCTATCATTGGACGCCGAAAAGGCCTTTGATAGGGTCGAATGGCCCTTTCTTTTTGAAGTCCTACAAAGGTTTGGACTTGGAAATAATTTCATAAAATGGGTTCAGATAATATACAATAATGCTACAGCAGAAATCCTAACAAACAGTAATATCTCAAAATCAATAAATATCCATAGAGGATGTTGACAAGGCTGTCCACTTTCACCTTTACTGTTTACTATGGCAATTGAACCTTTAGCAATGGCAGTACGTTTACATCCACAAATATATGGAATTAAAGTAGGACCAACAGAACATAAAATCTCCCTGTATGCCGATGACATAATTTTGCTTAAGTCGAATCTTAAAAAATCAATTCCGACCTTGTTGAATTTAATAAAGAATTTTGGGGAAATATCAGGATATAAAATAAATAAAACTAAATCTTCAATATTAATGCTAAATGAGACCCAGAGAAATCACCCAGCTCCTGAGGTAAATCAATTCAATGTTGTAAATCAGTTTAAATATTTAGGAATTCAAATTGTGTCTAAGCTAGAATCAGTCGCCAGTGCCAACTATGAAGCCTTAATGACAGATATTAATGAGTTGCTTCAGAGATGGATGTCACTACCAATGTCGATGATCGGGAGAATTAATATACTTAAAAGTAATATCTTACCCAAAATACTTTATTTATTTCAATACATTCCTTTACCACCACCTTCAGATCTATTCTCAAGAATTAAAAAAAAGTTAGTGGAATTTATATGGAACAATAGGAAGGCTAGATTACGTCTGTCCTTACTATATTTACCATTTGATCGTGGAGGTCTGAAATGTCCAAACTTTATGTTGTATTACTGGTCAGCACAACTGAGGTCTATGACATATTATTTTTCATCAAATGATCTCCCTCACTGGACTGAAATGGAATCATACAATTTACCTTTACCTCTTCCCATATTCATATATTCAGACTCGGCAAAAAAAATTACAGAAACAAGTTAAAAATCCATTTGTAAAGCATATGATCAAAATATGGTGTGAAACCAAAAAATATTTAAAAGAACAACACTTATTGTCACAATTCTGCCCAGTATGGGGTAATCAATATTTTAAACCAGGGAGAGCGGATGCTGTATTTAAAGTATGGAATTTAAAAGGAATTCAAAAGATTCAAGACTTATATTTGTCAGGTTCAGATAACATAATGTCTTTTTTTTTTTTTTGTTTTTGTTTTTTTTGTTACCTATTTGTACCCGTAGGTAGACTTGGTTTGCAGTCTGGTGACAAGCCACCGGCTGCTGGTCGCTGCGTGCGCGAGCGCCCTAAACCAACATGTTTTTGGTATGCGGGAGGAAACCGGAGAAATCCCGGAGTAAACCCGCGCAACACAGGGAGAACATACAAACTCCACACAGCTCACTGTTGGTCGGGGGCTGGGATCAAACCCACGATCTCATGATTCCCGCGATCCCCCGGCCGAGGGTAAAACTGTGCTGCCACAGTGCTAAACCACTGCGCCACCGTGCAGCCGTGCAGTTTTGAAGAACTGAGGATCAAATTTAATCTTAATAGAACACATTTTTTTTTTAAAATATCTTCAGCTTAGGAACTTTATTCGATCAAATCAAAATAATGCTCTCATCCGACCTACTTATTCATCTTTGGAAAAAATTTTGACAAAAGATAGTAAGAGAAAGGGTATTATTTCAGAGTTTTATAACTCATTGACATTATCCTCAAATGAAAACTCACAGAAAAGACTAAATTATTGGAAAGAAGATCTGCAAACTGAAATTTCAGAGGAACAATGGGAACTGGCTTGCACAGAAGCTCAAACCAAATTAATAAATGTACGTCTTAAATTGATGCATTTTAAATGGTTAATGCGGATGTATGTTACACCGGTGGAGTTAAATAGATATAACAAAAACATACCAGATACGTGCACAAAATGTATGGAAAGTAAAGGAACCCTATTTCATTGTTTATGGGAATGTAGAAAAATTAGAATGTTTTGGGAAGAGGTGAGGGTAACAATTGAAAAAATAATTCCAAAACAAATCATATTGAATCCTAAATTGTTTTTGTTGGGTCTGTATCCAGAAAAGCATAACTTTAATAAGAGTGAAAGAGCATTCATAGACCTCAGTTTGCTTAACGCCAAAAAATGTATTGCACTATTGTGGAAAAAGACTCATAGACCAGATGTGACTCAGTGGTTAAGACAGATGTTAACAAACCTTCCACTAGAAAAGATAACATACATACTGAAATCAAAGGAAATTGTGTTTGAGAATATATGGAGACCTTTCACTGATTATGTAAAGAATTTAAACATAACTTTTGAAGAAGAAGGTGAATGATGTGTGTGGACTTTGTAAATTCCAAACTGGTGAATGCATAATATGTATACTTATGTAATGGATTGCCTAGACTAAACAGAGGAGCATTGTTGAAGACCTACCTTTGTTAGTGGTTGTTGGTGTTTTTAATACATTTTTTTTTTTACTTTAGTGTTAGTGTTTGATTGTTTGTGTTATGTTTGTAAAAAAAAAAAAGGTTCAATAAAAAATATTGTGGAAAAAAAAAATTTGACCTCTGTTCCCCCCAAAGTTTAAAAATTAAATGTGGCTTATTAAACATTAGGTCTCTGTCTTCTAAGTCTCTTCTGGTCCATGATCTATTAATCGATCACCAGACTGATCTACTATCCCTCACAGAGACCTGGCTCGGGCTTGATGATTATGTTGGTTTGAATGAATCAACTCCCTCTGGGTATTTAACCTCTTGCACTCCGGTGTACCGCGGGCGGTCACGTCTCTGCGTCCTAGGGCACACACTGTGGGTCCTGGTGCACACTGGAAAAAAAAGCTGCATTTCCGTTCTTCCACTACAGACACAGCCGCGAACAGAAAGCCAAAGGAGTGCTTTGATTGGTTTAGATGTGATTGACCTCTCATTCGACTAATAAGAGCCTTGAATTGGGTTTCTGAAACCTTGAAGAACCAATGACTGAAAACCTAACAAGAAGGACCCGTCTACCAACGGCTGCAAATACAGCGAGCCAATTAACCTTTTGCCAGTGACGTCCCGCGTCACGTGATTTTTGTTGATACCGCCACATTGGACAGCAACTCGGGCGCTGTGTGAGTGCGTTTCAGCATGGCGTCCGCTCAGTCAGATGTGCCGGCTTTGTCCGATGTAGCGCAACTACTAGATAAAAAACATTGTGACAGGTACATGGAAAAGATCAGTGTTATCGGCGTGGACCCTTACAACTTGTCGCTTGAAAAATTCACCAGTTTCATAGATTTTTGCCCCAAACCTGACGTACGCTATATGGACATCTACAACTACCTGGTCAACACACCGTCTAGGTACACTGGAGAGTCTCTGAAAGCCTACAAAAGTTTGGACACTTATAGTTATTTTGTTGCTGGGCTTGTGAGAAATGTGCTGATATCCCCAGTCATCACTTCAACGGTCCACTATGTCGTGAAGGCCCTACTGTATAGATTTGTCATGTTATATAGAATATATTAAGTGATAAATTATTAAAATTTTATAAAATATTCAATTATTATTATTATTAGCATATATAATATCTCAATTAAATTAATTAAAAAATAATTAAATATTTTTATAGATCTATATATTCTGGAAAAGGATTTATAAATATTTGTCGTATCAATAGAATACTGGATAAACAACTCCCAACACTATTAGATATATTACAAACTTTATTGTCCAGTCTATACAAGAAAGACTTATATCCAGATAAAAAGTCATCATACCCACATATTAATTTTAAGAATATTTATCCACTACAGGTACATCACTCCCAGAAGATGTCGGACCCCCCACTGAAACCCTGGGTGATCATGAAGCAAGATGGTGTCATATTGTCTTCACACTTTCTGTTTTGACCAAAAATTAAACGCCAAATCAGTTTAATTGAAAGGCACAACAGAATCATTTACATTTATCAATGCACAACAAACTACAGAAGACATTTCTACGAGTACACTGGCAGCGAGTAAGCGATCCAAGTTCTCTCTCTGTCTTTTTTTCCTTGCTTATGTTTTAATGTACCGATGGAAGCTGGCGTTGTTTCTGTCTTTCGTTGGAGTAGACGTGAAGGTGAAGACTGATGGTATGTAATCTGGGGAAAGAGGGTCACTGCTCTTCTCACCTGGAATATGGAGTAGGTAGAATATATAGTTTATACAGTTTGAGAAGCAATATAATGATTTATCATGTTTATATCATTCTTTTAATCCATGTAGACCTATTTATGTGGTACATTGAAGTACAAAGTAATAAACAATGGTGGGAGGTTTAACTGTATCGGTGAATGTGAATTATTGTAAAAATACTCCTTTTTTTGGTAAATTTAACTAAATTTTTTATTCATTGCAAAATAAACTCAGCCATATTGATCAACACATTACATTTCAAACAGGAGCATGCATTCATGATCATTATCTTGTCATCTAGCAGTTGTCTAGTGCTAGGTCACAGATGGTAGGCCTTGGTGGTGCACACAGGGAGGGACATACCCATTTACCAGTGTTTACAATGATATAACATTACATCTATAGACACTGATACATCAGACATACCCGATATAAAATGTTGATTGCATAGCCGCGAGTAAGGCGACGGGGACCAATCTTTCCTCTTCAGTGCTGCTACCCACCTCCTGCGCCTGTCTTCATCAGCTGGGAACCGGTAAAACTTCAAGTTGGATCCCTTTTTCTGGCAATTTGTACACCCAAAGGCACAGCAGTGAAACACCATAGTCTAATCCAATGCCAACATAAAATAAAACAAAGATGTAGGTTGAAATCAGGTAAATATATCGAGATCTGGTACACCGCTGAACAGCTGCTGAATGCGCCGTCCATTCGCTTCTGCCGTCCAATATGGCGGCGTAAACAAAAGGATGTGACGTCACAGCAAATGGTCAATTGAAGCACAGAAGTTCGAAAGCGTGCATCCCTTGCAAAATCTGTTTTGTGTAAGCCACTGGGTGACACACATGCGTTCACCAATCTTTTTTTCTTACTACTGTTCTTATTTGTTTTGAAAAATCGTTTGCCAAAACCGCAATCATGGAAGTGCAAAACCGCAATAATGGAATTATGGTTTGACCGGGTCGCGTGACCAGAACCACGAGTCCGTAATAAGCGGACCAGCGTCATGTTCGTCTGACAATGAGGAAGAGAAGTTTGCCAGCGACACTGCTGTTGTGGACAGGTGTTATAAGCTAAATTATTCTTTATCCCTGAAAATTGTAATCAAAATGACTTTTGACCGATCGGTTAATTACAACTGTGCGTCATCGCAACATGAAGACCGCGGCGCACGGACTGGACCCGTGCGCCGCATCCGGACCGTGAACGCCCCCCCCCCCGCTACTCTTCTGTAGCGGATTGCAGATATTATTGCAGATATTTTAGTACAACTGTGCGTAGTAGACCGTGGCATGCGCCGCGGTCCATCATGTGGCGATGGACGATATCCGTCCTCTGTAGCGGGGGGGGGGGGAGAGTTGTTATCCTCTACATTACAGATATTTTAGTATAATTTTTAGTGCACTGTAGGTTATTTTTTCTTGTAAAATAAGCCACACATTTTTTACGTGGCATGCTTCTTTGTGTGTGGGGGCTTGTTTGTTCATTCATGAATGAATGAATGAATAAACAACCCCCCCCCCCCACACACACAGCCCTGAGTGTCACCTTTCATTAGAGCCCAAGATGAAGCTTCTATATTGAATCATTCAAAAGTTACAGACGTTTTTCCAAACTGTGCCATTTGGCACAATTTGGCACAGTTCAAAAACGCCTGGGAACAACCTAAGAAAAAAGCTGTGTAATATATTCATTTTTTGTGGTATTGTTACAAAATTTTGACCTCAGCTGGATAACACTTGGTTCTACATTTCTCTTGCATTTTCCAGCCCGGATCTGACAGCTATGTGTTATTTGCAAGCATTTGTATCCAAAAAAACACCCAGGCGAAATTTATTTTCTTCAAGTTCAGTATGTTTAGATGACTGTTACTCAGTGGCAGGAGCACTTAGAGAGATTATGACTATTTTGCCAAAAACTTCAAAGTGTTTTCTTTTAAATGAGACCAACCCCATGAAGATGCTACAAAGAGTTGAAGTGCAGCTTTTGATTTACTTTGGGTATGTTATTTTTTGGCGTTTTTAGGGAAATTAACCAGAGTGCAAGGGGTTAAACTGTCATAACCCCAGAGGTTCTGGTCATGGTGGTGGAGTGGTGGCAATTTTCCATTCTAAATTACCAGTTAATGTTAAGCAGAAATTATGTTTTAATTCCTTTGAAGGTTTGGTCCTCAGTGTGGGGCCTGTTGGCAATCTTGGCTTGAACCCAATTCTCTTTGCCATAGTTTATCGTCCTCCCACGGCCTATTCTGAGTTTCTATCGGAATTTGCCGAATTTTTAGCTGATTTAGTGCAGAAAACCGATAGAATAATTATTGTAGGGGACTTTAATATACATGTTGATGTTGAGAGTGACTGTCTTAATAAGGCTTTCAATTCAATTTTAGACTCAATGGGGTTTTCCCAAAAAGTAAAAAATTCTACCCATTATTTCCACCATACATTGGACCTTGTTTTGACTTATGGTATAGATATCGAAAATCTGGTAGTGTCTCCTCATAATCCTGTACTGTCTGACCATTGTCTGTTAATTTTTGATTTCATTATCTCTGATCACTTATTTCCTAAAGAAAAATACTAGTACAGCAGATGTCTTTCTGATGACGTTGTTGCTAAATTTTTGCAGATTGTCTCCTCTATGCCATGGGTCAACACGACAGAAACACCAGAAATAAGTGATGGAGAGTCTGCTCCTTTTGTGATTGATAGCATGGTTGATGGTGTTACTGCCTTTCTGCATCGGACTCTAGATTTGGTAGCCCCTTTAAAAAAGAAAAAGTCTAACCAGAGATTTCTTACCCCTTGGTTTAACTCAGAAACTCATGGCTTAAAACAGAAAACTCATCAATTGGAAAGGAAATGGCGTTCAGCTAATTCAGATGAATTCTACTTGGCGTGGAGAAATCATCTCTTAATCTATAAAAAATCTCTTAGAAAAGCTAGATCAAGCTATTGTTCTGCATTAATAGAAGCAAACAAGAATAACCCCAGGTTTCTCTTCAACACTATAGCCAGGCTTACAAAGAGCCAGGACTCGGTCAATTCTTGCATCCCCCATGAGCTTTCTAGTCAGGACTTTCTGAACTATTTCAATCTTAAAATTTTATCTATTAGAGATGAAATCAGTCAGATTCTTCCTACTGTAAACTCTAGTACATTAACTACTGCAACTCCCTCAACTGATATGTTTAGATAAGTTTACTCCAATTGACCTCTTAGAGATGGATAAAATAATTTCCTCTTCTAAGCCTTCATCTTGCCTTCTGGACCCTATCCCTTCCAGGTTATTTAAAATTATTTTCCCAATTATTGGTAGCCCTATTCTTCTTATCATAATTCTTCTTTAACTCTGGGTTATGTTCTACTGGCTTTTAAAACTGCTGTAATTAAACCCATACTTAAAAAACCGACGCTGGATCCTGGAGTTTTGGCCAATTATCGACCAATCCCTAATTTGCCTTTCATTTCAAAAATCTTGGAAAGAGTTGTTGCTGTGCAATTATCTGACCATTTACAGGGAGTTGGTTTGTTTGAGGTGTTTCAATCTGGGTTCAGAGCTCATCACAGCACTGAAACTGCCTTAATGAAGGTCTCTAATGACCTCCTGACTGCATCTGATAATGGACTTGTCTCTGTTCTTGTTCTTTTAGATCTCAGTGCAGCCTTTGACACTATCGATCATGCCTTCTACTTGATAGATTGGAACACTTTGTTGGACTCAGTGGAACTCCGTTGCAGTGGTTTAGATCTTATTTGTCTGATAGATTTCAGTTTGTCCATGTCAATGATGGATTTTCTTCCAGCTCTAAGCTCAATCACGGAGTTCCACAGGGATCTATTCAATTTTTCAATTCAATTCAATTCAACTTTATTTATATAGCGCCATTTCACAACAACAGTCATCTCATAGCACTATCAACTGTAGCGGGAACCCCCACAGTTTCAGAAAGACCCCAGCAATCAGGCGATCCCCTGTGAGCAAGCACTTGGCGGCGGTGGAGAGGAAAAACTCCCTTTTAACAGGAAGAAACCACCAGCAGAACCAGGCTCAGGGAGGGGCAGTCATCTGCTGCGACTGGCTGGGGGGTGAGGGGATAGAGAAGAAGAAAAGAACAGACATGTAGAGAGCAAACAGCACGATGGGGACTCAATCTATGGGAGAGAACAAACAAATGTTAATGACCAGCAAAAAAAATATTTCATTGAGAGTGAGGAAAGGAGTGAGGCCCAGTGCATTACTGGAGGTCCCCTGGCTGACTAAACCTATTAGCAGCATAACTAAGGGAGGGTTCAGAAACACATGATCCCTCCCTAATTGTAGGCTATATCAAAAAGGTAGGTTTTAGCCCTATTCTTAAAAACAGAGATCGAGTCTGACTCCCGAATCCAGATTGGCAGCTGATTCCACAGGAGAGGAGCTTGATAACTGAAGGCTCTGCCTCCCATTGTACTTTTGGAGATTCTAGGTATTACAAGTAATCCTGCATTTTGGGAGCGTAGTGCTCTGTTAGGATAATACGGTAGTATCAGATCTTTTAAATAAAAAGGAGCCTGATTGTTTAGAGCTTTGTAAGTAAGAAGGATTTTAAACTTAATTCTAAACTCTATGGGAAGCCAATGAAGGGAGGCCAGAACCGGAGAGATATGATCTCTCTTTCTAGTACCTCTTAAAACTCTTGCTGCAGCATTTTGGATCAGCTGAAGACTTTTTAAAGATGTTTTAGGACAGCCTGATAATAAAGAATTACAATAATCTAATCTTGAGCTAACAAAAGCGTGGATCAGTTTCTCAGCATCACTCTGAGACAAGATGCTCCTAATCTTGGCAATATTACGCAAATGATAGAAGGCAGTCTTAGAAACAAATTTAATATGTGAATTGAAGGACAAATCTGTGTTCGGGATCTGTGTTGGGCCCTACTCTTTTTAGTCTATATGCTCCCGTTGGGCAATATCATCAGAAAGCACTGTATACATTTTCACTGTTACGCAGATGACACACAACTATACCTGTCAATGAAGCCCGATAATTGTGATCAGTTGGCCAAGTTAGATGCCTATCTTAAGGACATCAAAGCTTGGATGACTTGTAATTTTTTACTATTGAACTCTGATAAGACTGAAGTCATTGTTGTTGGCCCAAAACATCTTAGAAATTCCTTTTCAGATTATGCCCTTAATTTAGTTGCTGCCACTCTCACTCTGAACAGTTGTGTGAGGAACCTTGGAGTGATTTTTGATCAGGATTTGTCCTTTAATTCACATATTAAAACTGTTTCTAGGACTGCCTTCTATCATCTGCACAATATTGCCAAGATCAGGAGCATCTTGTCTCTGAATGATGCTGAGAAACTGATTCACGCCTTTGTCAGTTCTCTATTAGATTATTGTAATTTGCTATTATCTGGTTGTCCTAAAGTATCTTGAAAAAATCTTCACTTGATTCAAAATGCTGCTGCTAGAGTTTTAACTGGTTCTAGAAAAAGAGATCATATTTCCCTGGTTCTGTCCTCCCTCCATTGGCTTCCCATAGAATTCAGAATCAAGTTTAAAATCCTTCTTCTTACTTTCAAAGCTCTTAACAATCTGGCCCCCCAATATATAAAAGATCTGATATTACCTTACCATCCTAATAGAGCATTACGCTCCCAAAATGCTGGCTTACTTGTGGTGTCCAGAATCTCCAAAAGTACAGTGGGAGGCAGAGCCTTCTGCTACCAAGTCCCTTCTCTCTGGAACCAGTTACCACTCTGGGTCCGGGAGTCAGACTCGGTCTCTGTTTTTAAGAACAGGGTAAAATCCTTCCTTTTTAATATAGCTTTTGTTTAAGGGGGGGTTTTGTGTCTTTTAACCCCACTCTTGTTATATTGTTATCTGATCCATACTGCTGGTTGACCTCCAATATTGTACTTGGCATCTTACTGCTATGTTCTTTATGTCTGTCCTTTCTATCCTCCCTATCCCCTCATCCCCAGCCAGTCGCAGCAGATGACTGCCCCTCCCTGAGCCTGGTTCTGCTAGAGGTTTCTTCCTTCCAAATGGGAGTTTTTCCTCTCCACTGTCGTTTAGTGCTTGCTCATAGGGGATCGTCTGATTGCTGGGTCTTTCTGTGACTGTGTGGTTTTTTTCTACACTGTGGCGCCACGAGACGGCTTTTGTTGTGATGTGGCGCATTATAAATAAAGCTGAATTGAACTGAATTGAATTGGACATAAACGGCTTTCCCCGTGGAAGACTGTTAAAAAAAAGCCTGCTCACGTAGGAGCGCAACTGAGACGGTGGCAGAATAACCCACCCAGCCGCATTGGGTCCAGCGGTGGTCTACCCGCAGACCCTAGTCCTTAGGTGTGTTTTTGTAATCTTTAAAAAACGAAGAGTGTTCTTTAAAATATATTTAAAAAGAGAGTTCTTTGAAATAAAAAAAAAAAGTTATTGTGTGTTAACCTGAACAATAATGCTAGTTGTTTGATATATATAAATGCTTTAAGAAATGTGTGTTTAAGTAATAATAATAGTTGATAATGGGAATTTGATATGCTAAATTGGGGAGGGCTGATCTGCTATGGTTACATTGTATTCTGCATTTTTGCAAGGGGGGAGGGGAAATGTATATGAATATAGGGCACATTAGGAGTGGGACACAGCCTGCTGCTGACGTCACCACTCCACTATATATTGGGCGGTCCGCCATCTCACTTGGAATCGAGTCGAGTTTAGTTGGAGTCAGAGTGTGGTAGTGAGCTGCAAACCGGTTAGAGTGTGAGACAACTGTTCCACGTACTTGTACTATTACATTCCTGTAATAAAGTTGAGTTTGACTACAGCATCCTCGTCGGTCGCCATTGTCAGGTTTGTGGACATAACAGTGCTGTTTCACATTCACCACAACATACGTGGTCAAGTGTTGGTAGATGAACAAGGAATTGAGTGGAGAGCGAATAGAATTTACACAAAATAGTGATCAATCTCAGCTGGATTGACAGTTAAGCTAACACCATGTGGCCTGTCTGCCCGACTAGCCAAGCTAATATTAACGGTTCAATATAGCATTACTGCAAAAATATAACAAAGTAAGTCAGAATGACGTGAGATATGTTATCCACTGTGGATTAGTGATCTAGGTGGAAACAGTGGTGTTTATTAGGGTGACTGAAATGTAAAGAAAATAATATAAATCCCAAATTCCCTCATGCATTGTTAGCTCTGAAGCTAATGCTTTAGCTCCCTGCCAATCTAAATGACAGACAGCTAGGCTGGACAATAATAGAGTAGCAGGTGGGTCTCAAGGCTGGATTTACTATGTTTACGACATTCTGTAGTAAACTCAGAAGAGTAAAGAGAAAAATGCTATAAATTGTGTTTTTTTTAAGAGAAGTGAGTTTTTTCATGCTTTTTTTTTGATAATTACATGACCAATAGACCCATTCCAGAAGGTTAAAACGCACAAAACACAATTTTTCAGTCAATAACCCCTTAAAACATGATACTTTTTTTAGGTTGTGCAAAAATCAGTGGGAGAAAGTACTTACTATAGAAGGATTAGAGCTTAAAGAAATATCCTCAAATGCACAACGCTTTTCCAAAAGACCAAAGGTCATATCAGATTCCAAAACTCAATTTATTTCTTTAAACCCTCTCTCTCTGAACAGGTTCCAACCGATCTGCGGCTGGTTGGTTGTAAATACAGCACCAGTGAGTATCCTGAGGAAAGGCGATGTGTCTTTAGATGATTGCCTGTATTGACTTTCGTCCTGTAAAATCACCCAACGCTGCTTTTTTATGTGATAGCCGGTCCCCACCAGTGATTGATACCCGGTGGAGCCTCCCCCCAGTTGAGTCGCAGCCAAACGTTATGAGTCGCACAGGAGACGTGAATGCTACCTCAGACTCGATCCATCAGGGGACTTCTACTACAGTACTTTGTTGCTTCATCTCGTCATCATGCCCTGAAGGACGCCGGGCCCCAGTGACTGTTCCTGACTATCCACCTTATTCCGAGGCCCCATGATGCCTTGCATGAATTATGGTAGCAACTTCCGGTACTAGTTTAAACGTATGGTTGTCACTGAAACGGGACACTTTTCCTTGTTAAAAAAACAATGACTTTGGCATCAGAAATGCGGGAACACGGCCTTTTGCACCTCAAAAACAGTAATATAATCATACCACTTCCCACAACTATCTAGGGATGGGAAGATGACCTTAAAAAGTGGCCTCACAGACAGTAGCTCCATTTGTTACCATCGCTGCTAAGATGCTAACGCTGTAAACAAATAAAAGCTCTGAGATATATCAATGTCTCCACTGCAATAAAATCGGCTGCATTTTGTTAAAATACGTTGGACATAATCAGATTTACCTCAAAGCAGATGTAGAATCTAGTCAGAGCCACAAAGAACCACAGCATCATGCTTGGGTGTTTTAATGTCAGGGTAAATACAGACAGCTGCAGCTGTTTGTTCTACCACAGAATTAAAATGCTTATGCTGCTGTCATGTCATGAATGCTTGTTATTTAGCTTAACATGTACAGACATTTTCTGACAATTGTTCAAAATTTTATTGACCTATATTTTAGGATAATTTAAAAATTAATGCATGCTGAAGTTCATATCATTCCAAGGCAGTGCAACAAATGCAACCCCCCCCCCCAAAAAAAACCTGTTTGATATCTTTCTTAAATCGTGAAGCCTTAGGAAACAAACTGTTACCATTTTTTATGTATTATTTTACTTCATGCAGCCTTCATTCTGTTGACATATAACACATAAACATCAGATTTGAGACGTTCATACATGTGAAAACATACCTGGTGCTGTTGTGTCTGTACCATCGTTCACACCAACAGTCCTTTTTCATTCGGTGCATGAGCTACGCATTGCCGGTGAGAAGCCTCCATTTATACAGTCTATGGCACAACCACGAACACCAGCAACAAGTACCAGAACTATGCCAAAACATTCAAAAAATACAGAAACTACAAGTGCTGAAATTAGCTGCCACTTTAGTGCAAAACATGTATGAGGACTATACAGTATATTAAAATGGATTTGAAAAACTTTTAAAAATGCTATTTTAAATGCCCCTGCTACTCCACTCTTACTGACTGATTTAACACTACTTCAAAACCGGAAGCTCCGCCCATAATCATTCCTACAGTGGCACCCCCAGGAATAAGGTGGATAGAGTACACAATACTACAGCCCCCTTAGCCACTAGGATGCCCCCAAGTTCACCCTCAACATTTTTTTTGGGGGGGGGGGGTTAAAATTACTTTCAACCAAGGAGCTTTTAAAAGTCCATGTAATGTCCTTGTTTCAAACATCTCTTCTTGTAAGTTTGCAACTTTTTCTCATAGATTTTCACCTTTTTTCTCATAAATTTGTCATTTTTTCTTGTCCATCTTCTTCCGCTTAATCCTTTTCGGGTCACGGGGGGGCTGGAGCCTATCCCAGCATCTTTGGGCGAGAGGCAGGGTACACCCTGGACAGATCCCCAGTCCATCACAGGGCCAACACAGAGAGACAGACAACCATTCACTCTCACAGTCATGCCTAAGGACAATTTAGAATCCCCAGTTTGATGCCAATTAACCTACTGTAACTTGCATGTTTTTGGCATGTGGGAGGAAACCGGAGAAATCCCGGAGTAAACCCACGCAGACACGGGGAGAACATGCAAACTCCACACAGATCACTGTTGGTCGGGGGCTGGGATCAAACCCAGGATTCCCCGGCCAAGGGTGAGCTGCTGTGCTGCCGCAGTGCTAACCACTCCGCCACTGCGCTGCCCATTTGCAATTTTTTTCTTGTAAATTTTCAACCTTTTTCTCATAAACTTGTTCCCTTTTTTGAGTAATGTGCACGTTTTTCCATCATAAATTTACAATTTTTATTGTAAATTTTCAACCTTTTTCTCATAAACTTGTTCCCTTTTTTGAGTAATTTGCACTTTTGCCCTCATAAATTTGTTACTTTTTTCTTGTAAATTTGTGATTTTTTTTTTGTAAATTTGCATTTCTGTTCTTGTCAAACTGCAGCTGTTTTCACATGATTTTACAATCCTTTTTTCTTGTAAATTGAACTTTTTCTTGTCAGTTTGCAACTGTTTTCTCATAATTTAGCAATTATTTTGTACTTATAAATTTGCAACTTTTTTCTTGTAAATTTAACTTTTTCTAGTTAATCTGTTATTTCTTGTAAATTTTCAAACTTTTTACTCATAAATTTGTGCTCTTTTTTTTCTTGTGAATTTACAATATTTATATGGAGCTTGTTTGATTAAAAAAAATGTATTTTATTGTTTAAAATTTTTGACACAAGCTTATTTTTTATGTTTTTGTTGGGAGGGGGACAGTTTCTCTGCCTCCATTTTAAAAGATTTGAACTCTTCTCTATTACAAAAATAGGGGGCCTCAAACACAATGTTGTATAGCCCCCCCCCCCCAAAAAAAACCAAACCAAAACAACAACAACATAAAAACAACTAAGATCTGCTGGCTGCTTGTTCTACATATGTGTTGCAAAATGAGAATTTTGTAAGTCACTTGCATGCTCTGCACTGTGTGTCTGTGTGTGTGTGTATATATATATATTTTATAGTAATACGTACATATGTTTATTAGCTGCTCTTGCTTGCTTGTTTTTTTTTTTTTTTTTTTTTTCTTGCCTTCTGATTGTTGCTCTGAGTGTTGCTATCCCTGTGCTGTTGCAATCCTGGAATTTCCCCGTTGTGGGACTAATAAAGGCTTATCTTATCTTATCTTATCTTATGTTTTCTGTGTACTTCTTTAGGTCTTAATACAAAATGGAGCAGCAGCACTGAGCAGCAGGAATAAAATACTACGTGTTCAAGAGGTAATAGGACTTCAATTCTTCGCCTGTGGTTAGTTCTGGACTTTTGGAGATGATTTGGTTGACACTTGGCAGTGGATTGGTGGCTTGGAGGAAGATTCTGGTGGATTTTGAATTGAGCCTTTCTGCCTTAGAAGCAGACTGGCAGCCATTATCACTAGGCCTCACAGGCAGTCACCACCACCAGGCCCTGCAGCCACCTCCATCAGGTTTCAGGCCTGGTACCAGGCCTTACACGCATTCCTGTTGTTGTTGCTGCTGGAATTTTTCCTCAACACTGCAGTGTTCTTGGAAACAGACTCTTGTCTTCTTGTCCACTGCAAATTATCGCATAACTGCAGCAAAATTTCACCTAAGCCGAAAGCAGAGGCCAAATTCGAAGAGGAGTATGTGTCCCTCGCACAGGTAAATGACTTACTGCAACTGCAAAAAGAATTGTTTTCTGCAGTGTTAAACCAACAACAGGAAACTTTCCAAAGCCTCATCAAAGTGATCATGGACTCAGCTAATGCAAGAGTGGACACGATGACAAGAGAGTTACAGGACATTAAAACCAGTCTACAGTTCACCCAGAAAGACGTAGATGACATAAAAGCTGATATGTCTAAACAAGCAGACCGCAACAATGCACTGCAATCACATGTTTTTAAAGTGTGTGACAGTCTGTTGACTGTCACCGACAAATTTGGATACCTGGAAGGACAATCCTGGACAAATAATCTGGTATTTGATGGTGTTGTGGAGGCGCCAGGAGAGACCTGGGCCGACGTGGAGGAGAAGATTAAAAATATTCTCATGGAAAAACCACAGTTACCACCGGGGATCGAGATGGAGAGAGCCCAATTGCACTGGGAAACCTGGAGGAGAAAGACCGAGGCCCATTGTGGTCAAGTTCCTGCGGCACAAGGACAAGATGACCATTCTTCGAAGAGCCAAGTCCCTCAAAGGAACAAAAATCTTCATCAGTGAGGATCTGAGCACGGGGGGGGACATGGCCTGCTTAAGGTATGACAGACTCATTATTCACCCACACCATCCCCGTAACAGTACACCAAAATCAATGAAGTCAAAAATCAGCCAGAAATGATTGACATTTCATTATCATCTGAAAGATATAAACTGTCCATTTGTTTCCATTGACTGGAATAATTAAAATGCAAACTTTTATAGGAAACGACCTCATTTTTAAAGGGAACGAATATACTGAGCATAAGCCACACAGTGTTGAATATGAAACCGATCCTGAAAATCACTTTTTCAGCAGTATAAAACATCAGTGTAAATACTTTAGCTCAGACCAACTAAAAATACTATTTCTGACCAATCATTGTCAATAATACACTTTAATAGTAGAAGTCTCTGTTATGTCCATAATCAGTAACCCAATGGCGAGGCCGGAGGTGCAATAGAACTCAGCTTTATTGTGCGAACTCACATACACAAGGTGCTCCCGTACAGGCAGAGGTGAAGGTCAAAAGAGACCATGCCTCTTCCGCATCGGCCTTTTATTTTTATACCCAGGGTGGAGGCGGAACCGGAAAGGTGGAGCCACCACCCTCATCACACAATAACATGTCATATTTATATATGACATCCCCCCCCCTTTAGAAAAGTCCAAAACACATGCACACCAATTAGGCCCTCCCAAAATTTAATACCTGAGTCACGCCCTAATGACAACAAATAAAATAGGCCTATCCATACACACAAACAAACTAAAACTAGAGGGGGACAGGTGGACTGCTGTCCCACCTCCACACGGCCAGACGGATTATTCTGCCGTCTTTGATACTAAAGGTCCATAAAATAAAACAATACTGTGTTCCTAATATAATATCAAAACAATCCAATGAACTTACAGTATATACACAGAAGAAAAAAATCCAATGCAATAAACACACAATCAGTCAACATGCACCTTCAAACACCGCTATAACATTCCCAATAATACCACCCCAACCCGGGCAAACCCCACAGTAAAACACACCCCTAAACATGGTGACACACATTACATGGGTATTTTTTTTTTCACATGGGCACCTGTTATAGCAGTCCGATATGAGAAACATGTCAACTACGTAGCCTGGGCAATTCACCTTTAACCCAGTCCATTGGCCCTTGCTACCGTACAGTCTCGATGGAGAAGCCACCCCCTGGGGAACTCATCTGGCGGGTCCTGCCCAGAGCTTCTTCGTCTCTTGGTCCCTGGAGATGAGCCATGTCGGGGCCCCGACACCTCCTTCTCTTTGATAATGCACCGCAGCTCATTGGAGTGTCTCCATGAGTCATCTGACAGCTGAAGGTATCCGTCCTCCCGAACAGCCACCACCTTCAGCCGTCCCTGGTTGTCACGTCGCTTCCTCTTTCTGTGGACACCTCTCAGCTGAGCCTCCTCTCTGGGTCGAACCACGTCACCGACTCTTAAAGGAACTCACCTTGACTTCCCATGTCCATGATGTCTCCACCGGGCTTCCTCACCAAGCAGCGCCATACCGGCGACTCTCCGCGAAGCCTGACTCAGCCTGCAGTGTTCCTGTGTGGCACGTCTGATTCCCGTGCCAGCTGGTCCTGCCCTGTTCCCTTTCATTTTAAACGTTGGCATAGCCGTAACAGCTCCATGGTTCTCAGTGTCTCCAGGCCGAACCCCGGAAGCAGAGGGGGTCGTCTTCACAGCCTCACCTGCCATTACGGGCGTTCCACCATGCCGCCTAGTTCCCTCACCTAGGGTAATGTGGGCCCTGGCACTGGAACCCTGCCCTGATGGCCCTCTGTGGAAATTGTCCTGTCCATCTCCCAGAATACTAGGCCACGTGTCGTCCCAAACCGCATCATCGACCACTCACGGAACCAGCCGATCCCACAAACTACAGCCCAACCATTCTTCTCTGCTGTCGCTGGTGACTGAGAAGCCCAGTCCACAAAAACAGATCGCAGCCCATTACATTTGACCCACTCTCGGTCACCACGAACTGTATATTGGACACCATTGCTGTCTTTTACCTTGCCATCAGCTCCAGCAAACCCACGATGGACAGCCTATTACCGCCATACCCACAAAATGGCGTCGACAGGTCTCTCACATGATGGTAGGGGAAATAACTCTTCACAGTAGACCAGTTCAACACGGACCTCACTGCTCCCATGTCCACCAACAACGGCACGTCCTCGCTGTCCAATGTGACTGTCAAATATGTATGGCCTTCTGTGGTTGGGAATATGGTATGAATAACTGTAGGAGTCTTGGCGGGGGAATCCACGTCGTCGCTTCCCTTGCTCAAACCTTTCACAGGCCCTGGTGAAATGATGTAGGAGCCCACACTTGCCACAGTGTTTACCTTTTGCCAGACACTTTCTCGCCTTGTACCGGTGCTTGGTAGACCCGCAGCCAAAACACCTTGGCGACTCTGGGGCGGACCTAATTTTTATAGCTGTAGCGTATTCTTCTTTGTCTTCTATACTATCACCGCTATCCGGGTCTACAGCCTGCGCTGCTGATTGTGAGTCATGTTGCCCCAACGAGGTTCTCTCACCAAGGTCCCGTGACAGTTTATCTGCTGCTTCAAATTGCTGGGCTATCTCCACCGCTTTGGCAAACGTCAGCTCACTGGAATGAGTAAGGAGTCTTGACGGCGCAGCTGCACACAATATGTGCTCCGCCAACTGATCATGGACCATTTCTTCCTCTAAGGTCCCAAACTGGCAACCCCAGCCAGTTGGCGCAGGTCAGCAACATACCGTTGCACAATTCTCCAGCCCGCTGGCAGCGCTGTTGGAACTGGATCCTCCAGACTGACATTTTCCAGGACGTGAAAGTAGCGCGCCATTAGCCCAACCACGTCCTCAAAATTGTCACTCACTCCCAATGTGCTAAGAATGCGCTGTCCCTCCTTGCCAAGATTATGGACCAGTATTGCTCGCGCATGCAATTTCTCCAACTCACTGAGGTTCAATGCCACCACATGATTCTCAAATGCGGTAAACCACCTCTCCCACGGCACCGTTGGCTCACCAGGAAGCTCCAGAAATGGTCGAATGCCCGAAATGCCTTTATCCATACTTTTATCCTCGTCGCCAAATGTTATGCCCATAATCAGTAACCCAATGACGAGGCCGGAGGTGCAATAAAACTGAGCTTTATTGTGCGAACTCACATACACAAGGCGCTCCCGTACAGGCAGAGGTGAAGGTCAAAAGAGACCGTGCCTCTTCCGCATCTGTCTTTTATTCCAAGGGTGGTGGTGGAACCGGAAAGGTGGAGCCGCCACTCTCATCACACAATAATATGTCATATTTATATATGACAGTTTCAACATGAATTTTTCCAAAATCCAGGACAGTTTGTTGTGGTATAACACAAATTTTTCTGCTGTTGCTATTTCTGAGACTTGGCTAAAAAATGACCAACTTCATACAGAGCAAATGAGAGGCTGTAGGGAACCCACGCTGGGATAATCATCTCAGACTGGAAGCAGAGGGGAGGGGAATATTCCCTCTGCCGGTAGAGCGTGGGGGATTAAATGGAGGACAGTACGTATTGTAATGTGTAAATGTATTGTGATGCAAGATTTCAGGCAACAGGGGAAGGAATGGAGTGATGTAAAAGGAGAGACCCCGGTGTATTGAAAAAAGTCTTTTTCTGTGAATGCATGCAGTGAGAGAGAGAAATAAAGTCATCTGTTGTGCAAGTCTGGTTTCTTATTTGCACTCTCCACACTGGTGACCCTTGACGAATTATGGAACACGAGGCAAGAACTCCGGAGTCGGCCCGGACGGGAAGTCCCAGCAACGTGGCAAGCATCCCAGAGACAGCCCGGACGGGAAACCCCAGCAACGCGTGCGCTGTTTCGGTCAAACTACTGGACTTTTGGCTGCACAACCTGCGGTCTTGGTTCCACCACACCGAGGCTCAGTTCGCCCTACGGGGAATAATGGCAGATGACACCAGATATTACTACAGTATGTGGTCGCAGCGCTGGACGCTCGCACGTCTCAGCAAGTAGCGAGCCTGCTCCAACAGCCTCCAGCCCACGATAAATACGGGGCTCTCAAGGCCGCACCGACCCGGCGCTACACACTCTCAGACTGTGAGAGAGCAGAGAGGCTCCTGAGGCGCTCCGAGTTAGGAGATGGGTCGGCGGTTGAACTGATAGAGAAGATGTTGGTGTTGATGGGCATGGACGATGGGCATTTTCTGTTTGCCCACCTTTTCCTCTGGAACCTCCTAATAGAGGCAAGAGCGGTCCTGGCCAACTCGCCGTTGCTGGCCGCACACGACTACCGTGCGCTAGCCCAGGAGGCAGATCGGATCATCCTCACCACCAGAGCCCTCACAGTGAACGCGGCGATGTCGGAACCCAGCGAGACGACCAGCAGAGGCGATGGTAGCGGCAACGGGGGCCAGAAGGCGCCAGAGAGACATGCTCTGCTTCTACCACCACCGCTTTGGAGAGAACGCACGCAGATGTGTGCCACCGTGCCAATTCAAGCGTTCAGGAAACGCCAAGGCCGGCAGTCAGTAGCAGCTGCGACCGCCAGTGAAGAAAACAAGCTGCTCTACATGACGGACTCGCGCTCGGGGAGACGGTTCCTCGTAGACACCGGCTCCCAAAAGAGCCTCATCCTGCTGTCCTTCACCAACCGGCTAGCGGGAGCTAGCGGCCCCGAGCTGATAGCTGCAAACGGCTCGGACATTAGGACTTTTGGTGAGAGGACACTGACTGTATCCCTACACGGCCGTATGTACAAGTGGACATTCGTCATAGCGGCATGCAGTTTCCCGATCTTGGGAGCTGATTTTCTGTGTGCACATGGGTTGCTAGTCGATGTTGCTAACAGACGCCTGGTTAATGCAATGTCTTTTGATTCTCTCCCTTGTACAGCTCGAGGGGCCGAGCCAACGACACTAGCCAACGTCACAGCTCCAGGCGGTAAGTTCCACACACTGCTCACTCAGTTCCCAGCACTCACGGTCCCGACGTTTTCAGCGGCCATCACTAAACACGGGGTGGAACACTTTATCACCACCACTGGGCCGCCCGTTTTCGTACGACCTCGGTGCCTGGACGCAGCTAAACTGGCCATAGCACGCGAGGAGTTTGCCAACTTGGAAAGGTTGGGCATCATCAGGCGCTCAAACAGCCCATGGGCATCCCCGCTACATATGGTTCCTAAGGCCGAGGGATCGTGGCGACCGTGCAGAGATTTCCGCAGATTGAATAACTCCACAGTGCACGACTGCTACCCAATCCCCCATATTCAGGATTTTTCCGTTCACCTCGCCGGGGCACGCATTTTTTTTTCTAAAATAGACCTGGTCTGCGGTTACCACCAGGTCCCAGTGCGCGCGGAGGACATACCCAAAACAGCGGTAACAACTCCGTTTGGCTTGTTTGAGTTTTTATGCATGCCCTTCGGATTAAAAGGCGCGGCACAGACATTCCAACGCATGATGGATGCGGTGTTGCACAATCTGCCGTTTGTGTTTGTCTACCTGAATGATATCCTGGTGGCCAGCGCGTCCAAGGACGAACACGTAACCCACCTCAGGATGGTTTTCCGGAGGTTGGAAGAGCACGGGTTAATAATCAACCTGGCGAAATGCCAGTTCGACGTGACGGGGATTGACTTTTTGGGGCACCGCATCTCACCGGAGGGAGTGATACCCTTGCCGGACAAGGTGCGCGCCATGGCGAATTTTCCCCGGCTTCAGACGGTCAGCGCGCTGCAAGAGTTTTTGGGGATGGTTAACTTTTATAACCGGTTCCTCCCCCATGCAGCTCAGCTCATGCAGTCATTGTATGCCGCGCTCAAGAAATGGAAGCTGGCGGACAGAGTCGAATGGACTCCGGAGCGGGAGCAGGCATTCTCTGAGGTTAAAATAGCCCTGGCAAATGCCGCACTGTTGGTGCACCCGGACCCAGCGGTCTGGATAGCGCTCACTACCGACGCCTCGAACGTGGCCATAGGGGCCGTCGTGGAGCAACGCGTCGCCGGTTCTTGGCAGCCGCTCGCTTTTTTCAGCAGGGCTTTGTGCGACAGTGAGCGTAAATACAGCGCGTTCGACAGAGAGTTGCTGGCTCTCCACCTGGCCATACGCCACTTCCAGTTCTGGCTGGAAGGGCGCAGCTTCACTGCATTTGTGGACCACAAGCCGCTAACGTACACGATGGCCAAGGTTTCGGAACCATGGTCGGGCCGGCAGCAGAGACAGCTTGCCATGATCTCGGAGTTTACGACCGATATTCAGCATGTGGCCAGTAAACTGAATGTGGTGGCGAACTGCCTCTCGCACGCAGTAGTGGCCCCAGTCTGCGTAGGGATAGATTATACAGCCATGGCCGCAGAGCAGATTGGCGATGCGGACATGTGTGCGCTCCAGTCTGGACCAACAGGGTTAAGGCTGGAGAGCAAAGTACTGCAAGACGGCAGCCCCCACCAATCTGTGACGTCTCCACAGGACACCCGCGCCCAGTGGTCCCAGTTGCTTGGCGCCGCCGAGTGTTTGAATCAGTTCATGCTCTGGCGCACCCAGGAGTGCGTGCGTCAGTCAAAATGGTGGGAGCAAAGTTTGTATGGCCAGGCCTGCACAAACAAGTGAAAGAGTGGGCTGCAGCCTGCGTAGCGTGCCAACGAGCCAAAGTGCACAGACACACGAAGGCACCTTTGGAGCCGTTTCGTATACTGGCTAAGAGGTTCATCCATGTTCATGTGGACCTCGTGGGCCCCCTTCCGCCATCACAGGGGTTCATGCACCTTCTGACAGTGGTGGACCGCACCACACGCTGGCCAGAAGCAGTCCCGCTAGTGGCAACCACGTCCACGGACGTGACGCACCTTTTTAACAACATGGGTGGCACATTTTGGCATCTCGTCGGACATCACGTCCGATAGGGGCCCGCAGTTTGTTTCTGACCTCTGGTGCGCGATGGCCCGTAGCCTGGGTATAGCAATTCATCGCACAGCCGCGTACAAACCACAGGCCAATGGGTTATGCGAACATTTCCATAGGTCGCTGAAAGCAGCGCTCAGGGCTTCGCTTACGGATGCAAATTGGGTAGACCGGTTGCCGTGGGTTCTGTTAGGGTTGCGTTCTGCACCAAAAGAGGATTTGGAGGCTTCCCCGGTGGAGCTTGTTTTTTCTCAGCCACTGCGGCTCCCCGGGGAATTTTTACCAGATAATCCCGCGCCGGACAACTGTCTGTCTCAGCGTTCGCAGCATAGCGCAGATACAGGCACGCTACCGGGCCCGGCCCACCACTGTTTTCCACACACTTTTGTGCCAAAAACTTTGAAGAACGCGGCGTTTGTGTTTGTTAGGCATGATGCCCACCGCCCCCCATTGCGCCCACCTTACGATGGCCCGTTCAGAGTGCTGGAACCAGGGGACAAACATTTTTTTGTTAGATTTGGGGGGTCGTCAGGATAAAATATGTATAGACAGACTTAAGCCCGCCTTTGTGGTGGCGGACGAGCAAGTAATGTTGGCTCGGGCCTCTCGGCGTGGAAGACCCCCACTGAGAACTCCCCAGGTAGAAGATTCATCAGAGCAGCCACACGGGCAAGTAGAATGCCCCCCCCCCTCGCCATTGCCCACCCGCAGACAGACACACCCCCAAGAGCCCCCAACCGGCACAGCAGCGCCGCGGAGTCGAAGGTCCCTCGTTACAACAGATATGGGAGGAGACTGAAGCCAAAAGGACGTGAGGGTTGAAACTCAGTCTGAGACTCGGGGGGGTGGGGGGCAGGGGGGTTGTAGGGAACCCATGCTGGAATAATCATCTCAGACTGTTAGCAGAGGGGAGGGGAATATTCCCTCTGCCGGTAGAGCGTGGGGGAATAAATGGAGGACAGTACGTACTGTAATGTGTAAATGTATTGTGATGCAAGATTTCAGGCAACAGGGGGAAGGAATGGAGTGATATGAATCTTTATTTTATTTATTTCGGATAGTACAGGTTAAAAGGAACTGAATAGTATAGCAAAAGGGGGAAATAAAATCCAACAAGGTCAAATTAGGCAATAACTCCTCTGATTATACAGTTCAACAAAAGTTATCCGAAATGGGTGATGGCTGAAGCCGCAGCTTATATTGCCCACCCATATTCCATCCAAGAATTCAAAAGAAAAAAAAAACAAAACAAGAGCGATTACAATTCAGAACAAAGCTAAGACCAAGTGTGACAGAAAAAAGTAAAAAAAAACTAGGCAACAACACAGCACAGGCTGGATATGACAATCCTTATGTGATTTTACATGTCATCTTGTATATATGTTTGGAGTATTTCTTCCTTTAGTTTTTGCTTAAATTGTCCAAGCGTTGTACATGATTTTAATTCAGGTCCAAAATCGTTCCATAATCTGACTCCTTGCACTGAAACACAGTGTTGCTTGGTGGTTGTTCTCACTGTAGGCTTTTGAAATATACATGTTCCTCTGAAGTGATATCGTTTCTCCCTTATTTGGAACAACTTTTGGATATTTGCGGGCAGTGATAAATTCTTCACTTTAAACATTATTATTGCAGTTTTAAAGTCTACCAGATCTTTCAACTTGAGAGCTTTTAGTTTAAGAAAAAGTGGGTTTGTTGGTTCCCTGTAAGCTGCTTTGTTTATTATTCTAATAGCTCTCTTTTGAAGCATAAAGAGTGGATATATGTTTGTTTTATATGTATTTCCCCATACTTCATTACAATATGTCATGTATGGGAGTATTAATGAATGATACAAGGTGTATAGTGTGGGTTGATTCAGCAAATATTTCACTCTGTGTAATATTGCAATTGATTTGGATACTTTACCTTTGATATAGTTAATATGTGACTTCCAACACAGTTTATTATCAATTATTACTCCAAGAAATTTAGTTTCAGATACCCTTTCAATCTCTACACCATTTACACTGAGTTTAGGTACAAACTATATACCTTATATATACATATAAAAGGAGAGACCCTGGTGTATTGAAAAAAGTCTTTTTCTGTGTATGAATGCAGTGAGAGAGAGAAATAAAGTCATCTGTCGTGCAAGTCTGGTTTCTTATTTGCACTCTCCACAAGGCTATGATTTATATACCACAAGCAGGTCAAAAAAAAAGGGGGTGGTGGTGTTGCTTTATATATCAGGTGCTGCTACCAAAGCCAAGTTGTAGATAATATGTCTTTTGAAATGGAAAACATCATGGAGTGTATAACTGTGGAATTAATTACAACAACTACAAAAAAACATCATAATAAGCTGTACTTATAGACACCGGGTACCGATACTGACATTTTCAAAAAAAAAATTGTCTGAGCTTTTCAGTGCAGTAGGTAATAAGAAGCTGGTATTTATTTGTGGAGACTTCAATATTGATTTATTAAATCCAAATGACCATATCCAAATAAGTGAATTCGTAAATTCCATGTTTTGTATGGGTTTTTACCCTTCAATAACATACCCCACTAGAATAACAACAAATTCAGCAATGCTTATTGATAACATTTTCACAAATGTCACTGAGGGGACTGTAACTGCTGGCCTTATTATCAATGATGTGACAGGCCATCTGCGTGGTTTTGTTTCTTCAGACACTGGTGTAACACATAACGTTGAAATAGATAAGGTTTTTAAACGACTTGTAACAGAAACTGCAATCAACCATCTTAGAAATGATCTAAAAATACAAGACTGGAGCAGTGTTTGTGTTGATGACATTGACACAGCATATGGAGAATTCGACTCTATTCTATCACAACTATATAATAAACACTGCCCTCTAGTGGTAAAGGAAACTAAAGTTAAATACAGAGATAAGCCTTGGATCACCAAGGGCCTGCAAAATGCTTGTAAAAAGAAAAACTTGTTATATAAAACGTTTCTGAAATTAAGAACTGTGGAAGCTGAAAAGAAATGCAAGACTTATAAAAATAAACTCATTAGTATCTTAAGATGAAGTAAAAAAATATTACAGTGACTTCCGGTTATGGCGGCCACGTAGGAAGACGTGTTTCACTCTGCTCTGCTCCTAAAAATAAAAAGTAGGCTAAAACTCTCTCAATTGGAACAAAAACCTATCCTAGCGTTTAGGCGCGGATATGGTAAAAACCAAGGCTGGGAAATCAGGCGGAGGAAAAAGTGTTTCGTCGAAACAATCCAAGCTAACAGACTTCCACGCTCGTGACGAAGCAGAAAAATCTCCAGGGACAATGGCGGAGGAGGGAGCCAGTGGCGGAGCGGTGACTGCCGAGGAGGGCACGAATGCGGTACTTGCTGCCATCAGCATCATGAGAGCAGACTTTTCGTCTAAATTTGATGGGATTATAGCAGCGATAGAAGGAATGAGAAAAGAAATAAGCGACTGTATGGAACGAGTATCGCAGGCAGAGCTCCGAATCTCCAGCGCTGAAGATGACGTCACCAGCCTACAATTAAAGGTGCAAACATTGGAATTAAAAAATAAACGTCTGGAAGATAACGTCCTGGACTAAGAATCCCGGTCGCGACAGAATAATTTAAGGCTGGTGGGCCTCCCGGAGGGAACGGAGGGACGGGATACATGTTCCTTTTTGGAAAAGTGGATTCCAGAAGCGCTGAACAACGCGGATCTGCAGTCATCGGTCGTCTTAGAGAGCGCTCACCGAATCGGCCCACCGAGAGATAATAAGACACCACCGAGGACGCTGATTATGAAGTTCCTCAGCTACAGAGACAAGATGACGGTCACCAACACGGCGCGAGCTAAAGGAGAAATTAAATACCAGGATCAACAGGTGCGGTTCTACCCAGATTTGGCCACAGGAATTCAACAATTAAGGAAACAGTTTGACCCCGCCCGTAAAGAGCTGCGCAACCTCGGGATTCGTCACGGAGTGATTCATCCGGCAAGACTGCTGGTCACATATAAAGGGAGAACCCATATCTTCAAGACCCCTCAGGAGGCGCAGGAGCTTATCAAGCAGATCCAAGAAGAGACTGGTGGGAGCTAAGCATGAAGCAAGAACAAGATATAAAGGTAGAATATTTAAGCATTTGTACAAGTATCTGACTGATCTGAAACATATAGCATGTCTACAAAATATAGATTGTATTATATAAAAAAAAGAAAAAAAAGCTATGATGTACAAAGTTGCTATAAAATTTTGGAGTTATGTAGGAAAAACTACAGAAGAGAGTTAATGTCATGTCATTAAAAGTAGTAGAGTCAGAGTGATTGAGAGGAGAAAAGAGTGAGTGGTTTGACTGATCCTCGCGGGTGTGGAGCAGTCACTGGCTATAGCGGGAGACGGATTTTTTTTTTTTTTTTTGATTTTGGGGACATTACCACGAATGTGGGGAGGGGGAATTTGTTTTTGTGTAGTTTGTGGGATGAATGTTCAACCATCCATGTTTTTGCTTCTCTGTATGAGCATGTTTATTTTGCAAGGTAATCTCAAACTCTTTATTGATCATAGACCAAAGCATTAATCTTAATTTAACTTCATGGAATTGCAGAGGTCTACAAAATCTAAAAAAACTTAAACAAGTTATGAATAAAATAAAAGACATAGGTTCAAAAATTGTGTTTTTACAAGAAACTCATCTAATAGAGGAGGATGTAAAAAGAATTAGGAGAAGATGGCAGGAAAATGTGTTCACCTCATCATTTTCATCCCGAGCCAGGGGAGTTATGACTCTCATACATAAAACAGTCCCATTTCAAGTAAAAAATGTAATTGGAGATAAATTAGGAAGATATCTAATCATCCAAGGATCTTTGTTATTAGAAAATATAAATCTGGTGAACTTATACGGTCCCAATATAGATGATCAAAACTTCTTCGTTAATTTATTTCTTACTTTAGCATCACTCACAGGGCAACATATAATAGCAGGAGATTTTAATTGTACATTGAATCCCAGTATAGATAGATCAACAGGACTGGACTGTACGCACAATGGATGCAGGATGACCATTAATCATTTTATGAAAGAATTGAGATTGCTAGATATATGGAGAGAAATTAAACCACAAGTCAAAGTCTATTCTTGTTATTCTAATACCTACAAGACATTCTCACGTATTGACTATTTTCTGATCTCCACAGAATTAAGGTCCAAGATTCAAAACTGTTTCTATGATAACATCGTGATATCTGATCATGCACCCTGCTGTCTAATATATGTAGATAAGAAATTGACAAAGGTTCCAGGTGGGTGGCAATTTCAGCATAAATGGCTTCAGGATGAGGAATTTGTTAAGTACACAGAAAAACAGTTAGATGAGTTCTTTGATATTAATACTACACAAACATCAGCATGTATAAAGTGGGAGGCTTTCAAAGCTTTTATTAGGGGGCATATTATTAGTTATACAGGTTCAAAATCTAAGAAGACTCGAGAGGAGAGAGTCCAATTGGAACGTAAAATAAAAATTCTTCAAGAAAAAGTGTATGCAGGAAGTAATCCAAAGTTAGAGAACGAATTACTGATTCTGAGAGCTGAATATGACAAAAAATCAGCGAATAGAGCTGCCTTGAGTCTTCTAAGATTGAAGCAAACTTTTTATGAACAAGGTGAAAAATCAGGGAAATTATTGGCATGGCAGATTAAACAATTAGAATTTTAAACACCAATTACCAGTATTATAAGTAAGGGACAGGCAGTTATAGATCCTTTAGAAATTAATATTGCCTTTAGAGATTATTATGAAAAACTATATGATACAAAAATTGAAACTGACTTAACAAAACTAAATGGGTTTTTGGATGAATTATCTATACCGTGTATTCCAAATGAAAATAGGGAGATACTGGAGTCAAAAATAAGTCAAGAAGTTGGGCTAGCCATTGATAATATGAAATCAGGAAAAAGTGCGGGACCAGATGGTCTTCCAGTTGACCTCTATAAAAAAATTTAAGAATAAATTAATAAAACCATTTTTGGAAAGGGTTTTAGAAGCATTTCAAAATAGTAATTTACCACCATACATGAATAATGCCTTAATTATACTGTTGCCAAAACCAGGTAAACCCTCTAATAAATGTGAAAACATGAGACCAATAAGCCTATTAAATGCTGACCTTAAGATAATCTGTAAAATTTTAGCAAGACGACTACAAGAAATATTACCAAATATTATTAACCGAGATCAAAATGGCTTTATAATGGGAAGACAAGGCTTCCATAATGTAAGAAGACTATTTAATATTATTTATTCTAATAAAGAAGCACCGGATACAGCTCTCCTATCATTTGACGCTGAAAAGGCCTTTGATAGGGTCGAATGGCCCTATCTTTTTGAAGTCCTACAAAGGTTTGGACTTGGAAATAATTTCATAAAATGGGTCCAGATAATATACAATAATGCTACAGCAGAAATCCTAACAAACAGCAATATCTCAAAATCAATAAAAATCAATAGAGGATGTCTACAAGGCTGTCCACTTTCACCTTTACTGTTTACAATGGCAATTGAACCTTTAGCGATGGCAGTACGTTTACATCCACAAATATATGGAATTAAAGTAGGACCAACAGAACATAAAATCTCCCTGTATGCCAATGACATAATTTTGTTTATGTTGAATCTTAAAAAATCAATTCCGACCTTGTTAAATTTAATAAAGAACTTTGGGGAAATATCAGGATATAAAATAAATAAAACTAAATCTTCAATATTAATGCTAAATGAGACCCAGAGAAATCACCCAGCTCCTGAGGTAAATCAATTCAATGTTTTAAATCAGTTTAAATATTTAGGAATTCAAATTGTGCCTAAGCTAGAATCAGTCGCCAGTGCCAACTATGAAGCCTTAATGACAGATATTAATGAGTTACTTCAGAGATGGATGTCACTACCAATGTCGATGATCGGGAGAATTAATATACTTAAAAGTAATATCTTACCCAAAATACTTTATTTATTTCAATACATTCCTTTACCACCACCTTCAGATCTATTCTCAAGAATTTAAAAAAGGTTAGTGGAATTTATATGGAACAATAGGAAGGCTAGATTATGTCTGTCCTTACTATATTTACCATTTGATTGTGGAGGTCTGAAATGTCCAAACTTTATGTTGTATTACTGGTCAGCACAACTGAGGTCTGTGACATATTATTTTTCATCAAATGATCTCCCTCACTGGACTGAAATGGAATCATACAATTTACCTTTACCTCTTCCCTTATTCATATACTCAGACTTGGCAAAAAAATTACAGAAACAAGTTAAAAATCCAATTGTAAAGCATATGATCAAAATATGGTGTGAAACCAAAAAATATTTAAAAGAACCACACTTATTGTCACAATTTAGCCCAATATGGGGTAATCAATATTTTACACCAGGGAGAGCGGATGCTGTATTTAAAGTATGGAATTTAAAAGGGATTCAAAAGATTCAAGACTTATATTTGTCACGTTCAGATAACATAATGTCTTTTGAAGAACTGAGGATCAAATTTCATCTTAATAGAACACATTTTTTTTAAAATATCTTCAGCTTAGGAATTTTATTCAATCAAATCAAAATAATGTTCTCACCCGACCTACTTATTCATCCTTGGAAAAAATTTTGACGAAAGATAGTAAGAGAAAGGGTATTATTTCAGAGTTTTATAACTCATCAACACTATCCTCAAGTGAAAACTCACAGAAAAGACTGAATTATTGGAAAGAAGACCTGCAAACTGAAATTTCAGAGGAACAATGGGAGTTGGCTTGTACAGAAGCTCAAACCAAATCAATAAATGTACGTCTTAAATTGATACATTTTAAATGGTTAATGCGGATGTATGTTACACCGGTGGAGTTAAATAGATATAACAAAAACATATCAGATACGTGCACAAAATGTATGGAAAGTAAAGGAACCCTATTTCATTGTTTATGGGAATGTAGAAAAATTAGAATGTTTTGGGAAGAGGTGAGGGTAACAATTGAAAAAATAATTTCAAAACAATTCATATTGAACTCTAAATTGTTTTTGTTGGGTCTGTATCCAGAAAAGCATAACTTTAATAAGAGTGAAAGAGCATTCATAGACCTCAGTTTGCTTAATGCCAAAAAATGTATTGCACTACTGTGGAAAAAGACTCATAGACCAGATGTGACTCAGTGGATAAGACAGATGTTAACAAACCTTCCACTAGAAAGAATAACATACATACTGAAATCAAAGGAAAATGTGTTTGAGAATATATGGAGACCTTTCATTGATTATGTAAAGAAATTAAACATAACTTCTGAAGAAGAAGGTGAATGATGTGTGTGGACCTTGTAAATTCCAAATTGGTGAATGTAAAATATGTATACTTATGTAATAGATTACCTAGGCTAAACAGAGGAGCATTGTTGATGACTTGCTTTTGTTAGTGGTTGTTGGTGTTTTTAGTACATTTTTTAAAATTATTTTTAAATTACTTTAGTGTTAGTGTTTGATTGTTTGTGTCATGTTTGTTAAAAAAAAGGTTCAATAAAAAATATTGTGGAAAAAAATATTACAGTTAATTATTGGAAAATAACAAAACTAATACATGTAATATATGGAAGGTGTTTAATAATATAACAAAGAGAGGAAAACTAAATTCCAACCACATATCTTATTTAAATTCAGAAAATGGAATAATCAATGAAAATAGCTTGATCTCCAACACATTTAATGAATATTTTGTTAATATGGGAAAAAAGATTGTCAACTCCACTGTATCATCAGCAAATACAAGTGGCGCTGACAATGTCGTCAACATAAATGCTTACTGTTTATGAAAGAAACAGATGAAAAAGAAATTCTTGACATCGTTAACAAATTCAAAGACAAAAAAATCAACTGACTGTAATGATTTCAGTATGTTCTTGGCTAAATGTTCTATTGATTGTATTGTTAAACACTTCACTTACATATGCAACATGTCACTTACTGCTGGTAAATTTCCAAAGAAAATTAAAATAGAGTCATTCCTCTGCATAAGACTGGTGACAAACATTTATTGTCAAACTACAGACCCATCTCATTACCTCAGTTCTCCAAAATACTGGAAAAAATATTTAAGAGACTAAATGATTTCATTTAGTCATTTAGTCACGCACGACGCAGTGCGCGTCGTGCGCCCTGCTGAGAAGGTGATCGGCTGCAAGCTCCCATCTCTCCAGGATCTGTACATCTCCAGGACCCGGAGGCGTGCTGGCCGGATCATAGCCGATCCCTCACACCCTGGTCACGTACTGTTTGCCCCCCTCCCCTCAGGTAGAAGACTTCGGTCCATCCAGACTAAAACCTCCCATCACATGAACAGCTTCTTCCCCTCTGCCATCAGACTGCTGAACACTAAGTGACTTATTGTCTCTCGTGCACTATGTACAGCAGCTCAACCAGACTCATGTCAATCATCACTGTTTTCTTCATGCATTACCGACTGCACTATATGGTTCTCCACATTATCTGCTGCTCGCTAATATATTTTAACTGCTGACTAGTATTACTCACTCTTATTCTACACTTTATTGCATGTATAGTTTATTTCTTTTATTTTATCATGTTTAATGTTGCAGCATTGCACCGAGACAAATTCCTATTTTGTGTACTACATGAACAATGGCAATAAATCTGATTCTGATTCTGATTCTGATTCATTGATAAGCACAATACACTCTGCGAACAACAGTATGGATTCAGGAAGAACGGGACCACCTCAATGGCACTCATGGACTTTGTTGAACAGATTATGGATGCAACAGATAGAAGAGAATACACAGTTGGAATATTTCTGGACTTACAAAAGGCATTTGATACAGTTGACCATAAATTACTCCTCAGTAAATTACATAAGTGTGGCATCAGAGGAATTGTTTTTGACTGGTTACACAGCTATTTAGAAGACAGATATCAATATGTTCATGTGAATAATACAGACTCTGAGTTGCTGAAGGTGACGTGTGGAGTACCACAAGGTTCTGTACTTGGTCCATTGCTGTTTATTTTGTATATTAATGATTGATGTTCTGTGTCTAAATTGCTCAAGTGAATTTTATTTGCAGATGACACTGTGGGGGCATGGTGTCGGTCTTCTCCACCCAGGGACCAATGGACCGAAAGAGAAGGTGTCACCGGGGGGTACCAGACGAGACAGTCAGGACTATGTGCCTCCTGGGGAGAGAAGTAATTTCCAGAGCTGCTGGGAGTAAAAGAGTGTTGAAGCAGTGCCGGTGTTATGTTAATGTGCCACACAATTCTTTGTTGAAACAACAATGGTTATGGTCGGAAGTTTCAGGTCTTGATGCATGGGAATAAAGTTATAAAAGAGGAATGCACAGAGACCCGAAAATCTCTTTTGCTGTAAGTTATGTTGGAGAAAGAATAAGATAAGATAAGATAAGATAAGATAAGCCTTTATTAGTCCCACAACGGGGAAATTCCAGGATTGCAACAGCACAGGGATAGCAACACTCAGAGCAACAATCAGAAGGCAAGAAAAAAAACAAGCAAGCAAGAGCAGCTAATAAACATATGTACGTATTACTATAAAATATATATATACACACACACACACAGACACACAGTGCAGAGCATTGTAGCTGGATGGAATAAATATATGAATATATGAACACACAGTGCAGAGCATTGTAGCTAGATGGAATAAATATGTAAATATATAAACACCCACAGTACGGAGCATTGCAGCTAGGTGGAATAAATATGCAAGTATATAAACACACACAGTGCGGAGCAATGTAGCTAGATGGAATAATATGTAGATATATAAATATATAAACACACCCAGTGCTGAGCATTGTAGCTAGATGGAATAAATATGCAAATATATAAACACACACAGTGCAGAGCATTGTTGCTAGATGGAATGAAACAGCATAACCGTCTACTTAGTTATCCTACATGGTATGATTATGTGCCCATACATATTCTCACCCTCCATAGCGACCGGTATGTTCCTAGTTGTATGCCGGAGGGGACCATTGTGTAAGTCTATTGCATCTTTTGCATTCAAAAAACTATTAGTTTGTTACGTCTTTTTGCTATCTCTGCGAGCAGCCCTGCTTAGGTTGTACAGTCTGACAGCCGTTGGTAGGAAGGACCTACGAAACCTCTCGGTTGTGCACCTGGGATGATGTAGTCTGCTGCTAAATGAGCTCCTCAGTGCATTCAGTATGTCCTGCATAGGGTGGAACTCGGACTCCAGCAGAGATGACAGTTTAGCCACCGTCCTTCTCTCTCCTATCTCCTCCATCGGATCAAGGCGCTGCCCCAGGACAGAGCTAGCTTTCTTAATCAGTTTGTTCAGTCTCTTCCTATCGGCTGCAGTAATGCCACTGCCCCAGCAGACCACTCCAAAAGTGATGGCTGATGCCACCACCGTGTCATAGAATGACTTCAGCAGCGCCCCTTGTACACCAAAAGACCTGAGTCTCCTCAGCAGGAACAGCCTGCGCTGTCCCTTCTTGTAGAGTGCATCAGTATTGTGTGACCAGTCTAGTTTATTGTTCAGATGAATACCCAGGTACTTATAGGATGTCACCATCTCGATGTCTGTTCCCTGTATATTTACTGGTACTGTGAGGGGCTGCCCATGCCTGCGGCAGTCCACCACCAGCTCCTTAGTTTTCCTCGCGTTGATCTGGAGGCAGTTCCGATGGCACCAGTCCACGAAGTCCTGGATAAGCCCTCTGTACTCAGCTTCATCTCCATTGGAGATGAGGCCAACGATCGCAGAGTCATCAGAGAACTTCTGTAGATGGCAGTGTGTTGTGTTGTGCGAGAAGTCCGCAGTATAAAGAGTGAACAGGAAGGGAGCCAGCACCGTTCCCTGGGGGGCCCCCGTGCTACTGATGATCGTGTCGGACACACAGTCCCGGGTTCTCACAAACTGAGGCCGGTTCGTGAGGTAGTCCAGGATCCATGATGACAGGTGCTGGTCCACCCCTGCGCGCAGCAGCTTGTCCTTCAGGATCATCGGTTGGATGGTGTTGAAAGCACTGGAGAAGTCAAAGAACATGATCCTCACCATATTCCCGGGCTTCTCCAGGTGGGACAGAGAACGGTGAAGGAGGAAGATCACCGCATCCTCCACCCCAATGCCATGCTGGTAGGCTAACTGGAGTGGATCCATCGCTGGTTCCACCAGGGGGCGGAGGTGAGCAAGGAGCAGTCTCTCCAGGGTCTTCATCAAGTGGGACGTCAAGGCCACCGGTCTGTAGCTGTTCAGGTCTTTGGGGTGGGAAGTTTTTGGTACAGGTACCACACAAGATGTTTTCCACAGCTGTGGTACCCTCCCCAGTTTCAGGCTCATGTTGAAGATATACGTCACAATCCCACACAGCTGGTCTGCACAGGACTTGAGGAGCTTTGCGCTGATGCCGTCCGGTCCCGGCGCCTTCCTCGCCTTGATCTTCCTCAGCTCCGTCCTCACCTGGGTCCTGGTCAGGGTCAGGATGGGGGGCTGTGTGTTGGGAGTGGGGGGGTGTTGGTGGAGTGGGGAGTGGGCAGCAGGACTTGATTTCTTTAGAGGCAGCAGTGGTTGTTGTGCAGTCAGGGGGGAGGGCGGTTGGTCAAATCTATTGAAAAACAGATTCAGGTTGTTCGCCCACTCCCTGCCCCCCGTGGCCTGGGGGGAGGTATTCTGGAGCCCCGAGATGGTTTTGAGGTTTCTCCAGACCCCGCTGATGTCGCTCTGTTGCAGCTTGTCCTCCATCTTCTTCCTGAAGCTGTCCTTGCCTTCTCTGATCTTTCTCCTCAGCTCCCTCTGTACGGACTTCAGCATCTCCCTGTTCCCTGACCTGAAGATCCTCTTCTTCTCTCTCAGAAGTGTTTTTATCTCAGGGTTGATCCAGGGTTTGTTGTTTGAGTGACGCCGTATGGTCTTGGTGGGAACGGATTTGTCCACACAGAAGCTGAGGTAGCCCGTGAAGGTGTGAATGAGGCCATCGATGTCCTCACCATGTGGATCGCAGAGCTGCTTCCAGGCGGTGGCTTCAAAACAGCCCTTTAGGGTGTCCATTGTCTCCTCAGACCATAACTCCACAGTGTGCATGGCCGGAGGTTGTCTGTGCACTAGGGGTTTGTACACCGGCCGGAGATGAACCAAGTTGTGATCCGATCTCCCGAGTGGGGGGAGTTGTGATGAGGTGTACGCCTCCTTAGTGTTTGCGTAGAATAAATCCAGTGTTTTATTGTCTCTAGTGTGGCATGTGACATACTGGGTGAACGTGGGTAGAATGGGAGACAGTGAAACATGGTTGAAATCGCCTGAGATGAGGAGAAGAGCATCTGGGTGTTCTGTCTGAATAAAGTTCTGTGTCATCCAGCTCGTTGTCTCGCCTGCCTCCTTTCTCCGCAGTGGTGACCCTAAGATGTGCCATGGAAAGCGAGCCGAGCGTCGCCCTGGAGGCTGCCGGGAGGGAGAGCACCGGCCCTGTGTGCGCTGTCTCAGTCAAGCTCCCAGACTTCTGGCTTCACAGCCCAACTGCATGATTTCTGCACATAGAAGCCCAGTTCGCACTCCGCGGGATAACAACGGACGACACAAGATATTACTATGTGGTTGCTGTGCTGGATGCGCGCGCCACGTAGCAGGTGACGAGCCTGCTCCAAGACCTGCCGGCCCAAGGAAAATATGAAGCGCTAAAGAGGATGCTTCTCCAGCGTTACACCTTTTCTGACAGTGAGAGGGCAGAGAAACTCCCTAACGCATTTGGCGTTAGGGGACAGATAAGCAGTGGAGCTAATGAAGAGTATGCTGGCATTGAGGGGGAAGGACGATGAATCCTTCCTGTTTGCCTACTTGTTCCTCAGGAACCTACCGGCTATAGCGAGGGTGATCCTGGCCAACTCACCGTGGCTGGTTGCCAAGGACTACCGCGCCCTGGCACAGGAAGTGGACTGCATCATCTTGGTGACCACAACTCTCAGCGGGCAGACAGGGGCACCGGCATCCATGAGGGACTCCAGTGAGGTCGAGGAGCATTTGTGGTAGCCAGGACGGATACCAGATGATGAAGGAACAGGGCAATCTGTTTTTATCATCACGATTGTGGCTTGAATGCCCAACGCTGCCTGTCGCCATGCCAATTCAAGGAGCCGGGAAGACGGCATGTTCGGAATTCGGTTGCGGCTGTGACCGATGGTGACAGGAACAGACTGCTTTATGTCACTGACACACGTTCGGGGAGACGGTTGGTGGTGGACTCCGGCTCCCAGAAGAATGTCATCCTGCTGGTCAATGCAGACAGGTTGGCAGGACACAGCGGTCCCGAGCTCACGGCCACCAACGAATCCACCATCAGGACATTTGGTGAGCGGACAATGACGATATGCTAACATGGACGCAACTTTCAGTGCAACTTTGTGATAGCTGCATGTTCCGGCCCCATTTTAGGCGCAGATTTTTTTATGTGCTTATGGGTTGCTAGTTGATGTTGCTAATAGGAGAGTGTCATCCGGCTCGTTGCCTCGCCTGCCTCCTTTCTCCACAACACAACTTTTTTTTTGTAGTGGAGAAAATCTTAAGCAGCTTCTGGATTCAGTAGAAAATCAACTTAAACAAATCAGTCAATGGTTCACTGCCAATAAATTATCTATTCACCTTGGAAAAACAAAATGTATTATATTTGGAAACTGCAAATTATATAATCACAGAAAAATTAAAATAAACAATGTTGAAATTGACACAGTTTTGGAAACCAAGTTCCTAGGGGTCATTGTTGATAACAAACTAAACTGGAAATCACACATAAATTATGTCAAAACTAAAATGTCTAAATCCGTTGCTGTACTGTATAAAGTTAAGGTGTGGTGATCCGAACAAGGAGCTGATCCGCGCCCGAGTCACTCAGTATTTTCCCTTTTCCTCCACATTCCTAGTTCTGTTATTATTTATACCGCTGGGCTTTTACTGTGACAGTGCCGCAGCCGGACTTCCGGCTGTCAAGTCGAGCTGACCCTGTCACAGCTGATCATGATTCTGTGATTATGTTTTCTCTTCACCTGTTGGGCCTTTAGCTTTTGTGTTTAGTATTTAAGGTGGCAGCTGAGGCTCATTCCTCACTGCAACCTCGTCAACTTTAGACTGGAGTCCCTACGCCCGGCTCCTGTCTCGCTCCAGCGTTAGGTTTCGCCCTCGCTGCATTCATTTGTAAGTCTTTATTCCACAGCATCAGGTTTCACCCTCACTGTTTGTATGTAAGTGCTTTGTGACTGTTTTATTTCTCTCCTTATTTCACCTTTCGGGGTTGCATGTATAGTTATTTATAGTGATGGGTCCATGATGCGTTTCGACACATTGCAAAACTGTATTGATACTGTGTTGATACTGTGTCACTGAATACTGACACCTGCTGGACCTTAAAAATCCCTACAGGCAACCTAGTTGACAGACTCAACTGACACTGATTTGATGACCTAGTATATACAATAATAGACTGCTCCAAAAAATAAAGGGAACACTGTCCCTCAAACTGTCCACTTAGGAAGCAACACTAATTGACAATCAATTTCACATGCTGTTGTGTGATTTTGTTGTCAGCACATTCAACTATGTAAAGAACAAAGTATTTAAAAAGAATATTTCATTCAAATCTAGGATGTTTAGTGTTCCCTTTATTTTTTGAGCAGTATGTAATTTAAGTCATTGCATTTTATATTGTATTATTTCATATCTTCATTTTAATTTCAAATATCGTTGATATTTTTAGATACAGTCAATAAATAATGTGAACATGTATCATAACGTGAAAATCTAAGTGAACGTGTTGTCAATGAAGATGCTTGTGGACTGGGATTTTTTTTTTTTTTTTACAAATTTTTGTTAAAAACAAAAAAGCTTTTCCAACGTTTTGAAACTGAGTCTGTTACGCTTTTTTGATACAACTTCTCCAGCTGTAGAAAACACCCGCTCACACGGCACAGATGAAGCTGGAGTGCAGAGAAATTGTAAGGAAAGCTGAAAGAGGTTTGGATAGATGGTCTTTTGGTTGTCCCAGTATCTCATAGGATCCTGGGACCTGGCAATATTGCCTTCTGCCAGGTATCTCTGCACCTCCTGGATGGCATCAGCTGTGGCACTTTTGGTCTGCCTGCCCACTTCGATGTTGAAATGTTGCCAAAGGTTATCTAAAAAACAACAAATTGGCATTTTAGTACATGATTTCCAAACAACAACAAACAAATAATGCTGAATAACATGGCTGAAGTGGGTGCAGACAGCTGTTGTGAAGACGGTCCTGTCTAAATTGAGACTATGTGCAATGCAAACTGAGTGCCAAATTTGGAGCTGTCTAGTGGATGCAATCATGTTTGGTGCTGCGTCGGTCACAAAACACTTTACTTTATTGGTTATGGCCCAGTCCTCCATCATGCCCCTTTTGACTTGGGCCAAATTGTCAGCAGTGTGACTTTGTGGAAAGTATTGCACTCCCAACACAGACGTACACATCTGCAAATTCTCATTAATGTAGTGACAGGTAAGAGCCAAGTAAGCCTCCATGTTCACAGATGTCCACATGTCAGCTGTTATACTCACTGCCACAGCCTGCTGTACTTCCTTTTTCACTCGTTCCCGTTCCTCCTCGTACTTTTTGGCCACCATTTGTTTGATGGGCTGAAAATTACACCAAGTCAAACCAAAAGCAAATCCATATATTTAAATTAAAGATTAAATAAATTGGATATATCAACTACTACTTTAGATAATTTCCACAAACCTTTCTGGTGGGCAAAACATATGAGGGCTGAAGGGCCTGAATCAGTTCCCTGAACCCTTCACTCTCCACAATGCTGAGGGGCTGGCAGTCCTTCAGGATGAAATTGAGCACAGCTTCATCCAGCATCTGCTTCCTGCAAGCTTGATGGTTAAAAATGAAGTAAAGAATAAATTAATAGGAATTAATTATCAATAAAGCAACTGTGAGTAAGTAGTAGAAGGGCTGTATACCTGAGTCTATCCTGGGTGTATCCGGGACTTCATTTTCATGCCTGGCCCTATAATGTCTCAGCATTGAGGAGGCGCTTTTGTTTAAATACGACAGCTCTGTCGAACAAATGTGACGTTTAGCCTGCAGAAAATATGAAGAGTAAACTAAGAGTCACTTTCAAATGAATTTGAATTCAGATAGATCAAGTGGAAACTCTGAGAGGAACAGGATGAAACAAGGAAATTAAAACAAAAAAAATAGTATTTTAAAAATACTATTTTTAAATACCTTATTTTCCGATATCAGATCAAAATGGTCCCACACGGTGGAAACCTTTCTTTTTCCTTGAGGCTGCTCGTGCTCCATAATTTGTGATAAATTTGCACAAGGACCGTCCGCAACACATAAGAGAGTCTTTGGGCAAATGCATCCCGTTGACAGATGCACTTCCTTATAAATGCTGGCGCGTCAGTGTTTCGACGTGACTTTCTTAAAGCGAGACGCACCGACACAGGGTTTCGCTCTATGAGCTCGACGCATGCGCCGACGCATCGGTGTTGCCGGACCCATCACTACTTATTTGTATTTTGCCCCACGTGGCTCGTTATTTTGTTACCCTTCTTTAGTAAATATACACAAACTCACTGTCGGCATCTGGCACCTCATTAATGCCCTGAAAGGGGCAAACATGACATAAGGATCTTCTGTGTCAGAAATCTCGTTGCACATTCGGAAGAAATACAAACTTAATCTTTTTACTATTAAAAAAAGGCCGTAGGCAATGTATCAAAGAAGCCTTACCGTGAACCAACAAATCCAATATTCATTCAGTTACATACTCTTAAATTTAGAGATCTGGTAGATTATAATGTCATTCAAATCATGTACAAAGCAAATAATAACCAATTACCTGTTAATATTCAGAGACTGTTTAAAAAAAAAAAAGGAAAGCAAATATGAGCTAAGATGTAACTGTTTTTAATAAACCAAAGGTTAGAACAAATACAAAGTACCATTGCATGTCTGTCACTGGAGTTAAACTGTGGAACTGTTGCTCTGAAAATATTAAAACATGTTCAGCTCTTAAGCAATTCAAAAAATTGTACAAAGATGAGAAATCTCTCAGTATCTCACTGTAAATGCTGGGAGCCAAATGTAATAACTTAAAGGTTTTTGTTTGTTTTTTGTCTGTTGTTCTATTTGATTTTCTTTGTTGATTTTGGGTATGACTTAAATTTTTATGTTACTGATTTTAAAATTGTAACGGGGTAGGCACTATACAAGCACTACCTTCAGTCTACACCCTTTCGGTTGTTCTTTCATGTGTTCTACATATTTTAGTTGTTTTTATTGTATGTATGTTCATTACCGAATAAATTCACATTCAAAATCAAGACATGCACATTTGCATGCCTAGTTGTTTCTCAGCACTTGCCTTGTAATCTACTGAAAAACTGGACCAAGAAGTAAACCTTGCCTCTTTCCCTTTGTTAACTGATGCAGTGAGCAGCCTCCCCATGGCCCACAGATACATCAGCCTTTAAGACAAATGGATGGCTGGATGGATTTAGGCATTTTTCTCCTTATGCAATCATTTCACATGCCTCTAATTTAAGAATCTTTAAAAAAAAAAGTCACCACCTGGATTTAATTAAGGAAATAGGTATGTAAGAGTCTTCAATTTGATAATTACTGCAGTGATTAATTTGTTTCAGCTGGCAGGAAGGTATTTCACCCAAACTAATGCAGTGGGTAGCTTCTCATTTCTTAAACAATTATGTTAAAGACATATCCCACAGGTCGTTAAAAAACGGCAGTCCCCTTAGCAAAACAACTAAGAAGATTGCTGAAACTACTAAACTGCAATTTAAACCTGTAACAATAGTAATAAGTCACCATCTTCATTATCAACTCTCATCAAATTGCCCATCATCAAAATAAGATCTTTGTGAAAAGTAAATCTCTGGATTGAGATGAATTTTGTGACATTGCATAAATCTAGTGAAACAATGCTGCGGAGAATGTGCACCATAAGGCTAAAGGTTAAAGTCCAGTGAAATAATATGTGTGACTTTTGGAAGAAAATTATATTTTTCTGTATAAATGCTTGCTTAATCAGATAACTCAAGAAACCTCATTAGTCTGTCTATGGAACTCTTGCCCAGTGCAGAGTATCGTACTTCCGCATTCCAGTTCACCTGCATTTCCGGTCCTGCTTCCATTATATTTTCCTATTCCCTGGTGCTTTCTCATCAATAAATCAATTTTATCACTTTTTTGAATGAATGAATGAATCTTTATTTCGGATAGATTAAAAGTAAAGATTAAAAGATTACACTTATCATTGTACATATAGTGTGCAGGCAGATTTTTTTTTTTTTCTTTATAAAGTTTGTGTTTCACATTTTGATCATTTTTGTAACCATACTGAGCCGTTTAATAGTTCCCCAGTTAGCTTAGTGGCTGGCAGCTATCGTGTTTGTTTACATCTGTGCCATTCCAAATACCACTGCCTGGGCTATAATAGACCTGTGAAACTCACTGAAATATGCCCAACTCCCAGTTGTTACCCGACTTCTTTTAATATTACTTTGTGTATGCAAAATCCCTCGGTTACTGCTGTTACCGTTACTATTATTGATATTAGCTTAGTTAGTGTCCAGCTGCTCGTGTGCTATTTATTCTCATAATAAACTTTGACTCACACCTAGTAACATTACATGGACACAAATGAATGTGAATGAGCTTGTGTGAAGACTTTGCTCAATACATGTCCTTTACACAGGTCAAAGGGAGGAGCCTTGGCAGAGATATGCACTCTGTGAGTGGTTTTGTAGTTTATACTGTTGCAATAGTGGCTCCTCATATTTAACATGACTATAATTTCAAATGATGAGTACAAGTAGGCTAAATCAACTCAGGTTTCATGGCGCTCTAAATGCTTTTTTCTACTTTTGGATCTTAATGTCATGGGGGGAGGATGGGACATTGAGACTAAATATGAAGCACCATTTGTGCAGTTACACAAGTCTGTGTAAAGATGCAAGTCAGCACACATTTATACGGGAAATTTTGTCCGATGGTTTATCACTACAGCCTATCAACATGAATATTCTTCTAATTCATCACATAATGCTGATCGTGACCAAAGACAGAAAGCTAACCAATGACTGTTCCTACAGACACAGAAACGTTTTTGGTGATTCATAGAAGCTGTGTTGTAATTTCTGTCATGGATAAGATAAGGTAAGCCTTTATTAGTCCCACAATGGGGAGATTCCAGACAAGAACAATGGGGGGGGGGGGGGTATGCTTTCCATGTATTTAGATGGAAAACTCTCATTGGCAGCTCTGTGTGTTAACTTTCCTTTCTATTATGCTGAGCACCAAGCTAGAAAGTACCTTTTTTTTTATATATGGTTTTTGGTATGACCCAGCCAGGATTTGAACCCACAACCTCCCAGTTGTGGGGCGGATGATCTACCAACTAGGCCACCACTTCAGTTGAGACATGAGGAGTTACTGGAAATCATGCAAATATTCTGAGTTCTTACTTTGGGGATCCTTCCAGGGGCTGTGAGTCCAGGTGGGGAGTATCCACGAGAAGGTATGAGATCCTGAGGCACAGAGTTTGGGTAATGTGAGATTGATCAGAGTTCTTTACTTTGGAGGTCCAGAGAGAGTGAATCTTGGAGAGAATGTCCACAAGGAGAGGAGGCAGGCATGGTGTTGGCCAGTGGCTGGGTGATCCACGTTGAGCCAGGAAGAGAACCAGGCAGTAGGCAGCAGATTTAACCTGGAGAACATGGAGAGAGTTGAAGGTGAGTGGGGGTCAGAAGACAGAGACTGTGATAGCTTACTAATCCTAGGGGTCACAAGGATTAGATTTACCAACATGACAGTCCCACACTGAGGCACACACTGAGTGCACCCTAACGGCCCCTTTACACAGCACGAAGATCATTGAGAGACTGGACCAAATTTTGATCTTCGGGATCATTTGGGAGATCCTTGTGTGTTTTGGACTGAGTCAAACTGAGGAGACCGTGGTGACTGTGGAGATCATTTGAAGATCATTGATAAATCAAAACTTGGCCAGATCCCGCAATGATCTTCACTCATGTGTCAAGGGGGTATAAGAAGACGCAGGACTGCAATCAATCAGCTGGGGCCGGGAGTTCACCAGCTGCTACCTAGTTAACCTCCCTGGCTCCCAATAAGAGAGTTGCATCACAAGCAAAAAGTGGAACATGTCACGACATTTTACCAGAGTACTAGAAGGCACTAGTTTGGTCAGAATACACTCCAAAATAAAATGACTTGTTTTGGGGAATTGATGAATAAGGGGCTGCATCAGGGCTCAGTCTACAATAAATATGTTCCAGTATAAACTGTGAACCATGCAGAATTCTTTAGTGTTTGAAGATTTATGCACTGGTCACTTTACAAATTCTATTATCTGGCTGATTGTAAAATAAATAAATAACTACAGTAAAGCTACAACAGAACAAAACAATTCTAGCTGCTTGTATTGGTAAACAAATGGCACATCTTCCCCCACATTTAAATACCTTCAGTGACTGATGTAAAAAAAAAAAAAACATGTTCTGTGCTTGTCCGCAAAAGCAAAGGCTTAACAACTACCATAAAAGAATGCATAAACCCTGCATGATGACATTTTACAACATAGATACACCACTGGAAGTGTTTGAGAACCTGCCCGGGATCAGACGTGGGACGGTGTGAGACTCAGATGGTGATTTAGTGCCACTGGGGCCGGCTGCCATGAAATCCAAGTGACAGCATCATGTCTCATCTGAGGCAGCCTGGAGCCAAACAAACAGCAGCTCATTATTGCATTGGTTTGGATTGCCTGCTCTTAATGGGGAAGAGGTGACATTGGCTCATAATGTGTGGGAGGCGGTGAGAGCAGGGTTGGGAAATAGTATGGAGGTCATAAATTGTTTCATGTCTCTGTGCTTGGGATGCTAAACCACAGGTACTTGAACTTTGGGTGCACCGGCTTCTGAGTATCAAACTGCAGCCAATTTATCAGCTGTGATTTAAACATGGAAACAGTTTCCAAGAGGCTGCCCCAGTGGCTCCAACATGTGAGGGAGGGTAAGTGGCTGCTTTATATAGAAGTGGTGTTGCTGTCATGGGGGACATATTCTGGTGAACATGCCCCACCTTTTAAGTTGTATTTTTTTTAATCATTTATCACTATTCTATGGAAGCCCGTTTCCGCCACTTGGAAAAAAAAAAAAACTGTCACATGGTATGTCATAATAATGACATTTAAAGTCATAATAATGACTTTTTATCTCATAATTATGACTTTAAAAAGTCATTGTTATGACTTTAAATGTCATTATTATGACATACCATGTGACAGGTTTTTTTTTTTCCCCAAGTGGCGGAAACAGGCTTCCATACTATTCTCCCAGTTTTTGATTTGTTTTGTGGTGTTCTGATTTTATTCATGGTCTGTTCTTGGTTCTTAGGTTAGCTTTGATTTTCAAGTACTTCCTGATTTGTTCTGCCCAGTTTTGTTGTTGTAGTTTCATTTCGTGTTCTGTCGTATGATCTTCTGTTTTACTTAACATAAAACAGCTGGGACTAATTAAGTTAATTAGCTTGTCCCCTATATAAAGTGGAGATAAAAAGTCTACACACCCCTGTTCAAATGCCAGGTTTTAGTGATGTAAAAAAAATGAGACCAAGAAAAATCATTTCAAAATATTTTCCACCATTAATGTGACTTATAACCTGTACAACCCAATTGAAAAACAAGCTGAAGTCTTGTAAGGAGAAAAATAAAAACTTACAATATCTTGGTTGCATAAATATGCACACCTTTAAACTAATACTTTGTTGCAGCACGTTTGGCTTTTATTACAACACTCAGTCTTTTTGGGTAGGAGTCTCAGCGTGGCATATTTTGATGTGGCAATATTTGCCTACTCTTCTTTGCAAAAACGCTCCAAATCTGTCAGATTGCCTGCCTACTGTCAGAAGCCTGAAGGTTCTCTGCCAACCCCAGCTGGTATTTGGAACTGTTTATAATCCCCTCCACCTTGACTAATGCCCCAGTTCCAGCTGAAGAAAAACAGCCCCAAAGCATGATGCCACCACCACCATGCTTCACTGTAGGTATGGTGTTCTTTTGGTGATGAGCAGTGTTGTGTTTGTGCCAAATATACCTTTTGGAATTATGGCCAAAAAGTTCAGCCTTGGTTTCACTGGACCATAGCACATTTTCCCACATGCGTTTGGGAGATTTCAAATATGTTTTTGCAAAATGTAGCTGGGCTTGGATGTTTTTCTTTGTAAGATAAGGCTTCTGTCTTGCCACCCTACCCCATAGTCCAGACATATGAAGAAGACGGGAGATTGTTGTCACATGTACTGAACAGCCAGTACTTGCCAAAGATTCCTGCAGCTCCTTCAATGTTGCTGTCAGCCTCTTGGCAGCCTCCCTGACCAGTTTTCTTCTTGTCTTTTCATCAGTTTTGGAGGGATGTCCAGTTCTTGGTAATGCCACTGTTGTGCTATATTTTCTCCACTTGACGATAACTGTCTTCACTGTGTTCCATGGTATATTTAATGCCTTGGAAATTCTTTTGTACCCTTCTCCTGACTGATACCTTTGAACAGTGAGATCCTTCTGATGCTTTGGAAGCTCTCTGCGGACCATGGCTTGTGCTGTAAGATACAACTACAAAAATGTCAGGAAAAGCCTACTAGAACAGCTTAACTTTATTTGGGGTTAATCAGAGGCACTTTAAATGGTGGCAAATGTGTACTGACTTCCATTTAACATGAGTTTGAATGTGATTGGTTAATTCTGAACACAGCCACATCCCCAGTTATAACTGGGTGTGCATATTTATGCAACCAGGTGTTACGGCCCCGCTCCTTCTGGAGTGGGTTCTGGGTTTTCCTTTTTTTTTGTGTGTTGTAGGTGGAGCTGTGGAGGACTGCCCCTGACTAAGGGGTTTCCTATATAAGCCACACCTGCACATCTGTCAGCAGTTTTTGGCTCCCATGGAGGCCGGTTGCCTTTCTGCTGCGTTCGCACTCTGCCTGCTGCTCCTGTTTTCTGCTGCTTGATCGGGGCTGTGCTGATGGCTCCTGTTCGTGTTGTCTGTGGCCTATGGGCACAGGACAGAGGTGTGCGGTCACTGGGTTGGCCAGTGACTGGTCTGTTTTGTTTCATGCATCCAACACACACATACACCACTAATAATTACAGACATCTTTATTTTCTTTAAATAAACTTTTGATTAATTGGCACCTCCGTGTAGTCTCCCTTTTGTCCAGCCGTGAGCCGGATTGTGACACAGGTTATTGTTGTGTTTTATTTTTAACTTTTCTCCTTAAAAGATTTCAGTTTGTTTTTCAGTTGGGTTGTACAGGTTATAGGTCACATTAATGGTGGAAAAAGTTTTTAAATGATTTGTCTTGGTCTCACTTTTTCACATTATAAAAACCTGGCATTTGAAAAGGGGTGTGTAGACTTTTTATATCCACTGTATGTTAGCCGTAGTTTCTGTTCTTTGTGGCAACATTACAGGATTTACATTTTCAGTGACTCATCGTGTGTAAGTTTTTTCAGCCGTTAGGCTCTTTGTATTTTGACAGCCCCTGTGCTCAATTTATTTTGTCATTCTTAATGAACCATTCTCACAACTAAAGTCCTACTCGCCTTAAGGAGTCATCCTTTCTGCTCACCGAAGTTTATTTACTGACAGAATGTTAAGATAAGATAAGATAAGCCTTTATTAGTCCCACAACGGGGAAATTCCAGGATTGCAACAGCACAGGGATAGCAACACTCAGAGCAACAATCAGAAGGCAAGAAAAAAAAACAAGCAAGCAAGAGCAGCTAATATACATATGTACATATTACTATAAAATATATATATACACACACACACACACACACACAGACACACAGTGCAGAGCATTGTAGCTGGATGGAATAAATATATGAATATATGAACACACAGTGCAGAGCATTGTAGCTAGATGGAATAAATATGTAAATATATAAACACCCACAGTACGGAGCATTGCAGCTAGGTGGAATAAATATGCAAGGGACTCTGCGGGTATGGACTTTAAGTTGTATGGCTTGGACGAGGACGAGTGTTGGGCTGCGTGGCTCATCGAGGATTAAATTTTGGATGCCCGCACCTCCCACACTCCCGAGGTAGCCCTAAGATTCCTGGACGGCACGGCAGTGGTAATGGAGGCATACCCTGGCCCGCGGAGCTATCTGGGACTCACGCGTCTCCTCATCTCTGTTCCCAATTTACAACATATGCTTCTCGGGCTAGTGAGAAGCTCTCCCCTGCCTGTACCTGGTGCAGACCAGGCTCCGTCCCCTGGTGCAGACAGCTTCTCCACGCCGCTCTTTAGCTCTGATACCTCCTCTCCGCTTTCCGCCAGCTCCAGCCTCCGCTCCTCGCCGTTTTCTGATGCCAGCTCCTCGCCACTTCCTGGCTGGTCCCTGCCAGATGAACTCCGCTGCCACACGGAGCATTTTGCCTGGTCCTCCTTTGGCTGTCCCAGCGGCAGCAGGGTGGGAATCATGCACCACTCCCCCAGCAGCTGCTCCTTTGCTGCTTCAGAGAAATTCAGCAGCAGCCTCCTCTTTGCTCCAGAGCTCTTTATCAACTGCCCCGTCAGCTCCTTCCTCCTTCTCGTCTGTTGCTGCTGCTCTCCTCTCCTCCAAGGCACCAGTGCCTGCTGCTGAGCTTCCGATAGCCTCATCTGCTGTTTCACCATCATCACATCAGCAATGCTGGCTCCCACATCTCAAACTCTGGTGCCCTCATCTGCTGCTGCATGTCAGAGCACCTTGTCCGCAGCCCCTCCAGTGTTTCCAGAGCTGGAAGTCACCTTTTCAGCAGCGGACTCACCGGGGTCCTCGCTGGCAGTAGAACGGGAGTTAAGGAAAGTACTTTTTTTTTTTTTTTTTTTTTTTTTTTTTTAGTATTTTTAACATCTATATTTAAAAAGTCTTGCCTTACTCCTGGCAAGGGAACCCAGTTGCAGCCCCATCTGCTCCTGGATCCACTCCGTCATCGCTGTCATAGGAGCAGGCTGCTCCAATCATTGCAGTCATCGGAGCAGGCCATTCCATCATTGTTTGAGGTCAGAGCTCCACAGCTGCTGGCTCCTGGACTTAAAGCTCCTTCAGCACTATGTTTTTCTGTCTGGTGGTCTGTGGATTTGGGAGGCTGCCAGCCTCACCGTGTTCCTTGGTCTGGGGGCCCATGGATGCTGGGTGGCCCCCTGACCCACCCTGCTCCTCCGTCTGGTGGACTTTGGTAGGCCACCAGATGTCATATTCCTCCTGTTGGTGGTCCCTGGACTCCAGCCAACCACACTAAAACCTTTTTTTTTTTGTGTTGACTAATTCCCTCCTGTCTTTGTCCCCCTCCACCCACCCAATTTGGGGTTTCTTGTTTTTCATTTTGTGGGTCCCTTTTGGTTTTCTCAGGGCATCTGGAATTCCCCTTTTTTTGGGGGGGGGGGGCACTGTCATGGGGACCATGGTCTGGTGAACATGCCCCACCCTTTAAGTTGTATTTTTTATCCTTTATCACTATTCTACCATGTATTCTCCCAGTTTGTGAAGAACAATGTTCTTGGACTTCACATTGTTCCACTGCACCGCAAGAAGCCGAAGCTCACCCGACCCTCATATAACACAGCTAAGCTGAAGAGGACAACATGAGGGAGAAGTACCAGGCTCACCTGAACAACTTGCTGACTGCACACGGACCACCCACTGGAGATCCTGCTGAGAAATGGGACCAGTAGAAAAAGATGATGACTGAGTCAGCTAAAGAGGTACTTGGGACAAAGAAGTGGGTCCATCAGGACTGGTTTGATGAAAACAATGAAGAGATTGGCAGGCTGTTGGAGGAAAAGCGTACTGCGTTCCCCGAATGGCAAAATGACATCAACTCCAGGTCAAAGAAAGATCGCTTCAAACACTTGCAGAGTAAGGTGCAGAAAGAGCTATGCTTCATGTAGAACAGCTGGTGGGACCGAAAGGCAGATGAGGTCCAGCATTACGCAGAGTCAAACAACTCGAAAGAGTTCTTCAGCTCATTGAAGACTGTGTATGGACCACAGAAACTCAGCACAACCCCACTTCTTGCATCTGACGGCACTACCCTGCCTAAAGACAAAGGAAGCATCACTGAACGCTGGAGAGAACTCTTCTCTACACTCTTCAACCGACCTTCCTCTGTGGATACCATAGCTCTGGATAGGATTGACCAGAAGCCAATGAAGGATGACCTTCACCTTCCTCACACATTAGATGAGGTCAAGAAGGTGATCAAGCAAACCTTCTCTGGAAAGGCACCGGGCATGGATGGTATTCCTGCTGAACTTTTTAAAGCAGCTAGTCCGGAGGCTCTTGACACATTCCACAGCATTCTTGTCAGCATCTGGGATGGATAATGCCAAATGATTTTAGAGATGCCATTGTTGTCTCCCTCTTCAAGAACAAAGGCAACAAAGCTGACTGCGGCAACTACCAGGGTTTATCCCTGTTGTCGACTGCAGGCAAGATCCTGGCACACACCATCCTAAATCGGCTGATCAACACCATCTCACAAAATTCACTACCAGAAGCTCAGTGTGGTTTTAGACCAGGCTGCAGCACTGTCGATATGGTCTTCATGGTGAGACAGGTCCAGGAAAAGTGCATAGAGCAGAACACGGACCTCTACACTGTTTTCATCAACCTGACGAAGGCCTTTGACATGGTGAACGGAGAAGCACTCTGAACAATCCTTGCAAAACTTGGCTGTCCCAGAAAGTTTGTCCAGCTCATTCATCTGTCCCATGACGGCATGAAGGGCCTCGTTCTCTCTAACGGCAATGTCTCAAGCCCTTTTAAAATCTCCAACAGCGTGAAACAGGGCTGTGTGCTCACCCTGTCCTGTTCAACCTTTTCTTCACGTGCATCCTGAACCATGCTGTACACGACCTAGAAAGAGGGGTGTACCTGAGATACAGACCGGATGGCTCGCTCTTTGATCTCCGTAGATCAACCAACTTGAAATACTGTGCCATACCAGCACGGGAGCTGGTATCCCTCGCCCAGGACAGAGTGAGCTGGCGTGCAGCAACACGAAAGGCCTTCACCTCCTGTGAGAACAGCTGGTGAGAGAGAATCACCAGCACCAGAGAATGCCGGAAGGCCTCTTCCTCTGCACCAGCTACTGCATCATTCCAGTGCCCTTTCTGCCCCCGCGTATGCGCTTCCAGGATTGGACTTGTCAGCCACACCCGGGCCCACAATCGAAGACAGCTGCACAACTAGACATCATTGTTCTTGATGGTCTACCATTGACCATGTAGTCTCCCAATTTGTGCTTTGTTTTGTGGTGTTCTTGGTTCTTTGGTTAGCTTTTATTTTCAAGTACTTCCTGATTTGTTCTGCCCAGTTTTGTTGTTGTAGTTTCATTTCCTGTTCTGTCGTATGAGCTTCTGTTTTACTTAATTAGTCCCAGATGTCTTATGTTAAGTTAATTAGTTTGCCCCTATATATGTAGCTGTAGTTTCTGTTCTTTGTGGTAATATTACACAATTTACCCTCCAGTGTTCTCTTCTAGTCAGTGATTCATCATCGTGTGTAAGTTTTCTTTGTGTTTTCACAGCCCCTGTGCTGTATTTTGCCATTCTTAATAAATCATTCTCACAACTAAAGTCCTACTTGCCTTAAGGAGTCATCCTCCCTGCTCACCAAAGGTTGTTACCTGACAAATGATAACATTTCTGGACAAATGTAGATATCAAATCACATTTGGTCAACTCTAAGAGACATTATACAACAATTAATTCCGCTGAGCAATTTGATTGGACAATAGGTATTCCTGGAGTTCTGTAACCCCACTATAACACTAATACGGATATGCATCACTCTACTTAATGGGTGTTGTAATGATTTTTAACAAGAGGCAGTACTTGCAACCCAGATGTACTTGCTTGTGTTCTGGTTCATGCTGAGTTAGCCTTGTTAGCTGCCTCTTAATAGCCTACTCTTAAAATGAGTTGCTGTACAGTTTCTGTCAAACCCTCACAGTGTACAGTTTCTCTTTAAGCCTCACAGCTTAATGTGCACTTCCGACTCATTATTTCACCTAAAGATGCCAAAGAGAAGCAAGCAAAGTGCATGTGAACTAAATTGTAAAGGGAGCTAAGCTAAATAGTGGCCCACAGAGACTGATTTCTTCCTAGCCTCTTTGTTGCAAACACCAGGTCTGTTGCAAACAAAATGAATGAGCTGCTCTTGGATTTGTGACTATTTACAACGTGAGTGACAATTTTTTTTCTTTTCTTCTTCTCATTCACTGTCATTCTTTTAACAGGATGGTATGGAATCCCATTTCCCCCACTGTGGAAAAAACATTCTATAAGATCACAGACACAAGTGGCTGTTTGTTTGTAGGACTGCTGGACTTACCCTTAGAGATTGGATGAGGAGCTCAGTTTTCTGGGAAAGGCTCAGAGTAGAACTGCTGCTCCTCCGCATCAAAGGCTACAGTAGGGTTGCCAACTGTCTCGCAGCCAAATAAGGGACAGAGGGTTAAAAAATGTTTATTTAACCTTTATTTGTACAGGGAAGTTCCATTGAGAGGCAACCTCTCTTTTTCAAGGATGCCCTGTTCACAGCCCAGTGCAACCACAGATTGACCTGTGGCCACTGAGCAGCTCCACTGGAGCAGTTGGGGTTAAGAGCCTTGCTCAAGGGCACCACAGTGGTGTTTTAGGAGGGTGGGGCAAACACTGCTACATTATCTGTCTCACCCAGATCTGATCCTGCCGGTCCAAGGATTGAACTGACAGTTCAGTCTGTATCTGTATCAATCTGCATTTTACAGAATACAGAATCTCAGTTTAAAAATGTGTAATACCTATGTTTTTAATAATGGATTGCATTTATATAGCACTTTTCATGACACCCAAAGAGACTTTACAATGAGTACATTATTCATTCACTCCACAGACAATGATAGTGGTAAGCTACCTCTGTAGCCACAGCTGCCCTGGGGCAGACTGATGGAAACATGGCTGCCAATCCATGCCAACGGCCTTTCCGACCACCACTTAACATTTATTCATTCATACATCAGTGTCATGAACCATGAACACACTGGAGACAAGGTGGGTAAAGTAGCTTGCCCAAGGACATAACAGCAAGGTGGGGAAAGTGGGATTCAAATCGCCAACCCTCCAGTTATTGGGCAACCTGCGCTACCTCCTGAGCCACTACGGGCTCATTTTGTTTTTCTTTGAGAAATAACTCAACTTTGAGCTAGAAAACACAACTACAATGCAAAAAGTCAAATATAAGTAAAATGAAATAAGGCTGTTTACTGTATGCTTGCTTGTTTTCTTTTTTTTGTCTTACAAGATATTTGTTCTTGCTGTGCAGTTTGTGTAAGAAAATTTTACATGCTTTCCAATAGTTTTAACTTTTTTTTTTTACGCAATTTAATAAGTCAAATTTTCTTGCTCTGTTGGCAGATAATTTTACTTATTTTTATTTTTTAAATTCTGGCAATAGATAATTCTAGTTAAAATTATAAAAAAAATACCTGCCAACAAAGTAAGGTTAAATTGATTAAAACAAGTAAAAACTTTTGTAAAGCAAGTAAAATCTTACAGAATGACATAATGTCCGGCTCAGGAAACACGCACGCAGGCTCAGGGAAGGTTTAATAGCTTTATTCAACAAGCAGGTGTGTATGGATGGATGTATGAGGTATGGGTATGTGATGCGGGTGAACGCTGATGCACTGGAAACAGAGCAGTGCGCCGTACAGCCAGGCAACTCTATGGAGAGAGCAGAGGACAAGGGTAAAGGGCACCACACCTAGACAGGTATAATGAGCAGAGTGCTGCTTACTTGTAGGTGACGGGTGGCTGGCGTTGGCCAAGGGAGAAGCCCGGGAGACAGTGTCCTGCTGAGCCAGTGACGACGATGAGGGAAGGGATGGCGATGACGGGGTTATCCGCCGCCAAGGAATCCACCTGTGCACAGGGGAGAAGACTTGCAACGAGGTAAGGGTTAAGATGCTTACGTGGAAGCATAGTTCAGCTGACGTGGAGAGACGATCCAGCTGGGAGAGAGTGCCGATGCGGAAAGACGGTTCCAGACTGCTGCACAGGGCTGCGTGGGCTAAATAGCCCATGGCTGACGAGGCGCAGGTGTGCGCGCAGCTGAGGCGGATGATGAGCGGCGAGTCATGACCGTACTCCCCCCCACCCCACCCCCCCCAGCAGCGCCTCCTGGCGCTGGCTTGTCCGGGTACGCCTGGTGGAATTCCGTGATGAGACTTCTGTCCAACACCAAGGAAAAGCGCACCCAGGACCTCCACTCAGGACCGAAATCCTCCCAGTCCACCAAGTACTGCAGCCCGCGACCTCGGCGCCGGGAGTCCATGATGGAGGCGACTCTCCAGGCCGGCTGGCCGGCGATCATCAGAGGAGTGGGCGGCGCCTTGGTCGGGGGACAGAGTGGATCGGAGACCACGGGCTTGATCTTTGAGACGTGGAAGGTGGGACATATATAGAGGGAGGGGGGGAGGCCAGACTCACAGCCACCGGGATGACAATCTTAGAGGTGGTGAAAGGGCCAATGAAGCGCGGGGCCAGCTTCCTCTTCTCAGCCTTGAGGTTAATGTCATGTGAGGACAACCAGACTCGTTGGCCAACCTGGTAGGCAGGGGCTGGTCTCCTGTGGCGGTTCGCTGCATCGCGCGCTCTGGTCCACAGACTCCGACAGCGTCTTAGGTGCGCCTGGATGGAGGGAACGGCCAGCTCACCCTCCAGCTCAGGGAACAAAGATGGGTCGTACCCCAAGGACGCCTTAAAGGGGGACATCCCCGTGGCAGAAGACCGTGCCGTGTTGTGGGCGTACTCCACCCAGGCCAGGTGCGTGCTCCAGGACGACGGGTTGGAGGAGGTGACGCAGCGTAGGGCAGCTTCCAGTTCCTGGTTGGCACGCTCACACTGCCCGTTGGACTGCGGGTGGTGACCGGAGGAGAGGCTCACCGTAGCCCCCAGAGTGTTGCAGAAACACCTCCATACCTCAGAGACAAATTGGGGCCCCCAATCAGAGACGACATCCATCGGTATCCCATACAGTCTGACTACGTGCTGGACAAGATCTGCCGTCTCCCGCGCCGTAGGGAGACCCCGGAGCGGCACGAAGTGGGCAGCCTTGGAGAACCGATCCACGATGGTCAGCACAGCGTCGTAGGTGTTAGAGACCGGGAGACCAGTGACGAAGTCGAGGGCTATGTGAGACCAGGGCCTGCCTGGGACTGGCAGGGGCTGGAGCAGACCCGCGGGGGGAGAATTAGCAGACTTGCCGGTGGCACACACAGGGCACGCCCAGACATAGTTGGCGACGTCCTTCTGGAGACCCAGCCACCAAAAGGAACGCTGGAGGAGATCCACTAGCCGGGAGACACCAGGGTGGCAGGCGAGTTTGGAGGTGTGAACCCAATGAATGACCTCCCCCCCCAGACAGTCGATGGAACAAAGAGCTTCCCTTTTGGTCCGCCGCCAGGATCCGGTTCGGTCTCCTGCGCCCTCCGGATCTTGTCCCTGATGGACCAGGAAATCGCCCCCACAACGCACGAGCTGGGCAGAATGGTATGACCTGGCTCCTCCGGGGTCTCAGGGGCAAACTGCCTGGAAAGGGTGTCGGGCAGGCCATTTTTAGAACCAGGGCAGTAGGTGATGGTGAAACGGAACCGGGCGAAGAACAAGGACCAGCCGCCTGGCGGGCATTCAGTCGTCTGGCAGATCTTAAATATTCCAGGTTCTTATGGTCCGTTAACACCACAAACGGCTGGGCAGCCCCCTCCAACCAGTGGTGCCACTCCTGCAGTGCGAGCTTGATGGCGAGTAGCTCCCTGTCCCCAACGTCGTAGTTGCGCTCAGCCGGAGACAGGCGCCGTGAGAAGAAGGCGCAGGGTCGCTTGACCCCATCGGTGGGTGATCGCTGAGAAAGCACCGCCCCCACTCCCGTATCAGACGCTTCGACCAGGCACTGCAGCGCGGGGTCAACCTGGGTCAGGACCCGGGAGGAGGAGAACTCCGTCTTCAAAGCCTCGAAAGCCGCTGCAACCTCTTCGGTCCACCGGAAGGGGGTCTTGGGAGAGGTGAGGCGGGTCAAAGGGGCAACAATGGCACCGAAATTGGGAACAAAGCGGCGATAAAAATTGGCAAACCCAATGAACTGCTGCACCTGCTTTCTGGAGGTCGGCGTGGGCCACTCGACCACCGCCTTAACCTTCGCAGGGTCGGGAAGGACTTGATTGTGCGAGATTACGAACCCTAGGAAGGAAGTGGTCTTGGCATAAAACTCGCACTTTTCGGCCTTGACATACAGACTGTTCTCCAGCAGCCGCTGTAGGACCCGCCTCACGTGGACCTGGTGTTCCTCCCGTGACCTGGAGAAGATGAGAATATCATCCAGGTACACGAACACAAAGAGGCCCAGGAAATCATGTAGGACATCATTTATGAGGCGTTGAAACATGGCAGGGGCGTTGGTCAGCCCAAACGGCATTACCAGATACTTGAAGTGACCACTAGGCGTTCGAAAGGCCGTCTTCCACTCATCCCCCTCCCGGATCCGGACAAGGTGATAAGCACTGCGAAGATCCAACTTAGTGAACCAGGTCGCCCCCTGGAGGGAGTGGAAAGCGGTGTCCATCAATGGCAGGGTGTAGCGGTCCTTCTCCGTGATGTCGTTTAGTGCCCGAAAATCAATACAGGGGCGGAGGGACCCATCCTTCTTCGAGACGAAGAAAAACCCTGTGCCGAGAGGAGACGAAGAAGGGCGGATGATACCTGCATTAAGGGACTCCTTGATATAGCTGTCCATGGCCTCCCGTTCCGGCGCTGACAGGCTATAGAGGTGTCCGGATGGCAAGGGCGCCCCCGGGCGGATGTTGATGGCGCAGTCGTAGGGCTGGTGAAGGGGGAGAGACATCGCCCTGGACTTACTGAACACGAGGCCCAGGTCATGGAACTCCGAGGGCACCAGGGTGAGGTTCGGAGGCGCGGCGTCCGAGGCCGGAAGAGGGGAGGACGGGGCGCAGGCTGCGGACTGGAGGCAGGTGCCCATGCAAAAGGAGCTCCAGGCGGCAATTCTTCCTGTCTGCCAATCCAGCACTGGGTTGTGCAGGCGCAACCAGGGGTAGCCTAAGATGACAGGTGACACAGAAGAGGATAGGACATACAAGGTAAGATCCTCCCGGTGATTACCTGAGATAATGACAGGGATCGGCTGGGTGCGATGAGTCACTTGTCCAAGGGGCGCACGGGAGAGGGTGACCAGACTGAGAGGAGTGGCCAGAGGGTGGCAGGGGATGCCCAATTGGGTTGGCAGGCTCCTAGAAATGAAGCTCTGCTCTGCTCCTGAGTCCACCAGTGCGTGTGTGAGGTGCCCTGTGGAACTGTGACAGAATCGTATGGGCAGCGACAAACTTGTGAGGGGATTCGACCGGTTAGAGTCCGCGAGACCCCCTACAGTGACTCGCGGACCTCCCCGTTTAGGCTTCTCCGGACAGTGCTCCACGGTATGCTGATCGCCTCCGCAATATATGCAGAGGCCCAGCTCCCGACGGCGCTGTCTCTCTGCTAGGGGGAGCCTTGGCCGGCCAACTACCATTCCCTCCGACTTCTCGGAGGGCCCTGGAGCGGGTAACGCCAGGGGGCGAGACTGGGGCGTGCGGACGGAACCGCCGCGCGAGCGGCCAACTAACTTCCGCTCGGCGGTCCGTTCACGCAGCCTGTTGTCTAAGCTAATAGTCAGGGAGATTAGCTCCGACAGCCGTTCCGGAAGGTCTCGGCTGGCCAACTCATCCCGCAGGCCGGAGTTGAGGCTGCGGAGGAAGATGCTACGGAGTGACGCCTCACCCCAGCCTACCTCCTCCGCTGCGACCCGGAAGTCAATAGCGTAATCCGCCGCTGACCGGCCTCCCTGTTGGAGACCAAGGAGCCGGTCAGAGAGGACGCTATCACGTCGGGAATGGTCGAACACCTCGAGGAAACTCCGCACGAACTGGTCGTAGGAGAGGTTCGTGTAGCTGGGCTTCGCCATGACGGCGTAAGCCCAAGCTAACGCTCGCCCCTCCAGGAGGTTAGCCAAGTAACCAATTCGGCAATGGTCAGAGGGAAAATCCCCGGGAACGCGCAGAAACACCGACTCGCACTGCAAGATGAACCCCCGCGCTCCACCGAGCTTGCCGTTGAAGCAGGCGGGGGTTGGAATCGGTGTGAGTCGGGTTGGCGTTCCCGCGGCAGGCTGGCCAGGCGCGGAAGCGGCCGGAGCTGCTCCTCCCTGACAAGCAGGAGGAAACAGCTGCTGGGGGTCCACACGGTCTAACCGGTGAGTAATGTTCAATAATTGATTCAAAATCACCTGCTGTTGGTGGGCTAATAAATCCACCCGAGCCTCGACGGTGGAAATACGGCGTGCGATCCCACTGTCTGCTGAGCCGTTCTGCTGGAGCCGTACTGACATAATGTCCGGCTCAGGAAACACGCACGCAGGCTCAGGGAAGGTTTAATAGCTTTATTCAAAAAGCAGGTGTGTATGGATGGATGTATGAGGTATGGGTATGTGATGTGGGTGAACGCCGATGCACAGGAAACAGAGCAGTGTGCCGTACAGCTAGGCAACCCTATGGAGATAGCAGAGGACAAGGGTAAAGGGCACCACACCTCGACAGGTATAATGAGCAGAGTGCTGCTTACTTGTAGGTGACGGGTGGCTGGCGTTGGCCAAGGGAGAAGCCCGGGAGACAGCGTCCTGCTGAGCCAGTGACGACGATGAGGGAAGGGATGGCGATGATGGGGTTATCTGCCGCCAAGGAATCCACCTGTGCACAGGGGAGAAGACTTGCAACGAGGTAAGGGTTAAGATGCTTACGTGGAAGCGTAGTTCAGCTGACGTGGAGAGATGATCCAGCTGGGAGAGAGTGTCAATGCGAACAGACGGCTCCAGACCGCTGCACAGGGCTGTGTGGGCTAAATAGCCCATGGCTGACGAGGCGCAGGTGTGCGCGCAGCTAAGGCGGATGATGAGCGGTGAGTCGTGACACAGAAAACTGCACAACAAAAAGAAATTCTTGTCAAAATTATCTTGTGACAGAAAAACAAGCATAAAGCCTTGATTTAGGATATTTTATCTTACTGAGATTTCCCTTTTTACAGTGTGACAGATACTGCCTTCGGCATAAAATTACATCAGTGAAGTATTCCTGATTCAAACAATGCACAACAGCAGCAATGGAAAACCTGCATAGGTGGCTGGAAACACTGCACATAGCATGTTTTTACCTTTTTAGAAGTTTTTTCTTCTGGCCTTCTTTAAAGAAAAAACTTTTTTGTGTGGCCGTTCACATTATAATTGAAATACGACTGTTGTGTATAGAAAGCGTGTGTGTGGCCCATGGGGCTTGCCGTACCCGCCCTGTGTGGTGACATCAGGTGGGCTATGCCCAGAGCGTATGTAGTTCTGTGCCAGCTTTATTTTTATTTATTTATTTCTGTGTGTGTTCAATAAAGAGTTTGCTGCATGGCATAAGACTAACTCTGACCCCTTATTACAGACATAACATTTTGGCAACGAGAGAAAAACCTTGGAGGCGTATGGGCTACCTCCACTTCTGCCGTCGTTTCTGGAGTGTCCAAAGGAGCCAGCTACCCGGTGGCTGGATTGGATGGCTATACTTGGGGGATACATTGCTGGGCTGGGCTTGAGTAGACTCGACGGAGACCAAGGACCGGTGCTTCTGATCTGCCGTCCTGGCGCAGATGGTCGCAGAATTCTCAGCATGTTGTGAAAGACGAAGCTTTATACGGATGCTGTTGGGTAGCTGGCTGGAGATTTTGCTGAATGTCCAAGGGACAAGAAGCTGGGGCTGTGGGTAATGAGACTGTTGGCGCCAAGAGGAGCTAAGCTAGTTAGCTCGGAGGAGCTAAAGGCTCAGTCTGTGGCAATAGGAAGGTTTGCCACGATGCTATGTGCGTGCCAAAAACAAGCTACAAGCTACCAACTGGGTAAGTAAGTAAAATTTATTTATATAGCACTTTTCACAGAAAGGATCACAAAGTGCTGCACAGTAAAAAAACACAACATCACAAATACAATAATAGAGGCATAAAAACATTAAAAAACATAAAAACCAAATCAAACTAAAAAGCCTGTTTAAACAGCAGTGTCTTCAGCTGCTTTTTAAAAGCCTCGACAGAGTCTACTGAGCGCAAAGACAATGGTCGAGCATTCCACAATTTTGGTGCCACTGCCTGAAAGGCTCTATCACCTCTAGTTTTAAAATGGGTTCTTGGGACAGCCAATAAAAGTTGATCCGAGGACCTCAAAGACTGCCAGGGGTTATACACATTAAGCAGCTCAGTGATTTATTTAGGGGCCTGATCATGAATAGCTCTAAAAACAAGAACTAAAATTTTAAACTGAATCGTAAAATCAGCCAACCAACCAAAAAAAAAAAAAAAAAAAAAATCCAAGATGGCGCCGCGGATGGCAGCCACTGGCTTCTGCTCTCTGATGTTTTTGATAATTTTGTGTGTTTTTTTGGACTTCTGCTCTTCTGTCTGAGTCACCTATTCAAGGGAGGAACTACTTTCACTCAGACTACCTCCCAATGCAACTTCTCCGCCAGTTTCTGCTGCTGATCTGAAGTTTTTTCAGTCGATCTTAGCTGTGGGAGCAGCGGCTATTGGCGCTGGCCGGAAACGAAGGCGGCGTGGTAAACGTGCCGGTGCGCTAGTCAGGCTGAAGAAACGAGGATTTCGCACGCCGCTCCCATCGATCCAGCTGGCAAATATCCGCTCTTTGGCGAACAAAATGGATGAACTGCTGCTCCTGACTCACAAAAACCGGGATTTTAGCAGATCTGGCGCCCTTTGTTTCACGGAGTCCTGGCTGAGTGAACACATCCCGGACAGCGCGGTGCGCCTGGACGGATTCCAGCTGTTTCGCGCTGATCGCAGCCAAGAATTCTCTGGAAAGACTAAGGGTGGTGGAATCTGCTTCCACATAAACAAAGGTTGGTGTACTGATGTCACAGTGTTGAAGAAGTTTTGTAGCCCTAACCTAGAGTCACTGTTCATAAACTGTAAACCCTTTTATTCACCGCGAGAGTTCTCCTCGTTTATTCTGGTCGGAATTTATATCCCGCCTGCTGCTTGTACAACGGAGGCACTGCAGCTCCTCACTGACCAGATAGCAGAGGTGGAGGAAAAACATCCAGACTCTCTGCTTATCATTCTGGGTGATTTCAATAGAGCTAATCTCACAAATGAGCTTCCTAAATACAGACAGCATATTAAATGTCCCACCAGGGACACAAATACACTTGACCACTGTTACACAGTTTTAAGAAACGCCTATCATGCTGCCCCCCGTGCAGCTCTGGGTTTTTCTGACCACTGTCTGCTCCATCTTATTCCAACATACAGACAGAAACTAAAAACTTCCAAGTCTGTTGTAAGGACTGTGAAGAAATGGACTGAGGAATCAAAGCTGGAGTTACAAGCCTGCTTTGACTGTACAGATTGGAGTGTTTTTGAAGCTGCAGCCATTAACCTAAATGAACTCACTGAAGGCATGTGGCTAGGTCAGTGTTGGATCCTGTTCGGCCTTCAGGAACTCTTGCAGGGAGACGACATTTTGGAGTGGCCCATGCAGCATGTGGATCAGTTCCGGCTCCAGGGGGTCTCAGTCAATGTTCGGAGTGGGATCAGGTGTGGCCCACCCACCACCACATTTTGTCTACCCGGTGTAAACTGAGTGTTAAAGTTGTACGCTTGTAGTCTTTCTGTCCACCTGTAGATGCGCAGGGGTTTGTGCCCCGACCTCGATGTTTCCAGCAGCGCCTTGAGGGCTCTGTGGTCTGTCCATAGCGTGAAGCATCGTCCATACAGGGACATGTGACAGTGTTCGCACAACCAAATGCACGCCAGTGCCTCCCTCTCCCCCACTGAGTACTCCTGCTTGGCCGAGGTGAGTGACCTTGAGGCAGACGCCACTGGGTGCTCAGCTCCTCCTTGCAGTTGTGACAGAATGGCTCCTACTGCTGTGTTGGAAGCGTCGCATGTCATGAATGTGGGGCTTTGTGGGTCAAAATGGGTGAGTACTGGTGAGGAGGTGAGCTGTGTTTTCATCTCACTGACGGCGGCGAAGCATGCCAAGGTCCATACCCAGGGTACATCCTGCTTCAGGAGGGCACGCAGTGGCCCTGTCGTCTTTGAGTAATTCAGTTTAATTCAGCTTTATTTATATAGTGCCATTTCACAACATCTCATAGCACTTTCAACTGTAGAGGAAACCCCCACAATTGCAGAAAGACCCCAGCAATCAGGCAATTCCCTGTGAGCAAGCACTTGGCGACGGTGGAGAGGAAAAACTCCCTTTTAGCAGGAAGAAACCTCCAGCAGAACCAGGCTCAGGGAAGGGCAGTCATCTGCTGCAACTGGCTGGGGGGTGAGGGGATAGAGAAGAAGAAGAAAAGAACAGACATGTAGAGAGCAAACGGCACGACGGGGACTCAATCTACGGGAGAGAACAAACAGATGTTAATGACCAGCAAAAATGTTTCATTGAGAGTGAAGAAAGGAGTGAAGCCCAGCGCATTGTTGGAGGTCCCCCGGCTGTCTGAACCAATTAGCAGCATAACTAAGGAAGGGTTCAGGGGCACCTAATCCCATCCCAATTATAGGTTATATCAAAAAGGAAGGTTTTAACCCTATTCTTAACAACAGAGATCGAGTCTGACTCCCAAATCCAGATTGGCAGCTGGTTCCAAAGGAGAGGAGTCTGATGACTGAAGGCTCTGCCTCCCATTGTACTTTTGGAGATTCTAGGTATTATAAGTAATCCTGCATTTTGTGAGTGTAGTGCTCTGTTAGGATGATATAGTCATATCAGATCTTTCAAATAAAAAGGGCCTGATTATTTAGAGCTTTGTAAGTGAGAAGAAGGATTTTGAACTTAATTCTAAATTCTATGGGAAGCCAACGAAGGGAGGCCAGAACCAGAGAGATGTGATCTCTCTTCTAGTACCTGTTAAAACTCTTGCTGCAGTATTTTGGATCAGCCGAAGACTTTTTTAAGATGTTTTAGGACAGCCTGACAATAAAGAGTTACAATAATCTAATCTAGAGCAAACAAACGCGTGAATTAGTTTCTCAGCATCACTCTGAGACAAGATGCTTCTAATTTCAGTGATATTACGCAAATGATAGAAAGCAGTCTTAGAAACAAGTTTAATACGTGAATTAAAGAACAGATCTTGATCAAAAATAACTCCAAGGTTTCTCACAGAAAGATTAAGAGAAAGAGTAACCACGTCCAAACTAAGAGTTTGATTTGGGAAGATATTTCTAAGGTTTTTTGGACCAACAAGAATGACTTCAGTCTTATCTGACTTTAGTAGCAAGAAATTACAAGTCATCCAAGCTTTGATTTCCTTAAGACAAGCCTCTATTTTGGCTAATTGATTACTGTCATCTGGCTTCATTGAAAAGTGTGATTTTGTGTCATCTGCATAACAATGAAAATGTGTGCAGTGCTTTCTAATAATGTTGCCTAGCGGAGGCATATATAAACAAAAAGAATAGGGCCTCGCACAGATCTCCTGTGGAGCTCTGTGACTGAGCTTTGAGTTGGAAGAAAACTCATTACTGACATGAACAAACTGGAACCTATCAGATAAATAAGATTTAAACCACTGCAGCGAATTGCCATTAAGTCCAACAAGGTGTTCTAATCTATCAAGTAAAATATTATGATCGATAGTATCTAAACTGCACTAAGGTCCAAAAGAACAAGTACAGAAACAAGTTCATTATCAGATGCGATAAGGAGGTCATTAGTGACCTTCACTAAAGCTGTTTCAGTACTATGATGGATTCTACTGTAAACCCAGATTGACTCTTCAAATAAACCATTTCCTTGCAAGTGGTCAAATAATTGCACAGCAACAACTCTTTCTAAGATTTTTGAAATGAAAGGCAGATTAGAGATTGGCTAATAGTTACAGTAGCTAAAACTCCTAGATCCAGCATTGGCTTTTTAAGTAAGGGTTTAATTACAGCAGCCTGCGGTACATGGCCTAATGTTAATGAAGAATTGATTATTTGAAGAACAGAGCTACCAATAAATGAGAAGACTTCTTTAAACAACCTGGTATGAATAGGGTCTAAAAGACAAGTTGAAGGCTTGGATGAGGAAACTATTTTTTCTAACTCTAAAAGGTCAGTTGGAGTAAGCTCATCCAAACAGATATCAGTCGAAGCAGTTGTAGTAGTTACTGTATTTAAGTTAATGGTGGGAAGAATCTGATTGATTTTACCTCTGATCGATGAAATTTTATTACTGAAGAAGTTCATAAAGTCCTGACTAGTAAGCTCTAAGGGAATGCTAGATTTAACAGAGTCCTGACTCTCTGTCAGCCTGGCTACAGTGCTGAAAAGAAACCTGGGATTTTTTTGTTCTCTTCTTTTAATGCGGAATAATAAATTGTTCTAGCTTTCCTAAGAGATTTTTTATAAATTAGAAGATGATTTCTCCAAGCTAAATAGATTTCGTCTAATTTAGTGGAACACCATTTTCTTTCTAATTGACGAGTCTTCTGTTTTAAGCTACGAGTTTCTGTGTTGAACCAAGGAGTTAGAAATCTCTGATTAGACTTTTTCTTTTTTAAAGGGGCCACCATGTCTAGAGTATGATGCAGAGAAGCTGTAACACTATCTACCATGCTATCAATTACAGAAGGAGCAAGCCCTCCATAGCTAATCTCCGTTGTGTTGACATATTGCATTGAGAAACCAATCTGCTTAAATTTGGTAACAGCATCATCTGAGAGACATCTGTTATGTCTATATGTAGAGCTAAGGACGAGGCCAGGTGTTGAGCTGAACACATGTTTATTAAAGAGGCACTATATCACACAGGTGCAGACAGAAGAGGTGGCAAAGAGACCGCCCCTTCTGCCCACTGCCCTCTTGTAGCCACGGGTGGTGGCGGAACCGGAAGGTGGAACCGCCACCTGTACCTCACAAATAAAAGTCTAAACTATACACAACATTCTCCTCCCCTTCACAAAAGTCCAAAATAAATGTACACAATTCAGACCCACTCCAATTTAAGACCCGAATCACACACTAAATGACAAAAGCAATATATCACAAGTGGCCTAACACATTCATATCAAAACAACTAAAATTAGGGGGGATGGGTGGACTGCTGTCCTAACTCCCTCCCCACACACACACACACACATGGCCAGACGGATTATTCTGCCGCAGGTACTAAATAAGAAACAGTCTATAAACTAAAATATCGCCGTGTCTCCTAAACTAAATAAAATGTACAAAATAAACCCCCAGAACTACATACACAAAAACAACAAGTTATACTTAACACATGCATACAAATGAACACATGATGACACGACTGAAGGATAGATAAGCCAGCGGGCCCCTTCTGGATCATCCTTTCATCAGTTCGCCCCTGGAAGTGGACTGCCTCCCAGGCCACAGCAAGTTGCCTCGGCACTGGTGCGCCTCCTCTTCTTCACCATCGGATGTTTCACTTGTTCAGGCCCACCACTCCCAGTCTCCTCCACCTGCCGGTTGGCCCTTAATTGCCGTGGTTTCACCACTCCCCGAGCCTGAATCCAGTCCGCGGCTGCCAGAGAGGAGCCGCGGACTGGACTTTGTTCGGCTTGCAGTGTTTCTGCTTGGCACGTCGTTCTACCGTGCCAGCCGGTCCTTCCCCGACCTCTTTTGACTCTGCCGCCACCATCACCGTTGTGACCCCTTGTTCACTGGTACCTTCCAGCTGAAATCCGGGAACAGATGGAGGCAGCCGCTCGAACCCACCCGCCATCACAGGCGTCCCTCCATGCTGCCCAGTTCCCTCATCCCGGGCTACTTGGGCTCTGGCACTGGAACCCTCCTGTGATGGCCCTGGGTGATATTGGTCTTGCTCACTCTCCAAGGTTCCAGGCAGTTCCTTATCCCACACTGCGCCATCTACCGTGCCCAGAATTGAACGGTCCCACGTCTCGGCCGATTCGTGCCGAGCTGTCAGTTCCAACGTTCCCACCATGGCCCGCGGTCCTCCTCTACAACCACAAAGCGGCGCCAGGTCCTTCTCAATTCTGACTTGTGGGGAAAAACATCTCAGGGTCGTCCAATCTGGCACGGAGCTCATCGCTCCCGCATCAATCCACAACAAAACTTCCATCCCGTCCAACTCCATCATACAGTACGCGTGACTGTTGGTGCTCAGAGACACAGCATGAACAGCCGTGAGGGCGTGAGAGTCCTCTGTGACACAGAACTCCTCGCTCGGATCTGTGGCATGCCCTGGTAAAATGAAGCAAGTAGCCACATGTGCCGCAGCGCTCCGCTCTTGCTAAACAACCCTTAGCCTTTAAACGGTGCTCTGTGAACCCACAGCCCTCACCTTTGGGCTTTCCCAATGCGGACCTCACATTCACAGCGCTAGCACCATCCTCCACGCTTCCCACGCTGACTGGATCCACTGCATATGCGATCGACGGTGATCCCAGATGTTGGTGTGACAGATTCTCACTTAGCTCCCGTGACAGTTTGTCCACAGCTTCCAGCAACTGAACGAACTTGATAGCAGTGGGCAGCACCAATTCGCCCGAACACATAAGTAGCTCCGACTAGATCGTAGCACCATTGATATATTCTGGCAACTGGTCGTGAATTATCCCTTTCTCCAATAGTCCAAGCTGGCACCCGCCGACCAACAGCTCCCAGTCTGTCACGAACCGCCGAATAGACTTGCCCACCCGTTGGCAATGCTGTCAAAACTGAATCTTGCCAATCATGACATTTTCCAGGGTGCAAAAATAGCGCGCCATTAGCTCAATCCCTTCATCAAAACTATCACAGTCACCCAGTGTGCTTAGAACACACTGTTCCTTCACTGCAAAATTGCTCACCAACAACTCACATGCCTTCCAAAGGTCCAGCACCACCATGTACGTCCAAAAAACGGCACACCACCTCGGCCATGGGACCGGTGGCTCGCTGGGGGGCTCCAAAACCGGCCGAATTTTCAACCCGCATGCTTCCATATCTTGTTGTAATCCACTTTTATCCTCATTGCCAAATGTTATGTCTGTATATGGAGCCAAGGAGGAGACCAAGTACTGAACTGAACACATGTTTATTAAAGAGGCACTGTATCACAAAGGTGCAGCCGTCAGGCAGAAGAGATGGCAAAGAGACTGCCCCTCCTGCCCACTGCCCTCTTATAGCCACCTCACAAATAAAAATCTAAACTATATACAACAACATCTACTGTAGTAATATTTTTCTTTAGCAGCCAAATAGTCAGAAATAGTAAGCTCGAAAGTTAACAGAAAATGGTCTGACAGTACAGGGTTATGAAGAGACACTACCAGATTTTCTATTTCTATGCCATATGTCAGAACAAGATCCAACGTGTGGTGGAGATGATGGGTAAAAATTTCCTCCTTTCTGAGAAAACCCCATTGAGTCGAATATTAAATTAAATTCCATATTAAGGCAATCACTATCTACATCTATACTGTATGTATATTAAAATCCCCTACGATAATTATTCTATCCGATTTCAGCACTATGTCCGCTAAGAACTCAGCAAATTCAGATAAAAACTCTGAGTAGGCTGAGGGAGGATGATAAACTATGGTGAATAAAATTGGGTTTCACCTAAAACTGCTAAAATGCCCATTACTGAGAACCACGTGTGATGTGGGGTTTTATTATGAAGAGCGGTGTAGTGATGGCCACTTACTTTTCTGCCACTGCACCACCTCTATAAATACCAGAGGGCATCTTCATCCAGCCTTTTTGCTGATGCCCTGCCTGGCAGTTGTATTGTGGAGAAGTATCTGTAATAAAGCTGAGTTCTACCAAGCAGCTGGCCTCGTCATTTGAGAGGTATTTTCATACATAACATTTTGGCGACGAGAATAAAGTATGGAGGAGTGTATTTCACCGCTTCTGCCCTTCCTGGAGCTCCTGGGTGAGCCACCTGTCCCCTGGCAGAGATGGTTTGTGGCCTTTGAGATCTACACCATGGCGCTCAACCTGAGTGAGCTGGACAAGCTGAGGGCACGTGCACTTCTGGTGCATAATCTGGGAATTGAGGGCCAGCGGATCCTAAGCACACTCAGGGATGCAGACACATATGAAGACATGGTTGAGTTGATAGCATGCCATTTTTGCACCCCGGACAGCATCATCGTTCTGGAGAATTAGGTTTCAGCAGTGACACCAACAAGTGGGTGACTTCATCCACCAGTTTGTCACCGACCTGAGACTGCTGGCTAGTGAGTGTCATTTTGGGCCACTGGAGGAGGAAATGGTTTGCGACCAGCTGGCAGAGCACACCAACAACGCTACGACTGATTGATTGATTGATTGATACGGACTAAACTGCTCACAGTACCGGGTGACTTAACACTAGCTAGAGCTATCGAGTTAGCTCTCCAATTGGAGACAGCGGACATATGAAGCTTCTGAGCTAAGTGGGTGCCAGTCACAGTGGCAGCTGGAGTTTTCCACCACAGCGCAGGTAGCAGACCCACACAGCAGTGGTAGCATGGAGGATGACACTGTGGAGACCAATGCTGCAAACCTCAGGTCTGCCCCTGGAAAACCCATGTGTATGTGTTGTGGGTCTGTGAAACACCACTTCAAGGTCAGGGACTGCCTGGCGAAAGGGAAGCGCTGTGGCAAGTGTGGACGCTTGAACCACTACACCAGGGTGTGCCGAATGTCCGAGCCGAGCCCCCCCACCCCCCGCCCCAACAACTGTCCATGCGGTGTCTCCAAGCACCAATGGGTACACGTTCTGCACAGTCACGCTGGATGGTGAGGAGGTACTGCTGCTGATCGACACAAGGGTGAAGGGTTCACTACTGAATTGGGCAACGGTGAGAAAATTCTTCCCCCACTACAGAATTGCAGGAAACCCAGCGCTGCGCTACAGTTACAGAGGTGGACGGCTGTGCACAGTTGGAACGCTGGAGCTGACGGTGCAGTACAAGTCAGCGGAGATGGCTGACTTCATGTTCCATGTGATGGCCTGAGGCGACAACATCATGGGCTGTGACCTGTTCTATGGTCTGGGGTTCGCCATTAAAGACAACGCTGGGGAAGAGTGGTCTGGCTGTGAAAAGTGGAACCATCTGGTTCTGATGGTGGAGGATGATGCGGTGTGGGACGAAGATTTATCAGGCACCACGGTGGTCAAGCAGGACCAACCTCACTCAGGTTTGCCGTTTTATTCTTTGCTACCACCACGTTTGAGATACAGGGAGATGTGTTGATCTGCTCGATGATGCCAGCATCCAACAGCTTCTGCAATTCTGTTGTGACGTCGTCCCGTAGTGCAAGAGGTAGGCGGCACAGAGGCTGAATTTTTGGAGGCACCATTATGTCGATGAGTGGTCGGAGGTTGACAGAGGTGAGGCAGCTCAGCCCTGTGAAAAGCACTGGCCAGCGGTGTTGCCAGGATGAGGCAACTGACAGAATGGAGGCACCCATTGGGTCGGTGATGGAGAAACCCAGCTTGCTGATCAGGTTGATGCCCAACAGATCGACCCCCTGGCACGTCACTTGAAAGGTGAATGATGAGACAGCCTTAGAGCCGTATCGCACAGAAAAACTGACTGTCCTTACCATACCAATTCTGGTGGGGTTGTAGCCAAATAGGTCCTCCACATTAACTGCGATGATTTTCCGAGGGAACAGCTTCCTGACCATAGACATGCTCAGAAGGGACCTCAAGGCTACCATATCGAGCAGTAGTGGCACGCCGATGCCGTCCAGCTCCACCGTGCACCACTTGAACGGCCAGTTTTTTGCACCAATTGAGTGAATGGTGGCTAAGCCTGGTGAGCGGGCTGTTGAGTCAGTGAAGGTTGAGCGACAGACCCTGGCAAAATGGTTTAGCTTCCTGCAGTGGTAGCATCTCCCCCCTCTGGTTCGGCAGTTGGGTGATTGAGTCTGAGGTCTAGATGAACCATAGTCATTGCAGTGCGAGCACTCACCTGTGTTGTCCTGTTTTCTACCCTTCTTCTTTCGGTTGTAGCGGGGAGATGCAGGGCCGGAGTGCTGGGTGGCGGTGGTGATGGCCTGTGCTCACGGGGCCGGATGAGGAGCTTGTTGGTTAGGCAGTGCTAGCTGTTCTAGTAACCGATCAATCGTCTTCATCTGGGACACCATCCTCATAACCACATGTAGTGTCAGGTCATACCCTGCCTGTAACATCTGCCCCCGTAGTCGCTCAGTCGCAGTGTGTCAACCAACATGACAAGCACCAGTCCTTCTTCCAGGTGGCTGAGGGCACACGTGCTAGCTAAGGCACGGAGCTCAGTAACATACTGGCAGTCAGACTTGCCTTCACGCTGGTGGTGCCAGTAAAGTTCAGCTCTTCGCTTCAGGGGACTGTTTGCATTGGTGAAAAATGTGTCCATCACAGCAACACAGTCTTTGTATGTGCTCACAGGGCCGAAAGAGAGTGCTGTCCACTGTCCCTCGCTACCAAGACAGTAGATTAGTGCCTCCTTTAGCCTGTCATTACTAACATTGTCCACGCTGGTAGTGGCAATATCCATCCGTCCATCCATCTTCTACCGCTTTTCCGGAGGTCCAGGTCGCGGAGGCAGCAGTTCAAGCAGAGAAGCCCAGACTTCCCTCTCCCCAGCCACCTGCTCCAGCTCTTCAGAGGGGATACCAAGGCGTTCCCAGACCAGCTGGGAGACATAGTCTCTCCACCGAGTCCTGGGTCTGCCCCGGGGTCTCCTCCCAGTGGGACGTGCCTGAAACACCTCAAGTGGGAGGCGTCCAGGAGGCATCCTAATCAGATGCCCATACCACCTCAACTGACTCCTTTCAATGTGGAGGAGCAGCGGTTCTACTCTGAGCCTCTCCCAGATGACTGAGCTCCTCACCCTATCTCTGAGGGTGAGTCCAGCAATCCTACGGAGAAAGCTTATTTCAGTAGTGGCGATAAAAGTATGGAATAACCCATGCCAGTGAGGTCAGATGATTGGCAACTCACCTGGCAGAGCGAGGAACGGCGGTGGTGGTATCATGCACGCTTATGTCTTTGGGAAAAATGCCGTATTTTCCTCCAGAAAACCCATTTTTCACTTCGTCACCATTGTTATGTCTGGAAATGAGGTGTGGGCAATGAGCATAAACTGCACTCTGCTTTATTCAACACGTAACTGTTATGATCCGAGCACCGATCTCATCCGCGCTCGGGTCATACATCATCCCTTTCAGGCTTTGACAGCAGTGTTCCCCCTCTGGCTCCCCGGGCTCTTATTGTGACAGTGCCCGGTGGAGCTTCCTGCTGTCAAAGGCTAACAGCTGTACTGCATTCGGGGTCATTAGTGTCTGGCGTTTTGAAGCAGATGCTGAATGCAGCCCGATGCAGCAGTCTCTGTTAAACTCCCATCAAAACTCCACATCGTCTGACCCATCGGGCTTCCCCCGGCTCAGATGCTGTCTATTCATCGTCTCCTATCGTAAGTTTACTCTTTTGTAATCCTGTGTTCATTATAGTGTGTTTTAGCCCACTGAGGCTCATTCCTTTCCGTTACTTTGTGTTATCCTCTGTTCCTTTACCCTTTAATAAAACATCATTGCAAACTCACCGGTGACTTGTGGTGTCTTATGGTGGCTCGCGAGGGCCACCGTGACAGTAGACTGCTGCCCGGACGCCTAAACAGAGGCGCCACACCGAGACGCCGTTCCCGGTGAGTTTTTGCATTGGACTTTGCTCTTTCCTGTCTGGGTACAGCGTGCTGACAGCATGCCATCGTGGAGGGTCCACGCTCGGAGCCAGAGCAACGAGCTGGTGGACATCCTTGAATATGTCGATGAAACCCTCATCGCCGCCTCCCTCCTCGACTTCCACAGCGACGTGCGCTGGTACCTGGACTGTGCTGAGGACGTGCTGAATCATCTTCCCCGCTTCGCCAACCACCCTGAAGTCAGCGCGAGGAGAGATGACGTCGCTGCACAGCACGAGATACTCCGTGGGCTGGAGGGAAATCCCGGCAGGAAGCCGAAGAGGAGGCATCCTCGCTCCTCACGTCCGGATCCCATTCCTGTTGCAATTCCGGTCCAGGAGTTCGCACTGCCCAGGGGTGATCCCCGCCGGAGAGTGTCGTCATTCGGGAATCCCCCGGAGAATCTACAACTCACAGCTGCTTCCGTCCGGGACCGAGTGGCAGCAGCTCATTCCGCTGTTCACCCCACACAAATAATTAAGCATGTGACGGCGGCAGTCAGACTGGTGGAGAGGAACCCCAAGTTGAGTGACTTCCCTGAGTACGCCGACCTGCTCGCCTCTGTTTCTGCACAGGAACGGCGATTCCCGGACCTCACCTTCGCCTCGCCCCCTGCAAGAAACCGTCATCACACCCGCTCTAAGCCTCAGCATGAACCCTGTCCGGATCCACTTCCGGGTCGCTGCAAGGTCTCAACCCCACAGTCAGCTGCTTCCTCGACGTCTCGCCAGGAGGGAATCCCCGCAGCCTCTCCCCCCGGGTCATCTTCTCTTGCTGTCCCGTCAGCGCTCTGTGCCCGGTTCATCTCAGCTGCCGCCCCCTCCTCCTTGACACCTTCCCCGGCTGCTGTGTGCGCCTGGTGTCCTGTTCCGGCGAGCCCCGTCCCAGATCCATCACGAGCGGCTCCCCTTCGTCCTCCCAGGGGGCCCTCTGCCACCATCTGGCAGGGAAAGGGAGGAGCAATGTCCGCTACAGCAGGCACCATCCTGCCTCCGGGAGACAGGATGGTGCCTGCTGAACGTGCCTGCTGAACGTACAAGTTCACTCTTCTCCTCATTATTGTGATTTGCCTTGTCTGACTCCTGGGGGTGGAGTTTGGGGTTCGCAGTCCCCCGAGCTCCCACCACCTGCTGTAGCTTGTATTATTAAACCCGCTTCCTCTGTGTCTCCCTCCGCTGAGCGGTCCTCGACGCCAGGCCAACGTCGCCGGATGAGGAGGGGGCCTGCGGTTCTGGAGAGCCTGGTTCCGGTCCCGCAGCCATGCCGTGGGCGGAGGAGGAGAGCGGACTGCAGCGTGGAGCCTGCGCCGACGAAGAAGCGTCCCCGGGTCTCCACAGACGAGTGGTCCGGTCCAGCGGGTCGAGGGTCCCCAGCCACCACGCCGTGCCGGTCGTCGGCATGGACGTCAGTGCCAGAGGGCCCCCAGGCTGTGGACGCCATCATGCCAGCTGCGGAGCCCGACGTAGCTGAGTGGGAGCCAGAAGACGATCTCCTCCCATCTGAGCCTGGATCATCAGAGTCCTGGACAGCGATAGAACCTGAGTACAGGCAAGTGCTCTACTTTGTTTTTCTCTTCTCAATTCTGGAGCTCTTTTGCCTGTCTCTCGGGGAGGCGAGCCAGGGGCAGCCATCCACTGTGCCCAAACTCATCTCGCTGGGCTCTGTCGCTACCGGTGATCCCGGTTCTTTTCTCTCTCCTGAGCCTTCTCCCAGGGTCACCGGTGTAGAGCTGGTCCTGGTCGCTGTGCTGGAGGTTCCGGGTTCAGGGTTGGAGGTCGTCCATGGAGCTGTTCCGACCCGGTCGGGGTCCATCGTGGGTGCAGCCGCGACCCGGACGGGGTCCATCACGGGTGCAGCGCGGGCTCACCCTCGGTCCGACAGGAGGACAGCGCCTATCCTGTTAACGTTCGGAGGTGGAGCTGCAGACCCGCTGCTGAGCGACGCTGGACTGGTCCCTGGTTTTTTCCTCAAGCCTTCTCCACCGGGTGCTGTTGGGATTCCTTATCTTCGGCCCGGCTCGCCCTTGCTATTCCCCTCTGCAGGGAAGCCGTTGCCGTTCTCTCCCCTGCGGTCCTGGTGGCTGAGTGATGCAGGTCGGCCACCTGAAGGATTGCTGCGCCCATTTGACACTCTGGGCCAGCCACCCGACCCGCTGGACTGTCTGTTTGGCGACCTGGTCCGACCGCCAGAAATTCTGTGTTTCCGGGTATGGGACTGGGGTAGGCCGCCCGAACTGTCCTTTTCCCCCCTGCCTGCGATATGGACGCTAGACGCAGGGCGGCCCCCCGAACCATCAGCCTCCATACCACTGAACCAGGACTGCCGTCATCCCAGATTTTCATCTTCATTGTGTCTGTAATCTTTTGGGATGTGTGGGGGGTCTTGTGTTGTAATTGTGCTTCTCACTCTTTCCTAGCCGGTGTTTTTGTTCGTTTTTTCCCTCTGTCAAACGTCCATTCATTGTCTGTATTAGTTAGTGTATTTTTGCCGTTTGGATTTGGTATTCTCTGTTGTCGTACCCTGTGTTGTGTTTTTTTTTTTTTCCCAGTCTGCCTTGATCGTGTTCTGTTTTTGTGGATTACTGTTATTTTGCCCTGCTATTATTCTGCCTCTGCTGCAATTTGTGCATGGGAGCGTCCTTTTTTCTTTTTTTTCTCCCTCTGTCTGCCTACGCGCTCCTGTTGCCATGGTTTTTTTTGTCTTTACTGGTTCGCTCCCCCCTGGCCTGTGCCCCCTTCTGCCCACCCTGGGGGGGTGGGGGGGCTTGGGTGTCATTGGGCGTTCTGAGTCCGCCCTCGAGGGGGAGGTACTGTTATGATCCGAGCGGCGATCTCGTCCGCGCTCGGGTCATATATCATCCCTTTCAGGCTTTGACAGCAGTGTTCCCTCTCTGGTTCCCCGGGCTCTTATTATGACAGCGCCTGGTGGAGCTTCCTGCTGTCAAAGCCAAACAGCTGTGCTGCACTCGGGGTTATTAGTGTCCGGCGTTTTAAAGCGGACGCTGAATGCAGCCTGATGCAGCAGTCTCTGTTAAACTCCCGTCAAAACTCCACATCGTCTGATGCATCGGGCTTCCCCTGGCTCAGATGCTGTCTATTCATCGTCTCCTATCGTAAGTTTACACTGTTGTAATCCTGTGTTCATTATAGTGTGTTTTAGCCCACCGAGGCTCATTCCTTTCCGTTACTTTGTGTTATCCTCTGTTCCTTTACCCTTTAATAAAACATCATTGCAAACTCACCAGTGACTTGTGGCATCTTATAGTGGCTCGCGAGGGCCACCGTGACAATAACTGAATTATATATAGAAGGGTGGTGCCGTATAGGGCCACGGCCAGTTCGCCACATGATGAAGTCACCTACGGCGAGCTGCCATGTTCAAACACTACAGGGGGGCTTGCATCTGATTAGGATCAGAGCTAGTCCAAGGCATAAGTGAACTAAGCGGCCACTTGACCCCCGAGAGCAATTAACTTTTAAAATTATTTTTTCATTAATTATTTTTTTGCACATGTGAATGATAATTAACATATTATTGAAGGTACATTGTAATGAGAAATATCTGCATGAACTATTGGGGCTTCCGTAGTCGTGGGAGTGTAATATCATGAGGTTTGCCCTTTCCGTGTATATATGGGTGGCACTCCCACCAGAAGGGGTTGAATGCAATCTTTATGAGCTGTTAAAAGCTGCAGTGTACAAGGCTCTTGGCTTCTAATAAATTTGCCGTTAACACAAGTGGAGTACTGTGTTTAACGTGACATGGTGTCAGAAGATACGGACTAAACGCCGAGCGAACATGGCAAAATTTGGACCCCTGGAGCAGTTTGACTTCTCGCAGCTGACAGAGTGGCTGGTGTAACGGCGCCGATTTGACCATTTTTGCATAGCTTCCAAGCTTGACAGAAAGCCCGGGACGGTCCAGATTAACTCCCTCCTGTATGCTATGGGCAAGGATGCGGAGCCTATCTACGAGTCCTTGATGTTTGATTATGAGACTGTGACAGCTAAGTTTGATGAGCACTTTGTACCTAAACACAACATCATCCATGACCACGCATGCTTCCATAAGCGCGCCCAGAGGCTGGGTGAGACTGTTGAGGCCTTTGTGAGGAGCTTGTACGAGCTAGCCCACCACTGAGAGTTTGGAATAGCTAAGGACGAACAAATAAGGGACAGGATCGTCATTGGTATTTTGGACAAAGAGGTGTCACTAAAGTTACAGCTAAAGCCAGAACTCACCTTAGAGAAAGCCATCCAGATTGCCAGGCAGAGCGAGCAGATTAAACGGCAAAATGTCGGCACCAGCGATGCTTTCTCAGTGAATGCAGTGAGACGCAGAAAGCAACCATCGGCAAAAAGGGGCAACGACGGACGTCAGGACAACCCAAAAATTTGTGAGTCAAGATCAAATGCATGTACACGGTGCAACAGAAAGCATTATAAAAATGACCATTGTCCAGCTCGTAATAAAAGATGCAGCAAGTGCAATAAAATGGGACACTGTGAGGGTGCATGGAAAACCAAAATGCTGTATGAAGTGGTGACACAAAAGGGCTCAAACAGCACGGACTTCTTTTTGGGGGCTGTAATAGTTCCAGAAATTACCATTATAGAGCAGCCTGGTTCGGACGAAGAATGGTGAGTGACCCTGCCCGTAAATGGCAACCCAGTCGAGTTTAAGATCGACACTGGGGCTGACATCACCATAATGTCCCAGTGCACATATAATAGCCTCCCACACAAGCCTCACCTTTCCAGAACAAGACCAAACGCCTCCAACTCGGGAGGTGAAGTAAAATGCATCGGTAAATTCCTAGCAACCACTTACTATAAAGGACAAACATATTCAAACTGGGTCACAGTTATCCATGGACCTTTTACACAGGACCTGCTGGGAAGAAGTATTGCCAAGAAAATGGACCTCATTTTGAGGCTTGGAACAGTGACCACCAAAACGTTCAATGATGTATTTGGGGACATAGGACTGATGAAATGCGATCCAGTGAAAATTGAGCTCAAAGCAGACGCTGAACCATACATCACGACAACACCTCACCGAGTTCCGTTTCTGCTCCTCTCCAATGTTGAAGCGGATGTTGGCGATGGGCATCATTGTCATCTACTGGTGCGCGCCCATGGTGCCCACTGTGAAAAAGAACAAAGACCAAGTGAGAATATGTGTAGACCTCAAGCACCTGAATAAAGCTGTTAAGCAAGAAGGATACATGCTGCTAATGCTCGATGACATCACGCCCAAATTGGCCGGAGCCACAGTGTTTTTTACACTAGACGCATCAAGTGGCTTCTAGCAGATTCCCCTCGACCTCAGCAGTTGGAAACTATTGACCTTCATCATGCCGATGGGCAGGTTTTGCTTCTGCTGTCTGCCCTTCGGGATCTCATCAGCACCAGAATTTTTTCAGAGACTAATGTCTGATCTGCTAAAAGACCGCAAAGGAGTGGTCGTTGTTATGGACGATGTACTGGTGTTCGGGTCATGTGAAGAGGAGCATGACCACCACCTGAGAGCAGTTCTGCAGACAATCAGGAAGTCAGGTCTGAAATTGAACAAAACAAAATGTCACTTTAACAAGACTGAGCTGTGTTATTTCGGGCATATTATCAGTGCAAGTGGTGTAAAGTCTGACACAAGCAAGATTAGAGGCATCAGAGAGATGCCAAGCCCAACCAACATGGGAGAGCTACACCAGATTCTGGGCCTAATCAGCTATCTGGGAAAATTCTTGCCAGGACTCTCAAACACACTACATCCAGTCAATGCACTTCTAAAAGCAGAGAGTGAATGGTTACGGGGTGAACCCCAAGAACAGGCACTGCAAAAAGCCAAAGACATGTTGCTATCAGCACCTGCACTTGCCTTCTACGACCCCAACTGCCAAACAGTTGTCAGCGTTGATGCCAGCAGTTATGGCTTAGGAGCTACACTCCTTCAAGAACACAACAGTGAGCTGAGAGCAGTCACCTTCTACTCTTGCACCCTAACAGAGGCAGAAAAGCGGTACTCGCAGATCGAGAAAGAGTGCCTCGCACCAGTGTGGGCCTGTAAACAGTTCACGCACTTCATCCAAGGTATGGAGAGTTTTGTACTCCAGACCAGATCACAAACCATTAGTGCCGCCGATCAACACCTACGACCTGGATAAAGCACCACTGCGGTGCCAGAGACTATTAATGCGCCTAATGAGATTCAACGTGACTGCCGTTCATATTCCCGGGAAACAGTTAATAGTAGCTGACACACTATCCTGAAGCCCACTCAGCTCAAAAGTAGACCCAGAGACTGAACAGGATGTCAAATCCTACGTCAGAGCTGTGATAACAAACAAACTTGTTTCATCTGAAAAACTCAATGAAATCAAAGATGCTACAAAGAATGACCCAGACCTACAAGTAGTCATCAGGTGCATCCAAAATGGTTGGCCACACAGGATGGCCACATTCCCATCCTCCAATGCATTTTTTTGCAGCAAGAGAACACTGAGTCAGATGGACTACTTCTCTACCATGACCAAATAGTCATTCCTGCACCACTCAGAAAAGGTGTTCTGAAACAAATTCGCCAAGGTCACCAGGGTTTGACAAAATGTTGCGAGACAGCCAAGATTTCGGTTTGGTGGCCAGGGATTGGGCAAGAGATAAGAGACCCTAGCTCAGTGTAAATTTTGCCTAGAGCACAAACCAAAACAGAAAAGTGAACCCCTCATCACTACACCTCTGCCAGAAGGACCATGGCAGAAGATCGCCGCTAGACCCGTGTGAGCTATACGGGAAGAACTACCTGGTGGTTGTAGACTACTATTCTTGCTACATTGAGATGGCTTACCTCTCCACCACATCAAGCCTGCAGGTCATCACCAGACTCAAAAGCATATTCGCCAGATGGGGAATACCACTAGAACTCATCAGTGACAACGGTATGCAGTTCACATCAGCAGAATTCAGACACTTTGCAAGAGAGTATGAGTTCAAGCACATAACTTCCAGTCCTCATTACCCTCAAGCTAACAGAGCAGCAGAAAGAGCAGTCCGAACGGCGAAGAGGATTCTGAAACAACTGGATCCATCATTACCACTACTGAGCTACAGAGCAACACCCATCACCACAACTGGGGCCAGCCCAACGCAACTGATGTTGGGGCAACAGATTCAGACAATTCCAACACTAGAGAACAACCTATGAAGCGACCCCTGTGTGTCATGACCAAATAAAACTGAAAGACTTCAGAGCTAAAAGAGCATACGAACGCTTCTACCATTGCAGACACTCTGCCCGCCCACTGCCAGCTCTACCCCCAGGACAAGCCGTCAAAGTGAAGCTAGATGGGGAGAAGGAGTGGACAACCTCCGCTGAAGTGGTCTTGAGATCAGCAGAACCATGATCATACCTCATCAGAAGCGACACAGGAACAGTGATGTGAAGCAAAAGGAGACATCTACAGGCGGTGCCTGAGACTTTCGAGTCAACCCCTGCAGCTCAGCTGCACCAGCCATATGAAAACTACATATAGCTGACAGACACCGATTCTCCTACACCGATCATCATGGAGAGCGACTCATCTCCAACCCATCCACTCACAGAGACTACACCAGAGACTCCAGTTCGTCTCCTAACTCCAATCCAAGGGCCGATAAAACGGATCTCCAGAGGATGAGAGGTTAGGCTACCCCTCAGGGATCAAGCCACTTAGAGTTGAGAATAGACTACATACAGGTGAGTCCCATCTCTTGGGAATATTCTATGTGATAAACTTGTACTCTGAATTATTCTGCTGTTATGTTGCATGGATAAGAATAAGTTTAGCAGAGTATATGCAAAGACTTTAAGGACACAAACCTAAATCCTGAGATGGACACTAAGTTCACTTCATAGAAGGACATTAAGCCAGTTTAATAACACTGTTCAAACGTGTGTTTGCTTAGTTAGTTGCTTAAGTATTTGGTGCAGAGCAATATTTGGAACAGAGCCAGTTGTTTGCAATAAGCTTCATACTGAGATGATGTGTTCACTAAAAGGGGGAGATGTAATGAGAAATATCTGCATGAAGTATTGGGGCTTCTGTAGTCGCGGGAGTGTGACATGAGGTGCGCCCCGTCTCTCTCTCTCTCTCTCTCTCTCTCTCTCTCTCTCTCTCTCTCTCTCTCTCTCTCTCTCTCTCTCTCTCTCTCTCTCTCTATATATATATATATATATATATATATATATATATATATATATATATATATATATATATATATATATATATATGATAAGATAAGCCTTTATTAGTCCCACAATGGGGAAATTCCAGGATTGCAACAGCACAGGGATAGCAACACTAAGAGCAATAATTTAGAAGATAAGAAAATAAGAGTAGTGAATATACATATGTACACATAAATATATAAATATATATACACACAGTGCAGAGCATTGTCGCTAGATGGAATAAACAGCATAAATGTCTATTTAGTTACCCTACATGGTATGAATATGTACCCATACATATTGTCACCCTCCATAGCGACTGATATTGTCCGAGTTGTATACTGGAGGGGACCATTTGTGGAAGTCTGTTGCGTCTTTTGCATTCAATACTATTAGGTCGTCACGTTTTTTTTGCTATCTCTGTGAGCAGCCCTGCTTAGGTTATACAGTCTGACAGCCGTAGGTAGGAAGGACTTGCGAAACCTCTTGGTCGCACACCTAGGATGATATAGTCTACTGCTAAATGAGCTCCTTAGTGCGTTCAGTATGTCCTGCATGGGGTGGGACTCAGACTCCAGCAGAGATGACAGTTTAGCCACCATCCTTCTCTCCCCTATCTCCTCCACTGGGTCAACGCGTTGCCCCAGGACAGAGCTAGCTTTCTTGATTAGTTTGTTCAGTCTCATCCTATCGGCTGCTGTAATGCCGTTGCCCCAGCAGACCACTCCAAAAGTGATGGTTGATGCCACCACTATGTCGTAGAATGTCTTCAAGAGCACCCCTTGTACACCAAAAGACCTGAGCCTCCTCAGTAGGAACAGCCTGCACTGTCCCTTCTTGTAGAGTGCGTCGGTATTGTGTGACCAGTCTAGTTTATTGTTCAGATGAACACCCAGGTACTTGTAGGATGTCACCATCTCAATGTCTGTTCCCTGGATGTTTACTGGTGCTGTGAGGGGTTGTCCTTGCCTGTGGCAATCCACCACCAGCTCCTTAGTTTTCCTCACGTTGATCTGGAGGCAGTTCCGATGGCACCAGTCCACAGAGTCCTGGATAAGTCCTCTGTACTCAGCTTCATCTCCGTTGGAGATGAGGCCTACGATTGCAGAGTCGTCAGAGAACTTCTGTAGATGGCAGTGTGTTGTGTTGTGTGAGAAGTCCGCAGTATAAAGGGTGAACAGGAAGGGAGCCAAAACCATTCCCTGGGGGGCCCCTGTGCTACCGATGATCGTGTCGGACACACAATCCCGGGTTCTCACAAACTGTGGACAGTTAGTGAGGTAGTCCAGGATCCATGATGACAGGTGCTGGTCCACCCCTGCGTACAGCAGCTTGTCCTTCAGGATCATCGGTTGGATGGTGTTGAAAGCACTGGAGAAGTCAAAGAACTTGATCCTCACCGCGTTCCCGGGCTTCTCCAGGTGGGACAGGGAACAGTGAAGGAGGAGGATCAGAATCAGAATCAGAATCAGAATCAGGTTTATTGCCATTGTTCATGTAGTACACAAACTAGGAATTTGTCTCGGTACAATGCTGCAACATTAAACATGATAAGATAAGAGAAATAAACTATACATGTAATAAAGTGTAGGATAAGATTAAGTGATACTGGTCAACAGTTAAAATATATATTAGCCAGCAGCAGATACTGTGGAGAACTATATAGTGCAGTCGGTAATGCAGGAAGAAAACAGTGATGATTGACATGAGTCTGGTTGAGCTGCTGTACATGGTGCACGAGAGTCACTTAGTGTTCAGCAGTCTAATGGCAGAGGGGAAGAAGCTGTTTATGTGACGGGAGGTTTTAGTCTGGATGGACCGAAGTCTTCTACCAGAGGGGAGGGGGGCAAACAGTACATGACCAGGGTGTGAGGGATCGGCTATGATCCGGCCAGCACGCCTCCGGGTCCTGGAGATGTACAGATCCTGGAGAGATGGGAGCTTGCAGCCGATCACCTTCTCAGCAGTGCGCACGACGCGCTGCAGCCTTAGTCTGTCCCTGGCAGTGGCTCCTGCGTACCACACGGTTATGGAGGTGGTGAGGATGGACTCGATGATGGCTGTGTAGAACTGCACTAACATCTTGGTGGGTAGCTTGAGCTTCCTCAGCTGCCGCAGGAAGAACATCCTCTGCTGGGCTTTTTTGATGAGTGAGCTGATGGTCAGCTCCCATTTGAGGTCCCTGGTGATGGTAGTGCCTAGGAAGCGGAAGGAATCAGCAGTGGTGATGGGAGAGCCTGAGAGGGTGAGGGGGGGCAGAGGAGTAGTGACTTTCCTGAAGTCTACAATCATCTCCACTGTCTTCAGAGCGTTCAGCTGCAGGTTGTTATTGCTGCACCAGGACGCCAGCTGGGCCACCTCTCTCCTGTAGGCGGACTCGTCGCCGTTGGAGATGAGCCCGATGAGGGTGGTGTCGTCCGCAAACTTGATCAACTTGACAGACTGGTGGCTGGAGGTGCAGGAGTTGGTGTAAAGGGAGAAGAGTAGGGGGGAAAGTACACAGCCCTGGGGTGATCCGGTGCTGATGCTAGTATAGTCTGAGACAGTCTTTCCCAGCCGCACATGCTGCCTCCGGTCCGTCAGGAAGTCGATGATCCACCTGCAGAGGGAGTCAGGCACGTTGAGCAGGGACAGCTTGTCCCGGAGCAGAGCGGGGCGGATGGTGTTGAATGCGGAGCTGAAGTCCACAAACAGGATCCTGGCGTAGGTTCCCGGGGAGTCCAGGTGCTGCAGGATGGAGTGGAGGGCCAGGTTGACTGCATCGTCTACAGACCTGTTGGCTCGGTAGGCAAACTGCAGCGGGTCCAGGAGAGGGGTGGTGATGGACTTGAGGTGGGACAGGACCAGGCGCTCAAAGGACTTCATGACTACAGAGGTGAGCGCTACAGGTCTGTAGTCATTAAGTCCAGTGATCCGTGGCTTCTTGGGGACAGGGATGATGGTGGAGGATTTGAGGCAGGACGGCACGTGGCATAACTTAAGGGAGGTGTTAAAAATGTCTGTGAATACAGGAGCCAGCTGTTTCGCACAGAGTCTCAGGGTGGAGGGAGACACGCCGTCTGGGCCGGGGGCCTTGCGCGGGTTCAGTCTGGAGAACTGTTTGAGCACATCCTGCTCACTGATGATAAGGGGAGGGGGGGAGGGGGGGGGGGTGCCTTAAATGAAGTAGGGAATGTGGAGGCTGTGGAGCTGGAGGGAGGGGGGGAGTTGGACACAGATGACGAGGTGTCAAAACGGGCATAGTGTTGGGACAGTCTCTGACAAAGGGCTTTGTCATCCTGACCTTTAGGAGCCTGAGGCCGATAGTTGGTGATCTGCCTCAGTCCTCTCCACACGGAAGCCGAATCATTAGCAGTGAACTGCTGCTGGAGTCTCTCTGAGTACACAGATTTAGCCCTCTTCAGCTCTCTGTTAAACCGGTATTTAACCTCCCTGTAGCAGTCCCTGTCTCCACTTTTCAGCGCTGCTTCCTTCTCCTTCCTGATCTGTCTGAGCTTAGCTGTGAACCAGGGTTTGTCATTAGAGTAACTCACCCTGGTGCGTGATGGAAGAATGTTCTCTTCACAAAAGTGGATATATGAGTTCACAGTGTCCGTGTACTCATCCAGATCATGCGTGGCTCCTTTAAGCATGCCCCAGTCAGATATTTCCATGCACGTTTCCAGCTTCTCCTCAGCATCACTGGTCCGTATCTTCGTAGTGCTCACAACAGGTTTAGTGAGCTTCAATCTCTGTCTGTATGTGGGAATGAGGTGAACCATCGCGGTGAGGATCAAGTTCTTTGACTTCTCCAGTGCTTTCAACACCATCCAACCGATGATCCTGAAGGACAATGCAGGATCACTGCATCCTTCACCTCAATGCCATGCTGGTAGGTGAACTGGAGTGGATCCATCGCTGGTCCCACCAGGGGGCGGAGGTGAGCAGGGAGCAGTCTCTCCAGGGTCTTCATCATGTGAGACGTCAGGGCCACTGGTCTGTAGCTGTTCAGGTCTTTGGGGTGGGAAGTCTTTGGTACAGGTACCACACAAGATGTTTTCCACAACTGTGGTACCCTCCCCAGCTTCAGGCTCAGGTTGAAGATGTGCTCCACAATCCCACACAGCTGGTCTGCGCAGGACTTGAGGAGCCTCGTGCTGATGCCATCCAGTCCCGAGGCCTTCCTCGCCTTGATCTTCATCAGCTTCATCCTCACCTGTGTCTTAGTGAGGGTCATGTTGGGGGGCTGTGTGCTGGGAGTGGGGGGTGTTGGCGGAGTGGGGCGTGAACAGCAGGTCTCAATGACTTTAGAGGCAGCAGTGGTTGGTGTGCAGTCGGGGGGGAGGGCAGTTGGTCAAAACTATTAAAAAACAGGTTCAGATTGTTCGCCCACTCCCTGCCCCCCGTGGCCTGGGAGGAGGTATTCTGGAGCCCAGAGATGGTTTTAAGGTTTCTCCAGACCCCGCCAATGTCGCTCTGTTGCAGCTTGTCCTCCATCTTCTTCGTGAAGCTGTCCTTGCCTTCTCTGATCTTCCTCCTCAGCTCCCTCTGTACGGACTTCAGCATCTCCCTGTTCCCCGACCTGAAGATTCTCTTCTTCTCTCTCAGAAGTGTTTTAATCTCAGGGTTGATCCAGGGTTTGTTGTTTGAGCAACACTGTATGGTCTTGGTGGGTACGGTGTTGTCCACACAGAAGTTGTTGTAGTCCGTGATGGTATGAGTGAGGCCATCGATGTCCTCACCATGTGGATCGCAGAGTTGCTCCCAGGCAGTGGTTTCAAAACAGTCCTTTAGAGCGTGCATTGCCTGCTCAGACCATAACTTCACCGTGCGCATAACTGGAGGTTGTCTGTGTATTAGGGGTTTGTACACCGGCAGGAGATGATCGAAGTTGTGATCCGATCTCCCGAGTGGGGGGAGTGGTGATGAGGTGTACGCATCCTTCGTGTTTGCATAGAATAAGTCCAGTGTTTTATTGTCTCTAGTGTGGCATGTGACATACTGGGTGAACGTGGGCAGAATGGGGGACAGTGACATATGGTTGAAATCACCTGAGATGAGGAGAAGAGCATCTGGGTGTTCTGTCAGCAGCCTGCCAGTTACTGAGTGAATGGCGTCACGTGCTGTCCCCGCGTTCGCCGTCGGATTTGCATAAATAACAATGCAGATCACGTGTGAGTATTCCCTTGGGAGATAGGTAGGCCGCATGCTAACAGCTAGCAACTCAATGTCTTTGCTGCAGTGTTGTTGTTTAACTGTGATACTGTATGTTCCGGCCTGCACCAGCTGTTATTGACATACCTTATCACTCCTCTGCTCCTTGCCTTCCCACTGTCTGGTGTCCGGTCTGCCCGTATTGCGTGGAAACCCTCCAGTTCAATGTTAGCATCTGTTGCTAGTTCTGTTAGCCACATCTCAGTAAACATCATCATGCTAATCTCTCTGAAGACGCTCTCGTAGCGGGAGATAGCCGCTAGCTCGTCAGTCTTATTGAGTAGCAATCGTACATTTCCCATAATAACGGATGGAAGGACGGGTCTGTACCTTATATTTCTCACCCGCCATCTTGCTCCAGCACGGCATCCACGTCTTTTTTCACCCGGTATGTTGAAGTCTTGTGCTAGCATCTTGGTCCGGTTAAGTGCTAACAGCTGGTCTCTGCTGCAACGTGTCATGCTAAAAACAGTGGCTTCGTCTGCCGGCTCAGGAGACATTTGGGTGATCCCTGTCCGTCCGTGATGGATAAGGTGTCGCCGGATCAGAAAGCTTAGCAAGAGAAGCCAGATAGTAAATAGAAATAGGAAGAAATTGATCTACTCGTGTGGCACCGGAAGTGTATGTGTATAAATACTTTTTTGCCCCACTGTATATATAGTCAGCCACCAATTGTGCAAGTTCTCCCACTTAAAAGATGAGAGAGGTCTCCAATTTTCATCATAGGTATACCTCAACTATGAGAGACAAAATAAGAAAAAAAAATCCAGAAAATCACACTGAAGGATTTTTAATGAATTAATTGGGAAATTCCTCGGTAAAATAAGTATTTGGTCAATAACAAAAGTTCATCTCAATACTTTGTTATATACCCTTTGTTGGCAATGACAGTGGTCAAACGTTTTCTGTAAGTCTTCACAAGGTTTTCACACACTGTTGCTGGTATTTTGGCCCATTCCTCCATGCAGATCTCCTCTAGAGCAGTGATGTTTTGGGGCTGTCGCTGGGCAACACAGACTTTCAACTCCCTCCAAAGATTTTCTATGGGGTTGAGATCTGGAGACTGGCTAGGCCACTCCAGGACCTTGAAATGCTTCTTACGAAGCCACTCCTTTGTTGCCCGGGCGGTGTGTTTGGGATCATTGTCATGCTGAAAGACCCAGCCACGTTTCATCTTCAGTGCCCTTGCTGGTGGAAGGAGGTTTTCACTCAAAATCTCACGATACATGGCCCCATTTATTCTTTCCTTTACACAGATCAATCGTCCTTGTCCCTTTGCAGAAAAACAGCCCCAAAGTATGATGTTTCCACCCCCATGCTTCACAGTAGGTATGGTGTTCTTTCTCCTCCAAACACGACAAGTTGAGTTTTTACCAAAAAGTTCTATTTTGGTTTCATCTGACCATATGACATTCTCCCAATCCTCTTCTGGATCATCCAAATGCTCTCTAGCAAACTTCAGACGGGCCTGGACATGTACTGGCTTAAGCAGGGGGACACGTCTGGCACTGCAAGATTTGAGTCCCTGGCGGCGTAGTGTGTTTCTGATGTAGCCTTTGTTACTTTGGTCCCAGCTCTCTGCAGGTCATTCATTAGGTCCCCCCATGTGGTTCTGGGATTTTTGCTCACCGTTCTCGTGATAATTTTGACCCCAGGGGGTGATCTTGCGTGGAGCCCCAGATCGAGGGAGATTATCAGTGGTCTTGTATGTCTTCCATTTTCTAATAATTGCTCCCACAGTTGATTTCTTCACACCAAGCTGCTTACCTATTGCAGATTCAGTCTTCCCAGCCTGGTGCAGGTCTACAATTTTGTTTCTGGTGTCCTTTGACAGCTCTTTGGTCTTGGCCATAGTGGAGTTTGGAGTCTGACTGTTTGAGGTTGTGGACAGGTGTCTTTTATACTGATAACGAGTTCAAACAGGTGCCATTAATACAGGTAACGAGTGGAGGACAGAGGAGCCTCTTAAAGAAGAAGTTACAGGTCTGTGAGAGCCAGAAATCTTGCTTGTTTGTAGGTGACCAAATACTTATTTTACTGAGGAATTTACCAATTAATTCATTAAAAATCCTTCAGTGTGATTTTCTGGATTTTTTTTTCTCATTTTGTCTGTCATAGTTGAGGTATACCTATGATGAAAATTGGAGACCTCTGTCATCTTTTAAGTGGGAGAACTTGCACAATTGGTGGCTGACTAAATACTTTTTTACCCCACTGTGTGTGTATATATATATATATATATATATATATATATATATATATATATATATATATACTGTATATATGTATGTATGTATGTGTGTATATATATATGTATATATAAAAGACATATAAAAGACGTAACAACCTAATAGTTTTTTTTTGAATGCAAAAGATGCAATAGACTTACACAATGGTCCCCTCCGGCATACAACTAGGAAAATACCGGTAGCTACGGAGGGTGAGAATATGTATGGGCACATAATCATACCATGTAGGATAACTAAGTAGACGGTTGTGCTGTTTCATCCCATCTAGCAACAATGCTCTGCACTGTGTGTGTTTATACATTTACATATTTATTCCATCTAGCTACAATGCTCCGCACTGGGTGTGTTTATGTTTATGTTTATATTTATATATCTATATATTCACTCCATCTAGCTACAATGCTCCGCACTGTGTGTTTATATATCTACATATTATTCCATCTAGCTACATTGCTCCGCACTGTGTGTTTATATATTTACATATTTTTTCCACCTAGCTGCAATGCTCCGTACTGTGTGTTTATATATCTACATATTATTCCATCTAGCTACATTGCTCCGCACTGTGTGTTTATATATTTACATATTTTTTCCACCTAGCTGCAATGCTCCGTACTGTGTGTTTATATATCTACATATTATTCCATCTAGCTACATTGCTCCGCACTGTGTTTATATATTTACATATTTATTCCATCTAGCTGCAATGCTCCGTATTGTGCATTTATATACTCATATATTTATCCCATCCAGCTACAATGCTCTACACTGTGTGTCTGTGTGTGTATATATATATATATATATATGTATATATATATTTATAGTAATATGTACATATGTATATTAGCTGCTCTTGCTTGCTTTTTTTTCTTGCCTTCTGATTGTTGCTCTGAGTGTTGCTATCCCTGTGCTGTTGCAATCCTGGAATTTCCCCGTTGTGGGACTAATAAAGGCTTATCTTATCTTATCTTATATATATGTATGTATACGTATATATGCATTACCAAAAGCCAGTTTAGGAAGCTTGGGATCAGTCTGCCAAGGTCTCCGCCTTTGACCGCCACCTGATCCACATAGCACCGGACCCCCATGATCCCTCCTGCAGGTGCTTCGGGCTGAGCCCGGCCAGGTCCCATGGGCAGAAACCTGGCCACCAGACGCTAGCCATCGAGCCCCTCCCCCAGGCCTGGCTCCAGGGTGGGGCCCCGGTAACCCCATACCGGGCAGGGTACACTGAATCCTTGCTCTGGTATTTATCATGAGAGTCTGTTGGATCATTCTTAGTCTGTCCCTTCACCCAGGACCAGTTTGTCTTGGGTGACCCTACCAGAGGCAAATTTCCCCGGACAACATAGCTCCTGGGATCACTGGGGCATGCAAACCCCCCACCACGATAAGGTGACGATCCATGGCGGGGGGGGGGGGGACAATCAGCACCTCCAAGTCCGAGTCCATGGTCCTCAGCCGGAAAAAGGTGGATTGTCCTCTCCAGGTTGGGGACAAGCTCCTGCCCCAAGTGGAGGAGTTTAAGTATCTTGGGGTCTTATTCACGAGTGAGGGGAGAATGGAGCGAGAGATTAACAGGCGGATCGGAGCAGCATCTGCAGTGATGCGGACGTTGTACCGGTCTGTTGTGGTGAAGAGGGAGCTTAGTTCTAAGGCAAAGCTGTCGATTTACCAGTCAATCTACGTTCCTACTCTCACCTATGGTCACGAGCTTTGGGTAATGACCGAAAGAACGAGATCGCGGATACAAGCGGCTGAAATGAGCTTCCTCCGTAGGATCGCTGGACTCACCCTCAGAGATAGGGTGAGGAACTCAGTCATCTGGGAGAGGCTCAGAGTAGAACCACTGCTTCTCCACATTAAAAGGAGCCGGTTGAGGTGGTATGGGCATCTGATCAGGATGCCTCCTGGACGCCTCCCACTTGAGGTGTTTCGGGCACGTCCCACTGGGAGGAGACCCTGGGGCAGACCCAGGACTCACTGGAGAGACTATGCCTCCCAGCTGGTCTGGGAACGCCTTGGTATCCTCTTTGAAGAGCTGGAGCAGGTGGCTGGGGAGAGGGAAGTCTGGGCTTCTCTGCTTGAACTGCTGCCTCCATGACCCGGACCTCCGGAAAAGCGGTAGAAGATGTATGTATATATATATATATATATATATATATATATATATATATATACAGTATATCCTGCCAGAAGGGGTTGAATGCAATCTTTACGTGTTGTTACATGTTGCAGTGTCTTCTATTAAATTTGCCGTTAACACAAGTGGAGTACTGTGTTCAACGTGACATACATTATCGCATAAAATCACATTAATGTTAACAACAGAGTAGTGCTGGTGTAGTGATTCCACTCTGAGTTCAGCTCAGAGCTCCACTGCTAATGTGTGCATTCAGCCATACAGAGCGCACTGCGCATCTAAGGAGCAGCAGGTAAACATAATGTCGCAAAAAAGGACGTATCCTTCAGGAGCAGAGAAAAGAGAGAAAAAGACCAGAAAAAACGACAAGATAAAGGTAAGTTTCCTCGAGTTTGGAAAGTCCTGAATATCCTTGACATTTTGATTAAATGTTGTAGCCTATAAATAGCAAATTAGCTAGCCAGTTAATAAGTAGAGACTTTTCTCCTTTAATTGCTAGGTTAGCTTTCTATTCAAGCTGATGTTTTTGTGTTGGTGTAATACTGAGCTTTAACTGTGATTAAGTCGATTCTTGATACTCTGGGTCATTTTTTTTTCATCAAAACCTTTGATAGCTAACGTTTAATAACTAATTGCAAAGTCACGGCTTTTGCTAGCAAACGTGTTTGCATAAGTTAATGTTTTTGTGTGAATGAAGTACAGTAGTTCTATTTTGAGTTGTTTGCGCAAATTGTTTGCTACAGCAGAGCATAATAATTTCTGTGAATAAAATGAACAGTGCTTTTCCATCAACTAGCTATATACTCATAAGTTCTATGAAACTTCCCCAGGAGTGCTGTTAAAGTATTTTGGAGGAGGCACTGATACAGGCCAGCGTCAGTCCACCTCAGGCTCAGCCAGGCTAATGCATCAGGTGAGGGAAAACTGTCACCATATACATTTAATTTCTAATCAAATGATCTCATTAAGATTTAATATAAGATATGATCATGACAAGGGAGGCGACGGTGGAGAGGAAAAACTCCCTTTTAACAGGAAGCAGCCTCTAGCAGAACCAGGCTCAGGGAAGGGCAGTCATCTGCTGCGACTGGCTGGGGGGTGAGGGGATAGAGAAGATGAGAAGAACAGACATGAAGAGAGCAAACATTAAAGGGGAGAAGCCCGGTACATTATTGGAGGTCCCCCGGCTGTCTAACTCTATTGGCAGCATAACTGCCAAAAAACACACTGGAGTAAAAGTTTTCCTGATTTTCAGGTGTAACATGACATCTAACATGGCTAGCTTTTGTTCTTGTTTTCATCTTAGGTCCATCTCCATCCTCTGCAGCGCACTGTCTCTCTTCCCCGTCCGCTGTCCCGTCCCTGTCTGCTGTAACTCCAGCTGATGTACCTGGTAAGTTAACAAAACAGCCTTTGTAAATTGCTCAGTGCACAGCAAGGATGGGCAACGTTGGTGGTAGTGAGGGCCACAATTTTTTTTTTTTTTCCCTCACTTCCCGAAGGCCAGACTTGCATGTAAACCCTGGGGGGTATTTTCTTCAAAGTCAAAAGTTTTACAATTAAAACCGAAAATGCAAATGAAAATAGCTACTCAGTGTTTTATCATATGAGAATTAAAATTACTGGTAAAATTATATCATGATCTAATTTTTAAAACTCTCTCCATCAAAATGATGAGCAAAGAAATTCTGGACAGTAATTAACAAAAAAGTCAAGAAGAAAAAGAAATGTGATGATGAAGAAAAACATTTTTAAAATATTAGAAGAAAATGATCAAAGGAAAAAGTAGTTTTTATGACAAATATGCTACATTTCTGGTTTAAATTAGCCATTGTTTTGCAAATCTGTATTTTATTTTGGTATTAGATGTTCAAGCGTCTACTGAAATTTGCATCATTTTATTTAAAAATTTATAACTTTAGCTGTACTGGGACTTTTTCTAAATTGGTGAGTTTTTCTGTCGTAAATGTGCCATTTCTTATATAAATTTGTCTTTCAGTTTGAAACTTGTTAGTGTAAATACTCCTCAGTGAGGAGCTGTCGCATTTATTGTTGTTTAAAAGCAGGCTGCTCTACATTTACTGCTGTTGACAGCCTATTAATGCGGTCTCAGCATGCAGCACATACAGTGGTGTGAAAAAGTGTTTGCCCCCTTCCTGATTTCTCATTTTTTTGTATGTTTGTCACACTTAAATGTTTCAGATCATCAAACAAATTTAAATATTAGACAAAGATAACACAAGTAAACACAAAATGCAGGTTTTAAATGAAGGTGTTTTTTATTAAGGGGGAAAAAAAATCCAAACCTACATGGCCCTGTGTGAAAAAGTGATTGCCCCCTAAACCTAATAACTGGTTGGGCCACCCTTAGCAGCAACAACTGTAATCAAACGTTTGTAATAGCTGGCAGTGAGTCTTTTACAGCGCTGTGGAGGAATTTTGGCCCACTCATCTTTGCAGAATTGTTGTAATTCAGCCACATTGGAGTGTTTTCAAGGATGAACCGCCTTTTTAAGGTCATGCCACAGCATCTCAATTGGATTCAGGTCAGGACTTTGACTAGGCCACTCCAAAGTCTTCATTTTGTTTTTCTTAAGCCATTCAAAGGTGGACTTGCTGGTGTATTTTGGATCATTGTCCTACTAAGAACCAAAGTGCACCTCAGCTTGAGGTCACGAACAGATGGCCAGATTTTCTACTTCAGGATTTTTTGGTAGACAGCAGAATTCATGGTTCCATTTACCACATCAAGTCTTCCAAGTCCCGAAGCAGCAAAACAGCCCCAGACCATCACACTACCACCACTATATTTTACTGTTGGTATGATGCTCCTTTTCTGAAATGCTGTTACTTCTATGCTAGATGTAATGGGACACACACTTCCAAAAAGTTCAACTTTTGTCTCATCAGTCCACAGAGTATTTTCCCTAAAGTCTTGGGGATCATCAAGCTGTTTTCTGGCAAAACTGAGACGAGCCTTTGTTCTTTTTACTCAGCAGTGGTTTTTGTCTTGGAACTCTGCCATGCAGGCCATTTTTGCCCAGTCTCTTTCTTATTGTGGAGTCATAAACACTGACCTTAACTGAGGCAAGTGAGGCCTGCAGTTCTTTGGATGTTGTTGTGGGGTCTTTTGTGACCTCTTGGATGAGTTGTTGCTGTGCTCTTGGGGTAATTTTGGTCGGCCGGCCACTCCTGGGAAGGTTCACCACTGTTCCATGTTTTCACCATTTGTGGATAATGGCTCTCACTGTGGTTTGCTGGAGTCCCAAAGCTTTAGAAATGGCTTTTTAACTTTTTCCATAGTGATAGATCTGAATTACTTTGTTTCTCATTTATTCCTGAATTTCTTTGGATGATGTCTAGCTTTTGAGGATCTTTTGGTCTACTTCACTTTGTCAGGCAGGTCCTATTTAAGTGATTTCTTGATTGAGAACAGGTGTGGCAGTAATCAGGCCTGGGTGTGGCTAGAGAAACTGAACTCAGCTTTTCCAAAGATGTGATAAGCCACAGCTAATTTATGTTTTAGTGGGGATGGAGCAGCAATCACTTTTTCACACAGGGCCTTCATTTAAAAACTGCATTTTGGGACTTCCGGGAAGATGGCGGAGAGACATAACACTTAAACAAAGAGCTCTCCCTAGCCGGATTAAAAATCATCGGTAAATGGCCAACTCGACATAAACGAATCAATAAACTAAGGGATGAAAACACGAAGGAACCGGGCACAAGGACAAAAACAGGGTAAAATTGAAGAATTCCTCTCCAACAACGCAGGAAAAACCGCTGTACGCAAAGCCCAAAAAAACGAGATGTCCACAGCAGTGAAAATGGAGGACGCCAGACTCGACAACATGAACGCTGGCATCGCCAGTTTGGGTGAAGAGTTGAGAGAATTCAAGCGACAGCTACAACAGGATTTAGCGGCTCTTAAGGAGGAACTGAAAAAAGAAATTAAGGAGGAAATCATGGACCTCCGAAGAGAAATGGAGCGTAAATTAACGGAAAACATGGAGGAGCTGCGCTCCCAGCGGGCGTGTATGACAGAAGCGCAGACCCGAATTTCGGAACTAGAAGATTGGAAAAGCGAGGCAAACGAACAACTACAGACCCTGACGACGCAAACGCAGAGGATGCAGGAGAAAATAAACGACTTGGAGAGCAGATCCCGACGAAGCAATATGCGCATCTTTGGAATTCCGGAGGGCATTGAAGGCAACTCGATGACAAAATTCATGGATCAGTTCTTAAAAAAAGAACTGGAAATACCCGGAGAAACGGATCTGCAGATTCAACGGGCGCACAGAGCACCGGCACAGAACCCGAAAACAAACTCTCCACCCAGGTCAGTTGTGGTAAACTTTGTGAAATATGACATAAAGGAAAGAATCCTGACGCAAGCATGGAAAAAAAAGATACGAATCGGCGACAAACAGGTATTTTTTGACCATGACTACCCGACAGAAATCGTGCAGCAGCGGAAGAAATATGCCAATATTAAAAAAACGCTGAAAGAGAAAAAAATTAGATTCCAAACGCCGCTAACGAAAATGAGGATTCATTGGGAGGAAGGCACAAGAACCTACAACACGGCCGAAGAGGCAGCGCGGGATATGATGGAGCGGGGCCTTGAGGTGAGCGTGCCGAAGGAGACGGCTGGAGCAGCGGCGGCCCTGAACGCACCACGACAGACGGAGTGGAGACGAGTGAACGGCGGAAGAAGGGGGAGAGACGTAGAGCAGCGGGCCCAGGACAAGCTACAAGGCTTTCAACTGAAAGCCTAGATCATAACAAAGATTAAGAAAGGCACAGAAGAAATGAAGGCCAAGAAGACAAGGTAAAAGAGAAACAGACGGCTAGGAGAGGTTTAAGTGATATTTGTTGGACATTTCTAGACTTATGACTATTACTTTGATAGTAATTAGAAGTCTAGGGAGGGCCCTTCACTCTGTGAAGACAAACCCCCCACCCACCAACAGGGACCAGTGGGCAGAAGAAAGGCCCAAAGTACGGAGGTCGAGTTTTTTTAATGTGTTTTTATATAAATATGTGTTATTTTTGTTGTTAAAGGGGCTAGGAGCACAAGTTAAAAAAATGGAAAAACATGAATATGGGTAAAAATCTTAAGATAATGACACTAAACGTGAATGGTCTGAACTCACCTGTTAAAAGGGAAAGAATAATAAGAAAATTCAAGAAGGAAAAAGCTGAAATTATATTTATGCAAGAGACACATTTGAGCAAGGCAGAACATGTGAAACTAAAGAGATTTGGCTATAAGAACTCCTACTACAGTTCATTTAAGGGAGGAGCAAAAAGGGGGGTTATGATACTAATCTCAAACAAAATACAATTTGAAAGTGAACAGGAAATCCAGGATAAAGAAGGCAGGTATGTAATAATAAAGGGAAGAATAGATGGTATGCAGATCACATTAGTGAACATCTATGCCCCACCAGAAAGTGACAAGGGTTTTTTTCAACATCTGTTTGATCTCATAGCAACACACAGTGAAGGAGTCCTAATTTGTGGAGGAGACTTAAATGCTGTCATGGATCATGAAGTTGACACAACAAGTGTTAAGAAGACAAAAAAACATGTAACAAAGTTCATAAGAACCTCACTGGCAGAAATGGGTATGGTAGACATATGGAGGGACCTACACCCACTCGAAAAAGACTATACACATTATTCAGCAGCCCATAAAGTACACTCTAGAATAGATTACTTCCTTATGAATGAAGGTGACAGACACAGGGTGAGAAATTGTTGGATTGGAGGGGCAGAAATATCAGATCATAATCCTATATACATGGAAATATATTTAAACAATAGAAAACGACAAACAACATGGAAACTTAACATAGGACTGTTAAATGATGAGAAAATGAAAGAAAGAATAAAAATAAACATAAACGAATATATCCAAGAGAATGACAATGAAGAAGTGGACCCAACAATACTATGGGACGCACTAAAAGCCGTGTTAAGGGGTAAATTAATTGTTGAAACAGGAAAAGCAAATAAGACTAAACTGGAAGCGTATGAACAAAGATGTGAGAGACTAAGGGAATTAGAACGTAAACATCAAAGCACAAATGATCCAAAAATATATCAAGAAATTAAAGAAGAAAAAACAAAGATAAAAGAAACACAAATGGATGAAATTGAAAGGAAAAATAGATATCTAAAGCAAAAATATTATGAAACGGGGCCAAAAGCCACAAAACTGCTGGCAAAACGGTTAAGAAAACAACAAACAATGAATAATGTATACAAGATTAAAGACCCCACCACAAATAAAACCACAGTTAACCCAGAAAACATCGAAGAAATTTTCCATAATTTCTACCAAGAACTATACTCGCAACCTGAAGAAACAAATACTAAAGATATCAAAAAATTTCTAGACACATTGGACTTGCCATCAATAGGAAATCAACAAAATGAAAAACTAACAGCAGAAATAACAACACAAGAGATCAGAGATGTGATTAAGTCACTTAAAAACGGTAAATCACCAGGTAGTGATGGATACCCATCTGAGTTTTATAAACTGTTTATAGAAGAACTCATGCCACAACTCCTAAAGTCATTTAATTGGACGCTGAACAACAACAAAATACCTCCAACATGGAACGAAGCAATCATTTCAGTTATTTTAAAACCAGGGAAAGATAAAGAACAATGCGGAAACTATAGACCAATCTCTTTATTAAATGTAGATTATAAAATATACACAACAATTATATATAAACGAATAAAGACATTCTTGACGGAATTGATAGAAGATGATCAAACTGGATTCATAGAGGGAAGCCAAACACATGACAATATCAGGAGAACAATACATATAATTAACCAAATACATAAAGAAAAGAAAAGCGCAGTAATAATGAGTTTAGACGCAGAAAAAGCATTTGACAGGGTTAACTGGAAATTCCTATATAGTGTACTGGAGCGCTTTGGATTTAACGAAAAATCAGTACAATGCATAAGGACGCTATATCAAGAACCTGTGGCAAGAATCAAGATAAACGGTAGCTTAACAGACAAAGTAAATATACAAAGATCAACTAGGCAGGGATGCTGCTTATCGCCCACCTTGTTTGCTCTGTTCATAGAACCATTGGCTCAAGCGATACGACAAAATAAGAAATTAAAAGGTGTAACAATAAAGGGGGCGGAACACAAGATTGGGCTATTTGCAGACGATATTATAGTTTACCTTGAACAACCAGATAAATCAATAATGGAAATGATGAACTTGATAGAAAATTTTGGAAAATTATCAGGATACAAGATAAACATAACAAAAACACAAGTACTGACATTCCACTATAACCCTCTAAACCAGATAACTGATAAGATCAAACTAAACTGGAAGCAAAAAGAAATAAAATACCTTGGAGTGAACATACCTAAAGACCTAAGCAAAATATATAAAGCAAACTATGATAGGTTGGAACAAGAAATAAAAAAAGATATTGATAGATGGTCAATCTTAAATATGGATCTGAATTCAAAAATTGAGACAGTCAAAATCAGCATACAACCTAGATTACTTTACCTCTTCCAGGCTATACCAACAGAGATTCCAGATGCCCAATTCTCAAAGTGGGACAGGATGATATCGAGATTTGTTTGGGGAGGTAAAAAACCAAGAGTGAAATATAAAACCCTCCAATTACCAAAAGAGAAAGGAGGCATGGGCCTACCGAGTCTAAAGGAATATTACTACTCAGCACAAATAAGATATATCATATGTTGGTGCGACGAGGGATATGAGGCAAAATGGAAAGAAATGGAAAAGGAAATTGAGGGACTCCCAGTACAAAGCATAATAGGGGATAAAGATGCATATAAGCAAATCAAACAAATAGACCCAATCACTAAATTTACTTTAGAACTGTGGTATAAAATAGTACAAAAATATAATATAAGGGAAGACATAAAACTATTGAAATGGGTAGCATTTGACAGTCAGTTTGAACCGGCAAAACAAGATAGGGGATACAAAAATCTGGTGAACAAGGGAATCACAGCATGGGGCAATATCGGAAAAAAAGATCTCGGGAGCTTTGTAAATATCAGGAGAAAATTTAAATTAGAAAGATCGGAATTTTTCAGATATCTGCAGATGAGAGATTACTATATGAAGAAGATTAGGCATAACCTCCAAACAGATGTGAACGAGATTATACAACTTATTTTAAGCTCATATGCAGGAAATAAAATAAGAATTATTTCAAAACTATATCAGAAACTTATGACAAACAATCATACAAGTAACTATATAAAGGAGAAATGGGAGAAAGAGCTCAGTTTAAACATAACAGAAGAAAGCTGGCAGGAAATATGGAAAACACAACACACATCAACAAATTCAAGGGCATGGAGGGAATTTGGATGGAAAAACCTGATTCGCTTTTTCATTACACCACAGATTCAAGGAAAATATACAAATACCCAATCTTTATGCTGGAGGGGATGTGGGGCTCAAAATGCAGACCACTCACATATGTTTTGGAAATGCTACAAAATATCATCATTTTGGAAATCTATGCATGTGACAATACAGAGGATATTAGGATATAATATACCAATGAACTGTAACCTGATGTACTTATGTGATCTTAAAAAAGACAGTGTTATACAGGCTGAGGACAGATATCTAGTTAAAATCTTGTTGATTGCATGTAAAAAAACTATCACAAAAAAATGGCGATCAGAAGTTCTTCCTGACCAAGAACAATGGACTGACATTGTTGAGGACATACGTATGATGGAAAAACTAACATATCGACGAAGAATGCAAGAAGGAATATGGGAGAAAAAATGGCGGAAATGGACACACTACAAAGTGCAACAACGAGGCAGAAATTGAAAGAATAACCAAAGACACTGAAAAAACCAGAAGAATTAAGAGATGGAAACTAAAAACTTGATGCTCCAACATTTGTCCCCCCCCCCCTTTTATTTTTTATTTTTTTTTATTTTTTATTTTTATTTTGTTTATTTTTTTTTATTTTTCCCTACCCTAACCCCTTTGTTTTTTAAATGTAGAATGTGATCTGAATGCATTATATATGATGAAAAATGAATAAAAATCTAAGTTACAAAAACTGCATTTTGTGTTTACTTGTGTTATCTTTGTCTAATATTTAAATTTGTTTGATGATCTGAAACATTTAAGTGTGACAAACATACAAAAAAATGAGAAATCAGGAAAGGGGCAAACATTTTCTCACACCACTGTACATACAGTACCTTAAAAGACGTACTGCAGGGCACACTGCACCCTGTATCTGTGGCTCCCTCACTCTTGCTCAACCGCTGGCATGCTGCATCTAGGTTTTGATTAGTGCTTCCTCTGCTGGTGGACTCTATAACTGCATTTAAGAATGCAGTTCCAAATACTGTATGTTGAAACGGGATATCAATAAATAATTGATTTTTGGAAATGGACTGGCGGGCTGCAGTGGATGACGTCAGGAGTCGCATGTGGCCCGCAGCCCGCCAGTTGCCCATCCCTGGTGTACACTGAGCAATTGTAGTTGAATTTGTAGTAGTTGAATTTATCACCATTTCAAATTAAAAACCATAGATGGGTGAAAACATGCCAGTCTGACAATGAGATGATGTAAACAACACGGCTGCGACTGTGTAGGGGGAGTTGCTGACTTTGCTAAATACTGAAAGATTTTTCTACAAGTTTGCAAATCTGTCATCTGCTTCCATGACCTTCATCAATGTGGATTACACTGTAACAACAACATAAAGTTCTCACATCTTGTTTTACAAGGGTATTTGTAATGACATATTAGAAAACTAAAGAAATTTACAGTTGATGTGTGACTGGTCATTAATCAGTATTATCGGCAGTAATACGGGGCCCCAAAATCAAATTTCACTTAGGGCCCCACGGATGCTTTGGCCGGCCCTGATTAGGATGCCTCTTGGATGCCCCCCACTTGAGGTGTTTTGGACATTTCCCATTGGAGAAGACCCTGAGGCAGACCCAGGACATGCTGGAGAGACTGTGTCTTCCAGCTGGCCTGGCAACACCTTGGTATCCTCTCTGAAGAGCTGGAGGTGGTAGCTGGGGAGAGGGAAGTCTAGACTTCTCTAGTTGGACCGCTGCCTGTGTGACTTGGACCCCCGGAAAAGAAGTAGAAGATAGATGGATGAATTATTGTACCAGACTGAAAAGCATGCTAATTTGACCTCTGAAGTTCACCATTTAAACATAGCCCTGAATGGGAATCAATTTGAAGTCATCCTCAAGTGTTCATTGTAGGAACTGCGGATTTTTTTGCTTTTCATTTTTCAACCTCCAGAAATTTATACACCCCACTGGAAAGTCTGGCATGAATAATAATGATATGAGGCACACCAAGGCCTTGACTGTAGCACAGTGCGGCTAAAATAACAATACAGCTCTTGGTTGTGTGAGCTGAAAAATCTTTTACCAACGACTGTGCTCATGGAGACAAAAAAATATTTCATCCATAATTCATGGAGGAGCGGACGAAACCCGGTGAGACGGGAGCCACGTCCGTCACCGCTCTCTGCTATGTTTGACTCGCGCAGACGAGTGAGTCAAACAAGCTGCTGGGAGTTCTGCTCTCTCTCAGTGCAAAAAACAATGGAGTTTGGTATTGGAGGACATTTTCATTCTGGTCCCAGAGCACGGCTGTTTTGTTTTTCAGCACAACAGTTGGTTACTATGTGGCTTTTTGTTTACAGCTTCCCCCCACTTTCTCTAAATGAAACTCAACATTTCGTCAGCGCTTGGCAAAAGCACACTAGTGTCGCTGAAGTTGCATAAAATGTGATCATATATGGTTTAAGGCATAAATGTTTTCCAGTGGAATAGCATGATGAACGTACAATGGTCATAGATCTCAAAACAATGCCACAGAGGACTGTGCTGTTCATTGTAGCTTCTTTTAAGAGGGTGCATGTGTACTGCCTCACTCCCCACAATAACAAGTAGGAGGAATCTATTATTCTCCATTATTCATATGCAAATGAAAACTTATTGTCTGAAAGAACGCTCGGCTCTTCAGCTTCCATTTAACTGTGTGCACCTGCTTTGTGTGTGTGTGTGTGTGAGAGAGAGAGAGTGAGTTAAAAAAAAAACCCATCATCGCATCCTATATCAATTATGCTGAGTGGTCTCTTCACATTGATTAGCAGATAAGAGGCTGAGCCAAATGCTTTTGTTGCAGAAACATACAGTATCCACATGATGGGTCAGTGCATGCTGGTGAAAAGGCTGTGGAGGAAGGACCCTTGAGGTTCAGAGTGAATGAGCTCGTCTGAAGTGAGACGTCCTCCGTGTGTGTGTGTGTGTGTGTGTGTGTGTGTGTGTGTGTGTGTGTGTGTGTGTTAAACTTGGACAGCACCGTCATTCCAAAAATCATGAAGATCACCTGCAACTTTTTCTGTAGACTTGTGTATTCCTGCTATGTTCATTTGAAAGTGGATGAGAAGGAATTTCTTTTTATGAATAAATCCAATCCAGTAAAAAAAAAAAAAAAAATGGACGGCACTCAAGAGAGCGCATATCTCCATCAAGGCTCTGTCCCTCCTTACCTTTGTCTATCCTTACTGCCATCCGGCCATACATTGTGAGATAGGGCCTTGGCAGAGGTATGCACTCATGGATCATCTTCAACATCTGATGGGCTCATCTTTGGACCATGGGCCACCTCTAGTGAAAATTTCATCAAACTCTATCAGGGAGTTTTGCATGATCCTGTGAAAAGACTGATAAACGCCAGCAAAAACAATATAACTACATTATAATCAGTTGCTCCAGGATTTCACAATGTTGTGATTGCATGAATTCACACAAAATCAGCCAATCAGCACAACTATTGTGCGACCTTGCAGCTTTGTCCAATCACCGCAACTTTCCCACAATTTTGGCCAATCCTCGTCAACTTCCGCCAATTTCACCAATCAGATTCGTCTTTGACTGGCGCTGAAATGCTCAGTCTAACCAATCAAATGCATCGCTGCACCGTGTTCACTTTCATGTTTACAGGAGTATTAATGGAACACATCAGCAAACAGACACTCCAACACTGTCCCTTCGTCCGTCTCCCCCACCCTGCTGGTGGACGTCATGCCACGTCTCCGTCCTAACCGCGTGTACGAATCGCTGGGTTTGTGTTGGAAAAACATCTGCCTGCCACAAAATCACCCCGTCGCGGGAGCACATGTGAGGAGAGACTCCGTAAAACCACAAACACAGCGAGCAAGTCTAACACTACAGCCAGTGCTTGAACATTTATACATCTTTAGAGGTAAAATCATTACTACATCTCGTCAGTGAGCTTTAAAGCTGTGAATCTCCGGTCTGGACAGACAAATGCCCCCCTCCCCCTGTCCCGCTGTAATGAAAGATGTGTGTGTGTCAAGACTGACGTGCAGCAGAGACAGGTAGGACTTAGGCATGGAAATAGAGAGAATATTGTCTAATTTTTTTTCAGAAAAACACAGACTCCTATAGCCAATACAGAGCAACAGAATAAATTATTTTTTCATCGCCACTTGGTACCGAGTGGTTGGGGACCGTAGAGAGTTTTCAACTGAAGGTGCTGCCAATAATTTCCAAATCTCTACTCTTTAACATGTATTCAGTGCAATTTAGCTGTTGTAATGGATATTGTGTTGATGTTTGTACTGTATTTGCTGTTGCACAAGAGTTTTTCTGTATAGCAGATGTTTCTGCTTAATTTACAAATCACTATAAAAGGAAATTTTTGACAATCCTTGACTTTTCTTGTATTGTTATATAGAATATCACAGCAGTAAACTGGAAAAAAAACCCATCTGCTTTAAAATTTGTAATTCTTCCCACAACTTTTAGTGCAAAAAACACTCTAAAAACATTGCAACTTTTATCACAGCTTTTTAAAAAAGCTCTCGCGAATTCAGGCTTTTTGGGCCACAACAATCATAAAACATCCTGTGAAATCCTGGAGGGACTGGAATAATAAGACTATCATAATTTTATTGACCATACATTAAAGTGTCTGTGACACGATTTAGGAACTATGGATCAATATTCAGTATGAATTTATCTTCAATCGTCCACATAGTTGGTTCTGTTGACTTAGAATGCTAAATAAGTGGAAAAAATATTTCCAAGTGAATACAAATTTAGCACCGTGTTGCACTAAGGCGATCTCCTGAGACGTGCCTTGTTTCTGGATATGACGTCATGAGGTGAAGTTCATCTCGGCTGATCCGTGTGCTGTCAATGTAAACAAGCTGTTTAGCTTCTATATCAGCAAAGAAATGCCAAAACATTGCATGGCGGCTGGGTGTTCTAATTGCTCCAGTGAACGTACAAGCCTGTTCTCATTCCCAAAAGATCCAGATCTTCTTAAAAAATGGGCGAAGCAAGTACAGAGAACAAGGGACAAATGACAACCAACACCATCTTCTGTACTCTGTAGCAGTCATTTCACTGCAGACAGTTTTGAGGAGGCGCCTGCTATACAGGAATCTTTAGGCTTGAAAGTTCGTTACAAACGAGTTCTAAAACCGACTGCCATACCTACGGTTTTCAAACGAAAACCCACAGCTCAAGATGATATCAACCTATCAAAACAGCGCAGAGAAGCAACAGTGTCAAAACTCGCCCGGAAAAGAGTTTGTGTAATTGATTTCTTTTTCCACATAAGGCGATCATTATTTAATCATTTGGTTTACAGAAATTTTGACTTTTTTTTTTTATTCCCCCAATGGAGTGGTCGGGGAAATAAAAGAAAAAAAAATGCTCAGATATTCAGTTTCAGTAGGCAATGAGATTTATAAAAATGAAAACTGAAAAAAGTAATATAATGTTTTTTAACACAAAGTTGTTCCATTTGGAGTAAAGTCAACACTTGGCTTCAAAATTCATAGGGGAGGATTTTACTTTCGGCAGAAAAAATATAATAAAATCACGATCGCCTTATGTGGAAAAAAAAAAAATCAATTACACAAACTCTTTTCTGGGCGAGTTTTGACACTGTTGCTTCTCTGCGTTGTTTTGATAGGTTGATATCATCTTGAGCTGTGGGTTTTCATTTGAAAACTGTAGGTATGGCAGTCGAGTTTAGAACCTGTTTGTAACAAACTTTCAAGCCTAAAGATTCCTGTATAGCAGGCGCCTCCTCAAAACTGTCTGCGGTGAAATGATCGCTACAGAGTACAGAAGATGGTGTTGGTTGTCATTTGTCCCTTGTTCTCTGTACTTGCTTCGCCCATTTTTTAAGAAGATCTGGGTCTTTTGGGAATGCGAACAGGCTTATATGTTCACTGGGGCAATTAGAACATCCAGCCGCCACACAACGTTTCGGGATTTTTTTGCTGATACAGAAGCTAAACAGCTTGTTTACTTTGACAGCACACGGATCAGCCGAGATGAACTTCACCTCATGATGTCATATCCGGAAATGAGGCGAGTCTCAGGAGATCGCGTTAGTGCAACACGGTGCTAAATTTGAATTTACTTGGGAATATTTTTCCACTTATTTAGCGTTCTAAGTCAACAGAACCAACTATGTGGACGATTGAAGATAAATTCATACTGAATATTGATCCATAGTTCCTAAATCATGTCACAGGCACTTTAAGACTGGGCAATTCGACCTTAAATCAGCATCTTGCTTTATTGACCTTTTCAGGTTGATTTGTTTTTATAATTGTTTTTTTTTCCTGCTCTGTTGTCCCTTATAGTTTACTGATGGAGCTCGTAATTAAACAGTATTACGCAATAGTGCGGTATCATATCACTGCAGTGCATAGTAAATGAGCATAATGGAACAGGCCTATTGTCATTTCACACAGAAAATTAAACGTTATCCAGTACTGAAGTTAGTGTGTTTACAGACTGTATCGGTCACATGGCTCACAACAACATCCTTAGTCTATCTCCCGGTACGTGCCCGTGGAGTTATGTGTGCACGCACGTACCTCTGCACCCTGTTTTAAACCCTGCACTTCACACACTTTTTCTTGGCGTCTTCAGATGAAATAAAAAGACAATCATCACATACTATGTTTATGGAGACTGCATTTCATTTCGTTACAAGCTGTTTTACTTTTTCTTCAGTGTTTTGCTGCTTCCAAACAGCGCTAAGAGTGTGCTGCTTCAGGGGTGTGGAGGTACATGTCCGCGCACGTAACTCTGCAGGCACGTCTTAAAGGGAAAGCACATGAAAAGCACAACATTAAGATAAAATAATTAAAGAAAATTTTCTGGATCCACACAATGATCTGGATCAACACAAAAAAACAATTGTTTGTCCCTTGGCCAATTTCCTACCTTCCCTGAAATTTTCACCAAAATCCGTTCACTACTTTTTGAGTAATCCTGCTAGCAGAAACTCCAGCAAAAACATTACCACCTTGGTGGAGGTAATGAATACACAGTGAGTCCTAGACCTCCATAGTAAGCCATACTAATTCGGGCAACTAATGGAAATACAGAAGATGCCACTGATTGCCACTTTATCATTGTGGAACAGTTTGCGTGCCCTAATGATCCCAGGAGCTACGTTGTTGGGGACAACTTGCTCCTGGTAGGGTCTCCCAGGACAAATTGGTCCTGGGTGAAGGGCCAGACAAAGAGTAGTCCAGATCTCCATGAAAAAAAAGTTGCATCAAGTACCTGGGATGCCCAAAAGAGCCACTTGGGTCTGCCCCCCCCCCCCCAGTGGGCTCACCACTTGCAGGAGGCATCATGGGGATCATGGTGCTGTGTGAACTGGGTGGCAGTCTGGGCTGCTTAGACTGCTGCTCCACAACCCGGACCCCTGGATAAGCGGTAGAAGATTGTTGGATGGATGGCCATTACTGCAGTGACAGCTTCCAGAGATATACCAGATTTAAAAGCAAGCTGTCTGAGCAAGGCTAACATTTTTTTTAGTTTTCTTTTTTGACAAATATGTCAAGTTAATTGGGAAGTGTATTTTTCATTTTTTGACACTGAACATGAAAAGCAAGAAATGAAGACATACAGCAGTCTGTCCTATAGGGAGCTTAGGCAACTGCTCAGGGAGGCAGGTGCAATGGGTTGGTGCCAAGGATGGATTTGGATGAAAACTGATTAGAGGAACAGTGGAGCACAAATTTATAACCCCTGGTAAAAATTACCTTCTTCAAAGAGTTTTATAATCCTTTGCATTGTTTCAGCTGACAGCTCTCTTGTTTCAGCCACGTGGCCGGTCAGTCAACCAGGTGTTGTTAAGGTCTCTGTGCACTCTCTTGTAACTGCAGACTAATTTGCATATCAGACTTGTGCAGGAGTTTGTTTTAGAAATGTAAATTACAAGATGATTTTTCCCCCCACATGACTGATTCCATAATTTTACTTTACTTGATCTGAAAAATTACATTAAATTATATTAAAAATGCAACATACAAAGAAAACAAAACCCTGTTTTTGTTTATGATTATGGGCTTTATGGTTGTTTTTTTTTCACATTATTGCATGTACAATAAAATAATCCGTGTTATCTCTCAATGCATAAAACACCCCATCAAAACATCTCCGGAATGTTCTGGATCAGCGTGTAGACAGTTGGGATCCTGCACCAACAAATCATGCTGAGCTTGAGGTGGTGCTGCTTGCTGAATGGCACCACAATCCTTAGTGTCAAATTGACAACTTAGTGGCATCAGTCCCACGCAGAATTGAGGCTTTGCTGGCAGCAAATAGAGATCAAAGAAACAATATTAACTAGAAAAGCACTCGGAGAGCGCAGACCTCCGCCAAGCACCACAGTTCCCCCCATACAGTGTTTAACATCATAAATATTAATCCTACATTTATTTTGTCTAATTTTATAGATTCCTTGACCATGAAAAAAATGCCATTCGCAAGTGGCATATATTAGCTATACTGTGATGCTTGTTTGTTTGTTTGTTTTTTCCAAGTGTTCTGATGGATCACCACCAAAATCTAATCATCTGTAGGAGACCCCATTTGTGACAATCTCTGAAAATTTCATGAAAATCCGTCCATAACTTTTTGAGTTATCTTGCTAACAAACAAACAAACAGACAGACAGACAAACCAACACCGATGAAAACATAACCTCCTTGGCGGAGGTAATGAAGGATTAAATCAAGAGAAATGATAAAGGATTAAGTTTTGCTGCATATTTGTACATCCAGATGATCTGAATTTGTGCATTACCATTAGCTAATGAACATTATAAAGCATATCTTCATTTGTGTTTTATTCAGTGACAGCCTACAACACAGACATTGATATTGTTGCGCTTTTTTTTTTTCTTTGTCCTGTCAGGCAGCTAGGCAAACAGAACAGGGATCTGTCACCCTACTGTGCCAAAACAGATTTACTTTGCCAAGAGGAGCCTATACAGTGCCTAACTTTGCACTGTATATTGTTGTATGGGATAAGGGAAGAGGGAAAGGAAGTGTGTGAAGGGGGGAAAGAAAAGGGAGGGGAACAGACCAAAAAAAAAAAAAAAAAAAGACAACTAAAACAAACAAAAGACAAACTGCTTCTTCCACCGGAGATGTCTCAACACGAGTCTGGTTTCTGCACCTGTTAAAGGAGAGACACTTGTACATGTATGTTTGTGTGCCTATATATGAGAACGCGCGCAAAATAAGTGTGTGCATGTGAGTGGTTTGTCAGGAAACATACGAGCGGAGGGCCGGTCGCAGCAGCCCTCCCCCCGAGGACCCCGAGCAGGCAAGGCAGCGCCACCAACCCCCAGCCCCGAGGTCAGCAAGCCCCAGGAAAGCCAAGCATCCACCCCCGGAGAGACGATCAAGGGAGGGCAGGCCGCCCGGCGGCCGGTGCGGTGAACCCACACCCCCGGACCCGCCCGACCCCCACCCCCCCAGCGGGGCCAACATCCGCCCCCGGGCCCCAGGCACCAGGAGGCCAGCGACCCCACCCCCCAGGACAGAGGCCAGCCAGCGCCCCCCCCGGCGCGAGCCCCCCCAGGTACCCCCACAGCGGTCCCGCCCCAGCACCTCAGCCACACACCCCGGAGACCCCCACATCCAAAGAAGTCCCCTTGCCCAGGTGAGCCCACATTGCCGAGAGGCACTACCCCCCTAATCCAGCCCCTCCCGACTCGCAGGCACACCCCTCCCCATACCTTCACACCCACATGTTCCCATGCACACCCCTCTCACTCAGCCAGACCGACCCATTCTCTCTCACTCCAGTACCCACTTAAATTCACTCCTCATTCACCTTTATTTCAAAAGCCGACTGCGAAGCAGATGCAGTGAGCCTGAACATGCACCAGTGCCCGGCAGTGACCAGGGAGGACACCGGCGCAGGCCACAGAAGCAGACCCCCACCCCCCTGCGCCCATCTGAGTGAACAATCAGCAGACCACCGCAGGCGCCCCAAGATGCCACCCGGCATGCAAAGCGCTGCACAAAACTGACCCACCATCATCACCTCCATTCATCACCCTCTCAGTCACACTTAAACTCATATTCAGCCCCCCGTCACTTCCTTGGTTGTATCTAGATATTAGTAGCATCCAGGGATTTTTACAACATGATAGGTCCCAGGCTCCCCACCAGGCCCCCACGCCCCCAGCAAGATAGGGCAACAGGGGTGGGAGAAGACCCCCACCTCCTCCCCCTGCACAGAACATGGTGGGTGTGTGTCGGTTATATGATATAATTGTGTATAAATGTGTGGACTACTAAAGTGCAATTAAAATTGGGGGGATAGTAATTGAAGCATCGTTAGCCACTGTGATGGGCAGCAGAGCCCCCATCCCCCCAAGCCCTCAGTGTCTAAAATGCAATTAAAATTGAGGTGAGTGCAGCCCCACCACGCGGCAAAGGTATCCCCTTCACCGACACAGTGCGGCACACCCCCACCCCAAAGCCCTAAATGTAACAAAAAAGATCAGGGGGAGGAGGAGGGTGGGAAATAAGACTGGGAGGTAGGTGGTCCAAAAACAAGCCCCCCCCCCCCAGAAGCCAGCTTGCAGACTGGCTTGTGAGGCCACCCACTGCCCCCAAATCCCAACCCAGGGCGAGGGCCGCCAGTGGAAACAACCCAGGACCCACCAGCATCACGTCCCAGTGCTCCAGCACCACTAACATGACGGGGCAGCCAAACATACTACCACTCATCTTACACACACGAACATGGACAACAACAGTCACAATAGTGAACAATGGGCCGGACCCACACAGCGCCCAACACTCCAGGCGACACACCCGAGCGCCCACGCAGGCCCACGACCACCCACCCCAGACACACACTGACAGCTGCAGGCCGCCCTGCAACCACAGCCACCCCGGAACAACCCAATGGAAACACAGCCAACAACCCGCACCAATGACCCCCCCAGCCACCCCCAAGCACCAACGCACACCCGCTGCCAATGACATCAGGGGCGATGTAGCAAAGTGCCTCACCCCCCAACACAACAGCAGGGCGGCCGGGACAAGCAAGCCCCGAAACGCCAGCCCCCATGCCACTGGATGGACTGCCCAACCCCTGCCACCCAACAAAGCTCTCCTACCCATACACACATCCTCCGCCCCCTAGACATCTACCCACAAGTAACCGCTTCCATACACACACATAACTCCACCCACCATCACACATACCCACCTACACAAACACACAACCCCACCTGCCCACTCAACACACACCCACTTCCACATCCGCTCATACACAAGCCTACACTCACACACCCCCTCCCCCACCCGCAGACCCCCGTGAACGGGGAGGGCAACCCAGGATGCGGGCACCAGCCCCTGGGTGGCACCCGGGCCCCAGGAAACACACGACCCCACCACGCAAGGATGCATCAGGGACAACCCCCACCGCCGGCACACACCCGACCCCGGCCTGGGGCGGGGGGACGCCCCCCCAGCACCAGGGGCCCAGGGCCAGACCCAGACCCCCCACGAGGGGCGAGGCCAGCCGGCCAGGGGCCACAGCCCAACCCCCCCGGCCCACATCACAGCCCCCCCCCCCCCCCCCCAGGGCCAGACAGACGGCCATCCCGGAGCAGGCCCCCCGGACACCTGCGGTTGGGGCGCAGCCAGCCGCCAGAGGTGCCAAGGAGAGTGAGTCGCTGCCCGCCACCCCTCAGATTATAGAATTAATAAGCGGGGACCAGAGAGAATTGAATTCCGCCAATTGATTATTTGAGGAGGCTGACATTCTTTCCAGGCTACTATAATCCAATAGTAAATTATTATAGTAAGTCGTGCATAAGTTATTTCTTGTTTTCCAGTTCATGAGGATAGCTTTCTTTGCGATGCATAAGGCAGTGAGAACCATGTGTGACATCCTTGCATCTATATTTATTTCACTTAAATCACCTAATATGCAAAGTGTAGGTGAGGGTGGGACACTATACCCAAGCCATGCCGACAGGTCTTCACATGTCTTCTGCCAGAACTTTTGAACCGGTGCACAGGACCACATAGCATGCATATAGCTATCCGGGACATTGCTAGTACAGTGAGGGCAGATATTTGTGTGACTCAGGCCCATTTTGAACATCCTTTGTCCTGTATAATGAATTCTATGTAGAACTTTATATTGTATAAGTTGTAAGTTAGAGTTTTTAGTCATCTTAAAAGTGTTTAAACATATTTGTGTCCAGAAACTTTCCTCCTTATTAATCGATAAGTCTGTCTCCCATTTTGATATTGGAAGAGATATGGACTCATCCAACTTTGATAATAGTCTATATATTTTCGATATCAATTTTGGGGAACGGAGATTTAGAAACTCTGCCACCTTAACTGGTACTTCTAAATCTGTCTGATTAAGATTAAATCTTGCTTTTATTATGGATTTAAGCTGTTGGTATTCAAATTACTTTTTATCAATGATTTCGTGTTGTGACACTAGATCCTGAAATTGGATAAAATTTCCACCTTGAATAAGATGTTCTAAGTTGTTTATTCCCTTCTCTTGCCATAGTGGAAATTTTAATGTCCTCTTTTGTTGCAGGATATCAGGATTATTCCAAATGGGCGTGAGTTTACAGGGGACAAGTGAAGACCCTGTTATTTTTAAAAATTTCCACCAAGCCGTCGGAGAGGAACTAATATTAATACTTTTAAAACACTCATGGCGTTTAATAGAGGGACTTATAAAAGGTAAGTCAGAGATATTTAGCGACCCACAGAGAGCCTGTTCAGCATCTAACCATGGGTTCCCTAATGAGGTTGATTTTGTCCATTTTGAAACGAACTGCAATCTATTGGCTAAAAAGTAACTAAAAAAATTTGGTAAATCTAAGCCTCCGCACTCTTTTGCTTTTTGGAGGGTTTTTAAACTAATCCGTGATGGTTTATCCTTCCATAAAAATTTACTTATATTTGAGTCTAGAGACTTAAACCAGGCCATTGATGGTTGGGTAGGGATCATTGAGAACAAATAGTTAATTTTAGGAAGGACCATCATTTTAATGGTTGCGACTCTTCCCAGATATTGTTGCGCTTTTAAGGTAAGATAAGCCTTTATTAGTCCCACAATGGGGAAATCACAGGATTACAGCAGCAAAGAGGTAGCAGCACTCAGAGCAATAATAAATAAGATAATAAGATAAGAATTGGCTAGCCAGAGCAGTAAATAAATATACATATGTACACAGTTATATACACAGTGCAGGAGCATTGCAGCTAGATGGTATGAACAGCATTATTTAGTTAAATTACCCAGCAAAATATAAATATGGACCCAGACAGTATATTTCACATTGAATGAACAGTGTTGTTGCCACCTTCAATAATAATTATAATTGTCTTAGTTGTGTATTGGAGGGGATGATCTCTATTGTGCAGAGTTGTAACATTTAATATGGCCTCTATGAGCAGCACCGGTTAGATTATAAAGTCTGACAGCCGTCGGGAGGAAGGACCTGTGGAATTTCTCCCTTGAGTACTTAGGATGGCACAGCCATCCGAGGTGGGACTCGGACTCCAGCAGAGGTGACAACTTAGCCACCACCATTTTTTTTTTTTTTTTTAATGGTGCTGGAGGCAGGGCGGCCGTACCAGCAGCAAAGTACATCTATCTATCCTCCTCTCTCCTGTCGGCTTCACTGGGTCGAGGTGTCGCCTCAGAGCAGAGCTGGCGTTTTTGATCAGCCTGTTCAGTCCCTTCCTGTCGGCTGCCGTGATGCCGCTGCCCTGGCAGACCACGCCATACGTAATGGCTGATGCCACCACAGAATCATAGAAGGACTTCAGGAGTGCCCCCCGCACTCTAAAAGACCTGAATCTCCTCAGGAGGAACAGCCTGCGCTGCCCCCTTCTTGTAGAGCACGTTGGTGTTGTGTGACCAGTCCAGTTTATTGTTCAGGTGAACACTCAGGTACTTGTAAGATGTGACCATCTCAATGTCTGTTCCCTGGATGTTTACTGGTACTGCAGGGGGTTGTCCATCCCTGCGGCAGTCCACCACCAGTTCTTTGGTTTTTCTCGCATTGATCTGGAGGCAGTTCAATCCACAAAGTCCTGGATAAGTCGTCTGTACTCCATGTCATCTTCCTCGGAGATGAGGCCGGCGAAACCCAGAGTCATCAGAGAACTTCTGTAGATGGCAGTGTGGTGTGTTGTGTGTAAAGTCAGCAGTGTAGAGAGTAAACAGGAAGCGAGCCAGAACTGTTCCCTGGGGGGCCCCCGTACTGCAGATAATGGTGTCAGACACACAGTCCTGGGTCCTCACAAACTGTGGTTGGCCTGTGAGGTAGTTCATGATCCACAATGGCAGGTGCTTGTCCACCCCTGCACACAGCAGCTTGTCCCTCAGAATCACTGGTTGGATGGTGTTGAAAGCACTGGAGAAATCAAAGAACGTGATCCTCACTGTGCTCCCAGGCTTCTCCAGGTGGGACAGGGAACGATGTAGGAGGAAGATCACTGCATCCTCCACCCCGATGCCATGCTGGTAGGCAAACTGAAGTGGGTCCATCGCTGGTCCAACCAGGGGGCAGAGGGGAATGAGGAGCAGCCTCTCCAGGATCTTCATCAGGTGTGATGTGAGGGCCACTGGTCTGTAACTGTTCAGGTCCTTGGGATGCAAAGTCTTTGGCATGGGTGCCACGCAGGATGTTTTCCACAGCTGTGGTACCCTCCCTAGCTTCAGGCTCAGACCGAAGATGTGCTCCATGATCCCACATAGCTGGTCTGCACAGAAGTTGAGGAGCCTCAAGCTAATGCCGTCCGGACCTGCAGCCTTCTTTGCTTTTATATTCTTCAGCTCAGCTCTCACCTGGGTCTTAAGCCTTATTCATGCTGCATTTCCCTTCTGGTCCACTTTGGTCCGCGTGCGCTTTGGACAAACCCGGCGCACATGCGGCATTGTACATGCTCACTTTTTTTCGTCTACAAGGCCAAGCAGTTGACACATGTGCACAACTGTTATGTGTAGTTTCGCCCCAGCCTTATGGGTAGCGCAAATGCGCTAACACGCCAGTTTGTTCACTGGCTATAAACTCAAGAGTGACGCACATTTTTTTTTTGTAGCAACAACAATGGCGTCATTTCAAGGAAAAGGAGGAATTACCATTTTCCAGTGCTCTTCTCCGCTCAAGCTGCTGCTGCTGCAAAAGGATTCATGTATGTTTATTCTCGTCTTCCGTGCCTTTGTTGTCTTCCTCATCTACTTTGTCTTTGTACGCTGTGCTGGTAGCGCCACCTCGTGAATAGGACGTTCAGTCTTGCGCATGCTCTGCCAACACATTCAGGTCGTGGGCAGGCCGCATAGTCATAAAATTTGGGCTGCACGCAGTAGAGCCCTCCGTACACTAGCGGACTGGAGACGATGACGTAAATTTCGTCACACGAGGTTTATGGTTGCTCGTACGTGGACAGCGGAGGTGCAGCATGAATCCAGTTTAAGTGAGGGACAGACTGAGGCAGGGGGGCTGTGTGTTGGGAGGAAGGGGTGTTGGGTCTATGTGGGGAAAAACAGCAGGGGATGTGCACTGAGAGCTGGGGGATGTAAGGGGGGGTGGAGGGAGGGCAGTGGACGGGGACTAGATGAAGGTGGAGGCAGCAGGGGTTGGTGGGCAGGCAGAGAAGAGGGCGGTTAGTCAAATCTGTTAAAGAACAGGTTCAGGTCGTTGACCCGCTCCCTACCCACCACGGCCTGGGATGAGGTATTGAGGGGTTTCAGTCACGTGACCCGCGCGCCTAGCAACGCCCACTGTGCGCCATATTGGCGGTCAAGCGTATCGCCCGCCAGGCTTGTTTACATGCCAAAGAGCTGAGTCCTGCGAGGTTTTCTGAAGTGTGTGATAAGTTAGGTGATAAACTACGATGGCAGAGCCTGACAATGGTCTCAGTGAGCAGACGAGGCATCTCTCTGGAGTCGAGTTGAAGAGGTACAAGGAGAAATTGGCCATTCTAGGGGGTTGTGATCCCTACGCTGCACCCGGTGTACTGTTTACTCCTTTGACTGCATCAGATGTGACATTGCCAGACCTTGAATTTAGTGATCTGATGATTTACCTGATTGTCAGTCCTTCACCTTACTCATTGGAGAACTTCAGTGCTCACAAGAGCAAGGATGCGTTCAAAGTCTTCAGGGCAGGATGGGTGAATGAACCTAAGATCTGGCACCTCAAGGCCAAAGAGCTCCATGTCATCACTGCACGTGTAAGTGTACTAATTACTAGATATACTTTTAAAATATAATATTCTCTGTAGAATCTATGGGACTATAATTATGTGTATACACTGTCTGGTAATTTTCACTAGATTGTGAATTATTATCTTCCATTGCATTGTCACAGGGCTAATATTTCTTATTATCAAATCTAAAATTTTATTAATTGACAAGCAGTATGTACATGTTTACATGTCCATGTACACTGTATTATCCTACTGTATGTGTGACAGTCTGGGACTAGCGTTACTATTTTAGTTGCTTTTCTTTGCAGGTGAATCATTCTCAGGTCCCAGGTGACACACCAACACATCGCTGGGTTGTTGTCCAGGATGATGGACTGGTCAGGATGACCCATTGTGTGTGTATGGCTGGTCTGGATGAGGTGTGTTCCCATGTTGGTGCTCTGCTCTACGCTACAGAGGCAGCTGTCAGCGACGAGGCATCTCCGTTACCGACCGTTACCGACCATTCATTGAATGGCCAAAAAGTTGCATTTCAGTTAGTACACTGCACATCTACAGCTGTCAGCTATTGAACGTTTGTTGTCATGTTGACAGTCACAATGTGACATGACAGTCACAATATTGGTCTATATTCAACTTTCCATATAACTTAGAATGGTCATGAAGATCTGAATGATATTGTGCACAAGTAAACATTTTAGGCACCTACCTGATATGAAGTGTTCACTGCACAAGCGAGTGTACTCAGTTGGCCCCCAGCCTTTCCTGCTGATTGCAGCCAGCCACAAGTTTCTCCTTTCTGGTTGGCTTGGGATCCTGTAGAAGTGCACATGATCCTTTTGTCCACGCCTGTTGTAGCAGTGAACTGCACAACACGTGTCCGGCATGATAACGGCGAGAAAACAGCGATGACAGGCACCAAAACACGTGTAGAACTGGTTTGTTTACATAGGCACATGCACAGAGACCTCCAGCGCTTGACTGCCAATATGGCGGCGGCCGGCCGTGATTCAGACCTGTGACGTCACGTGAAAACCCCTAATTGTGGTGCCCAGAGATAGTTTTGAGGCCTCTCCAGACACAGCTGATGTCACTCTGCAGTAGCTTGTCCTCAATCTTCTTCCTGTAACTGTCCTTCCCGTCTCTAATCTTCCTCCTTAGCTCCCTCTGTACGGGCTTTAGCTCCTCCTTTAGTGCCTCTTAGCATATTTATGCCACCTATTTAAGTCTTGCATTTAAATTTTATTTTGTATACTTTTATTAATCCCAGAGGGAAATGTAGGGCATCCACGTGGATGGATGAGGCAGCCATGGTGTGGCACCAATCCCTTCACCATTCACACACACATTCACACCTAGGACCACTTTAGAGTCTCCAATTAACCTAACTTGCATGTTTTTGGCCTTTGGGAGGAAACCGGCGTACCCAGGGTAAACCCACGCAGACACGGGGATAACATGCAAACTCCACACCGAAGGGTCACTGATGGTCAGGGGGGTGGGATCGAACCCACGACCTTCTTACTGTGTTGCCACAGTGCTAACCACTGCACCACCGAGCTGCACAGTTTTGATAAATCACAGCAATTAGGAAAGGAAAATTATCAGTATAAGTTTCATTAATGGTATTTAGTTATCTTGCAGAATGTAAATTGTCACTGTGTTCCTGTGAGGATTTTCACTTGACAGGAACATAAGTTCAGGCATGTGGGTGTCAGAATTATTTTTAAATCAAACATACCAATAACTCTGTTTCTTCTGAAAATCATTTGGTGGGAAAAAAAAGGAATTTGTACGATCCTCCATTTCAGTCTGCATTTATATTCTGTTCATTTAAACACAGTGTGAAGTATTTATTTATTTTTATGACAGCATCATCCAAACCATTCTCCTGTTTTAAATTTGAAAGTTTCACTTTACAGCTATATATCATTTTGTGAAACGTGGTGTAAAGCAATAAGTGAAAACTATCATAGAGCAGTATGGGCCGAAATCACAGCCAGTTTTTCCACTTCATTTTATGAGGGCTCCTTCAAATAAATTGCTCAATGGATAAAGATAAAGCTGTTATTATTGAGAGAAAATACCATATTTTTCTATTTGATTAAGGTTATTACAGTTTGAAATCAAGTGGCTGAAGTGTTAGAACCTTGAAAGTGCACCAGACTGATGGACATTTTAAATGTTTTAATGCAGCGTTAATAACTATTCTTTAGTCATTCACTGCATGATAGACATTACATAATCAACTCATTGCTAAATAACAAAATGAACTAAAACCTTCTGTTGGATAGGTGGTTATTTTTTTTTAAAAAAAAGAGCTTTACATCAGGCTGAAAAATAGTGGTTTAATTTACTTTTGAATTACTTGCTGTTGTATAAATCTGCTCAATAGCAAAGGGCAAATAAGGGAAGTTGATCTTCTGGATAAGACAAGTTTACCTAAAGTTACATACTGTAAACTATACGTTTAAAAAAGTAGATGCAACCCTCTGGTTGCTACAGAATCTACAATCTGTGGTATTTCAGGTTTCAGCACACTCTCCTTAATTGATTACCTGATCCTGCTCAGCTGCACTAATCATTTTACCTGTGTCTCATCAGCCCTGCCGATATATCGGAGCTAATTCCCTATTCTCAGTGTTGGACTTTACTCCATGCTGTCAACAGCGGTTCCATCCTGAGTGTGTACCTGTGACTCTTGCCTTCTCCCTCTGTGGAAATTAAACATGTAATACTGCTCATCGTTGCTGCCAGGCAGTGTCCTACCCTCCTCATTTTCGCCCCAGGACTTTTCCCAGACCTGCTCTGAGGCAGAGTCAGGATTCCTGTGGGCAGATATACAGAACTCCTGGGAAGTCCTCATAAGGCCCTTCCACTGCAGCACACGTCATGCATTAACCACGCCCACTATAAATTTCTGACCAATCACACAATAGTTGATGGACACCACACAAGAAAAAAGTTCTGCCCAGATGATGTCGTGAACAAGCCGCAAGAACTTCCAAACCAGGGCTGCAAGAAAAGAATGATGTCATTCTTTTCTTGTAGCCCTGGGAGAGATCAAATTTCTCTGTTTTTGTGGCATATGTACATATCTTAAAGATGCCCTCTGGAGGCTATAAATCCCCTATAAAAACAAATCCACATTGTCTAAAATGGCATCTTATGCCCTTTTTTCTACTAACAAACCCTTTCATTGTGTTACAGTTTCATGTCAAAATCTTTTCACTTTTCATCCATCAAATGCCAGGTTCTGTGAATACTCCCACCCACCTCCCACAATGGTAATAGTGGCAACATCTTACAGACAGGTTTACAAGAAAAACAAGAAAAAAACCCTTGATTTTTGGTGGAGTTTCACTTTAAGTCTCAAGCAAAATTATTCATTTATCCTCATCTTAAATCCCCGGGCCCGGGGTATCTCCCCTCTCACCTGCAGTAACCTCCAACCATTCTTGTGCAAAGACTACAAAAAGTTGGCTGGAGCTCATCTGTATTCACTGGAGACAATTCACCTGGTACAAAACAACTCCCAGATTCATCCTGGATGCAAACTTCCATAACCTCATCTATCTCTTCTTTGTCTCTGCAGGGGTATTAGCTGCTCTTGTTTATTTTCACAATAAAATACTTACGTTTTTCCACAAACCTGTTCTGCTCTCTGTGTCAGCATTTTGGGCCCATATTATTAGAAATATGTCAAAATCATGAGAGTTTTTGTCTTCCGGTCTGGACGCCATGGTGATAGCAACCTAACAGTGAAACTCCCAGACTCAATCCAAGGAAAACCTCCTCAAAATCAGACCTAACGGATTTTTGGAAGATTAAAATTCAAAAGACAATAACACCATGCCTAACCAAAAGCAGAGGAAACTGACATTCCCCAGATCAGGACGCACAGCGGCTGCGGAATCGGAACCAGAGGACCTCCGTTCAGAAGACGAGTGCCTGGGCCTAGCTAACAAAAGGATTAGCTTGAAATCGCTATTTGACGAATTACGACGATTTCGGGCCAAATTTCTTGAATTCAGAGAGGATCTAAAAAAGGCGAACAGCAGAATGGACCAGGCCGAAAACCGAATCTTGGAAGCTGAAGACAGAATAAAAGTGCTTGAAGATTCTGTACTGGATTTACACAGAAAACAGTCAAGGCTGGAGGCTAAGCTAGCCGACCAAGAACACTCAGAGACCTTCAAAATCCACGGGCCAGCAGCGGGAACACCCAGCCCCAGAGCTACAAAGATAAGCTTTCCAGTTCCAGAAAGGAATAGCGACCTTTTTGTTTTTTTTTTTTTTTTCTTTCTCTCTTCAGTCACTCTACACTTCCATCCCCCCTCCTACAAGGTAACAAACATGAAAGAAGATGCAGAATCAGCATGTGGTAAAACCTTTCATGGAGCAGTTTTAGCATTAGAAACAAATGTCTTCTTAATTTAAAGGCGAAAAAAAAAAAAAAAATCATGTTAAAATAGAAATGTAACAATGACCCACATGTTCTCCCCACAGAGAGACGAGACAACATCAGAATTCACGGTCTGAAAGAAGGAGCTGAAGATGGTTTCAACACAGTGGCAGAATGCGTGGAATCCTTATTGAGAGAGAAGTTGGATATTCCACAATCCACCGATTTGAAGATAGAAAAGGCACATCGCACATTAGCCGCAAAGCCAGCCCTGGAAGCGCCCCCACGTTCAGTGTTGGTAAGATTCTCCGACTTCAAAATAAAACAAGAAGTTGTAAGACGGGCTTGGCAGAAGAAAGGATTTATGCATCAAGAAAGAAAAGTCTTCGTGGAACACGATTCCGCCCCTGAAGTTCTTAAAAAGCGATGGGAATATAACGACGCCAAAAAGGTTTTACGGGAAAAGAATCTACGCTTTCAGACGCCATTTCCGGCGAAGCTAAGGGTCTTTTACGGGGAAGAGTCATGTCTCTACAATTCAGCGGAAGAAGCAACAACTGACATGGCAAGAAGAGGACTCCCGGTAACGGTGTTTAAACCCGCAGCGGATCTGAACGAGAAAATCAGAGCTCAAACGTGGTCCACTCAGAGACCTTCAAAATCCACGGGCCAGCAGCGGGAACACCCAGCCCCAGAGCTACAAAGATAAGCTTTCCAGTTCCAGAAAGGAATAGCGACCTTTTTGGTTTTTTTTTTTTTTTTTTTTCTTTCTCTCTTCAGTCACTCTACACTTCCATCCCCCCTCCTACAAGGTAACAAACATTAAAGAAGATGCAGAATCAGCATGTGGTAAAACCTTTCATGGAGCAGTTTTAGCATTAGAAACAAATGTCTTCTTAATTTAAAGGCGGAAAAAAAAAAAAAAATCATGTTAAAATAGAAATGTAACAATGACCCACATGTTCTCCCCACACTAACAAATACTGTATTAGAGTGAATGTTTGCTGTGATGGGGGTGGGAGGGTGCACACAAGCTCATAGGGTATAGGCATAAAAAAAAAAAAAAAAAAAAAAAAAATCATTACAAATTCGGATTGGGATCTGAAATTCACGTTAAAAACATGGGACAACTTACAGGGGTAAGAGAGGGCCCTCAACACGTAACAGAGTTTGAGGAATTTCCCTCAGAGCCCACACTCCATCAGGGCTCTTACAGGGTCTTTAAAGAGACCCCAGCTCAGGAAGTTTTTTTGACAGTTTTTTGTTTTAAAGTTTCGTACATTATGTACTTAATGTTTTTTATGTTCTTAATGTTCTTTCAGTTTCTGAGTAGCAAAAAAGAGGGCCACCACACTGTTATACTAAATAAGAAAATACAATGGAGAAACAGGGTGTAACCAAAATAGCCTCATATAATGTAAAAGGGATCCTGAATCCAGTTAAAAGATCCAAGATTCTACGCAAAATGAAAAAAGACAAAGCAGAAATAGTATTTTTACAAGAAACCCACCTAACAGACGTGGAACACACTAAACTCAGTAGACAAGGGTTTAAAATGATCTCTTCATCTTCATATAAATCAGGGAGGAGGAGGGGAGTAGCGACATTGATATCAACCAAAATTACATTTGAAAAAAAATCAGAACACAAGATAAAGAAGGGAGGTACAGTTTGGTAACTGGGCGGCTAGAGGGAGAAGATATCACCCTGCTGAATGTATATGCACCACCAGGGGCTAAATGGAAATTTTATAAAAATGTATTCGACCTAATGATAACTAAAGCCCAAGGTTTAGTGATATGTGGTGGAGACTTCAATCTAAGACTGAATCCATACTGGGATGCAACAGGTAATTCTTCACATCAAAATAACACCCAAAATACGAATACTCGGATGCTACTAAAAGAAATGGGAATCTGTGACGTATGGAGGGAATTCAACCCCAATGTAAAAGATTATACTTTTTATTCAACGCCACATTCATCTTACTCAAGGATTGATTACTTTTTTATGTTTAATAGAGACATTGGAAGAGTAAAAACATGTAAAATAGGACTGATGGATCTCTCCGACCACAGTCCGATCTATATGGATTTAAACATCCAAAAATACACAAATAATACATTTTCCTGGAGGTTGAATTCAAGTGTCCTGAAAGGGCCACTGAAAGATGAATTGGAATCAGATATTCTCAGATATTTGGAAGAAAACGATAATGGAGAAGTATCCCCTTTAATACTGTGGGATGCGTGCAAAGCTGTAATAAGGGGAAAAATTATTGCAAAACTGGCAACCCAAAAGAAACTGAGACAAGAAAAACTAATCACACTAGAGTCAGAGCTCAAGAACCTAGAAAAAGAACACAAAGATAACACTCATTCTAATGGCTCACTCAAGATCAAAGAAATTAGAAATCAAATAAATGAGATCTACACAATAGAAATCTAGAAGAAACTTACATTTCTGAAACAAAAACACTATGAAGCAGGCAGTAAATCGGCAAAATTACTAGCCTATAAATTGAGAAAACAACAAACGGAAAGAGCAATCTACAAAATCAGAGACCCAGTATCAAAGGAAATAAAATTCAGAATTCAGGATATTCTTAAAAGCTTCGAGAATTACTACAAGAACTTATACTCCCACAAAAAACATAAAAACGCATCCGAGACATTCCTAAACACATTAAACCTTCCCCAACTTACGGAATCACAAAATAAAACCCTACTGTCAGAAATACAACCTAAAGAATTAGAAAAAGCAATTATGAAACTTAAAGCTAACAAATCCCCAGGAGCAGATGGCTATACAGCAGAATGGTACAAAACCTTTAAACAGCAACTATCTCCTCTCCTCCTGAAAACATTTAACTACGTCCTCCACACAGGGGAAATCCCCCCCTCCTGGAGAGAAGGGGTCATTGCAGTCATACCTAAACCTGAAAAGGATAAACTAGAATGCTCCAACTACAGACCAATCAGTGTATTAAATCAGGACTATAAGCTTTTTACCACTATCCTTGCCAAAAGGTTAGAAAACATACTGACAGACTTAATTCACTTAGACCAAACAGGTTTTATAAGACAAAGACAGACACAAGACAACATTCGACGCACTTTACACATAATTCATCATATAAAAAAATATAACTTAAATGCAGTCATATTGGGATTAGATGCTGAAAAAGCATTCGATTCGGTTGACTGGTCTTTCCTCTATAAAATCTTATCCAGTTTCAATTTTCATAACTTCATTAGAACTATACAGGCATTATATAAAAAACCAACAGCTAAAATAAGGATTAACGGTAATTTATCATCATCTTTTGAGCTGGAAAGAGGATGTCGTCAAGGCTGCCCCCTGTCTCCACTGCTCTTTGCAATCTTCATAGAACCTCTGAGCCAATGGATAAGACAAAATCAAGAAATTCAAGGTATTACACTTGGTCAGAAAGAACATAAAATAGCACTCTTTGCTGATGACATTTTAATATACCTAGGGCAGCCAGACACTTCTCTACCAGAACTAATCTCAGTTTTTTCAGACTATGGAGATTTATCAGGGTACAAATTAAACATGCATAAAACCCAAGTTTTAACATTCAACTATGACCCAAATCATTTTTCACTAAATGAACTCAAAACTAACTGGGAGTTGGAATCTATGAAATATCTGGGGGTCAATATCCCGAAACAACTCGACAAAATTATAACACTAAACTATGATCCACTGGTGACAAAAATAAAATCTGACCTAGCAAGATGGAATATGATACCATTCTTAGGTACCGCACAAAGAATTGAAGCAGTCAAAATGAATATACTTCCACGTCTTCTATACCTTTTCCAAACAATACCGGTAGAACCTCCCAAAAAAACATGGCAGGAACTGGACAGAAGGATCTCAAGATTCATATGGCAGGGTAAGAGACCTAGAATCAGATATAGAACCCTACAGCTAAACAAAGACAAAGGTGGGCTCGCACTGCCAAATATCAGGGACTATTTTATAGCTGCACAAATTAAAACTTTAGTAGAGATATGTAACCCAGTCTACACTGCACAACGGAAGGAGATGGAATGCCAAATAACAAGTGACATCCCCCTACAGGCGATAATAGGGAACAATGCCTTAACTAAACTCCTGAATAACACTAACCCGTGGATGGAGACCCCGCTAAAAATTTGGTTTAAGATAGTCAGAGAGAATCAAGCTAAAGAGCCCTATCGACTTCTGCAATGGATTGCCTATGATCAAGACTTTACCCCCAATAAAACAGACACTAGATTTAAAGAGTGGAAAGAGAAAGGGCTGATAAAATATTACGATTTTTTTAAGGGGCAAACTTTAAGAAGTTTTGAAGATTTGAAAAAACAAGGTCTAATAAATCAAGATCTTTACAGGTTCTTTCAGCTTAGACACCACATAAACAATATACTTAAAAAGGAGGATTTGGAAAGGGCCCAGTCAGGTGTTCTGAAGGTCTTCTTAATGGCATATAAAGGGATCCCAGGGATCAGATACATTTCTAAAATATACCAAGGTCTTCAAGACTTAAAAGGAGACAACACATCGTATATAAAAGAGAGATGGGAAAAAGAGGGGAATTTCACTTTACAATTGGAAATATGGGAAAAGCTAAATAAACAGCAATGGAAAAGTACCTCATCCCTGCAGTGGAGAGAATTTGGATGGAAAAACTTGGTAAGATTTTTCAGAACACCTGCACAAAACAAATTTACCCGTAAGGGGTTGAACTGTTGGCGCTTATGTGGTGAAAAGACTGCAAATCATTTTCATGTGTTTTGGTCATGCCCAGTTATCCACCAATATTGGTCCAACGTACAGACAATATTGGGGAAAATATTCAAATTAACAGTTCCCTTTTCAAAAATTATATGATACCAAAAATGAACCTGATTTAACAAAACTAAATGGGTTTTTGAACGAACTATCTATACCGTGTATTCCAAATGAAAACAGGGAGATATTGGAGTCTAAAATTAGTCAAGAAGAAGTTGGGCTAGCCATTGATAATATGAAATCAGGAAAAAGTGCAGGACCAGATGGTCTTCCAGTTGACCTTTATAAAAAATTTAAGAATAAATTAATAAAACCTTTTTTGGAAATGGTTTTAGAAGCATTTCAAAATAATAATTTACCATCATACATAAATAATGCCTTAATTATACTGCTGCCAAAACCAGGTAAGCCCTCTAATAAATGTGAAAATATGAGACCAATAAGCCTATTAAACGCCGACCTTAAGATAATCTGTAAAATTTTAGCAAGACGAATACAAGAAATTTTACCAAATATTATTAATCGAGATCAGAATGGCTTTATAAAGGGTAGACAAGGCTTCCATAATGTAAGAAGACTATTTAATATTATCTATTTTAATAAAGAAGCACCGGATACAGCTCTCCTATCATTGGACGCCGAAAAGGCCTTTGATAGAGTTGAATGGCCCTTTCTTTTTGAAGTCCTACAAAGGTTTGGACTTGGAAATAATTTCATAAAATGGGTTCAAATAATATACAATAATGCTACAGCAGAAATCCTAACAAATAACAATATTTCAAAACCAATAAAAATCAATAGAGGATGTCGACAAGGCTGTCCACTCTCACCTTTACTGTTTACTATGGCAATTGAACCTTTAGCGATAGCGATACGTTTACATTCACAAATATATGGAATTAAAGTTGGACCAACAGAACATAAAATCTCCCTGTACGCCGATGATATAATTTTGTTTATGTCGAATCTAAAAAAATCAATTCCAACCTCGTTGAATTTAATAAAGAATTTTGGGGAAATATCAGGATATAAAATAAATAAAACTAAATCTTCAATATTAATGCTAAATGAGACCCAGAGAAATTACCCAGCCCCTGAGGTAAATCAATTCAATGTTGTAAATCAGTTTAAATATTTAGGAATCCAAATTATGCCTAAGCTAGAATCAGTCGCCAGTGTCAACTATGAAGCCTTAATGTCAGATATCAGTGAGTTAACTCAGAGATGGATGTCACTACCAATGTCGATGATCGGGAGAATCAATATACTTAAAAGTAATATTTTACCTAAAATACTTTATTTATTTCAATACATTCCCTTATCACCACCTTTAGATCTATTCTCAAGAATAAAAAAAAAGTTAGTGGAATTTATATGGAACAACAGGAGGGCTAGATTACGTCTGTCTTTATTATATTTACCATTTGATCGTGGAGGTCTGAAATGTCCAAATTTTATGTTGTATTATTGGTCGGCACAACTGAGGTCTATGACATATTATTTTTCATCAAATGATCTCCCTCACTGGACTGAAATGGAATCATACAATTTACCTTTACCTCTTCCCATATTCATATACTCAGATTCGGCAAAAAAATTACAAAAACAAGTTAAAAATCCATTTGTAAAGCATATGATCAAAATATGGTGTGAAGCTAAAAACTATTTAAAAGAACCACAGTTATTGTCACAATTTAGTCCAATATGGGGTAATCAATATTTTAAACCAGGGAGAGCGGACGCTGTATTTAAAGTATGGAATTTAAAAGGGATACAAAAGATTCAGGATTTATATTTACCATGTGCAGACAACATAATGTCTTTTGAAGAGCTGAGGATCAAATTTAATCTCAATAGAACACATTTTTTTAAATATCTTCAACTTAGAAACTTTATTCGATCAAATCAAAATAAAGCTCTCACTCGACCTATTTATTCATCCTTGGAAAAAATGATGATGAAAGATAGTAAAAGAAAGGGTATTATTTCAGAGTTTTATAACTCATTGACACTATCTTCAAGTGAAAATTCACTGAAAAGATTAAACTACTGGAAAGAAGATCTGCAAATTGAAATTTCAGAGGAACAATGGGAATTGGCTTGTACAGAAGCTCAAACCAAATCAATAAATGCACGCCTTAAATTGATACATTTCAAATGGTTAATGCGGATGTATGTTACACCGGAGGAGTTAAATAGATATAACAAAAATATACCAGATACATGCACAAAATGCATGGAAAGTAAAGGAACCCTATTTCATTGTTTATGGGAATGTAGATTAATAAGAATGTTTTGGGAAGAGGTGAGGGTAACAATTGAAAAAATAATCTCAAAACAAATCATATTGAATCCTAAACTGGTTTTGTTGGGTCTGTACCCAGAAAAGCATAATTTCAATAAAAGTGAAAGAACATTCATAGACCTCAGTTTGCTTAATGCCAAAAAATGTATTGCACTATTATGGAAAAAGACTCATAGACCAGATGTGACTCAGTGGTTAAGACAGATGTTAACAAACCTTCCATTAGAAAGAATAACATATATACTGAAATCAAAGGAAATTGTGTTTGAGAATATATGGAGACCTTTTATTGATTATGTAAAAAATTTAAACATAACTCTTGAAGAGGAAGGTGAATGATGTGTGTGGACCTTGTGGATTCCAAACTGGTGAACATGGTGTGTGTACTTGTGTGTTGGATTGTCTAGACTAAACAGAGGAGCATTGTTGAAGACTTGATTTTGTTGGTGGTTGTTGGTGTTTTTAGTGCATTTTTTTTTTTTTTGTAGTACTTTAGTGTTAGTGTTTGATTGTTTGTATCATGTTTGTTAAAAAAAAAAAAAAGGTTCAATAAAGATATTGTGGAAAAAAAAAACAGTTCCCTTTTCTTTTGTAACTTTGTATTTGGGTTTATTACCGGACTCACTGGAAAGACGAGGAGATAAATACTTATTCACTGTTTTAATATTGGCAAGTAAAAAAGCCCTAACTAAAAAATGGATGCTGAAGGACTGTCCTACACCTGAAGATTGGATTAACGTGATTCAAGACATTTACTCGATGGAAAAGTTGACATTCGCACTGAGACAGGACATGGATGGGTTCATAAACTTTTGGCAACCCTGGATCGCATATGTGTCTTCCATTAGAACTAATCTTTGACAAATACCATTTCAATAATGGTCCCGCTCTTTGTTCCAATGCTACTCAGTTGCTCTTTTACTTTTAATTACTTAATTTTCTGTTTGTTTGTTTTTTGCTGTTCTGTTTGTTTGTTTATTCGTTTGTTTGTTTTTTTATTTAATTCTCCTTAACTTCACTTTTTCTTTCACTTTAAAAAAAGGGGGGGGGGGTTGTTGTAATAACTATCCTACCAATGTTGTCAAATAGCAAAAAATAAGGGAACATGTGATGAAAATGTAAACAATGCAATGCTGTAATGACCTGTATACCCTTTACAAAAACTTAAATTAAAAAAAAAAATCATGAGAGTTTTTGCTTTAAAAGTAAAAACCATGGCAGTCAGCCTTGACCATACCTTGGCAGTCTGGTGGTGACTTGAGGGTTCTTATTGAGTAAAAGTCTGAATGGACTCAACATATTGGCAGCACTTTCCTCATTCTGGAGTGAGGAATAGAGTTTATCCTGTGAGAGAGTGACAGAGGGCACATGAGTGAGAACTGGCACCACTGCCTTTACGTCATCCTAAAGTGCAAGAACTTTCATTTAAGCAACTTGGAAAATTGTACACACAGGCTGGCAAATTGTGTTTCTTTACAATGGAAAAAAAATTGACCTTGCAATTATTACATGATTTCTTTTTTTCCTTACTTAAAATTATCATTTCAACACTTTTATTTAAAGTATTTTACATTTAATGTGTTACTTGAAGTACTTGAAAATAATTATCATTCTTTCCTTATGTAAATGTTTTTAAAACCAAATAAGATTTATTAAACAGACAATAATTGTAGCTATGATCTTAGAATTGCTAGATTATTATTTTATATATTTATTAAATAAACATTATTTTATTATGGCAAACCATTCAGGAAGAAAATATATATTACAAAGAAAAGCTTTGAATATATTGAATAAACTTCAGAACACACACACACACACACACACACACACACACACACATACGTATACTTTTCACAGAACACACCACACTGCCATCTATAGAAGTTTTCTGATGGGGATGATGCGGAGTACAGAGGACTTATCCAAGACTTTGTGGGCTGGAGCCTATGGAACTGCCTCCAGATTCAATTCAGTTCACTTCAATTCAACTTTATTTATATAGCGCCATTTCACAAAAACAGTCATCCCATAGCACTTTCAACTGAAGGAGAAACCAATCACCAGCCAATCAATGCGAGAAAAACTAAAGAACTGGTTATGGACTGCCACAGGCGAGGACAACCCCTCACAGCACCAGTAAACATCCAGGGAACAGACATTGAGATGGTGACACCCTACAAGTACCTGGGTGTTCACCTGAACAATAAACTGGACTGGTCACACAACACCAGCGTGCTCTACAAGAAGGGACAGCACAGGCTGTTCCTCCTGAGGAGACTCATGTCTTTTGGAGTGCAAGGGACACTCCTGAAGACCTACGATTTGGTGGTGGCATCAGCCATCACATTTGGAGTGGTCTGCCGGGGCAGCGGCATCACGGCAGCCGACAGGAAGAGACTGACCAGACTGATTAAAAAAAGCTAGCTCTGTTGTGGGGTGACACTTCAACCCAATGGAGGAGATATGAGAGAGGAGGATGGTGGCTAAGCTGTCATCTCTGCTGGAGTCCGAGTCCCACCCCATGTGGGACATGCTGAACGCACTGAGGAGCTCATTTAATTTGCACTTCTGATTGGATGCTAAACTGTGCTACCTTGTATTCATACATGTGTAATGACAATAAAGTTGAATCTAATCTAATCTAATCTAATCTAATGGTAGGCTGTACCATCCTAGGTTCACGATGGAGAGGTTCCACAGGTCCTTCCTACCTACGGCTGTCAGACTTTATAACCTAACCAGGCCTACTCGTAGAGGTTGTACTGAATGTACTAAACGTAACAAGGTTGCACCATAGAAATAGTCGCCTCCAATACACAACTAGGACAACAACAGTCATTACCGAGGGTGGCAACAACACTGTGATTCAAATGCGAAATATACTGTGTAGGTACATATTCATATTCTGCAGGGTAAATTAACAAACCATAGTTATTTCATCTACAGATGTGAAAAAAAATTAGGACACCCTGTACAAACCTGTGTTTTTTAACATATTTGGACATATGGATATTGAATATCAATGTTAAAAATACTGGGAGATTCACGTAATACAACTAAACAATTAAAAATGAATTAAAGACTTTTTTCAAATTTTCTGTAAAATGTAATTTTAAACAAATAGTGAGGAATAAATTAGGACACCCCCCATTTTTTAAGACACCCCCACATTCATTACCACTTAAAATGGCTGAAATAAATGTTAAAAAGTGCAAATAAAAACAAAAACAAGGGTAGACATAGATATGTGAACATTTCTTAGTAAAGAACTGAATATTTAAAGGGGTGTCCAAATTTTTTCACGACTGTAGCTGCAATGCTCCTGCACTGTGTATATATCTGTGTACATATGTATATTCATCTACTGCTTTGGGCTAACCAGTTCTTATTATCTTATTAACTATTGCTCTGAGTGCTTCTATCCCTTTGCTGCTGTAATTCTGGAATTTCCCCATTGTGGGACTAATAAAGGCTTATCACACACACACACACACACACACACACACACACACACACACACACACACACACAGAGAGTCGTGAAAAAATTTGGATACCCCTTTAAATATTCCGTTCTTCATTAAGAAATGTTCACATATCTATGTCTACCCTTGTTTTTGTTTTTATTTGCACTTTTTAACATTTATTTCAGCCATTTTAAGTGGTAATGAATGTGGGGGTGTCTTAAAAAATGGGGGATGTCCTAATTTATTCTTCACTAATTGTTGAGAATTATATTTTACAGAAAATTTGAAAAAAGTCTTTAATTCATTTTTAATTGTTTACTTGTATTACATGAATCTCCCAGTATTTTTAACATTGATATTCAATATACATACTGTATGTCCAAATATGTTTTAAAAAAAGCACAGGCTTATACGGGGTGTCCTAATTTTTTCACATAGCTTTGTGTGTGTGTGTGTGTGTGTGTGCATTAAATAATATTTATTATTATTATTATTATTATTATTATTAGAATTACAGGGTCTGACATTACCAGATGGTTTGAACCAGTCTGAAATTTTATCTAACTGGAGAATCTGCCATAGCAGTTTAAGGTGGCCTACTCTGGATGAGAGAATATTTTGGTATTCATTTGATTCAATAAATCATTGATGCTGACACATATGGGTAAGCTATCTGTTCACATAACTATATATTCCTTTAAATTCCACCTTTGACTTTAAAGATGACTTTTTTTTTTTTTTTTTTTCTCTCGGAGCCACACGAGTAGGCTGCCTTTTGCAACAGCGGCTCGATTCCGAGTCTTTTTCCCTTCCTCTCTCTTTTGATTCGTCTTTTTTTTTCACCCCACTTATATCACGGACACACAGATCGTCCCAAATGTCTCCTGAGCCGGTGGACGGAGCCACTGTTTATAGCAGGATACAATACAGCAGGGAAGAGCTGCTAGCATTCAACCGCCACCCGGTCCCATTGGAAAAACTCGACATACCGAGAGAACTGAGGCGAAAACGCCGCGGCTGCCGGGCTGGAGTAAGGCGGAGGACAAAAAATATAAGGTACAGACCCTCCCTTCCATCTGTTGTCATGGGAAATGTACGGTCGATACTGGGAAAGTTAGATGAGCTAGCGGCTATCTCCCGTTATGATAGCACATACTGGGAGTGCTCTCTCCTTTTGTTTACTGAGACGTGGCTAACTGAACTAGCAGCAGATGCTAACATTGAGCTGGAGGGTTTTCACATGATACGAGCTGACCGAACACCAGACAGTGGCAAAGCAAGGGGTGGTGGAGTGATAATGTATGTTAAGAACAACTGGTGCAGACCGGGACATATCACTGTTAAACAACGACACTGCAGCAAAGACATTGAGTTGCTAGCTGTTAGCATGAGGCCTACATATCTCCCGAGAGAACACTCACACGTGATCTGCATTGTTGTTTATGCAAATCCAACGGCGAACGCTGGGACAGCGCGTGACGTCATCCATTCAGTAACCAGCAGGCTGCAGACAGAACACCCAGATGCTCTTCTCCTCATCTCAGGCGATTTCAACCATGTTTCACTATCTCCCATTCTACCCACGTTCACCCAGTATGTCACATGCCACACTAGAGACAATAAAACACTGGATTTATTCTACGCAAACACTAAGGAGGCGTACACCTCATCACAACTCCCCCCACTCGGGAGATCGGATCACAACTTGGTTCATCTCCGGCCGGTGTACAAACCCCTAGTGCACAGACAACCTCCGGCCATGCACACTGTGGAGTTATGGTCTGAGGAGACAATGGACACTCTAAAGGACTGTTTTGAAGCCACCGCCTGGAAGCAGCTCTGCGATCCACATGGTGAGGACATCGATGGCCTCATTCACACCTTCACGGGCTACCTCAGCTTCTGTGTGGACAAATCCGTTCCCACCAAGACCATACGGCGTCACTTAAACAACAAACCCTGGATCAACCCTGAGATAAAAACACTTCTGAGAGAGAAGAGGAGGATCTTCAGGTCGGGGAACAGGGAGATGCTGAAGTCCGTACAGAGGGAGCTGAGGAGAAAGATCAGAGAAGGCAAGGACAGCTTCAGGAAGAAGATGGAGGACAAGCTGCAACAGAGCGACATCAGCGGGGTCTGGAGAAACCTTAAAACCATCTCGGGGCTCCAGAATACCTCCCCCCAGGCCACGGGGGGCAGGGAGTGGGCGAACAACCTGAATCTGTTTTTCAATAGATTTGACCAGCCGCCCTCCCCCCTGTCTGCACAACAACCACTGCTGCCTCTAAAGAAATCAAGTCCTGCTGCCCAGTCCCCACTCCACCAACACCCCCCCACTCCCAACACACAGCCCCCCATCCTGACCCTGACTGAGACCCAGGTGAGGACGGAGCTGAGGAAGATCAAAGCGAGGAAGGCGCCGGGACCGGATGGCATCAGCGCAATGCTCCTCAAGTCCTGTGCAGACCAGCTGTGTGGGATTGTGACGTATATCTTCAACATGAGCCTGAAACTGGGGAGGGTACCACAGCTGTGGAAAACATCTTGTGTGGTACCTGTACCAAAAACTTCCCACCCCAAAGACCTGAACAGCTACAGACCGGTGGCCTTGACGTCCCACTTGATGAAGACCCTGGAGAGACTGCTCCTTGCTCACCTCCGCCCCCTGGTGGAACCAGCGATGGATCCACTCCAGTTCGCCTACCAGCATGGCATTGGGGTGGAGGATGCGGTGATCTTCCTCCTTCACCGTTCTCTGTCCCACCTGGAGAAGCCCGGGAATATGGTGAGGATCATGTTCTTTGACTTCTCCAGTGCTTTCAACACCATCCAACCGATGATCCTGAAGGACAAGCTGCTGCGAGCAGGGGTGGACCAGCACCTGTCATCATGGATCCTGGACTGAACCGGCCTCAGTTTGTGAGAACCCGGGACTGTGTGTCCGACACGATCATCAGTAGCACGGGGGCCCCCCAGGGAACGGTGCTGGCTCCCTTCCTGTTCACTCTTTATACTGCAGACTTCTCACACAACACAACACACTGCCATCTACAGAAGTTCTCTGATGACTCTGCGATCGTTGGCCTCATCTCCAATGGAGATGAAGCTGAGTACAGAGGGCTTATCCAGGACTTCGTGGACTGGTGCCATCGGAACTGCCTCCAGATCAACGCGAGGAAAACTAAGGAGCTGGTGGTGGACTGCCGCAGGCATGGGCAGCCCCTCACAGCACCAGTAAATATACAGGGAACAGACATCGAGATGGTGACATCCTATAAGTACCTGGGTGTTCATCTGAACAATAAACTAGACTGGTCACACAATACTGACGCACTCTACAAGAAGGGACAGCGCAGGCTGTTCCTGCTGAGGAGACTCAGGTCTTTTGGTGTACAAGGGGCGCTGCTGAAGTCATTCTATGACACGGTGGTGGCATCAGCCATCACTTTTGGAGTGGTCTGCTGGGGCAGTGGCATTACTGCAGCCGATAGGAAGAGACTGAACAAACTGATTAAGAAAGCTAGCTCTGTCCTGGGGCAGCGCCTTGATCCGATGGAGGAGATAGGAGAGAGAAGGACGGTGGCTAAACTGTCATCTCTGCTGGAGTCCGAGTTCCACCCTATGCAGGACATACTGGATGCACTGAGGAGCTCATTTAGCAGCAGACTACATCATCCCAGGTGCACAACCGAGAGGTTTCGTAGGTCCTTCCTATCAACGGCTGTCAGACTGTACAACCTAAGCAGGGCTGCTCGCAGAGATAGCAAAAAGACGTAACAAACTAATAGTTTTTTTGAATGCAAAAGATGCAATAGACTTACACAATGGTCCCCTCCGGCATACAACTAGGAACATACCGGTCGCTATGGAGGGTGAGAATATGTATGGGCACATAATCATACCATGTAGGATAACTAAGTAGACGGTTATGCTGTTTCATCCCATCTAGCTACAATGCTCCGCACTGTGTTTTTATATATCTACATATTATTCCATCTAGCTACATTGCTCCGCACTGTGTGTGTTTATATACTTGCATATTTATTCCACCTAGCTGCAATGCTCCGTACTGTGGGTGTTTATATATTTACATATTTATTCCATCTAGCTACAGTGCTCTGCACTGTGTGTTCATATACTCATATATTTATTCCATCCAGCTACAATGCTCTGCACTGTGTGTCTGTGTGTGTGTGTATATATTTATTTTATAGTAATATGTACATATGTATATTAGCTGCTCTTGCTTGCTTGTTTTTTTCTTGCCTTCTGATTGTTGCTCTGAGTGTTGCTATCCCTGTGCTGTTGCAATCCTGGAATTTCCCCGTTGTGGGACTAATAAAGGCTTATCTTATCTTATCTTATCTTATCTTAAAAAGAGTGTAGCAATATCCTCAGTTAACAGCTGCAAAATAAGACTCAAATATGTGATTATTGTGTATATGGAGAGGACACTGCATCATAAAGGACTTCTCCCACCTTTCTCAGTCTCCTCTTTCTGATGCAGTTGCTATTTTTTGAATTTATGGCCTATCACTGAACCTCATTTTTATTTTTAATACCACTATTTATTTATTATTTATTCAGTACTATTGCACTTTACCTCGGAACACTTAGCTGTTCTTTTTATCTGATTGAGTGTATTTTAAATGCTGCATTGCCTGTCTTTTTAGTTGCTGGTGTTTTTAAATGCCAAACAGTATCTTCTTTTTATGTACTCATAACAATGACAATAAAAGGAAATCTGGGCCATTAAACTATGGCTCATATACGTACGTCAGTATAATTTTTTCTAGGGAAGTTTTCATTTTTTTTGGGGGGGGGGATTGTTATGGCGGCACTTATTGTGAAGTGCAGTGTGGTGACACAGACTTTCTGTCGCATCACCGCACTGCCCTTTATAGCGGGGCGAACCGCCATAGGCACTTCCTCTTGTGCTGGCTGATCCCGCTTGGTGCATGCCGTGTACTGTTCCATACTTCATATAATAAAGCTGTGTTCAACACTACATTCCTGTCGACCTCGTTCATCACCAGGTTTGTGGACATAACATTTGGCGACTGAGGATTAACGTATGGAAGCTTGCATTACACCACTCCGTCCCTTCCTGGAGCTCTCGGGCGAGCCTCCGGTGCCATGGCTGTGTTGGTTCAAGGCTTTCCAAACATACATCACGGCGCTGGACCTCGGGAAGCTCGATAAGGTGAGGGCGCATGCGCTTTTTGTCTACAACCTGGGTATCGAAGGCCACCGAGTCCTGTGGATGCTCGGCACATCAGACTCGTTTGAGGATGTTGTGGAGCTGCTAGCTAGCCATTTCACCACTCCAGACAGTGTGACTGTACAGAGAATTCACTTTTGCCAGAGACATCAATGTGTCGGTGAGCCTATTCATCAGTATGTCGCTGATTTCAGGCAGCTAGTTAGTGAGTGCTGTTTTGGGCCGCTGGAAGATGAGATGGTACACGACAAGCTAGCAGAGCACACATGCAACACTGGACTACGAGCTAGGCTACTAATGGCGCCAAATGACTTAACGTTAGCTAGAGCTGTGGAGCTAGCTCTCCAGTTGGAGGCTGCAGATAAGCTGGCTCTGGAGCTAAACTGGCGCCAGTCACAGAAGCCGCCGGAGCCGCCCGCCTCAGCTAATGTTGCAGACCCGGATAGCTTGGATGAGGACTGTTCGGAAACCAATGTTGTCCCCCAAAGGTCTGCCCCGGGAAGACCCCCTTGCAGGGGTTGTGGGTCCGTGACGCACTGCCATCAAGTGAAGGAGTGTACGGCAAGAGGATAATGTTGTAGCAGATGTGGACGCTTGAATCACTACGCCAGGGTGTGCCGTTTATCTGACCTGGAGAGCCCACGGTAGAAATCACCCCGCCCGCCCTGACGGACAGCGCTGGGAACATATGGTCTGGTTGTGCTCACCGGGGCTCATGGGCTCCGGTGATGGAAGAGGACATGGTTTGGGATGAAGAGCTAACGGACACCCTCACTTTCAAGTCGGCCAGTTCTTGCTCAGTGTCGGTACCTGTGCCGACGAGCGACACCATGATGCCACCAGATGCCTCCGGTATTCGGCCACAGTTGGGTGGGGGAGGGGTCTGTAGCTATGACGGTAACTGCTATGACGTTTATAGAAGAGGACGGGGCACGACCGATGAGCATGGTGTTACCGGATGTTCAGCAGCAGCACATCAGGCCGAGTAAGGCCCCAATTAGGGTTATGGACTTGGTTCAGGGTGATGAACGACCACGGCGAAAATGGGCCAGACGACATCCAGTGAAACATCAAGCATGTCTGCGGATAGTGGCGAAGTTGGGAGCGGCGTGCTTCCGGTTGTCCGACGGCTCAATGAGGCATTCCAACCAGCTACGGCTTGTCTAGGAGGACGCTCCAGGTGGCGAGGCTCGACGGGAGTCGGTGAAGCTGGTTTGGGATCTGGGCTCTGTTGTTCAGAAGATCAGCCATTTCTCTGGGGGCCTGTTGCGTCCAGGAACGCGCCTGTTGAGGGGCTGCCCTGGGCCCCTCATGCCGGTTACACCTTTCCCACCCAAATGACTGTGCTGTGACAGTTTTTCTTGTTTATAGTTCCTTGTGTATTACTGTATTGGTGTGCAGTTAGGAGCACAGCAGATATTTTTAGTTATAATAAAGACTCTTTTAGTTTAATTTGGTGGCAGAATAATCCACCATGCCGTGCGGGTCATGTGGTACTCCACCTACCGGTCCTACTTTAGGTTGTTTTGTATGAACGTGTTAGGCCTTTTAGTACCTCAGTTTTTTTTTTTTGTTTTTTTTAGTGTGTTTCGGGTTCCATTTGGGGTGGGTTTGAATTGTGTGAGTGGTTTTGGACTTTGTAAAGGGTGGGGGAGGATGTTAGTATGGAACTTATTGTGAAGTGCAGTGTGGTGACGCTGACTTCCTGTCGCGTCACTGCACTGCCCTATATAGTGGGGTGAGCTGCCATAGACACTTCCTCTTGTGCCGGATGACTCCACTAGGTGCATGCCTTGTACTGTTCCACACTTCATATAATAAAGCTGTGTTCAACGCTACATCCCTGTCAACCTTGTTCATCACCAGGTTTGTGGCCATAACGGGAATCACACATTTTTGAGTTTTTGCCCATAATTTTGCAAGACTTAATGTAAATTGGAAAGGTTATAAATAAAATATGTATATTTTTTTCTCTTAAATTCCCCCAAAAGCTTATAAATTAACCCACTCCATTTCTTTCCTCTTTGCTCCAATGGCTCCAGAGCACTTTGTGAGCTTTTTAATACTGATGAGCATTACTACTGTATGTCTCTACCTCCAGTTTCGAACAATTCAAACTAATATTTAGATTCATTCATTTAACAGTTTTTCCCTATAATGTTTCTGTCTATAAAAATGGCCTCTAGTTTTAGGTGTCTCTTTGCAACGAGTCAATTAATTACTGAATAATGCATCACATTTCAGAAAATCTGACCCCGAGAAGCAGCAGAGGGATTTTGGGCTGTTTCTGCAGGTGAAGACAAGTGTTTCACATCTCATCCACGCCGCTGCCTTTCATCCCGTTCCACCGGGTTAAAAATGTGAGTAGCAGTTCACTGAATATTCAGTCACACTGGGAGCTTTGGCTACCCTTCAAATTATCAGTATGAAATATTCAGACCTAGACTATGGGGATCCAGCAGAAACACCACGGGAGGTGATTGGGTGTCAGAGTTTCTCTTTAGTGCACTGTAACTGCATTCACCTTTTACACTGACAAAGCTGACACAAATGGATGCCCTTCACGCCTTTAAAGCATATAATTACAATGCAAGCAGTTGGAAAATATAGTAATTGTTAGCTTTTTTGGGGGGGGGGCATTTGAACAGAGTCAACTGTTACCCATGAGTAAAATAAACGGAAGGAGCTTGAAGTTATTTGTATTAATCAAAATGGATTTTCCTTATATTTATGATATTTGATTAGCCGCCTATGCATGTGTGTCATTTTACATGTGCACTTTTAAAGCAGCTTTTGGAGGATTAAATATTTGAAAACGATAAATAAAGTAGATAGAATAATAGCCTCTCCAGCTGATAAGAAGGTCTCAGATATTCAGCCCTTTAGAACTGTATCCAAGGCAAGAAATTAACCTTTAATTTCAAGTTCAAAAAGCAACTGTAGTGAAAGAGTGCTGTTTTAAGCATCCATGTTTTTAGAAAAGTCAGTGTGTACCTCCGGTGAAGTGAAAGTTCGGTGTGCCCGTGATTGATTTTTTGGGCCACCGCATTTCGCCAGAGGGTGTGATTTTGCTACTGGATAAAGTGCGCGCTGTGTTGGACTTTCCGTGTCCGCAGACCGTGAAGGCCCTACAGGAGTTTTTGGGAATGGTCAACTTTTATAACTGTTTCCTTCCCCGGGCAGCCCAGCTGATGCAGCTGTTGTACGCTGCGTTTAAGAAAAAGAAGCCCGCGGAAAACATCGACTGGACCTTGGTCACTACCAAGAGCCAAGCAAGATCTCTTATTTACCTAAGACGAAGGCTGCAGTGCACAGTTGAAACATGTAAAGAAGGTAAAAACATCTTTCTATTTTTATCTTTAATAAGAACAAAAGGTAAATAATTAAAAGAAGACAAAATGAACCTACTTGAGCCAAGCAAGATCTCTCTAAGACAGTTATAGTGAACACAAAAAAGAGAACTTGCCTGAGCTCGAGCTCCACCGCCGTCCAGGACTCCGGCAGATTGGGCTGAGACGTCTCGATTCCAGTCATCTGGCGCTCTAACCTCGGCTCGGCCACCTCAGATGAGGAGGAAGAGGAAAAACACTGTAACATTACCGGCAGCAGTGGAGCCTGGCGAGGAGAGCTCAGGAGCAGAGGACATCTGCAGCTGAGTCTCCTCCCCATGAGCCAAACAAGATTTCTCTAGATCTGCAAGTGTTAAAACAGAACCGAGTACTTGCCTGGACTCGAACTCCACCACCATCCAGGACTCCGACGACACTGCTGTGACGACCCTGGCAGCAGGTGTGATGGTGGGTGCATACGCAGGACCTCCAGGCATGGCGACCGATGCTGGTGGCACTCCCGATGTGGCGGCTGATGCTGAAGGTGGCCTCACCGATGGCGCTGGCTTCCGTGCCACTGAAACCAGGGGACACTCTCCTATTAGCTCAAGCTTCAAGGCACAGGTTGCACTCTCCTCCCATCTGGGATGTGGCTGCAGGGCTGGAATGGAATCTTCCAGGGCCGCAGGCTCCTCCATTGGCTCCATCCCAGGACCGGTGGACATCCAGGGGACACAGGAGGAGACATGGAAGAGGCAGGTGAGGAACAGGTGGCAGCAGCAGACTGTGAGAACTCAGCTAACATGGGCTGCTGATGTCGAGCCTCTCCACCGGGGATAAGGCAAGACATTTCATTTTTGTGTGCAGGAGAATGAAAACACACTTGCCTTATCTCCCGGGGCTTGCTGGCATCTGCTGCTGAAGGGCCTCTGGGCATGGCGACCGACACTGGCGGAACTCCCGGCGTGGCGACTGGCACTGGTAGAACCCCAGACGTGGCGGCTGGCGCTGGTGGAACCCCAAACGTGGCGGATGTCATCCCCTCCGACGTAGTGCTGAAGTGTGACTGCAGAGCTGGAACCAGAGCCTCTGGAACAGCAGGTTCCTCCATTATCAGTCGGTTCCCTCCCAGAATAGGCAGATACTCAGAAAAAACAGAGGGGGAAACAGGAGATGCGGGTGAGGATGAATGGATGGATGCAGTAGCAGGTGGTGAGAGCTCAGCCACAGTGGATGGCTGTTGCTGAGCCCTCTCACCAGGAATAAGGCAAGACATTTCATCTATTTGTGTTAAAGAATGAAAATGTACTTGCCTTAATTCCTGTGCTGTTGTGGTGTGGCTGCTGTAAGCCTAGACAAATCCCTCTCGGGGCTGAAGGGGCCGTCTAGTGAGGAGGTGAGGACCCTGAAACATGGCATAGTGGGCGGGGCACCAGAGCCAGGGGATGCTAAATCATCGGCTCAGACTCCGACCCTCCCGGTGAATCTCCATCCAGCAGAACTGCATACTCTGGGAGAAGCCATGGTTTGTAATCCAACAACAGTTCAATTTCAGAAAGCAAAACCCGCTGGCGCTCCTCCAGCTCCTCGGCAGTTGGGCCGTCAGAGGGTACAGATGCTGCAAACCCAATCCGGCAAACAGCGGGCTCTTTCTGTGCTAGAGTGACAGCAGGCGAGGGGATGGCTGGTGGTGTTGGGGAGAGAGGTGGCGGTGACAGAGAAGCAGGTGGAGTGGAGGTTGGGAGGGGCCCGGTGATGAGCAGAAAAGCCCGCAGCCTCAGGGAAACTGTCTGAAGCACCTCTGGTCTGCTCACTGCAATCCTGCGAGCCTCCTCCAAAGCCACGGGTCTCCACTCCACCACCTCTTCATAAATCCTGTGCCACTCCACCAAATCCAACACAAGTTCCTCTAATTCTCTCCGACAGTCCAAGCCCACTGGGTCCAAAACTGGTGGCAATCTTCTGGTAAGATTTCCCCTACTGGGACCTTTAATAAAATGTTATATTAAAGGCACAGACTAAGAACAAGGTGATATTCTCAGTTATGCAGTTGTGCAGTTGTGTACTTGAACAGGTGAGGTTAAACATGCACTGGAGCCCCGAACAAGAGATGGTAGTTGGTAATTATGTCTGGCAATGAGTGTGGACACGTCCACGTGTTGAGGTGAGCTTTATTGAAGTTAGCACAAGCAAACAGTACACAGTGGTAAGATTTCCCCTCCGGGGTAAAGAACAGGACCCATGCACAGACTTTCTCCTCTTTGGCATGATTTATTAACAAAAAACTAAATTCCAAACAAGAGTTAAATAAGAAACTTGACGTGACCAGACTTGACTTACATAACTTGACTTGGCATGGCTTGACATGATATCACAGTAGATCGCCACGCAGATAGCAGTGTGCGGCGAGTCTATATGAAGAGTTTGTTTGCAAAAACCGATAAATGCCACTTCCATGAAAATTTCACTCTTTACATCAAACAACTGTTAACATTACCTACTTATAGAAGTTCAAATTGTTTTGTCTCAAAAGCCGATATGTCCTATGTTATAGACACTACAAATTCATGTTTTTTTCAAAAGCCAATAAACGCCAGGAGTGTTTTTTTTTTTTTTTTTTTTTTTTTTTTTTTTTACAAAAGCAGATAACTCCACAGGGCAAGTCAACGCTTGGTATTTGGGTCATGTGACTCATCTTGGCTGCCTTCCCGGTCTGTTCGCTCTGATTGATTTCCCTGGCTGTGTTCGGAATGTTTACTCCCTCCCTACTTGCTATATAGTGAATTTAGATATAGTGGATTATTGTGGATTATTTATTCCACCTAGCTGCAATGCTCCGTACTGTGGGTGTTTATATATTTACATATTTATTCCATCTAGCTACAATGCTCTGCACTGTGTGTTCATATATTCATATATTTATTCCATCCAGCTACAATGCTCTGCACTGTGTGTCTGTGTGTGTGTGTATATATATATATTTTATAGTAATACGTACATATGTTTATTAGCTGCTCTTGCTTGCTTGTTTTTTTTCTTGCCTTCTGATTGTTGCTCTGAGTGTTGCTATCCCTGTGCTGTTGCAATCCTGGAATTTCCCCGTTGTGGGACTAATAAAGGCTTATCTTATCTTATCTTATCTTATTCAGTAAACTCAGTATAACAATAAAGTTAACCACTTTCGGACACTACTGGGCTTGTTTTCGCAGCACGGTTAATGACATCATCACGTGAGACAGTAAAATGTAACAGACTAACGGTGGTAAAAAAAAAAAAAATGAATACCTGCATGTAATTTGTAGTAAATATGTTTTAAATCGTTTTTGCTGAATTATTAAATATAAATACCTTGAGGTAATTTATGCTGTGATGTGAAGCTCTTCTCTCACTGCTCCGTTGGCTACGCATTCACTATATAGTACACTACATGGGGAAGGAGTTTATACTGTGCACACCAATGAAAAGAGAGAGAAACATCATTTCAATTCTCCTGTATGTATAGTAGTATTGACAATGAAATCTTTGAATCTTGATTATACCATTTTACTGAGTGGATATGCCTAAATCAGTGTGTCAGTCGTACTACATTGATGCTTATAGACATTCAAGTATGTTCCAGACAAAATAGCATGGTTTTCGGGACTTGTCTGTTTTTGCAAAAAAAAAACCCAAAAAACAAAGTACTAATGAATTTGCCAAAAAGTAACAATGAGTTGATGTTTGATTTTTTTGCTTTATTATGGTTGAGATACTCATATTTCAAGTGACCATGTCTTAGAAGCTGATTTGGAAATACTAACTGTCACGACGGCCCTCACGGACCGTCACAAGACGCCTCAGTCACCAGTGAGTTTGCAGTGGTAATTTATTGTAGAGTAGACAGAACACTCACAGAACACATACAGAGGCTGGGTGAAGTCTGAGCCGGGGAACACCCGATGCGCCAGACGACAACGTTAATGATGAGCTAGGCAAACAGGAACATACCTGAGCATATAGGAGCACCATCAGAACGTAGTAGAATATAACAGACGATCATAACAGAACATAACAGAGACTGCCGCGTTGGAGGACATTTAGCACCCGCTTATATCTCTGGCGGCTAATGACCCCAACGCGGCACAGCTGCTGCTAATGACAGCAGAGCAGCAGCTGACTTTGAGAGCAGGGAGCTCCCCCGGGCGCCTTCACAATAAGAGCCCGAGGAGCTGGAAGGAATCCTCAGCTGCCAAAGCCAGGGAACAAAAAGATATGAGACCCGAGTGTGGCCAGAACCGACACTTGGGTTATGACAGTACCTCCCCCTCAAGGCCGAGCTCTGAGCGGCCTGAGTAACACCAAAGCCCCCACCCCCACCCCCCTAGGGTGGGTGGATGGGGCGCTGGCAGGAGGGAGAGAGACAAACAACCAACAAGGCCACAAGGTAGGGAGAAAAAAAACCCCACAATCCCCAAAAATGGGGGCAACCACAATAAGTTCAAAATATGCAACACACCCTTCGGCAAATAGAGTGACACAAGGTGGAAGAAACCCCCCCCCCCCCACCAAACTCAGAAACAACCTGGTGAGCCACAAAAACACAAAACAATCCCCCTCCCCCCCCACACACACCCCAACAGTCCCACAGACGAGATCAGGAACCCGGAAAGGGCGCAGTCCAGGCCCGGAGGGATGGGGGCAAAAGGTTCGGGGGGGTCGTCCGGCAACAAGAGGCCACAGAACAGGGAGGGGAAAAGAGGACAGTTCGGGCGGCCTACCCCAGTCCCATGCTCGGGGGAAGAGAGTTTCAGGCGGCCGGAGCAGGTCGCCGCACAGGAAGATAAACAGGTCGGGGGGCCGACCCAGAGAACCAAACCAACGAGACAGCCCTTCAGGCGGCCGCCCCGCAACACCAGCCCACCAGAACTGTTGGGAAGAAGCAGCCGGTGGTCCCACAGAAAAGGGGGGAGATGAGGGGAAACCGGGCGGAGCGTTCGGGACCCCAACGGCCCCAGGTGGAGATGGGTAGTGCTCCTCAGGGAGACGAGGAGGATGACGGTGGAGATGAGGGTGATGAAGAAAACGAGCCTGTCCAGCATCCGGTGGCTGGGGATCTGCAGTTCCCTCACCGAACCTAGGACCTGCTGGTGCAACACCCACGGTGGACCCCGATTGGGCCTCCGGGACCAAACCCACGGTGGACCCCGATTGGGCCTCCGGAACAGCACTCCCGGTGGACCCCAACTGGACCGGAACCAAACTCCCGGTGGACCCCAACTGGACCGGAACAGCACTCCCGGTGGACCCGGTCGGCGTGGCACCAGACTCGACCTCCAACCCCGAAACCGGAACCTCTGGCGCAGCAGGCGAGAGCAGCCCCTCGCCGGCGACCCTGGGAGAAGACTCACACAAGAGAGAAAACCCGGGATCAGGATCACCGGCAGCGCCAGAACCCGGCGAGATAAGCTCGGACGCAGCGGGCTGCTGCACCCGGCTCATCTCCCCTTGAGACAGGCAAAAGTGCTCTAAAAGGTGAAGAAGATAGATAAAACAGAGCACTTGCCTGAGCTCGGGTTCTGACGCCGTCCAGGACTGCGATGATCCGGGCTCAGAAGTCAGGAGGTCGTCCTCAGGCTCCCACTCAGCTGCGTCGGGCTCCGCAGCTGGCATGATGGTGCGTGCAGCTAGAGAGTCCTCCGGCACCGATGTCCACGCCGGTGGCCCGCACGGCGTGGTGGCGGGAGAATCTCGCCCTGCTGGACCGGACCGCTCCTCCGTGGAACCCCGGGGACGCTTCTTCATCGGCGATGGCTCCTCGCTGCAGTCCGCTCTCCTCCTCTGCCCATGGCGTGGCTGCGGAACCGGAACCAGGCTCTCCAGAACCGCAGGCCCCCTCCTCATCCAGCGACGTTGGCCTGACGTCGAGGACCGCTCAGCGGAGGGAGACACAGAGGAAGCAGGGTTAATATTTTCATCCACAGCGGGTGGAGGGAGCTCGGGGGGCTGCATACCCCGAACTCCACCCCTAGGAGTCAGACAAGGCAAAACAATGTCAAAAGAAGAGAAATTATCATGCACTTGCCTTTCCCCTAAGGGTAAGATGGTCTCCGCTGTGGGGGACGTCATTCCTTCCTTTCCCCGCTGGATGGCGACAGAGGGCCCTCTGGGAAGACGAGATGAGGCCACTCGAGGCAGATCTGGGATGAAGCTCGCCAAAACGGAGCTCTCGTGACACACAGCAGCCAGGATAGGTGACGAGGAGGAGGGGGCGACAGCCGGGGTCAGTCGGGCATGGAGCGCTGACGGGACAGCAGGCGAGGGCCCGGGAGAAGACGAGGCTGCGGGGATTCCCCTCTGACGAGGCGCAGGAGTGACAGCTGTGTGGGGGGTTGAGCCCTTGCGGCGACCCGAAACAGCATCCAGACGGGGCTCTAGCCGAGGTTGGAAGCCAGAGTGACGACGGTTCCTTGTAGGGGGAGAGGCGAAGGTGAGGTCCGGAAATCGCTGTTCCTGAACAGAAACAGCGGCAAGCAAGTCGGCGAACTCAGGAAACTCACGCAGCGCTGGATTCCTCTCCACCAGTCTGACCGCCGCCACCACATGCTTCATACACGCTGGAGGATTCCTAGCGGCGCAAGCAGCAGCCACCCAGTCCCAGATCTTGTCTGCTGTCCGCTGCAGCTCCTCTGGGGGAATCCCGAGTGACGACATGCCCGATGGGGAAAGACCTCCGGACGGTACGAACTCCCGGGCCGGAACGGAGGCAGGAGCGGGATCCTGAAGCGAGGGGCGACGTCTCCTCCGCTTCAGCTTCCTGCCAGGATTTCCCTCCAACCCTCGGAGTCTCTCACGCTGGGTGGCGATGTCATCTCTCCTCACGCTTACCTCTGGATGATTGGTGAAGCGGGGAAGAGAATCCAGAATCTCCTCGGCTAGGTCCAGGTATCTACAAATGTCGCTGGGAGCGTCCAACAGCATAGCGGTGAAGATGGTGTAGTCTACCTCCTTCAGAACCTCCGCTTGCTGCCTGCCAAGGCGCCGACAACGGCCCCTGGATGACGACATGCTCCCCGCTGCAGACACTCAGACAGGTAGGAATAATCAGTCCACTACTGCAAACTGCACGGTGAATGGCGTCTCGAAACAACGCCTCCTCTCCGGGCGTTAGGCGGCAGTCTACTGTCACGACGGCCCTCACGGACCGTCACAAGACGCCTCAGTCACCAGTGAGTTTGCAGTGGTAATTTATTGTAGAGTAGACAGAACACTCACAGAACACATACAGAGGCTGGGTGAAGTCTGAGCCGGGGAACACCCGATGCGCCAGACGACAACGTTAATGATGAGCTAGGCAAACAGGAACATACCTGAGCATATAGGAGCACCATCAGAACGTAGTAGAATATAACAGACGATCATAACAGAACATAACAGAGACTGCCGCATTGGAGGACATTTAGCACCCGCTTATATCTCTGGCGGCTAATGACCCCAACGCGGCACAGCTGCTGCTAATGACAGCAGAGCAGCAGCTGACTTTGAGAGCAGGGAGCTCCCCCGGGCGCCTTCACAATAAGAGCCCGAGGAGCTGGAAGGAATCCTCAGCTGCCAAAGCCAGGGAACAAAAAGATATGAGACCCGAGTGTGGCCAGAACCAACACTCAGGTTATGACACTAACACCTATAAACCTACAGATGAAAAAGTGTTTTTTCTCATTTTGAACACAACTGGACTTATCTGTTTTTGCGAAAGAACTCTTCATATAGTGTAGACAGTTAACACCACCCGTGAACAATCAGTAATCAGAAATCAAAAACAGCCGTAAATAATTAGTAACACAAGAATGAGGCTGAACGGAAGATGCATTATGCTAACAAGAAGTAAACAAAAGACACTGTCAAAACAAAAACCCAAACTAAAAGCATGACAGGAATAGACATAACATAGCTACACAAAAATACAAATCATCCAAAATCAAACATAATCGTGACAAACACCCAGACAAAACCAAAAACATGATAAAAGAGAAAACATGAACTGAAAACAAGACCAGGGCCTGATTCCAGACAGATATAAACAAACACAAACTTGACCATGAAAATATAATAAACTGTACTATGGAAAGTTAAATTAAGATAAGACAAAACTCATAACAAACAGAAACAAATGCCAAACTAAAGAAACATAACTGCAGACAAAACCATGATCCAATTTAAACTGAGGCAGGGAAAATGCAAAATAACCAAAATAAACTTAAAACTGACATAACGTTCGGCTCAGGAGACGCACACACACAGGCTCAGAGTAGTTCAAACTGTTTATTAACAACAGGGGTGTATGGGTGTGTGTCTGCGGAATGTTAATGTGTTGGTGGCGGCGTCTGCTTCGGGCACAGAGGCAGGAGACTGTACAGCCGGGCAACCCTATGGGAAAAGCACAAGGAGAAGGGTGACGGGCACACACCAACACAGGAGATATAAAGGCGAGAGAGAGGCTTACTTGGATGGAATAGATGACTGGCACAACAAGGGACGAGACCCGGAAGACAGCCACCTGGAGAGCTCGGTGCAGCAGCGAGGAACAGGCGATGGAGAGGCGTTGTCCGCCGCCGGGAAATCCACCTGTGCACAGGGGAGCAGACTGGAGAGAAAAGGAGGTAAGGTCTTCTTACCAAAATGTTGGCTGAAGTAGATGATTCACTCACAGGGATGAGTATCGAAGTCTGACGGCTTCAGGCCGAAGCTCAGGGCGAGGCGGCTTATATTCCTCGCCGCTGATGATTAACAGGTGCGCGAGCAGGTGGCGCCGCTGATGAGCGGCGCGGCGTGACAGTACTCCCCCCTCTAGCAGCGCCTCCTGGCGATGGCTTCTCTGGGTGCGCTCGGTGGAAGTCCGCAATGAGCGATGGGTCCAACACGAACGACGGGGGCACCCACTGTCGATGCTCGGGCCCATAGCCCTCCCAGTCCACCAAGTACTGCAACCCACGACCCCGGCGCCGGGAGTCAAGGATGGAGGAGACGGACCAGGCCGGATGGCCACCAATCATCCGGGGCGCGGGTTGCGCAGCAGGAGGAGGGCAAAGGGGGTCGGTGACTGCCAGCTTCACCTTTGACACGTGGAAGGTGGGATGGATGCGGAGGGAGGGGGGAATAGCCACGCGCACAGCCACCGGGTTGACGATCCGGGTGATGGGGTAGGGACCCATGAATCGCTGTGCCAGTTTCCTCCTCTCGCCTTTTAGGGTAACGTCCTGGGTTGAAACGTAGACATGTTGCCCAACTCTGTACGCCGGGGCAGGTCTTCTATGCCGGTCTGCCACAGTCCTGTTGCGCTCCGCTGTGCGTAAAAGCGCATTGCACGCGGCAGTCCAGATGGAGCGGAACTGCCTGAGATGTGCCCTAACGGAGGGGACAGTTACATCACTCTCCTGCACCGGGAACAGCGGGGGGTCGTAACCCAGGGACGCCTTGAAGGGAGACATCCCTGTAGCAGAAGAGCGGGCGGTATTGTGGGCATACTCCACCCAGGCAAGATGGTTACTCCAGGACGTGGGTTTGGATGAGGTCACACAGCGGAGCGCAGCCTCCAGCTCCTGGTTGGTCCGTTCACACTGCCCGTTGGATTGGGGGTGATGGCCGGAGGAGAGGCTCACCTTGGCTCCGATGGCGTTACAAAACGACCTCCAAACCTCAGATGAAAATTGGGGGCCCCGGTCCGAGACCACGTCCACCGGAATCCCGTGCAGCCTGTCCACGTGTTGGACGAGGAGATCCGCCGTCTCCAGGGCAGTGGGGAGACCTCGCAGGGGGACGAAGTGCACAGCCTTGGAGAAACGGTCCACGATGGTCAGGATGGTGTCATAGGAGTTGGAGACGGGGAATCCGGTGACGAAATCCAACGCGATGTGCGACCAGGGCCTGCCAGGGACGGGCAGAGGCTGGAGCAGACCCGCTGGAGGGGCATTTCCTGACTTGCTGATGGCACAGATTGGGCAAGCCCGGGCGTAGTGGGCTGCGTCCCTCCGCAGGCCTGGCCACCAAAAGGACCGTTGGAGGAGGTCTATCATCTGGGAGGTGCCAAGGTGACAGGTGAGCTTGGAGGTGTGTAGCCAATGGATGACCTCTCCTCGGACCGCGGATGGCACAAACAGTCTTCCCTCTGGTCCGCCGCCAGGGTCAGGTTCCACTTCCTGCGCCTTCCGGATCTTGCTCTCAATGTCCCATGAGACAGCTCCCACGACGCACGACCTGGGCAGGATGGTGTGGGACGTCTCCTCCGACTCCACGGGGGTGAACTGCCTAGAGAGGGCGTCAGGCAGGCCGTTCTTAGAGCCAGGCCTGAAGGTGATGGAGAACTGGAACCTGGCGAAAAACAAGGACCAACGCGCCTGGCGGGCGTTCAGGCGCTTGGCAGATTGTAGGTACTCCAAGTTTTTGTGGTCTGTGAGGACCACGAACGGCAGGTTCGCCCCCTCTAGCCAGTGACGCCACTCCTGCAGGGCGAGTTTAATGGCCAAGAGCTCTCTGTCCCCCACATCGTAGTTCCTCTCCGCCGGGGACAAGCGCCGGGAGAAGAAGGCACAGGGCCGTTTGGCGCCATCGTCCGGCGACCGCTGGGATAGCACTGCTCCCACTCCTGTGTCCGAGGCGTCTACCTCCACGATGCACTGCAGCGCGGGATCGACCTGGCGAAGGACCCGGGAGGAGGAGAACTCCGCCTTCAGCGCCTGAAAGGCAGCAGCAACCTCTTCGGTCCACCGGAACGGGACCTTCGGGGACGTGAGGCGGGTCAGTGGTCCGACGATGGAGCTGAAGTTGGGGACAAAGCGGCGGTAGAAATTGGCGAAACCAACGAACTGTTGCACCTGCTTCCGGGATGCAGGTGTAGGCCATTCCACCACCGCCTTCACCTTCTCTGGGTCTGGGAGCACCTTGTCATGGGCGATGATGAACCCCAGGAAGGAAGTAGTCCTGGCGTAAAATTCACATTTTTCTGCCTTCACGTACAGACGATTCTCCAGCAGTCTTTGGAGGACCCGCCTCACGTGGACCTGGTGCTCGTCCCTGGACTTGGAGAAGATGAGAATATCATCCAGGTAGACGAACACGAAAAGGCCGATGAAGTCCCGGAGGACGTCATTGATGAGGCGCTGAAAGACGGCAGGAGCGTTGGTCAACCCGAACGGCATTACCAGGTATTCAAAGTGGCCGTTCGGGGTACGGAAGGCTGTCTTCCACTCATCTCCCTCCCGGATCCGGACGAGGTGGTAAGCGCTGCATAGATCCAGCTTGGTGAACCAGGTCGCCCCCTGGAGGGAGTGGAAGGCAGTGTCCATGAGGGGCAGGGTGTAACGGTCCTTCTCAGTGATATCGTTAAGGGCCCGGTAGTCAATGCAAGGGCGGAGGGACCCATCCTTTTTTCCCACGAAGAAGAACCCTGCCCCCACGGGTGACGATGATGGGCGGATTATCCCAGCACTCAATGATTCCTTCAGGTAGGCGTTCATTGTCTCCTTCTCCGGCGCTGACAGGCTATAGAGCCGACCAGAAGGTAAGGGAGCCCCCTGGCGGAGGTTGATGGCACAGTCATAGGGCCGATGAGGGGGGAGAGACATAGCTTTCGTCTTACTGAACACCATACCCAGGTCGTGAAATTCCGGAGGCACCAGAGACAGATCCGGGGGTGCAGCGTCCGTCACAGGGGGAGGAGTGGACGGAGAGCAGGCAGCGGACTGAAGGCAGGTGCCCATGCAGAAAGTGCTCCATGCCGATACCCCAGCTGACTTCCAATCCAGGACAGGGTTGTGAAGGCGTAGCCAGGGATACCCCAGGATGACGGGCGACACAGAGTTGGGTAGGACATAAAAGGTCATCTCCTCCCGGTGGTTTCCCGAGATGATGACTGGGACGGGGATGGTCTGGTGTAATACTCTCCCAAGGGAGGCACGGGAGAGGTTGACAAGGGAGATGGGATTCTTCAGTGCCTGACAGCGGATGCCCAAACGGGTTGCCAGGCTCTGTGAAATGAAGCTGCCTTCTGCGCCCGAATCCACCAGTGCGTGGGTGAGATGCCCAGTGGGGTTGTGGCAGAAACGGATGGGCAGCTTCAATTGAGTAAGGGGACTTGACCGATTGACGTCCGCGAGGCCCCCTACAGTGACTCGCGGACCCCACCGTTTGGCTTTTGTGGACAAAGCTCCACCGTGTGTTGATTGTCTCCGCAATACATGCAGAGATTCAACTCACGGCGGCGTTGTCTCTCTGCCGGGGAGAGCTTTGTCCAGCCCGTCACCATCGGCTCCGACTCCTCGGGGCGCGATGGCGGCGGCGTCGCCAGGGGGCGAGCTTGGGGCAGGCACAGCGAGGCTCCCCGAGGGCGAGAAGTAGACGACTTCCGTCCTGAGGAGCGCTCGCGCAGCCTGTTATCCAAGCTGATGGCTAGGGAAGTTAGCTCCGCTAGCATTCCAGGGATGTCCCGCCCAGCCAGTTCATCCCTCAGATCATCATTGAGGCTGCGGAGGAACAGGCCACAGAGGGAGCGCTCGTCCCAGCCCAATTCCTCCGCCGCTACCCGGTAGTTGACCGCATAGTCCGCTGCCGACCGGCTTCCCTGCTGGAGAGCGAGAAGCCGATCGACTTGGACCGTCTCGGTTTGAGAATGGTCGAAGACTTCCAGGAAGCGCCTCACGAACTGGTCATAGGTGAGGGTGGCGTAACTGGGCTTCGCCATAATGGCGTAGGTCCAAGTTAACGCGCGCCCCTCCAGGAGATTCCCTATGTAACCAATTCGACTGTGATCCGAGGGAAAATCTCCGGGCACACGGTCGAACACGGACTCGCACTGCATAATGAACCCCCGCGCTCCGCCGAGCTTTCCGCTAAAGCGGGCGGGGGTTGGGATTGGTGTGAGCCGAGCCGGTGCCACTGGAGCTGGCTGGACGGCCGCTGGAACAGCAGGAGCTGCGCCACCCTGGAGAGCCGGGGGGAACGGCTGCTGGGGGTCCAGGCGGTCCAATCGGTTAGTGATGTTAACAAGTTGATTAAGGATCACCTGTTGCTGATAAGCAATTTGATCCACTCGAGCCTCGAGAGTGGTAAGCCGGTGCGCGAGCCCGCCGTCTGCCGAGCCGCTCTGCTGAAGCCGTACTGACATAACGTTCGGCTCAGGAGACGCACACACACAGGCTCAGAGTAGTTCAAACTGTTTATTAACAACAGGGGTGTATGGGTGTGTGTCTGCGGAATGTTAATGTGTTGGTGGCGGCGTCTGCTTCGGGCACAGAGGCAGGAGACTGTACAGCCGGGCAACCCTATGGGAAAAGCACAAGGAGAAGGGTGACGGGCACACACCAACACAGGAGATATAAAGGCGAGAGAGAGGCTTACTTGGATGGAATAGATGACTGGCACAACAAGGGATGAGACCCGGAAGACAGCCACCTGGAGAGCTCGGTGCAGCAGCGAGGAACAGGCGATGGAGAGGCGTCCGCCGCCGGGAAATCCACCTGTGCACAGGGGAGCAGACTGGAGAGAAAAGGAGGTAAGGTCTTCTTACCAAAATGTTGGCTGAAGTAGATGATTCACTCACAGGGATGAGTATCGAAGTCTGACGGCTTCAGGCCGAAGCTCAGGGCGAGGCGGCTTATATTCCTCGCCGCTGATGATTAACAGGTGTGCGAGCAGGTGGCGCCGCTGATGAGCGGCGCGGCGTGACAGAAACATGAGCATGGTTCCCACCCCATGCTCAGCATCCTGACACACAGTACAGGTGGAGCATAGAAGGGCGGAGTGCCAAAGAGAGAGAGGACTGGCTCTGGGCAGCCGTGTAATATACCCTGTGGAGTCGTGATGTCACATGTACATACGTACGTGCTACCGCAACATAGTGTGTCGCGCCGTTTCACATACACCACATTTTTCCCCCCTTGAAAAGCTTAGAACATCACCCATACGAATTAGCCTTAGCAAGGGTGGCAAGTAAAGCATACATATTAGGGTATCGGATAATGTAACAGAACATATACACATATGCGGATTAGTTTAGCAGAAATGGCTGATATAGGAACACACTCTTTTTTTCCACAATATTTTTTATTGAACCTTTTTTTTTTTACAAACATGGCACAAACAAACACTAACACTAAAGTAATTTAAAAAGAAAAAAAGAAAAAAAAGATCATCAACAATGCTCCTCTGTTTAGTCTAGGTAATCTATTCTATTCTATTATCTATATCTAATACATATTATACATTCACCAATTTGGAATTTGCAAGGTCCACACACATCATTCACCTTCTTCTTCAGAAGTTATGTTTAATTTCTTTACATAATCAATGAAAGGTCTCCATATATTCTCAAACACATTTTCCTTTGATTTCAGTATGTATGTTATTCTTTCTAGTAGAAGGTTTGTTAACATCTGTCTTAACCACTGAGTCACATCTGGTCTATGAGTCTTTTTCCACAGTAGTGCAATACATTTTTTGACATTAAGCAAACTGAGGTCTATGAATGCTCTTTCACTCTCTTTAAAATTATACTTTTCTGGATACAGACCCATCAAAAACAGTTTAGAGTTCAATGTGAATTGTTTTGAAATTATTTTTTCAATTGTTACCCTCACCTCTTCCCAAAACATTCTGATTTTTCTACATTCCCATAAACAGTGAAATAGGGTTCCTTTACTTTCCATACATTTTGTGCAGGTATCTGGCATGTTTTTGTTATATCTATTTAACTCCATTGGTGTAACATACATCCGCATTAACCATTTAAAATGTATCAATTTAAGACGTACATTTATTGATTTGGTTTGAGCTTCTGTACAAGCTATTTCCCATTGTTCCTCTGAAATTTCAATTTGCAGGTCGTCTTTCCAATAATTCAGTCTTTTTTGTGAGTTTTCACTTGAGAATAGTGTCAATGAGTTATAAAACTCTGAAATAATACCCTTTCTCTTACTATTTTTCGTCAAAAATTTTTCCAAGGATGAATAAGTAGGTCGGGTGAGAGCATTATTTTGATTTGATCGAATAAAATTCCTAAGCTGAAGATATTTAAAAAAATGTGTTCTATTAAGATTGAATTTGATCCTCAGTTCTTCAAAAGACATTACGTTATCTGAACGTGTCAAATATAAGTCTTGAATCTTTTGAATCCCTTTTAAATTTCATACTTTAAATACAGCATCCGCTCTCCCTGGTGTAAAATATTGATTACCCCATATTGGCCTAAATTGTGATAATAAGTGTGATTCTTTTAAATATTTTTTGGTTTCAAACCATATTTTGATCATATGCTTTACAGTTGGATTTTTAACTTGTTTCTGTAATTTTTTAGCCGTGTCTGAGTATATGAATATGGGAAGAGGTAAAGGTAAATTGTATGATTCCATTTCAGTCCAGTGAGGAAGATCATTTGATGAAAAATAATATGTCATAGACCTCAGTTGTGCTGACCAGTAATACAACATAAAGTTTGGACATTTCAGACCTCCACGATCAAATGGTAAATATAGTAAGGACAGACGTAATCTAGCCTTCCTATTGTTCCATATAAATTCCACTAACTTTTTTTTAATTCTTGAGAATAGATCTGAAGGTGGTGGTAAAGGAATGTTTTGAAATAAATAAAGTATTTTTGGTAAGATATTACTTTTAAGTATATTAATTCTCCCGATCATCGACATTGGTAGTGACATCCATCTCTGTAGTAACTCATTAATATCTGTCATTAAGGCTTCATCGTTGGCACTGGCGACTGATTCTAGCTTAGGCAAAATTTGAATTCCTAAATATTTAAATTGATTTACAACATTGAATTGATTTACCTCAGGAGCTGGGTGATTTCTCTGGGTCTCATTTAGCATTAATATTGAAGATTTAGTTTTATTTATTTTATATCCTGATATTTCCCCAAAGTTCTTGATTAAATTTAACAAGGTCGGAATTGATTTTTTTAAAATTCGACATAAAGGGGCGTCATCCAACAGAGACAGTCTGGTGATTGGCTGGTACCAGTCAGATGACTGACATAAGTTTCAGAAGGCATATACACATTTTAATGGTGAAATTCATTATGTACTTAATATAAAATCTAAGCTAACTTCAGTGATTCATGACTAACTTTCAGTGAGCATCCACTTTTATAAACTTGTCCTTCTGTAATTAACATGCATTAGTATAAGGTTCATTTAAGCATTTTCAAACATGCAGCATATTTAAAATCAGTAATTAATGAAACATTTGGAACCCATCATTGTCCAACACAGAGGCGGTCATCTTCAACAGTGTTCTGAGCAGTATTTCCTGGAAAAATAAAGTCTTGAGGAGAAAGGATTATTTCAGCAGATAAAACAAAATTCCCATGTTGATTAAATCCAACATGTCCCAGAGTTGACAAAAGGGGGCAATGTTGAGCTGTGGATAATTCCTAGCGACCTGTGGAATGCAGTCCAAAATATATGGGATGTCTTGAAACAGTACTTTAAGCATAAAGCTGCCTTGCTGGGGAGGAAGTTCCGCGATTTATGACTCGAAACGAATCCATTCCTGGCACGAAATGGAATCCTTATCGGCCCCTTGTACCATGGAATGTGTTTTCAGACTGTGGTCCTTAGGTGAAGGAAACAATTCTTGACCAGACTTTTGAGTGAAACAATTTCTTTAAGGTGAAGAGTGATTTTCTAGATTGGAGCCACATGGATTGATGCTACACCTGGAATTCACCATGACAGCCAGTGGAGAAAACATAATGGACTGCGACCTGCTCTATGGTCTGGGCTTTGCCATTAAAAACGGTGCTGGGGAGGAATGGTTGGGCTGTGGATTGTGGGACCGACCGATCCTGAGAGTGGTAGACGGCGCAGTGCGGGATGAGGAACTGCCTGACACCCTGGAGAATGTGCAAGACCAATATCGCCCAGGGTCATCACAGGAAGGTCCCTGTGCCAGAGCCCAAGTCGCCCTGGATGAGGTTACTGGACGGCACGGCGGGACGCCTGTGACAACGGGCAACGTCGAGAGGCTGGTTTCACCTGTTCCCAGATTTTGGCTGAAGTGGGTCGGTGAACAGGGGACCACAACGGCGGCGGCGAATTTAGAAGAGGTCAGGGCCGGACCGTCAGGCACGGTAGAATGACGTGCCAAGCAGAGACCCTGCAAGCTGAACAGGACCCCTCTGGGGGTCAAGAACTGGATTCGGGAGGAGAGGCGATCATGGCAGGTACGGGCCGGTTGATGGTTGGAGGAGCACCAGGGACGCTCATACGTCATGGCCAGATGGGAGGATGCTCATCTCCAGCTGCCAGACGGTTCATGGGGGCACCCGAACGAGCTGCGGCATGCCCGGGAGGGGACCGAGGGACGTGGGCCTGGACGAGCGGAGCAGCTGGTGGTGATGAAGAGGAGGTGCACCGGTGCTGAGGCGACCTGTTGCGGCCCGGGAGGCTGGCTGCCTCCGGGGGCGGACTGATGACAGGGCGGTCCAGGGGGCCCACGGACTTGTTTTCTCCAGCTGTATGTATATAGGTTAACTGCTGTGCATGTGTTTGAATCGGTTATGTGTGTGTCATAAACTGCTTATGTATAGGTGCTTTGTGATGCATGTGTTTAAACTGTTTTGCTGTTTCTATATATGTAGTTTTGGGGATTAATTTGGGTGTTTTGTTTTCGTTTAGGAGACACGGCGTTATTTTGGTTTTATATTGACTCTCATTTTGTTTAAGCGGCAGAATAATCCACTTCGCCGAGTGGGGTGGGACGACAGTCCACCTGTCCCCCCCTAGCTTTAGTTGTTTTGTATGAATGTGTTAGGCCATTTATGTTATTTCGCTTTGTCGTTTTAGTGCATGACTCGGGTCCTAAATTGGGGTGGGTCTGAATTGTGTGTGTGTGTGTTATGGACTTCTGTGAAGGGGGAGGGGGAAATGTAGTGTAGTTATTTATAATATAATGTGAGGCACAGGGTGGTGGCTCTGCCTCCCGGTCACACCACCACCCGTGACTATAAAAGGGCTGCAGGCAGGAGGGCCGGCCTCTTTGCCATCCTGTGCCTGGCGGCTGTGTGTTGCATGTGTGCCTCTTCAATAAACGTGTGTTCGGTTCTACACCTGGCCTCATCCTTGGCTCCATATCAGACATAACAGGCTGGCCCTGTAATATACCCTGCGGCATTGTGATGTCACACATGCGTACGTGCTACCGCAGCATAGTGTGTCACGCCATTTCACATACACCACAGTGGACATGACAATTAATCACGATTAGCCGACTAATTGAAAAAAGTCATTAGATTAGTCGACTACCAAAAAGTCATTAGTAGCAGCCCTACTGTCAAATCACCTTGGAGATTGCCCCGGTGGTGAGAAGCCGATGAATAACCAGACTAGTGCTAGGTTAGCTGTCAGATTAAAGTTAACCTTATTTTCTATATATTATTTCTAATGTCAGTAGACATCTGTGCTCCCACCTAGTTCACAAATCCAGAATTGATAATGTATCTTGCATCATTCTGGCTTATTTTGACTGTTGACTTTAGATTTTGACTGTAAAAAGCCTATGCATCAGCCCACTAGGACTTTGGATAGCCAGCCGAGGTCGTTATGTCTACCGCCTTGTACTCTGTCTCAGTGGAGAGAGGGTGATAGCTGGCCTTGTGTTAGCAAAGTTACAGTAGCCATTCAGTCCTTCATGGTGGCTTCTGTGCTTTTTGTGCCCCAGGGACCGGTTGTATCCTTTCAACCATTTATACCATATGTAGCAGTGTCAATAAAAGCACCCCTACTTGGCTTGCTAAGTGGGTCGACCCTCTTGGCGACAAAGGTAGAGTGCTGCACTCTGAAGCCGGAGGTCGTGAGTTTGAACCCCCCGGTTGGATGTAGCCAGTTGGGGCTTGGTTGCCCGTCCACTCGGTCACACATACACTCTTGATAATTCTTTGTTTGGCTTTTACATAATCACATTCAGCTGTTAGGGTAGTATCTCACTGTGTGGCGAATGCTGATGAAAGTGGTGATTTTTAGATTTGCCAACTTTTCTGATGGATGTTGATGAAAATCAAGCAAAAATCAAGCTAGTAGCTCACAAAGCGGTGAATGCTGAGGAACACTCATGAATGCCACTCTTTTGGGGTTTCGTCAGGGTTTGTAAAAGGTTTTGAATTGAAAATTTACACGTTTGAAAATTTTGAATATGTGGTGACAAGAAAAACTGTTGGCGACCTTAAAAAAACTGTTACCGAACTGATTGGTAACCTATTACAAACCCTAACAAAGCCCAAAAAGTGCAAGGTTTATGAATGTTCCTCAGCATTTGCCACTATGAGGGTTAGTTATATTAGCTCAGTCTGTCTTTGCCATCTGTAGCTAACAGCTAACCAGTTAACATTAGCCTTACCTCAACCAAGGTTTGTGAGGTGACAAAAGAGGGAGGGTGGGGTGAACTGGAACTCATGAAGATTAAAGGAAACATGCACTAAAACGAGTCAGTCTGAGGAAGCCTGAGGCACGTTCAGTTGACAAAACAGTTTGCAACTGTTTGGAACTGTTTGGTAGTTTCTGTAACTGAACGACACGGTCGCTGCGAACAGTTTTCTTATAGGCCGAACTCCTTGGAGAGGTGGCTTGCGTAGTGAACAAAGATGGTGACTAGGTAAGATAGTTTGCGATATCCTTTAGTTTTCTTTTCTTTTTGGAGAAATTCCATCAATTTAAGAGAAGAGGTTATGCCAGTTTGTAAGTAAAACAATACCACACATAAAATATTGTTTTTGGTGGGGGTATAATGGAGACTTGTTAGGTAATATGAAGTTGAAGTAGGCTGTAGTCTACGCCATAGTTACTGTATCCTCTAAAGCCTGTTTTCCACTAGCCCAGCACACCTCGGTACGGCTCGATTCACTTCAGTACGGCTCGGAATGCTTCTGTCTCCATTAGCACAGTGTTGCGGGGCAGCAGCAGATTCTCAGCGAGGCGGGGCCACACTCCCGTGATGTTATGCACTGGACTGAGTCCTTATTTACACGAGACAAAAAATGGAGGATCCAAGGATTATTGCCTTGCTCGCTCTGTGGTTTTATCTCACAATTAATTTTATCTCATAATTAAGCTGCAACAACACAAGTCACTTTTGTTTTGAATTAACTGCCAAATGACCTAGAAATAATGAGCTGAAACTTGTTTTTATTCGTATTAAATAATGAGACGGTGGCACACTGTCCAACACCACATCCTAGGGCATTTTGGATGTACTGAATTAAAAAAATTCATGTTTTTCACCTTCAGGTCAACGTTTGGAACAACAGTATTATTATTTTCCGTTTAGATGATGCTACACTCCTTCTAAAGTATTGTAAATCTCTGAATTTGGAATGCCGATAGAACATTCAATTTACATATACTTGTACCTTTGACTTGGTGCTAATTTTTTATGATATTTCAATAAAAAGAACAGAAAGCTTACAAAAAGATTTCTTTTTTGGTCTAGTTAAAAATTACATTACCTTTACAATGGTTGACCCTCAGCATCATTTTGATCAGACTAGGCAATGGAATTTCTGTGTAATTATACTGTTTTATAATTCAGTGTTATAACAGACAAACCACACTTTCCAAAACAATTCCATTTTATTATATACAAAATATTAAAATAAAAAAAAACTTTGTAACACAACATGAAGGTTAATCGACATTTTATACACGCCGACCACTGAGTGCTGAGGCTCGGTAGAATTAATCCGTCTCTGCCAGCTGTGGGTCAGGATGGCTCGGTTGAATAATCCGTGTGGGCTGTCGCGGCGGACGCGTGGGATGATTCTACAAGGAAAATGCACACAATAAAATACAGCACTAAAGTGCAATATATACAGAAAAGACAATAGTTTTTAACAAGAATACATAAGCTTATTTCAGCGTATTGTTCACATGAATAATTACAATAAAAGCTTTAGTCCGCAGTGTGCTGCAATAAAGCAGCGATCCATCCACAAATGAACAGCTTTTTTATTGCATAAATAAACTGAGCGTCTTACTGAATATATTTGCGAAAAAACGCACAATAAAAAAAAATTAAAACTCACCGTTAAAGGACTCCGATGTCGAGACCTCCCGGTATATTTTTTCATTCCGGGCGGCTCCGTCTAACTCTCGCTGAATGGGCGCAGTCGGGGCTACGTCACTTCCGGTTAGTAACACATCGCCGCCATCTTAACTCGGTGAAAACAACCCGTTACCAAGCATTGTCGAGTGCAGTTTTTTGACTTTTTCTCATGGCATGTGACTACATAGAAAAGCTTGATGAGTCAGCCAGGCTACGTTACCTGGAGAAGCTGACAGCAAGTGGACTGACAGATTGCCCATACAAACTACCAGCCGGAAAATGGGTTAATGACCCGACCAGGTGGCCAGCTGTGCAGTGGCCGGACGTGTACAGCTACTTGATCGACACCCCTGGTAAGCATATTTGCTTCGACCCATATTAACATGATTAACCCTCTTACATGTTTTGAATGTTTTTAAGGAAAGGCCCCTATGGGTAACATGACCAATCCATTAAATATCAGGGCAGCACAGGAGTAATTCTTAAAAGAAATAATTAAACAAGAAAATGTTCACTGATGCTAAACACTGCTTAGGTGCGCTTGTGTTGGATCGAAATAAGTGCAGGCGGACACGAGTGAAGTTTAAAAGGGTGCTTCAGGCAGACAGTCAACATATATACCCGGCTAATGCATGCATGGCACATTAGCGTCACAGTAGACAGCAGGAAAGCATATACATTTGCATTAGTCACACATATCTGGCGCAGCATTACTGGCGCCGGGATTCCTCTCTGTTCCAGAGCCGCAGAAGGTGCGAAGCGCTTCTATAACGATCAGTAATTGCTCACGCTGAGCGCTTCTGCCAGCTCGCTGTGGGAGTCACACGAGGTGTTCTCTTTTCCCGTATATTTTTCTTTTTGGCGTACAGAAATGGCAATACGCCCGTATTTGCTAAAATTGCATTTTCCCCGTATTAAAATACGGCGAAACCGTATTTGTCACCTCTTTCATTAATGGCCAGCCCCTTTGTTGCACTATTTACTACAGTCTACAGTTAAATTAGTCAGGCTGACTGCACATAGAGAGGTCTGTATTGTTGAGTGAAAAGGGAATCAGTCATGCATTTCCATAGACGAAATGTCCTTCTCTGTTTACAATACAGAGAGGCTTGTGTCGGCGGCTAGCATTTTCAAAACGTGACCCATCAAGTGGCAACTAATTAAACTAACACAATATCACTCAATTACCTGATATAGGATGTGATGAGCTGAATATAATGCACTACGACGGGCTGGACAAGCTTGACTGGGTCACGGCAGCTGCCTGGGACTAGGTCACCACTGAATTGTTTTCACCTAGTACGGCGTTGCCATGTGGGTTGCTAACCGGAAGTAGGCCAAATGCCCGGATGCCCGACTGCGCCCATACGTTCGTCTGACAATGCAGTGAGCAGACACTGTAGCTCCTTACTGCTCCATGGAACACCCTTATTACGCGAAGCCATTTTTGATAGAGAATAAATGAAAATAGCACAGCAATACACTGAAAAGGAACCGCCAACAGTGGTTGCGTGCTGAGTAAAGGCGGTCGTGAAGATTCTTTTTTTTTTTTTTTCAAAAACTTTATTGAGAAGGTCGTGAAGATTTGGTAGAAGAGGAGGAGGAGAGGGGCAGTTACAACCTGACCAATCAGCGCCGGTTACGACCTGACCAATCAGCGGCGACCAGTCTGTTAACGTCACAACACGGCACAGCTCAGCACTGCTGTACCCTGCCCTGGAGCGGGGCTGAGAATCGCGGCTGTTAAACCGTGTTGGGGCTTGTGGAAAAGCGTACAAAGCGTGCTGAGCCGTCCCGTGTCGCGCTAAAGCGTGCTAGTGGAAAAGGCCCTTAACCGGCTGACAGTGGACCATAGATCTACACAATGGGAGCCGAACAGAAAAATCGTTCCAAGAACTGCCTGTTCATTTAGGTCAGTTTGCCTTGCAAACTATGTTCAGCGAACTGTTTTGTCAACTGAATGCAAGGCTGGTTATATGGGTTGAAAATGGTGCTGAAATAAAGACTGAAATATTTTGACCAAAGCATGTCACAGACGTTTCATTAAGACCTCAAGGACTTGTGTCAACATGTGGAAAAAGTGCATCATGTGTCCTCTTAAAAATGTATCCATTCCAAATATTTACCTCCGCCAAGGAGGTTATGTTTTTACCGGGGTTTGTTTGTCTGTTTGTTTGTCTGTCTGTTACCAACATAACTCAAAAAGTTATCAACAGATTTTGATGAAATTTTCAGGAACAGTGTGTAATGGCACGGGGAACAGATGATTAGATTTTGGTGATGATCTGAGAGGGCATACCTCCACCAAGGGCTTTGTTTGTATTTGTGCAGCAGGATTACACAAAAACTACTGGATGGATTTGGATGAAATTTTCACCAGTTGTGGTTCTTGGGCTACAGAGGAACCCATTATATTTTGGTGATGATCTGAGAATGCATACCTCAGCCAAGGCTCTTATCGTCTCACAGTGTGTTAGCAACAGTACTCCAAAACTGATGGACAGACTTTGATGCAATTTCACCACAAGTGGCTATAGGCCTACACACAAACCCATTACATTTTGGAGGTGATCCATGAGAAACGGAAGGAGCCTTGGTGGAGGTATGCGCTCTATGAGTGCTTTTCTAGTTTTGCATGGGCTCTAATGAACCTGTGAAACACACAAACACGTGTATGGTGCTGGTTTCCGTGATCACACAAATTGTTTATTTTTACAGTCTAAAAGTTTGAAATTATTTGATCTGGTGGAATATAAAACTGCCATAATAATGTACAAAGTAGGGAACAATTCACAGCCAGTTAACATCCAAAATATATTTGTTGAAAGACAAAAGGTTTATCATTTAAGGGGGGAATTACTTTTAAAGACAGTGGGTGTACGAACAACTAGGAGAAGCTTTTGTGTTTTGATTTGTGGGGTTAAATTATGGAATGGATTAAACATGAAGTTAAAACAATGTCCAAACATTTTGAGTTAAAAAAAAAAGTGCAAAAATGAGAAATTAGATAAATACAGGGAGGAAGATGGTTCTGTTAATCACTAGAATGTTGGTTGGGTGAAAGTCTATGAGAGTCACTCGTGGATTATATGATCAGTGAGAAGTTGTTTACTTGTGTTTCCATCCATCCATCTTCTACCGCTTAATCCTTTTCGGGTCGCGGGGGGGCTGGAGCCTATCCCAGCGTCTTTGGGCGAGAGGCAGGGTACACCCTGGACAGATCGCCAGTCCATCGCAGTACTTGTGTTTCATTTTTGAATTTCTATTATTTTAATAAGTAATAAGATTTTGAAATGCATGTTGAGATTTGTTCATTAGCATCCTTGCTCACTGGGTTTCCGTTTGCTGTTGTGGCAATGTGTGTATGTATGTATGTGTATATGTAAGTAGGTATATAGGTACATTAATTAGTTAATGATGATTAGTTTTGGGCTTCAATCCCATTCCTTTCAGGACTGCATTTAAATTTTTGTTTTATTCTTGTTTTTATGTTGTCTTTTTAGAAATAAAATGGTATCAATCAATCAATCAGTCAGTATGTCTTAATCTCAGTTACCAGGCTTATTATGCCTCAGTGCAACGTAGGCACACGGTAATCACTCATTGTGTCTGTATGTGTTATGATCTGGGCATGGTTCTAGGACCATGCCCACGCTTTATGCTCATTTTTGTTCTCTCTGTGATTATTTATGATTTGGAATTATTACCTCTGCCAAGGAGGTAATGTAATTGGAGTGGTTTGTCTGGTTGTCCATCTGTCTGTCTGTTTGTTAGCAGGATTACGCAAAAACTACTGGACGGATTTTGATGAAAATTTCACCAGAGGTAACCCTTGGGCCAAGGGTGAACCCATTAAATTTTGGTGATTATGAGCCCATTAAATTCTGGTGATTATCTGAGAGTGTATACCTCCACCGAGGACCTTGTTTGGATTTGTGCAGCAGGATTATATTTAATACAAAAACTACTTAATGAATTTGGATGAAATTTTCACCAGAGGTGGTCCTTGGGCTAGAGAGGAACCCATAACATTTTGGTGATGATCCGAGAATGCATACCTCCACCAAGACTCTTTTCTTCACACAGTGTCCAGAGATGGTCCTTGGCCTACACACAAACCCATTACATTTTGGAGGTGATCCATGAGGGACGAAAGGCGCCTTGGTGGAGGAATGCACTCTCTGGGCGCTTTTTGAGTTTGCCTTCTGTGTTTCCCCTGGGTCCTCTGTAATTGTTATTGTGTTCCCCGGTCCTTGTCTGTCATGTCATCCGAGTTCTTATTGTTCTCTGTGTTCTCCCTTGGTCTTCTGTGTAAGTCTCGTGTGTATCCTGTGTACTTGTTTTACTATTGTTGTCAGTCCCTTGTGCGTCTCTGTTCCCATAGCCACTTTCCCTCACATGTTACGGTTTACCCTAATTGTCTCCCAGCTGTCTTATGTCCATGTAATTGTGAGCTCCCCTCTTTGTCAGTTTGTGCTTGTGCTGTGTCTGGTGTCATCGTCATTCATCCTAGTCATTGTTCCTGCCCAGTCTCCAGTCAGTTTACTCCTGTGATTTTAGTTTTGTTTGCAGCTCCCAAGCTGTCATTTGTTTTTCCTCAAGTTTTCTGTTAATAAATATTATTGCACCTTAAGTCCTGCCTGCACTCTTGGGTCCTACTTCAAAACTTACATCTGCCGTAGGCAGATACATGACAATATGTAGGTGTGTGTGTGTGTGTGTGTGTGTGTTACCAGCTTTTCAGCTCACCCGGTCAAAATTAAGTGGAATTCAAGTCTTGTATCATTGTATTGCCATATTTTCTCAACTTTTAATTTGCCAGAATTTCGAGATAAGGCTTTGTTTTCAAAATAAACAGAAATTTAGCTCATCATTTTTGTCAATGCAGCCACAAAAAAGGTATTGTAATAACTATCCTGGGCCAGTAGAGGTTGAAGTGCCACTTTTTTACAGCCCCCCCATGCTACCATGCCAAAGGCACCGAGGCACAGCACCTTGGTACTTTCATTTTGTTATTAACTTATGTGCACAGCATCACATGGTTACTGCTGTTAGCCTGGGTAGCTTAGCAGTGTTAACGCGTTATTGATTTCTCTTATTAAGCTTTATTCCACATCTGAATAACACTGCATAGGATCTAATGAATCTGGGAAACAGGGTAACCCTCATGGTTATCAACATTAGTCAGGTGTATTTTCTATATGCTCTGCAGAGCGGATACAATTTTTGTCATCATACAACAATGATAGGTGTTAGGTGTGGGTGAAACTCTAGTGCAACATCCAGTGGTGATGAATTATCCCTAACCATAAGGCCACTGGCACCTGTTTTATATAGCTTTACAGGGGTGTATGGTGTATGGAGTGTCAGGAAGGGATAGTACCTCTGACAGGGCAACAGTCGCACCTCCGGGTGGTCGGTCCGCTTTTTTTTAGGTTCCGCTTTGGTTCCCACTTGGCACTCAACTCTCACTTGTGGCTCCAAGTAGCTGTTTACATGCAACAGCAGCCGCACCCCAATAAGCCGCTTTGACTGGCGGGCAAAACCAGGTGAGGGTAGCCAATGGGTTTGAAACCCTCGGTGAGGTAGGGCTTGTCTACCTATGCATGTGTAGACTGGACCTGGCGGACTGCGCAGAGGAAACCATCAGATTGGCTCAACGGGCAGGAAGGCAGACCCAGCAAAGCTTTGTGGAGTGCAACTAGGGCACAGTGAGACGCGTAGGACACTGCTGGCCATCCACTGCATCCTAATCTATCTCCATCCGTCTTGACCATGTCTTGCCACTGGATCCAGATAGGCTGAGATGAGAGAGTGAGTGAGACTGACAACCCTGCGCAACTCTCCCTCACTTAAATCAAATTCACGCGCAAGTCAAAACATCACCCCCCCAATTTCCTTCTCATTCCCCCCTCTCCCTCCAAGTCATGTGGCGATGGGCAAGTGACGAAGCAGCAGGTGTGAATACACTGGAAGCTGTAACCACAATACCACAGAGAGGCGTCCCAGGGCGTAGGGTTGCTCTCTACTGGACCAAAGCAGCAGTGGAGTTTGGTAGCCCCCTGGGTGCCTGAGCAGCCCTCTTTAGGATTCGCTCTGCTCAACTTCATGGCCTGAGGAAGGGGCTAGAAAAGGTGCCCTAAACATAGCCTGCTTCACTACACCCTGGCCAGCAAGCCGCGGCTGGTGGGGATCCCACCCTAGCAGTCGAAATTCTCAGAAGCAATCAACTAAGGTGACATCACTCACCACTGGCACCTGGAATGTGCGAATGCTCATGAACAGCTCCAAAGCAGACAGACCTGAGAGATGGACAGCACTTGTCGCAAGAGAACTCAGCAGGTACAACATCCACATCACAGCTCTGAACGAGACCAGGTTTGCAGACGAAGGTCAGCTAACAGAAGTCAAAGCCAGCTACACCTTGCTCTGGACTGGGCGAGGCAGTGAAGAACGCTGTGAAGCAGGAGAGGGTTTCGCGATCAGATCCAATTTGATCAGCAAGCTTACCAGCCTCCCCAAAGGAACCAATGACCGACTCATGACCCTGTGGCTCCCCCTCCAAGGAAAATGCCATGCCACATTCATCAGCTCCCACCATGACGAACCCAAATGAGATCATAGATGAGTTTTACGAGGACTTAAAGACTCTCATTGAAGGCGTACCAAAGGAGGACAAACTCATTGTTCTTGGAGACTTTAACGCCAGAGTTGGGACAGACTACCAGAAATGGGAGGGAGTCCTTGGGCGAAATGGAGTTGGAAAGTGCAACAGCAACAGTCTTCTGTTGAAGATGTGCACCTCTCATGACCTTCTGATCACTAGTACCGCCTACCGCTTGCCAAATCGCAACAAGAGCTCCTGGATGCATCCACGCAGCAAGCATTAGCATCTGATCGATTACATCATTGTGAGAAGGAGACAGGCAGGACGTTAGAGTGACGAAGGCAACGTGTGGCGCAGACTGCTGGATGGATCAGACTCATTCTCTCAAACTCAACGTGCACATCCATCTCAAACAGCGTCCACAGGAGGAAAAAGGCAAACAAGCAACTCAATGTCAGCAAACCGGAACAGCACTCTGTGCGACAGAGCCTCAGTGAGGACCTGGACAGCAAGTTTAGTCAGCTCGACCACGGGGCAAGCAGAAGAAGACTGGGCAGCTTTCAGAGACATGGTGTACGACACCTCACTCACTCATCTGGGCCAGAATATGCACAAACACCAAGACTGGTTCGATGAAAATGATGAGGACATCCAAAAGCTGCTTGATGAGAAGCCCACAGAGCATACCAGCAAGACAGCAGATCTGCCTCTAAGAAGGCAACCTTCAACTCCATCAAAGGAAAGGTGCAGACAAAGCTCAGAGAGATGCAAGACTTCTGGCTCAGCAAAAAGGCAGATGAAATACAGCAGTACGCTGACAGCAACAACTCCAGAAGCTTCTACGATGCCCTTAAGACCATCTACGGGCCTCAGTCTTCTGGAACATCACCACTGCTCAGTGCTGATGGGTCCACTCTCCTCACCAACATGAACGCAATCCTAGAAGAATGGGCAGAACATTTCAGCAGCATCCTGAACAGACCTTCATCCATCAGTGCAGAAGCCATCACTTGCATGCCCCAATTAGAGGTGAACATGTCTCTGGCAGAACCTCCAACAGAATCAGAAATCCAAAAAGCAATCAAACCCCTTTCAAACAGCAAAGCACCAGGCCCTGACTCCATCCCAGCTGAAATCTACAAGGCAGGAGGACCACTTCTAATACAGAAGCTCACCAAGCTCTTTCAGACCATGTGGCAGCAGGAAGTTATCCCTCAGGAGCTCAAGAACGCCTCCGTTGTCCATCTCCAGAAGAGAAAAGGAAAAAGGCAGTCCTGTGACAACCACCGTGGGCTCTCTTTCCTCACCATCGCCGGCAAGATCCTTGCAAGAGTCCTTGTCAACTGCCTCATTCAGCACATGGAAGGTGGTCACCTGCCGGAGAGCCAGTGTGGCTTCAGAGAGGGTCGTGGAACTGTTGACACGATCTTTGCCGCAACGCCAGCTTCAGGAGAAGTGTCAAGAGCAGAACAGGGACCTCTACACAACATTTGTAGATCTGACCAAGGCTTTTAATACCGTCAGTCATGAGGGGCTGTGGAAGATCATGGCAAAGTTCGGCTGCCCGGACAAGTTCATCAGCATCAGTTCCACGACGGCATGCTTGCTAGAGTACTGGACGATGGAGACTCCTCCGAAGCTTTCCCAGTCACCAACTGGGTCAATATTAAAAATACATGGACAATACTTAACAATATTCTTGGAAATAAAAACAGAAATACAAGCTACCCAACCAATCTTTCAAAAAAAAAAAAAAACAGTGTGAATGCAGTCTCACCTGCAGATGAATTTAATAATTTTTTTGTTAACATTGGTCCTAATTTGGCTTGAGAAATACCCATTACAGCACCTACAGGTGGTACAAAAAGTAAAAACATTGCTATAAAAGACTCCATTTTCATAAAGAACAAAGACGAGACAGAGCTCATTGAAATTGTTAAATCCTTTAAAAGTAAAACATCTATGGGTTGTGATGGTACAGTGGGGTAAAAAAGTATTTAGTCAGCCACCAATTGTGCAAGTTCTCCCACTTAAAAGATGAGAGAGGTCTCCAATTTTCATCATAGGTATACCTCAACTATGAGAGACAAAATGAGAAAAAAAAATCCAGAAAATCACATTGAAGGATTTTTAATGAATTAATTGGTAAATTCCTCGGTAAAATAAGTATTTGGTCAATAACAAAAGTTCATCTCAATACTTTGTTATATACCCTTTGTTGGCAATGACAGAGGTCAAACGTTTTCTGTAAGTTTTCACAAGGTTTTCACACACTGTTGCTGGTATTTTGGCCCATTCATCCATGCAGATCTCCTCTAGAGCAGTGATGTTTTGGGGCTGTCACTGGGCAACACAGACTTTCAACTTCCTCCAAAGATTTTCTATGGGGTTGAGATCTGGAGACTGGCTAGGCCACTCCAGGACCTTGAAATGCTTCTTACGAAGCCACTCCTTCGTTGCCCGGGCAGTGTGTTTGGGATCATTGTCATGCTGAAAGACCCAGCCAAGTTTCATCTTCAATGCCCTTGCTGGTGGAAGGAGGTTTTCACTAAAAATCTCACGATAGATTCATTCTTTCCTTTACACGGATCAGTCGTCCTGGTCCCTTTGCAGAAAAACAGCCCCAAAGCATGATGTTTCCACCCCCATGCTTCACAGTAGGTATGGTGTTCTTTCTCCTCCAAACATGACAAGTTGAGCTTTTACCAAAAAGTTCTATTTTGGTTTCATCTGACCATATGACATTCTCCCAATCCTCTTCTGGATCATTCAAATGCTGTCTAGCAAACTTCAGACGGGCCTGGACATGTACTGGCTTAAGCAGGGGGACACGTCTGGCACTGCAGGATTTGAGTCCCTGGCGGCGTAGTGTGTTTCTGATGTAGCCTTTGTTACTTTGGTCCCAGCTCTCTGCAGGTCATTCACTAGGTCCCCCCATGTAGTTCTGGGATTTTTGCTCACCGTTCTCATGATAATTTTGACCCCACGGGGTGAGATCTTGTGTGGAGCCCCAGATCAAGGGAGATTATCAGTGGTCTTGTATGTCTTCCATTTTCTAGTAATTGCTCCCACAGTTGATTTCTTCACACCAAGCTGCTTACCTACTGCAGATTCAGTCTTCCCAGCCTGGTGCAGGGCTGCAATTTTGTTTCTGGTGTCCTTTGACAGCTCTTTGGTCTTGGCCGTAGTGGAGTTTGGAGTCTGACTGTTTGAGGTTGTGGACAGGTGCCTTTTATACTGATAACGAGTTCAAACAGGTGCCATTAATACAGGTAACGAGTGGAGGACAGAGGAGCCTCTTAAAGAAGAAGTTACAGGTCTGTGAGAGCCAGAAATCTTGCTTGTTTGTAGGTGACCAAATACTTACTTTACTGAGGAATTTACCAATTAATTCATTAAAAATCCTTCAATGTGATTTTCTGGATTTTTTTTCTCATTTTGTCTCTCATAGTTGAGGTATACCTATGATGAAAATAGGAGACCTCTCTCATCTTTTAAGTGGGAGAAGTTGCACAATTGATGGCTGACTAAATACTTTTTTGCCCCACTGTATTGACATGTTTTTAGTCAAAACTGTCATTGAATGTTTAGTGAAGCCACTGACGTATATTTGTAACCTGTCTCTCCAAACAGGTATATTTCCCAATGCAATGAAAATAGCTAAAGTAATTCAGATATACAAGACGGGTGACAGAGGGGAATTTTCAAAATATAGACCAATTTCACTATTGCCGCAATTTTCCAAGATACTTGAAAAAATATTCTGTGAGAGAATTGACAACTTCTTAATGAAGAATAATTTATTGTGTGAGCAGCAATATGAGTTCGGACACAAGAGGACAACTGCATTTGCTCTAATGGAATTTATAGAAAAAATATCAACTGGCGTTGAAAATAGAGTATTCAGTTGGGGTATTCCTGGATCTTAAAGGTGAACTGAACCCACCTTTTTGCCGAAAAAGTAGAATAGCAGATTAATTCCTTATTACCTATTGTATTTTTCAACACATAGAAGAAATTTTTAGGCCGTGCGATGGCCAAGCTATAAGCCGATAAACTTTTGCCTCTGGCTGGCAGTGCCAAACAAACCGGAAGTAGTGCAGATGACGCTGCGTGACGTCACAAGTGTGACCCTTATCAAAACAACAATGGCAGATGATAGCAGTTCCAGCAGTCAAGAACACCAGAGTTTTCAGAGTGAAGAGGCATTCAGGATCGGTGACAAGACAGAGGAGGATGCAGGAGTGTGGCAGGTGGCAGGCGTGCACAAGGGCGAGCCCGGGAGACAGCGACCTGATGCACCTGTGACAGCAGCTGGCAGACGGCGATGCAGAGGCGAATCCACCTGTGCACAGGGGAGAGACTGGAAAGGCAAAGGTAGGTATGCTTACGCTGTAGATCTTGCTGGGAGATGAGGGGGTTCCTCTGCAGCAAGAGGGCTGAAGGAATCAGACGGCTTCAGGCCGAAGCCCAGGGCAGAGTGGCTTATATCCCACACTGCTGACGAGGCGCAGGTGTGCGCGCAGCTGGCGCCGCTAATGAGCGGCGAGTTGTAACATATCCAGCCTGTGTTGTGTTGTAGCTTAGTTTTCTTTTTTCTCTGTTACATTTTGTCTTAGTTTTGTTTTGAATTGTAATCGCTCTTGCCTGTTTTCTCTTTTTTCTCTTTTGAATTCTTAGATGGTATATGGGTGGGCAATATAAGCTGCGGCTTCAGCCATCACCCATTTCGGATAACTTACGTTGAATTGTATAATCAGATGAGTCATTGTTCAAATTGATCTTGTTGTTATATCATTCAGTTTCTTTCAACCTGTACTGTACTATCCGAAATAAATAAATTCATTCATTCATTCAAAAAATTGTCGGTGGATTCCGGCGCCGACTCAGAGTCAGACCGCAGCATTGATGGGGAGGAGAGTCGCTTATTGAATACAGAATGGTGAGTCTTTACTTCTCTACTTTGGCATGTTTGGGGTGTCAGGATAAGGAAAATTAACAATAAAAAAGAAAGGAAAAAAAAAAACCCATCAGCATTTTTCTAACTTATTATTTATACATATTTATACATTCATACATATATAGACCATGGGCTATGTATTACAATACTTCTACAGACTATAGTGGCAATACACATGAACTGAACTGCCCTCTGCATTTGACTGTGCTATTTATAAATAATATCTATATCTAGAAACGCATCGCTTCCCGGTCGCTTTTCCTCCCCCTTTCTTTTCTTTCGTCGCCATGACAGCTTTCCTTGGCCACTGAACAGATCCTCCCAGGTGTTGGAAGTGTTTTGTAGTCGACTATCAAGACAAAATGTACCAAAAACAACCAGTGTCGACGTGCTTGCAATGGTAAACATAAGGACTGGGTCACACTAGTGACGTCACGCGGAACTCCGGCTGCACTTCCGGATAATCGGCGGATTCGTCTAATTTTTCAGGGCGGGAAATTCAAAATCGCGATTTTCTCCAAGATTCCGGAATTAGTGGAGGGGGTGCCAATGATAAATTATCTTTATAATTGTATGTACTATCACCCAGTGCCGTTCAATGCCGTTCAGTTCAGTTCACCTTTAAAAAAGCATTTGATACAGTGGATCATAAATTATTGTTAAAGAAACTACAAAATTATGGTATTGGGGGGTAGCACTGTCCTGGTTATGTAGCTACTTAAAGAATAGATATTAGTACGTATGTACTGTATGTGTTGGTAGCAAAAACTCACAGTTACTGAAGGTTACTTGTGGAGTCCCACAGGGTTCAGTTTTGGGGCCATTGTTATTCAATATATATATATAAATGACATATGTAAAGTTTCGGGAAAAAATGGATTTAATATTGTTTGCCGATGACACTAATTTATTATGCAGTGGAAGCAATTTGGAACAACTTTTGGATACACTTGGAAAGAAATTAGGAAAGCTTAAACTATGGTTTGATTCAATTCAATTCAATTCAACTTTATTTATATAGCGCCATTTCACAACAACAGTCATCTCATAGCACTATCAACTGTAGGGGGGACCCCTACAGTTGCAGAAAGACCCCAGCAATCAGGCGATCCCCTGTGAGCAAGCACTTGGCGACGGTGGAGAGGAAAAACTCCCTTTTAACAGGAAGAAACCTCCAGCAGAACCAGGCTCAGGGAGGGGCAGTCATCTGCTGCGACTGGCTGGGGGGTGAGGGGATAGAGAAGAAGAAAAGAACAGACATGTAGAGAGCAAACAGCACGATGGGGACTCAATCTATGGGAGAGAACAAACAAATGTTAATGACCAGCAAAAAAAAAATATTTCATAGAGAGTGAGGAAAGGAGTGAGGCCCAGTGCATTACTGGAGGTCCCCCGGCTGACTAAACCTATTAGCAGCATAACTAAGGGAGGGTTCAGAAACATGATCCCTCCCTAATTGTAGGCTATATCAAAAAGGTAGGTTTTAGCCCTATTCTTAAAAACAGAGATCGAGTCTGACTCCCGAATCCAGATTGGCAGCTGATTCCACAGGAGAGAAGCTTGATAACTGAAGGCTCTGCCTCCCATTGTACTTTTGGAGATTCTAGGTATTACAAGTAATCCTGCATTTTGGGAGCGTAGTGCTCTGTTAGGATAATACGGTAGTATCAGATCTTTTAAATAAAAAGAAGCCTGATTGTTTAGAGCTTTGTAAGTGAGAAGAAGGATTTTAAACTTAATTCTAAACTCTATGGGAAGCCAATGAAGGGAGGCCAGAACCGGAGAGATATGATCTCTCTTTCTAGTACCTGTTAAAACTCTTGCTGCAGCATTTTGGATCAGCTGAAGACTTTTTAAAGATGTTTTAGGACAGCCTGATAATAAAGAATTACAATAATCTAATCTCGAGCTAACAAAAGCGTGGATCAGCTTCTCAGCATCACTCTGAGACAAGATGCTCCTAATCTTGGCAATATTACGCAAATGATAGAAGGCAGTCTTAGAAACAAATTTAATATGTGAATTGAAGGACAAATCCTGATCAAAAATAACTCCAAGGTTCCTCACAGAGCTATTAAGAGAAAGAGTAACTGCGTCCAAACTGAAAGTTTGCTTTGGAAAGGAATTTCTAAGGTTTTTTGGACCAACAAGAATGACTTCTGTCTTATCTGAATTTAATTGCAGGAAATTACAAGTCATCCAAGCTTTGATTTCCTTAAGACAGGCTTCTAACTTGGCTAATTGATTAGTATCATCTGGCTTCATTGACAGGTATAATTGTGTGTCATCTGCATAACAATGAAAATGTATACAGTGCTTTCTAATAATGTTGCCTAACGGAAGCATATATAAACTAAAAAGAGTAGGGCCTAGCACAGATCCCTGTGGAACTCCATGACTAAGCTTTGAGCTGAAAGAAAACTCATCATTTACATGAACAAACTGGAACCTATCAGATAAATAAGATCTAAACCACTGCAACGAAGTTCCATTAAGTCTAACATAGTGTTCTAATCTATCAAGTAGAATATTATGATCAATAGTATCAAAAGCTGCACTAAGATCTAAAAGGACAAGTACAGAAACTAGTCCATTATCAGATGCAATGAGGAGGTCATTAGTGACCTTCGCTAAGGCTGTTTCAGTACTATGATGGATTCTAAGCCCAGATTGAAACTCTTCAAGTAAACCATTTCCCTGCAGGTGGTCAAATAATTGCGTAGCAACAACTCTTTCTAAGATTTTTGAAATGAAAGGGAGATTAGAGATTGGTCTATAGTTAGCTAAAGCTCCTGGATCTAGCGTTGGCTTTTTGAGTAAGGGTTTAATTACAGCCGTTTTAAAAACCTGCGGTACATGGCCTAAAGTTAATGAAGAATTGATTATATGAAGAATAAAGCTTCAAAGAGATTCAAACAAATTAACGCTCAAATTAAGTAAGACAAAATTTATAGTTTTTAACAACCATCACAACAACTCAGTATCTAAACTCAGTGTAAATGGTATAGAGATTGAAAGGGTATCTGAAACTAAATTTCTTAGAGTAATAATTGATAATAAACTGTGTTGGAAGTCACATATTAATTATATTAAAGGTAAAATATCTAAATCAATTGCAATACTACAGAGTGAAATATTTGCTGAATCAACCCACACTATATACTTTGTATCATTCTCCCTTACATGACATATTGTACTGAAGTATGGGGAAATACATATAAAACAAACATATATCCAATCTTTATGCTTCAGAAGAGTGCTATTGGAATAATAAACAAAGCTGCTTACAGGGAACCAACAAACCCACTTTTTCTTAAATTAAAAGCTCTCAAGCTGAAAGATCTGGTTGACTTTAGAACTGCAGTAATAATGTTTAAAGTGAAGAATCTATCACTGCCCGCAAATATCCAAAAGTTGTTCCAAATAAGGGAGAAGCAATATCATTTCAGAGGAACATGTATATTTCAAAAACCTTCAGTGAGAACTACCACCAAGCAACACTGTGTCTCAGTGCAAGGAGTTAGATTGTGGAATGCTTTTGGACCTGAATTAAAATCATGTACAACATTTGGACAATTTAAACAAAAACTAAAAGAAGAAATACTCCAAACATATATACAAGATGACATGTAAAATCACATAAGGATTGTCATATTCAGTCTGTGTTGTTGCTTAGTTTTTTGTCACATTTTGTCTTAGCTTTGTTCTGAATTGTAGTCGCTCTTGTTTTGTTTTTCTTTTGAATTCTTGGATGGAATATGGGTGGGCAATATAAGCTGCGGCTTCAGCCATCACCCATTTCAGATTACTTATGTTGAACTCTATAATCAGAGGAGATATTGTTTAACCTCTTGCACTCCAGGATACCGCGGGCGGTCACGTCTCTGCGTCCTAGTGCGTCCTAGTGCACTCTGAGACGCACAGTGCGCACTGAAAAAAAAAAGCTGCATTTCCGTTCTTCCAGTACAGACAGCCGCAAACAGAAAGCCAAAGGAGTGTTTTGATTGGTTTAGATTTGATTGACCTCTCTTTCGACTAATAAGAGCCTTGAATTGGGTTTCTGAAACCTTGAAGAACCAATGACTGAAAACCTAGCAAGAAGGACCCGCCTACCAACGACTGCGAATACAATGAGCCAGTTGAAGCAGAGAAGTTCCGACGATTGAAAGCGTGCGTCCCGTGCGTAAAATCTGTTTTGTGTAAGCCGCTGTGTGTAACGGTAGCGTTCGCCAGTCTTTTTTTTATTACTACTGTTCTTATTTGTTTTGAAAAATCGTTTGCCAAAACCGCAATCATGGAATCATGGTTTGACCGGGTCGCGTGACCAGAACCACGAGTCGTAACAAGCGGATCAGCGTCATGTTCGTCTGACAATGAGGAACAGATGTTCGCCAACGACACTTCTGTTGTGGACAGGTAAGTGTTATAAGCTAAATTATTCTTTATCACTGAAAATAGTAATAAAAATGACTTTTGACCGATTGGTAAATTACAACGGTGCGTCATCCCCACATGATGGACTTTGACGGACCGTTTTTTTGTGCGCCGAGCTTCTTTGTAGCGGGGGGGGGGAGTTGTTATCCTCTACATTGCAGATATTTTAGGATAATTTTTACTGCACTGTAGGTTATTTTTTCTGGTAAAAAAAGGCCACACATTTTTTACGTGGCATGCTTCTTTGTGTGGGGGGGGCTTGTTTGTTCATTCATTCATTCATGAATGAATAAACAATCCCCCCCCCCCAGACACACACAGCCCTGAGTGTCACCTTTCATTAGAGCCCAAGATGAAGCTTCTATGTTGAATCTTTCAAAAGTTACAGACGTTTTTCCAAACTGTGCCATTTGGCACAATTTGGCACAGTTCAAAAATGCCTGGGAACAACCTGAGAAAAAAGCTGTGTAATATATTCATTTTTTGTGGTATTGTTACAAAATTTTGACCTCAGCTTGATAACACTTGGTTCTATATTTCTGTTGCATTTTCCAGCCAGTATCTGACAGCTGTGTGTTATTTGCAAGCATTTGTATCTAAAAAAACACCCAGGCAAACTTTATTTTCTTCAAGTTCAGTATGTTTAGATGACTGTTACTCAGTGGCAGGAGCACTTAGAGAGATTATGACTGTTTTGCCAAAAAATTCAAAGTGTTTTCTTTTAAATGAGACCAACCCCATGAAGATACTGCAAAGGGTTGAAGAACAGCTTTTGATTTACTTTGGGTACGTTATTTTTAGGCGTTTTTAGGGAAATTGACCAGAGTGCAAGGGGTTAATTTGACCTTGTAAGATGTTTTTTTTTCTTTCCCCATTGTTATATTATTTTGTTCCTTTCTTTTAATCTTTACTTTTAATCTATCCGAAATAAAGATTCATTCATTCATTCATTCATTCAAGCAGGGCTGTGTACTCTCACCCACACTTTTCAGCATGATGTTCACAGCCATGCTGTCTGATGCCTTCTGCGACGATGAAGAAAGCGCCATCAGGTTCACAGTGTTTCTTCTGGCTTAACCCTCTGAGTGTGCGAATTTACGTGCGCCTAGTGGCAGAGCGTGGCGCTGCGCCTGTCATCTCACTCTGACATCACCGGCTGCATTGGGGATTTGTACTGATCTGCCAGTTTCAGAAGGTGACAGACATGCATTGGAGGACTCAATGGATGACACGTAATACACCAAAAAAGAAGAACTCCTCATTTCCTTCTTCCTTTCCTTCTTGTATTCCCTTCTTTTAGCTCAGAAAGCTAATATGGCCACGATCAGTCATCGTCACCGTCACTTAGACGGCTTTGTAGACGGAAAATAGCCGTGGGATACAAGCAAAATTTATGTGGGATAATCATAACACTGGTCAACACCAAATTTATTGTCTCAGTTTTTCTTTTAGCTGATTTAGGACAATTTTGATGTACTGAATCCAAAAATCACATTGGTTTTGCTCAATCAGGTCAACTTTTTGAACTATGGCCACATTTTCTTACGTTTTTGTTTACATGTACGGATGTTTTCGCTTTATATGATGCAAAATTCTTTTTTATTTCTTGAAATTCTCTGAATTTTGAACAATGATGACGTAACATTCAATTTACATGTACTTACCTTTATCAGTGTCTACTATTCAATTTACAGTACAACTGTACAACTGCTTATAACTTAACATAAAAACCTGACCCGATCGAGAGAAACGGATGCCATTTTCGGATTCAGCAGTGCAAAATTGTCTTAAAGCAGTTGAAAAAAACACAGACAACTTACAAAAAAATTATTTTTGTTTTGTTGTGTAAGACTTTGTAGATGTGGTAGAGTGTAAATGACCGACAGGACACAAAATAACAACCACGATGGGTGAAAATGCAGCGACCAAGGCAGCGAGTGAGTCCCGTTAGCTGCCGGTAAGTGACTTATTTTTTTTTTAAAAATATTGTACTGATTTCTTGTTCATATACTTTGAAGATAAGATGATGAGGTACCTCTGTACAAAAACCGGTGTCAAAAGACTGAACCATTCTTTATGTAAATATGTCCAAAGTCCAGTTTTGACTGAGTTATGGAATTTAAAGAGCTGCTGCGACATTATGCAAATTAGATGTGTAAATTTATTCCTATCTGAAACTTTGGATCATATTTTACATCTTTCTAATTGATAGTAAGCCATTATCTCTTACCACTTTCAAGTTATAGCCTTGGAAATCTGAACTATTTTATTGACAAAAAATATTTACCCGTCTTGACCACTAGGGGTTATGTTGCAATTCGGCAACAGACACACTCAAACAGTTAAAGACCTTGGCGCGGTGGCAACATATTTTTCCGGAGGGGCAGAAAACACATGACACGCTTGTAACCAGAATATGTTAATTTTACACTATTTTGATTTTTTTAAATTTTGCACAGTAATATTGCATAATGGAACTTACCATTTGAAGTATTGTACAACCAAGGCTTGAATATTGGGCCAGTTGGGGTCCCACCCAAATCTCCTGTGTTTGGACTTTTTACTGGTGTCATCCTTCTCTCCCTCCTCTGCTTTCACCTCTCCTGGACCCTTTGCCTGAACACTTTCCTCTCCTTGACTCCTCTCTTCTTTCTCATCTTTCCCTCTCTGAGCTCTGTCTGCTTCAGGTTCTCTCTCTGTCTATGTGGTGTTCCAAGCGCGGATCAGCTCCTCGCTCAAGTCACTCAGTGTTTTCCCTTTTTTCCTCTGTATTTCTAGTTCAATTATTTGTCCCTTCGGTGCTTTTACTGTGACAGCGCTGTGGCCAGACTTCCAGCTGTCAAGCCGAGCCAGCTCTGTCACAGCTGATTATGATTTACTGATCATGTTTTCTCTTCACCTGTTGGCCCTTAGCATATGTGTTCAGTATTTTAGGGAGCAGCTGTGGCTCACTCCTCGCTACTACCTCATTGTCGTCGTCGTTCCACACTGGGATGCCTATCCCCGGTTCCAGTCTCTCTTCATCGTACGTTTCATCCTCGCTTCATTCATTCGGAAGTGTTTACAGCGTTAGGTTTCGCCCTTGCTCTTTGTATGTAAGTGCTTGTGACTTTTTATTCCTCTCTTTAGTTCACCCTCCGGGGTTGCATCTATAGTTATTTGTATTTTGCCCCATGTGGCTTGTTATTTTGTTACCCTTCTTTAATAAATATACACAAACTCTCTGTCGGCGTCTGGTGCCTCATTAATGCCCTGAAAAGGGCGAACATGACAGTAGGTAGCAGCCCAGAGAGGTGTCAGCCACAGTGAGTTTTGTTTTGGCTCTGTTTTTTCTCTTTTACCAGGTGCCTGCGGGTTTTTTTTCAGAAGGAGGTTATGGCATCACTTTGGGACCTCCTATGCAGCGCTCGCCAATGCTCCCCTGAAGACACTGTACGGTACCTGTGCCTCGCGATGGCGGCTAAACGCCATCTTCGCCTTGCTGATCATGTTGAGGGCAGGGAGAAGATGGTTGAGGGATTGGCGCTGCTCCAGAGGAACTGGGAGTTGGTCAAGGAACCCTCCAGGAAGCCTAGTTCGGCACCATCGGGAAGGCACTCCCGTGGCCCGATTCAAGCGACTCCTCGCCAGGCTCCTGCTCCGGCTCCAGCCCCTGCTTCACCGCCTAATAAACGCTGCCCCCCGGCACAGAACTCTGCTCCTCCCCATGACACAGCTGCACCTAAGCGGGTGGAGGAGAATAACCGGGTGAAAGCGCCATGAAGCTCCCATCATTACCCAGCCACGGAGGGCCAGAAGAATTTCCCCGTCTCCCAGCCAGCAACTTGTTCTACGCCATGGCAGAGAAGAAAATCAGCAGCTGCAGCCCTTGGGTTTCTCTCGTCGGCTGTTTTGCCAGTCTCCTGTTACCGGGTCTTCGCAGCTGTTACCCCTTCCTCCATGACGCCATCCTTCGCTGCTGAGAGCCCAGTTGTTTTTCCCCTGGCCCCGCCTATGACTGTGCCTGTAGGAGCAGCTCCTCTTCATCAGTCAGAGGGGTCCACATCCTCCACAGTCACAGAGAGGGAGAGAATTGAGCCCGCTGTAGCAGTCATCATCGTTCCCCGGGAAAGCAGGCAAGTGTTTTTTTCATTCTAATTCTCATTTTGATAATTACCTTGTCTGATTCCTGGGGGTGAAGCTCAGGTTTCACAGTCCTCTGAACTTTCACCACCTGCTGCAGCCATTAAAATTGATCCTGCTACTCCTGTGTTTCCTCCTATTCTCCTCGAGCGTTCCCCGGTCACGCCGGACGGAGGAGGAGCCTGCAGCTCTGGAGAGCCTGGTTCCAGCCCCACAGCCACGTCATGGGCAGAGGAGGAGGGCTGGGGTTGGGAGCCTGCGCCGACGAGTAAGCATCCCCGGGTCTCCGCAGAGCAGCATTCAGCCCCTGCAGGCAACGGATCTCCTGCCACCATGCCGAGTGAGTCAGCGGCGTGGGTTTCAGAGCCAGGGGGTCCACGGACTGTTGTGACTATCATGCCGGCTGCAGTGGCCTCTGCAGCCGAGTGGGCGCCTGGAATCGACCTTCTGATGTCCGAGCCTGGATCGTTGGAGTCCTGGACAGCGGTAGAGCTCGAGATCAGGCAAATGCTCTATGCTGTCTTCCTGTTTTCTGTATTAGAGCAATCTTGCCTGTCTCTTGGGGAGGAGAGCCGGGTGCAGCCTGCCGCTGCATCCGAGCTCATCTCGCTGGGCTCTGCCACTGCCGGTGACCCTGACCCCTGTTTTCCTTGCTTTTCCGAGCCTTCTTCCAGGGTCACCAGAGAGGAGTCATCTCCGCCCGATGTTGCCAAGGCTCCGGGTTCGCTTCTGGAGGTCATCTCAGGTGCAACGTCGGCCCGGTCGGGGTCCACTGTGGGTGTGGCGCTGACCCGGTCGGGGTCCACCATGGGTACGGTGCTGGCCCGGTCGGAGGTCGGTGAGGGAGCTGCAGATCCCCCACTACTAGACACCGTGCTGGTTCCCTTTTCTCCCCCTTTTCCCCCTATTCTGCACCACCGGACGCCACTGGGGTCCCTCTCATCCCGTTCGGCTTCCTCTTATTGAGCCTCTTGGTTGGGAAGCCGCCTCTGAGCTCACCCCTCTGGTCCTGATGGTCCAAGGATGTGGGTCGGCCGCCTAAAGGACTGTTTCGCTGGTTCTACAACCTGGGTCAGCCGTCTGCAGGACTGTTTTGCCAGTTCTGCAACCTGGGTCGGCCGCCTGAAGGACTGTTTTGCCGGTTCTGGGACTTCAGTGGGCCACCTGAACTGTTTTCCTTGGGTTGGAGTATGGATGCCGCTAGGCCACCAGAACTATTTTTTGCTTTACCTGCCGGTTTTCCCCACGCTAGTGCGTTGCATTAAGGTCTGAGTGAAAATGTACATACATGTTTTTTGTTGTTGCAGTGTACCTGAGGTTTTTTTTGTGTGTTTCCCCAGACTGTGATTTATTTGTATTTGGACATTTTCTGTTTGAAGGGTTCCCTTTGCATTTGTGGGTGTTTTTTTTCGCCACTTCTTTATTGTGAATGGTAGCATTGGCCATGCTGTTTTTGTATCTGAGTCGTGGATGTTTTTCGTTTGATCTGGGTAGGGTTTCTATTTTCTTGTACCTTGCTGTTAAGCATTTTTTGTGTATTTTCCTTGTATTTTCTTTCCCTCCTAGCCGGGATTCCCCCTCCCCCCACTCGAGGTTGGTTCAATAGTTTTTCTGGTTGGGGGGGGAGAAGGGGGGCCTTTTTTCTTTTTCTCTCTCTTGGATGTCACAGCGGGATGCCTGGAATGCGTCCCTTAAATGGGGGGCACTGTGGTGTTCCGAGTGTGGATCAGCTCCACGCTCAAGTCACTCAGTGCTTTCCCTTTCTTCCTCTGTATTTCTAGTTCTATTATTTGTCCCTTCGATGCTTTTACTGTGACAGCGCCGTGCTAGACTTCCAGCTGTCAAGCCGAGCCGGCTCTGTCACAGCTGATTATGATTTGCTGATTACGTTTTCTCATCACCTGTTTGCCCTTAGCGTTTGTGTTCAGTATTTTAGGGAGCAGCTGAGGCTCACTCCTTGCTGCTACCTTGTCATCATCGTCGTTCCAGACTGGGATGCCTATCCCTGGTTCCAGTCTCTCTTCATCGTACGTTTTGTCCTCGCTTCATTCATTCGGAAGTGTTTACTCTGCAGCGTTAGGTTTCGCCCTTGCTCTTTGTATGTAAGTGCTTGTGACTTTTTATTCCTCTCTTTAGTTCACCCTCCGGGGTCGCATGTATAGTTATTTGTATTTTGCCTCACGTGGCTTGTTATTTTGTTACCTTTCTTTAATAAATATACACAAACTCTCTATCGGCATCTGGCGCCTCATTAATGCCCTGAAAGGGGTGAACATGACAGTCTATGGTGGTACACAAAGAGGTTAGAAAATATCAAATGTCACGTTTTGTCCTGCAGGATTTTTTTTGACATGGTTTGCATAAATGACAAAAATATGTTTGGGGTTTTTTTTTGTATTTTTATTCTGGTGTTTTTTCCATTGAGAAAAAGTAGGAAAGAGAAGGAAAAAACATTCGTGATAGTAATTTACTCATGCATACTTTAATTATATGATCAGAGGTGGGTATAGTAGCCAGAAATTCTACTCATGTAAAAGCAGTGCTATGAAATTAATAATTAAAAGTAGACAACCAAAACTTTCTAGTTGAGTTAAGGGTACAAAGAGCACCCACTTAAAAACTTTGAGTAATGACTTCAGTCTTGAAGGTTTGAGGTTTTTCTCAAAAATTTATAACAATTCTCTTGTAGTTCTCTTCTTTTCTCTGTAAAATTTATCTAAATTTGAAACCATTTTCCTCAAATTTGTAATTTCCTCTTGTAAAATTGACTTAAAATTTGAAACTTTATCATAAATTTGTGGATTATTTTATGGCTTATTTTTGTCTGTTTTTTAAAATAAAATTATCATTTTTTTAAATAAATTTGAAACGGACTGTGGTAATATTTTTTTACTTTTTCCTTATAACAAGTTACATTTTTGACCATAATTTTGCAGAGCCAGAACAGAACAATAATTTAACTCTGATTTCAAAGAAAAGAATATTAATAAAATTGTATTTAATGATTTAAATTAACTTAAATGACCAAGGATACCATTATTTCTGTTATAATATATATATGTCATGACTTGCTGCTCATCAGCGGCGCCAGCCGTGCGCACACCTGCTCCTCGTCAGCGGCGAGGTATTTAATCCACTCTGCCCTGGGCTTCGGCCTGAAGCCGTCTCTCAACTTCGGCACCTTTTGCTACTACGGAACTCAAGCCTGCTAGCAAAGATTATCTGGGTAAGCTCCCCTTACCTCTCTCCTCTAGCCTTCCCCTGTGCACAGGTGGACTTCCCCGACGGCGGACTTCCTCATCTCGCCGCTGTCTCTACGCTGCTGCCACAGGCACTGCAGGTCGCTGTCTCCCGGGCTCTGCCCTTGTCAACGCCAGCCACCTGTCGTAACCAAGTAAGCCAGCTAAACCATTATTATCCTCTGTATTGGTGTGGTGCCCGTTACCCTTCTCCCTCTGCTTCCTCCCATAGGGTTGTCCGGCTGTACGGCCTCCTGCCCCCGTGCCTGACGCAGACGCCACCACCAATACATTCTTTTTTTTCCACAATATCTTTATTGAACCTTTTTTTTTTTTAACAAACATGATACAAACAATCAAACACTAACACTAAAGTACTACAAAAAAAAAAATGCACTAAAAACACCAACAACCACCAACAAAATCAAGTCTTCAACAATGCTCCTCTGTTTAGTCTAGACAATCCAATACATAAGTATACATATTATGTTCACCAGTTTGGAATTTACAAGGTCCACACACATCATTCACCTTCTTCTTCAAGAGTTATGTTTAAATTTTTTACATAATCAATAAAAGGTCTCCATATATTCTCAAACACAATTTCCTTTGATTTTAGTATATATGTTATTCTTTCTAATGGAAGGTTTGTTAACATCTGTCTTAACCACTGAGTCACATCTGGTCTATGAGTCTTTTTCCATAATAGTGCAATACATTTTTTGGCATTAAGCAAACTGAGGTCTATGAATGTTCTTTCACTTTTATTAAAATTATGCTTTTCTGGGTACAGACCCAACAAAAACAGTTTAGGATTCAATATGATTTGTTTTGAGATTATTTTTTCAATTGTTACCCTCACCTCTTCCCAAAACATTCTTATTAATCTACATTCCCATAAACAATGAAATAGGGTTCCTTTACTTTCCATGCATTTTGTGCATGTATCTGGTATATTTTTGTTATATCTATTTAACTCCTCCGGTGTAACATACATCCGCATTAACCATTTGAAATGTATCAATTTAAGGCGTGCATTTATTGATTTGGTTTGAGCTTCTGTACAAGCCAATTCCCATTGTTCCTCTGAAATTTCAATTTGCAGATCTTCTTTCCAGTAGTTGAATCTTTTCAGTGAATTTTCACTTGAAGATAGTGTCAATGAGTTATAAAACTCTGAAATAATACCCTTTCTTTTACTATCTTTCATCATCATTTTTTCCAAGGATGAATAAATAGGTCGAGTGAGAGCTTTATTTTGATTTGATCGAATAAAGTTTCTAAGTTGAAGATATTTAAAAAAATGTGTTCTATTGAGATTAAATTTGATCCTCAGCTCTTCAAAAGACATTATGTTGTCTGCACCTGGCAAATATAAATCCTGAATCTTTTGTATCCCTTTTAAATTCCATACTTTAAATACAGCGTCCGCTCTCCCTGGTTTAAAATATTGATTACCCCATATTGGACTAAATTGTGACAATGACTGTGGTTCTTTTAAATAGTTTTTAGCTTCACACCATATTTTGATCATATGCTTTACAAATGGATTTTTAACTTGTTTTTGTAATTTTTTTGCCGAATCTGAGTATATGAATATGGGAAGAGGTAAAGGTAAATTGTATGATTCCATTTCAGTCCAGTGAGGGAGATCATTTGATGAAAAATAATATGTCATAGACCTCAGTTGTGCCGACCAATAATACAACATAAAATTTGGACATTTCAGACCTCCACGATCAAATGGTAAATATAATAAAGACAAACGTAATCTAGCCCTCCTGTTGTTCCATATAAATTCCACTAACTTTTTTTTTATTCTTGAGAATAGATCTAAAGGTGGTGATAAGGGAATGTATTGAAATAAATAAAGTATTTTAGGTAAAATATTACTTTTAAGTATATTGATTCTCCCGATCATCGACATTGGTAGTGACATCCATCTCTGAGTTAACTCACTGATATCTGACATTAAGGCTTCATAGTTGACACTGGCGACTGATTCTAGCTTAGGCATAATTTGGATTCCTAAATATTTAAACTGATTTACAACATTGAATTGATTTACCTCAGGGGCTGGGTAATTTCTCTGGGTCTCATTTAGCATTAATATTGAAGATTTAGTTTTATTTATTTTATATCCTGATATTTCCCCAAAATTCTTTATTAAATTCAACAAGGTTGGAATTGATTTTTTTAGATTCGACATAAACAAAATTATATCATCGGCGTACAGGGAGATTTTATGTTCTGTTGGTCCAACTTTAATTCCATATATTTGTGAATGTAAACGTATCGCTATCGCTAAAGGTTCAATTGCCATAGTAAACAGTAAAGGTGAAAGTGGACAGCCTTGTCGACATCCTCTATTGATTTTTATTGGTTTTGAAATATTGTTATTTGTTAGGATTTCTGCTGTAGCATTATTGTATATTATTTGAACCCATTTTATGAAATTATTTCCAAGTCCAAACCTTTGTAGGACTTCAAAAAGAAAGGGCCATTCAACTCTATCAAAGGCCTTTTCGGCGTCCAATGATAGGAGAGCTGTATCCGGTGCTTCTTTATTAAAATAAATAATATTAAATAGTCTTCTTACATTATGGAAGCCTTGTCTACCCTTTATAAAGCCATTCTGATCTCGATTAATAATATTTGGTAAAATTTCTTGTATTCGTCTTGCTAAAATTTTACAGATTATCTTAAGGTCGGCGTTTAATAGGCTTATTGGTCTCATATTTTCACATTTATTAGAGGGCTTACCTGGTTTTGGCAGCAGTATAATTAAGGCATTATTTATGTATGATGGTAAATTATTATTTTGAAATGCTTCTAAAACCATTTCCAAAAAAGGTTTTATTAATTTATTCTTAAATTTTTTATAAAGGTCAACTGGAAGACCATCTGGTCCTGCACTTTTTCCTGATTTCATATTATCAATGGCTAGCCCAACTTCTTCTTGACTAATTTTAGACTCCAATATCTCCCTGTTTTCATTTGGAATACACGGTATAGATAGTTCGTTCAAAAACCCATTTAGTTTTGTTAAATCAGGTTCATTTTTGGTATCATATAATTTTTCATAGTAATCTCTAAAGGCTCTATTAATTTCTAAAGGATCTATAACTACCTGTCCATTACTTATAATACTGGTAATTGGTGTTTTAATTTCCAATTGTTTAATCTGCCATGCTAATAATTTTCCTGATTTTTCACCTTGTTCATAAAAAGATTGTTTCAATCTTAGAAGACTCGAGGCAGCTCTATTCGCTGATTTTTTGTCGTATTCAGCTCTCAAAATCAGTAATTCATTCTCCAACCTTGGGTCACTTCCTGCATACACTTTTTCCTGAAGATTTTTTATTTTATGTTCCAATTTAGCTCTCTCCTCTCGAGTCTTCTTAGATTTTGATCCTGTATAACTAATAATATGTCCCCTAATAAAAGCTTTGAAAGCCTCCCACTTTACACATGCTGATGTTTGTGTAGTATTGATGTCAAAGAACTCGTCTATCTGTTTTTCTATATACTTGACAAATTCCTCATCCTGAAGCCATTTATGCTGAAATTGCCATCTACCTGATTCCTTTGTCAATTTTTTATCTACATATATTAGACAACAGGGTGCATGATCAGAGATCACGATGTTATCATAAAAGCAGTTTTGAATCTTGGACCTTAATTCTGTGGAAATCAAAAAATAATCAATACGTGAGAATGTCTTGTAGGTACTGGAATAACAAGAATAGGCTTTAACTTGTGGTTTCATTTCTCTCCATATATCTAACAATCTCAATTCTTTCATAAAATGATTAATAGTCATCCTACATCCAATGTGCGTACAATCCAGTCCTGTTGATCTATCCACACCTGGATTCAATGTACAATTAAAATCCCCTGCTATTATATGTTGCCCTGTAAGTGATGATAAGATGAGAAATAAATTAGCAAAGAACTTCTGATCATCTATATTGGGACCATATAAGTTCACAAGATTTATATTTTCTAATAGCAAAGAACCTTGAATGATTACATATCTTCCAAATTTGTCTCCAATTACATTTTTCACTTGAAAAGGAACTGATTTATGTATGAGAGTCATAACTCCCCTGGCTCGGGATGAAAATGAAGAGGTGAATACACTTCCCTGCCATCTACTCCTAATTCTTTTAACATCCTCCTCTATCAGATGAGTTTCTTGTAAAAACACAATTCTTGAACCCATGTCCTTTATTTTATTCATAACTTGTTTAAGTTTTTTTAAATTTTGTAGACCTCTGCAATTCCATGAAGTTAAATTAAGATTAACACTTTGGTCCATGATCAATAGAGAGTTTAGGATTACCTTGCAGTGTAAACATGCTCATACAGAGAAGCAAAAACATGAGTGGTTGAACGTTCATCCTACAAACTACACACAAACAAATTTCCCCTTCCCACACTTGTGGCAAACCCCCCAAAATCAAAAGAAAAATTCTGTCTCCCGATATAGCCATCGACCGTTCCACACCCACGGGGAACAGCCTAAGCCACTCCTTCTTCATCCTCCCAATCACCCTAACTCTACTACTTTTAATGACGTAACATTAACTCTCCTCTGTAGTTTTCCAACTTAACTCCAAGATTTTTAACAACTTTGTACATCATAGTTTTTTTTTTTGTTTGTTTTGTTTTTTTTTTTTTTTTTTAATATATAATACAATCTATATTTTGTAAACTTACTATTTACTTCAAGTCAGTCAGATGCCTGTGCAAATGCTTAATTATTCTACCTTATATTTTGTTCATGCTTAGCTCCCACCAGTCTCTTCTTCTTCTTTGATCTTCTTGATGAACTCCTGCGCCTCCTCTGGGGTCTTGAAGATGTGGGTTCTGCCCTCATACGTGGTCAGCAGTCTCGCAGGATAGATTACACCATGACGAATCCCAAGGTTGCGCAGCTCCTTACGTACGGGATCAAACTGCTTCCTCAATTGTTGGATTCCTGTGGCCAAATCTGGGTAGAACCGCACCTGCTGGTCCTGGTGTTTAATCTCTCCTTTAGCACGTGCAGCGTTGAAGATCTTCATCCTGTCTCTGTTGCTAAGAAACTTCATAATTAAGGTCCTCGGCGGTCCCTTGTCTCTCCGTGGGCCAATACGATGTGCTTTTTCCAGAACCACTGCTGATTGCAACTCCTCGCTGCCCAGCACCTCCGGAATCCACTTTTCCAGAAAGGAACATACGTCCCGACCTTCTGATTCCTCTGGAAGACCCACCAGCCTCAAATTATTCTGTCTCGACCGAGATTCCAAATCCAAAATATTATCTTCCAGAGATTTATTTTTTTTTTCCAAAGTGCGCACCTTTAATTGAAGACGGGTGACGTCATCTTCAGCACTAGCGAGACGGAGCTCCATCTGTGCCGTTCGTTCTACACAGTCACCCAATTCCTTTCTTATTCCTTCCAACGCTGTCATAATCCCATCAAATCTAGAGGAAAAGTCCGCTCTCATTGAACTCATGGCAGCCATCAGCGCATCTGCGCCTCCCCCCGCAGAAATCGCACCGCCGCCCGCCTCCTCCGCCATATATGGAGCCTTGTTTGCTGCGTCACAGACCTGAAAGTCCGTTAATTTGGACTGTTTCGGCGGCTCGCTTTTTCCTTTTCCTGGTTTTCCAGCCTTAGGCTTCGCCGACATATCCTCGCTCAAATGCTGGGATACGTTCTGTCCCAAATGAGAGAGTTATTTGCCGATTTTTTTCTCCAGGAGCAGAGCAGAGCGAGACACGTCCGTCCTACGTGGCAGCCATAACCGGAAGTCCACCAATACATTCTTATTCCACAGACACGCAGCCACACATCCCTGTTGTTAATAAAGCTGTTAAATCTACCCTGAGCCTGCGTGTGTGTCTCCTGAGCCGTGCATTATGTCAGTACGGCTTCAGCAGAGCGGCTCGGCAGACAGCGGGCTCACACGCCGTCTTTCCACCCTCGAGGCTCGGGTGGATTCAATAGCCTATCAACAACAGGTGATATTAAATCAATTAACAATTATTACAAACCGATTAGACTGCTTGGACCCCCAGCAGCCGTTCTCCTCGGCTCGTCTGGGTGGCGCAGCTCCCACTGCTCCGGCGGCTGTCCAGCTTGCTCCGGGTGCGCCGGCACGGCTCACACCAATCCCCACTCCTGCTCGCTTTAGCGGTAAGCTTGGTGGAGCTCGGGGTTTTATCATGCAGTGTGAGTCCGTGTTCCTTCGCGTTCCCGGAGACTTCCCCTCAGACCACAGCAGGATTGGCTATATTGGTAATCTCCTGGAGGGTCGTGCGCTTACCTGGGCTTACACCATCATGACGAAGCCCAGCTTCGCCACCCTCACCTATGGCCAATTCGTGCGACAATTTCTGGAAGTGTTCGATCATTCGCGTTTGGACAGTGTCCAGGTCGACCGCCTTCTCGGCCTCCAACAGGGGAGCCGATCGGCTGCCGAATACGCGATCGACTTCCGGGTTACCGCGGAGGAAGTTGGCTGGCAAGAGCGTGAGCTCTGCGGCATCTTCCTCCGCAGCCTAAACTCTGGTCTGAGAGATGAGCTGGCCGGCCGGGATATCCCGGAGACGCTGGCGGAGCTGATTTCCCTAGCCATCAGCTTGGATAACAGGCTGCGTGAGCGCGCCTCAGAGCGGAAGCAGCCTTCTCGCTCGCGGGGCGTCTCTGCGCGCTTGTCCCAAGCTCGCCACCTGGCGTTGCCGCCGCCGGAAGCCTCCGAGGAGTCGGATCCGATGGTGACGGGCCGGACAAAGCTCCCCCTGGCGGAGAAACAACGTCGCCGTGATCTGGGCCTTTGCATGTATTGCGGGGGTAGCCAGCACACGGTGGAGCATTGTCCGGAGAAGCCAAAACGAGGAGGTCCGCGAATCACTGTAGGGGGCCTCGCGGACGCTAATTGGTTAAATCCCCTCACACATTTGACGCTGCCCATCCGCTTCTGTCACAACCTCACTGGGCACCTCACACATGCACTGGTGGATTCAGGCGCGGAGGGTAACTTTATTTCACAGAGCCTGGCAACCTGATTGGGCATCCGTTGTCACCCCCTCGACTCTCCTCTCGCCTTGGTTAATCTCTCCCGAGTCTCCCTGGGAAAGGTGACCCACCGAACATCTCCCGTTCCGGTGATCATCTCAGGAAACCACCGGGAGGATATCTCCTTCTACGTCCTGCCCACCTCGGTCACTCCTGTCATTCTCGGATACCCTTGGCTCCGCCTCCACAACCCCGCCTTGGACTGGAAGACTGGGAAAGTGTAAGCTTGGAGCACCTTCTGTATGGGCACCTGACTCCAATCCGCTGCCTGCGCCCCGTCCTCGCCTCTCACAGCCAAGGACACCGCGCCCCCGGATCTCACCCTTGTGCCTTCAGAGTTCCACGACCTGGGTGCTGTTTTCAGCAAGTCCAAGGCGATGTCTCTGCCTCCTCACCGGCCCTAGGACTGTGCCATCAACATCCGCCAGGGGGCGCCCCTACCCTCAGGACGCCTCTATAGTCTGTCAGCGCCAGAGAAGGAGGCCATGAACAGCTACTTGAAGGAGTCGCTTAGCGCTGGGATCATCCGACCATCTTCCTCTCCAGTAGGCGCAGGGTTCTTCTTCGTGGGAAAGAAGGACGGCTCCCTTCGTCCTTGCATTGATTATCGAGCGCTCAATGACATCACGGAGAAGGACCGGTACACCCTGCCCCTCATGGATACCGCCTTCCACTCCCTCCAGGGGGCGACCTGGTTTACTAAGCTGGATCTCCGCAGCGCTTACCACCTCGTCCGGATCCGGGAGGGAGATGAGTGGAAGACAGCCTTCCGCACCCCTAACGGTCATTTTGAATACCTTGTGATGCCGTTTGGGTTGACCAACGCTCCAGCCGTCTTCCAGCACCTCATTAATGACGTCCTCCGGGATTTCATCGGCCTGTTTGTATTCGTCTACCTGGACGACATCCTCATCTTCTCCAGGTCCAGGGATGAGCACCGGGTCCACGTGAGGCGGGTCCTGCAGAGACTGTTGGAGAACCGTCTATATGTCAAGGCGGAGAAGTGTGAATTCTACGCCAAAACAACTTCCTTCCTGGGGTTCGTCATCTCCCATGACCAGGTGCTTCCGGACCCAGCGAAGATTAAAGCGGTGGTGGATTGGCCCACACCTACCTCTAGGAAACAGGTTCAGCAATTCATCGGGTTTGCCAATTTCTACCGCCGCTTTGTCCCAAACTTTGGAGCCATCGTCGGGCCTCTGACCCGCCTCACCTCCCCTAAGACCCCGTTCCGGTGGACTGAAGAGGCCGCAACGGCCTTCCAGGCGCTGAAGACTGAGTTTTCCTCCTCCAGGGTCCTCAGCCAGGTCGATCCCGCGCTGCAGTGCATAGTGGAGGTGGACGCTTCGGACACGGGGGTGGGGGTGGTGCTGTCCCAGCGGTCTCCAGCCAACGGAGTCAAGCGACCCTGCGCCTTCTTCTCTCGGCGCCTGTCCCCGGCGGAGCGTAATTATGACGTGGGGGACAGAGAGCTTCTTACCATCAAGCTTGCGCTTCAAGAGTGGCGTCATTGGCTGGAGGGGCTAGCCTTGCCTTTTGTGGTCCTAACTGACCACAAGAACTTGGAGTATCTAAGATCTGCCAAGCGTCTGAACGCCCGCCAGGCGCGCTGGTCCCTGTTCTTTGCAAGGTTTAAATTTAACATCACTTACAGGCCTGGCTCCAAGAACGGCCTGCCCGACGCCCTCTCCAGGCAATTTGCCCCGGAGGCCACAGAAGACGCTGTTCACACCATCCTGCTCAGGTCATGCGTCGTGGGGGCTGTTTCTTGGGACATAGAAGACAAGATCCGGAGGGCGCAGGAGTCGGAACCGGACCCTGGCGGCGGACCAGAGGGGAGGCTCTTCGTGCCATCTGCCATCCGGGGGGACGTTATACACTGGCTCCACACCTTTAAGCTCACCTGCCATCCTGGAGCTTCACGGATGATCGACCTCCTCCAGCGATCCTTTTGGTGGCCAGGTCTGCGGAAGGATGCCGCCCGTTACGCCCGGGCCTGCCCCGTCTGCGCCACCAGTAAGTCAGGTAACGCTCCCCCTGTGGGCCTGCTCCAGCCCCTTCCTGTCCCTGGCAGGCCCTGGTCGCACATCGCCCTAGACTTCGTCACCGGGCTCCCTGTCTCCAACAACTTTGACACAGTTCTGACCATCGTTGACCGTTTTTCCAAGGCCGCCCACTTTGTGCCCCTACGTGGACTCCCCTCAGCTTTGGAGATGGCGGACCTCCTCATCCAACACGTGGTCAGACTGCATGGAATCCCGGTCGACGTGGTCTCCAACCGTGGCCCCCAGTTCTCTTCGGACGTCTGGAGGTCCTTTTGCAACGCCCTGGGAGCTAAAGTAAGCCTCACCTCCGGCCATCACCCCCAGTCTAATGGGCAGTGTGAGCGGACTAACCAGGAGCTGGAGGCTGCCCTCCGCTGCGTTACTACATCCAAGCCCACGTCCTGGAGCTCTCACCTCGCCTGGGTGGAGTACGCCCACAACACCTCTCGCTCCTCTGCCATCGGGATGTCTCCCTTTAAAGCATCCCTGGGATATGATCCACCTCTATTCCCTGCGCAGGAGGGCGAGTTGGCTGTCCCCTCTGTCCAGGCGCACCTTAGGCGGTGTCGCTCCCTTTGGACCACGGCGTGCAATGCGCTTTTACGCACGGCGGAGCACAATAAATCCACAGCGGACCGGCACAGGAGACCTGCCCCTGCCTACCAGGTGGGACAACAAGTTTGGGTATCCGCACAGGATGTCAACCTAAAGGGTGAGAGGAGAAAGCTGGCCCAACGATTCATCGGCCCATTTCCCATAACCAGGATTATCAACCTGGTGGCTGTGCGTGTGGCTATTCCCTCCTCCCTCCGCATCCATCCCACCTTCCACGTCTCCAAAATTAAACCGGTGGTCTCTGACCCCCTCTGCCCTCCACCTGCGGCGCACCCCGCTCCCCGGATGATTGGTGGCCATCCGGCCTGGACTGTCACTGAGATCTTGGACGCCCGACGCCGGGGTCGCGGGTTGCAGTATTTGGTGGACTGGGAGGGCTATGGACCCGAGTGGAGACAATGGGTGCCTTCCTCGCTGATGTTGGACCGGTCTCTCATCTCTGAGTTCCATCGAGCGCACCCGGAAAAACCATCGCCAGGAGGCGCTGCTAGAGGGGGGAGTACTGTCATGACTCGCCGCTCATCAGTGGCGGCAGCCGCGCGCACACCTGCTCCTCGTCAGCGGCGAGGTATTTAATCCACTCTGCCCTGGGCTTCGGCCTGAAGCCGTCTCTCAACTTCGGCACCTTTTGCTACTACGGAACTCAAGCCTGCTAGCAAAGATTATCTGGGTAAGCTCCCCTTACCTCTCTCCTCTAGCCTTCCCCTGTGCACAGGTGGACTTCCCCGGCGGCGGACTTCCTCATCTCGCCGCTGTCTCTACGCTGCTGCCACAGGCACTGCAGGTCGCTGTCTCCCGGGCTCCGCCCTTGTCAACGCCAGCCACCTGTCGTAACCAAGTAAGCCAGCTAAACCATTATTATCCTTTGTATTAGTGTGGCGCCCGTTACCCTTCTCCCTCTGCTTCCTCCCATAGGGTTGTCCGGCTGTACGGCCTCCTGCCCCCGTGCCTGACGCAGACGCCACCACCAATACATTCTTATTCCACAGACACGCAGCCACACATCCTTGTTGTTAATAAAGCTGTTAAATCTACCCTGAGCCTGCGTGTGTGTCTCCTGAGCCGTGCATTATGTCAATATACAGTATGTGTGTATATATATATACTGTATATATATATATATACAGTGGGGTAAAAAAGTATTTAGTCAGCCACCAATTGTGCAAGTTCTCCCACTTAAAAGATGAGCGAGGTCTCCAATTTTCATCATAGGTGTACTTCAACTATGACAGACAAAATGAGGAAAAAAAATCCAGAAATTCACATTGTCTGATTTTTTTTTTCCACAATATCTTTATTGAACCTTTTTTTTTTTTAACAAACATGATACAAACAATCAAACACTAACACTAAAGTACTACAAAAAAAAAAATGCACTAAAAACACCAACAACCACCAACAAAATCAAGTCTTCAACAATGCTCCTCTGTTTAGTCTAGACAATCCATTACATAAGATAAGATAAGATAAGCCTTTATTAGTCCCACAATGGGGAAATTCCAGGATTGCAACAGCACAGGGATAGCAACACTCAGAGCAACAATCAGAAGGCAAGGAAAAAAAAAAAAAAAAAAAACAAGCAAGCAAGAGCAGCTAATATACATATGTACATATTACTATAAAATATATATATACACACACACACACACAGACACACAGTGCAGAGCATTGTAGCTAGATGGAATAAATATGTAAATATATAAACACCCACAGTACGGAGCATTGTAGCTAGATGGAATAAATATATAGATATATAAATATAAACACACCCAGTGCTGAGCATTGTAGCTAGATGGAATAAATATATAGATATATAAATATAAACACACCCAGTGCAGAGCATTGTAGCTAGATGGAATAAATATGTAAATATATAAACACACACAGTGCAGAGCATTGTTGCTAGGTGGGATGAAACAGCATAACCGTCTACTTAGTTATCCTACATGGTATGATTATGTGCCCATACATATTCTCACCCTCCATAGCGACCGGTATGTTCCTAGTTGTATGCCGGAGAGGACCATTGTGTAAGTCTATTGCATCTTTTGCATTCAAAAAACTATTAGTTTGTTACGTCTTTTTGCTATCTCTGCGAGCAGCCCTGCTTAGGTTGTACAGTCTGACAGCCGTTGGTAGGAAGGACCTACGAAACCTCTCGGTTGTGCACCTGGGATGATGTAGTCTGCTGCTAAATGAGCTCCTCAGTGCATCCAGTATGTCCTGCATAGGGTGGAACTCGGACTCCAGCAGAGATGACAGTTTAGCCACCTTCCTTCTCTCTCCTATCTCCTCCATCGGATCAAGGCGTTGCCCCAGGACAGAGCTAGCTTTCTTAATCAGTTTGTTCATTCTCTTCCTATCGGCTGCAGTAATGCCACTGCCCCAGCAGACCACTCCAAAAGTGATGGCTGATGCCACCACCGTGTCATAGAATGACTTCAGCAGCGCCCCTTGTACACCAAAAGACCTAAGTCTCCTCAGCAGGAACAGCCTGCGCTGTCCCTTCTTGTAGAGTGCGTCAGTATTGTGTGACCAGTCTAGTTTATTGTTCAGATGAATACCCAGGTACTTGTAGGATGTCACCATCTCGATGTCTGTTCCCTGTATATTTACTGGTGCTGTGAGGGGCTGCCCATGCCTGCGGCAGTCCACCACCAGCTCCTTAGTTTTCCTCGCGTTGATCTGGAGGCAGTTCCGATGGCACCAGTCCACAAAGTCCTGGATAAGCCCTCTGTACTCAGCTTCATCTCCGCTGGAGATGAGACCAACGATCGCAGAGTCATCAGAGAACTTCTGTAGATGGCAATGTGTTGTGTTGTGTGAGAAGTCCGCAGTATAAAGAGTGAACAGGAAGGGAGCCAGCACCGTTCCCTGGGGGGCCCCCGTGCTACTGAATTGT